>CM064507.1:38739713-38817213 GCA_032716605.1 Paralithodes platypus
ACTGGGAAAATCTGTTCACTCTTGGGTTACAGAGTTGGACGGAATAGGGGTGGGGGGGTGTTGAAAGGCAGGTGCCCCCCACTCTCCGTAAGGGAGGAGGTATACACTGAGAAAGCTCTAACGAACACTGGTTATTGTAATAACGGTAGAAGAGTGCGATAGATGCAACATTGCAGCGTCCTAATCTGGATGATATCGTCTAATAATGGCCAGAAAACGGAAAATATATGCGCCATCGGTTCTTCTAAGGGTTAAGGGGAGACAGACCGTTTTTCTGGACCCCCTTCTCCCTAATGCTTAGTCCCACTAGTTTTGAGATTTTAAGACGTTGGTTCCATTATTTTGGGGATTTTATGACCTTTCACCCCATTTCTTTGTCAATATTAGAACCCTTCGTGCTATTTAGGTGTCTATTATTTCCTGGCGAGCGATAGCGAGCCTGTAATTTTAGGAGGAATCGGCCTTTGGCCGGGACATTTTTCTACCGAAAAATTTACAAATCTATCTTGAAGGGGGGTCTAGGGGGTGTTTTTCTAAGCTTGATGGAGGTCTAGGGAAGAAACTAAAAAAAATGTATGAATAAATGAATTAATGGACCAAACAAACAGCCACTGTCCCCTTAAGTAGGGATCCCAGGAAGGAAGGAAGGTTTCAAGACGGGGACCGGTCTAATATATTATGCAGGGAGCGGGGAGGGTCGGCGGGGTTGGTTGTCGCCGGGTGCCGGAACAAGTAGATAACCAAAAATACTCACACAAACCAAACAAGAAGACCAAGCATACACTTAACCCCTTCACCCCCATGACGTAATTTTCATCTTATTCGGGCTACCATTAGGCGGTTTTCTTTAGCTTACAATCTGCCTCTAGGACTCAAAGGGGTAAACACGATCTCAGTAAACCCTCTGAATAACATAGTTTGTGTTTAAATTCTACAATATCGTTTAGTTTTATCCAGAGTCAAACGTAAAGAGGCATCATGGTGCTGAAGGGGTTAAACATGACAAAATAATAAGAAATCCGTACGAAGGAATATTGTCAACTTACCGAGTCCCCACAAGGTCAAAATTCAAAGGCGGGCTGATTCGTGAAGATCATAAAGGGAGAACCAAACCCCAAAGCCAAGAAAAGCAACACACAAAGATGATAACATGACAATACACTGGTATGAGGGAGCATTACCAAACCCACCACTCCAAGAAGGTTGAAACGAAAATGCGGACTGATTCGTGAAGATCATAAACGAAGAACAAAATCCAAACACAGGTCATAAACGAAGAACAAACCCCAAAACACAGATCACAAACGAAGAACAAAGCCCAAAACACAGATCACAAACGAAGAACAAAACCTAAAACACAGATCACAAACGAAGAACAAAACTCCAAAACACAGATCACAAACGAAGAACAAATCCCAAACACAGGTAACAAACAAGAACAAAGCCCAAACACAGGTAACAAACAAGAACAAAGCCCAAACACAGGTAACAAACAAGAACAAAGCCCAAACACAGGTAACAAATAAGAACAAAGCCCAAACACAGGTAACAAACAAGAACAAAGCCCAAACACAGGTAACAAATAAGAACAAAGCCCAAACACAGGTAACAAACAAGAACAAAGCCCAAACACAGGTAACAAACAAGAACAAAGCCCAAACACAGGTAACAAATAAGAACAAAGCCCAAACACAGGTAACAAACAAGAACAAAGCCCAAACACAGGTAACAAACAAGAACAAAGCCCAAACACAGGTAACAAACAAGAACAAAGCCCAAACACAGGTAACAAACAAGAACAAAGCCCAAACACAGGTAACAAACAAGAACAAAGCCCAAACACAGGTAACAAACAAGAACAAAGCCCAAACACAGGTAACAAACAAGAACAAAGCCCAAACACAGGTAACAAATAAGAACAAAGCCCAAACACAGGTAACAAACAAGAACAAAGCCCAAACACAGGTAACAAACAAGAACAAAGCCCAAACACAGGTAACAAACAAGAACAAAGCCCAAACACAGGTAACAAACAAGAACAAAATCCAAACACAGGTCTCAAACAAGAACAAAATCCAAACACAGGTCTCAAACAAGAACAAAATCCAAACACAGGTAACAAACAAGAACAAAGCCCAAACACAGATCACAAAGAAGAACAAACCCCAAAACACAGGTAACAAACAAGAACAAACCCCAAAACACAGATCACAAACAAGAACAAAGCCCAAAACACAGATCACAAACAAGAACAAAGCCCAAACACAGGTAACAAACAAGAACAAAACCGAACACAGGTAAAAAACAAGAACAAAACCGAACACAGATCACAAACCAGGACGAAACCCAAACACACGAAAAATCCTCCTAAAACCAAGAGCGAGTGATTAAGTAGGGATCCCACGAAGGAAGGAAGGTCTCAAGACGGGCGCCGCTCTAAGATATGCAGAGAGCGAGGGTCGGTGGGGTTGTCGCCGGGTGCGGGAACAAGACGGCGGACGGAGGGGAGACGCCGCGGTACAAGCTCCGGAAGAATAACATATCGGCTCCAAAACATCCATCACGAGTGCCTGATTATCTAGATTATTGACGTGGATTATCTGGATTATTAACGTGGATTATCTTTAGTATGGGCAATTATGGCGATTATACTAGTCCATAGCTCTAGATGAATAACATATCGGCCCCAAAACATCCATCACGAGTGCCTGATTATCTAGATTATTGACGTGGATTATCTGGATTATACTGAGTTAATTATTATTGGCGATTTGCGACGAGGATTAGGATTATGAACGATTATGTGTTACAGTAGATTATATTGAGTATGGGAAATTAACCCTCTGAGAATCGATGACGCACTTGTTTTATTTTCTGGCTATTATTAGATGATTTTATTCAGATTTGGAAAGGTATATGGAAGTCAGAGGGTTGATTGAGATAGTTTATACCCTTTTAAGGGGAGGTATTTAGTGTGTTTCCTAGACTTCCATCAAGCTTGAAATTACACCCCCTTGAACCCCTTTCAAGATAAATGTGTACATTTTTCGGTAGAAAAATGTTCCGGCCGAAGGCCGGTTCCTCTTAAATTACAGGCTCGCTATCGCTCGCCAGGAAAAAATCGACACCTAAATGGCACGCAAAGTCTTAAAAGTGACATAAATGGGGTGACTTCTTAAAATCGTCAAACTAATGGGGCGAACGTCTTAAAATCTCAAAAGCAATGGGGCTAAACATGAGGGAGAAAAGGTTAAAGAAAAAATTCCTCAAGTGGAAATCTCCCCTTAATACCCACAGTTCTTTCCTAAGCGGCATAAAATCGTCTAATGATAGCCAAAAATAAACTGCTAAAACGCATCAGAGCTTCAAAGGGTTAAGGTGATTATACCTAGTTCTTGATCATTATAATATTCAATGGGTCTGGTTAAATTTCAAGGTGAATACCATATCAGGCCTCAAACATGAATCACGGGTGACTGATTATCTCGATTATTGACGTGGATTATTGAAGTAGATTATCTTGAGTATGGGCAATTATGGTGATTATACTAGTTTCGAGTGGCCGATTATCTCCATTATTAACCCGGATTATCTTGATTATTGCAGTAGATTATATTGATTACGGGCAATTAAGGTGATTATAGTACGGTAGTTACTGACAATTATATGTATTCAATGGGTCTGGTAGGAGGTCCGGATAAAACACATATCAGACCAACACATCCAGTATGACTTGCTGATTATTGCTATTATTAAGGGGAGACTGACCGTTTCTTTGGTCTATTAATTCATTTATTCATATATATTTTTAGTTTCCTCCCTAGACCTACATCAAGCTTAGAAAAACACTCCCTAGACCCCCCTAAAAGATAAATTTGTAAATTTTTCGGTAGAAAATTTTCCCGGCAAAATTTCAGGCTCGCTATCGCTCGCCAGGAAAAAATCGACACCTAAATGGCACGAAATGTCTTAAAATTGACAACGAAATGGGGCGAAAAGGTGTTAAAATCGCCAAACTAATAGACCGAACGTCTTATAATCTCAAAACTAGTGGGCTAAACATTAGGGAGAAGGGGGTCCAGAAAAACGGTCTTCCTCCCCTTAACACAGAAAGTCTTGATTATAAGGTTGACGCGTTTATGAGGTTTGTTGTTGATTGGAAGTGAGTCATCTGATTAACCCCTTCGGTACCGGCAACGTCTTTATTAACTTTTAACTGGCTACTAGTCAACGATTTTATTCAGTCTCCAATGGGCCTCCAGCAGTTAATTAGGCTTCGAACTATCTCACTTAACCCTTTTTACTACCACAGATCCTTCTTAAACCGCACAAAATCCTCTAAATATAGCTAGAATAAAATAAAAAAAACGTCGCCGGTACAGAAGGGGTTAATTGTTGATTCTCTCAGAGGTGTTCAACTACAAACTCCAGAATAATAGAATAAGAAGATATCGAGTGACTGATTATATCGATTATTGACGTGGATTATCATGATTATGTTGAGTTAAGGGGAGGTATTTACTTTGTTCCCTAGACCTCCATCAAGCTTAAAATTATACCCCCTTGAGTCCCTTTCAAGATAAATTTGTACATTTTTCGGTAGAAAAATTTCCCGGCCGAAGGCCGGTTCCTCTTAAATTACAGGCTCGCTATCGCTCGCCAGGATAAAATCGACACCTGAATGGCACGAAAGGTCTTAATATGAGGTGAAAGTTCTTAAAATCGCTAAACTAATGGGGCGAACGTTTTATAATATCAAAAGCAATGGGGCTAAACATGAGGGAGAAAGGGGTCAAGAAAAACATCCCTTAAGTGGAAATCTCCCCTTAACCCCTACAGTACCGGTGACGTCCTTGTCTTTATATTGTGGCAACTATCAGACGATGTTATTAAGATTAGGAAGGACCTCTAGCAATAATAAGGCTTCGAAATATCTCAACCAACCCTTTTAAGTGCCGCAGATCCTTCCTACATTGCATACTATCTCAACCAACCCTTTTAAGTGCCGCAGATCCTTCCTACATTGCATAATATCGCCTAAATATAGCTAGAATAAAAGAAAACACACGTCACCGTTACTGAACGGGTTAAAGATTATATTGATGATTAGGGACCAGGATTAAGATTATGGACGGTTACTTAGAATACCAAACCGATTATTGTGGATATTGATAAACTGTAATTAGAGCCCAACATTGATTAATAGTGGCTGATTACAGGTAATTATTATATTATTAACGAGGATTATCTTGACAACTGGTGATTAAGGGGAGATAGGCCATTTTTCTTGTCTCCTTTCTCCCTCATGCTTATCTCCATTAGTTTTTAATGTTTATCCCATTAGTTTGTCTATGTTAAGACTTTTCGCCCCATTGCTATGTCAATATTCAGACCTTTCGTTCCTTTTAGGTGTCGATTTTTTTTCTGGCTAGCGATAGCGAGCCTGTTTTGTACAAATTAATGTACAAGGGGGATCTAATGGATATTTATTGAAGTTTGATGAAGGTCTAGGGAGGAAACTAAAAAATATATTAATATATAAATAAATAGACCCCCAAAATAGACCCCCCAAAATAGACCCCCCCCAAAATAGACCCCCCAAAATAGCCACTGCATATGTCCCGTTAAGGGGAGATCTCCACTTGAGTGATATTTTTCTTGACCCCTTTCTCCCTCATGTTTAGCCCCATTGCTTTTGATATTATAAAACGTTTGTCCCATTAGTTTAGCGATTTTAAGAACTTTCACCCCATATTAAGACCTTTCGTGCAATTCAGGTGTCGATTTTATCCTGGCGAGCGATAGCGAGCCTGTAATTTAAGAGGATTCGGCCTTTGGCCGGGACATTTTTCTACCGAAAAATGTACAAATTTATCTTGAAAGGGACTCAAGGGGGTATAATTTTAAGCTTGATGGAGGTCTAGGGAACAAACTAAATACCTCCCCTTAAGGGTGTGATTTTTATATTCGTCATCTTTTCGCCCCACTCATCATTCGACTTTCGTGTTGTTTTATCATGTGTATATTTAACCTCTTCTGTACCGGCGACGTCTTTTTCATTGTATTCTAGCTAGATTTAGACGATTTTGTGCAGATGGAGAAGGATGCAAGGTAGCTCAAAGGAGGCATGGAGATAGTCTGTAGAACCTGAATAAAAATCGTCTACTAGGTGCCGGGATATATCGAAAAGGACGTCGCCGGCACAGAAGGGGTTAGCCCCATCTGTTCTGGAGACGTCTATTATATTAATTTTATTCTAGCTTATAATTAGGCGATTGTGTGCAGTTTAGGAAGGATCTCTAGCAATTAGAAGGCTTCGAACTATCTCAATCAACCCTTTTAACTACCACAGATCCTTTCTAAGCTGCATAAAATCGTCTAAATATAGCCAGAATACATTCAATAAGACGTGGCCGGTATAGAAGGGGTTAAGGATCGTCTTGGCTTGTGTGTGAGGGCGTTTTGTGTATGTGTTTGTTCCGGCGGAGACTGACAACTCCGCCGACCCTCGCTCCCTGCATATCTTAGAGCGAACCCCGTCTTGAGACCTTCCGTAGCCCACCAGCCCACCCTAGGTTTAGGTTTAAGGGGAAGTTTTTAGTGTGTTTCCTAGACTTCCATCAAGCTTGAAATTACACCCCCTTGACCACCTTTCAAGATAAAATTGTAAATTTTTCGGTAGAAAAATTTCCCGGCCGAAGGCCGGTTCCTCTTAAATTACAGGCTCGCTATCGCTCGCCAGGAAAAAATCGACACCTAAATGGCACGAATGGTCTTAAAAGTTACATAAATGGGGTGAAAGTTGTTAACATCGCCAAACTAATGGGGCGAACGTCTTAAAATCTCAAAAGCAATGGGGCTAAACATGAGGGAGAAAGGGTAAAGAAAAAAAATCCTCAAGTGGAAACCTCCCCTTAAGGTTTTCTTGTGCTGCCGAGCCTTGATTACTTACTTGTTTTGGTTTTGTCATAATTATGTATTACCTTTTTTTTCGTTTTTTCCCGTTTATTTTTTTATTTTTACTTTTTTTTTAAACTGGCTTTGTTGGTACGCACCTCAATCAGTCATTTTTTTTTTTTTTTTTATTTATTCTTATTAGGCCTATTATTATTATTTTGGTTTTATTTATTTATTTATTTATTTATTTATTTATTTATTTATTTATTTATTTTGGGAGGGGGGGGGGGGGGGGGGGGGGGGGGGGATGTTCCCGAACCCACCAACAGTTCCTGGCCCCCTTTCTCTCCCAGTTTGTTTAAGTGTGTTTGTGTATTTGTTTGTTCCTGCACCCACCGACACCTCCCGGCCCCCTCGCTCACTGTATATCTTATAGCGGCCCTCCGTCTTGAGACCTTCCCTACCCTCCCATCGGCCCCATGGCTTGTGTCCGTCTTCCTGTGCTGCCGATCCTTACTTACTCGCTCACTTATCTTAGTTCTCTGAGATTATTGGTCTTCTAATATTGTGAGTGTGTGTGTGTGTGTGTGTGTGTGTGTGTATGTCTTATCATATGTGTGTGTGTGTGTGTGTGTGTGTGTATGTGATTGTGTGTGTATGTGATTGTGTGTGTGTGTTCGAATTTGTGTGTGTGTTTGACTGTCGGTTTATTGTATATTGTTGTGTGTGTGTGTGTTTGACTGTCGGTTTATTGTATATTGTTGTGTGTGTGTGTGTGTGTGTGTGTTTGTGTGTATTCTCGTATGCTTGCCATCTCCTGGACTTCTTTTATTCTTATCACCCCGTCCTGAGATCTTCCCCAACACCCCTATTATTATTGTTTTTGTTTTGTATTGTTTCGTTTGCTCACTATGTTATCACTCATTCGTTTGGTTTTCTCGTGTGTTGTTGTTGTTGTTGTTGTTGTTTTTATTGTTATTGTTGTTATTGTGGTGGTGGTGTTTTTGTTGTTATTGTTGTTTGTTGTTGTTGTTTTATTCTGATGGCTGTCTTTATTCCTATTGTTGCTATTGACGATATGTTGATGTTGTTGTTATTTTTCTTGTTGCTCTCGTTGTTGGTGTTGTTCTTTGTTTATGTGAGTGTGTTTTCTCGTCTCTTCACCACCCACCTCCTACTCTCCTTCCTTCGCTATTCTCCTGCCTTTATTTGTGCAGGAGTGTGTGTGTGTGTGTGTGTGTGTGTGTGTGTGTGTGTGTGTGTGTGTGTGTGTGTGTGTAGTGGGGCACGTGTATTTTTTATTTGTTATTGTTTGTAAACCTGTGGCTGTGTTATTCATTAGTCAGTCGTCCCAGCTCTTTTGTTTGTATTTGTGCGGCTGTCGTATCTAAATCACTCATCATTTTTTTCCCTGGGTATTTTTGTCATTTTAGTTGTTATATATCATGGGTGAAGCATAGTTTTCTCAGCACGCACACTCCTTAATTCTTTTTATTTGTTTTATTGTATTTGTCTTGCTTCCTAATCATTCAGAAGTTCACTTTGTCCTATTTGGGCGTGCTGGTGTCTTTGTTTACGTGCGAGTCTGTGTTCTAATTTACGTCGGTTTACGCTCCTGTATATATCCCTATAGCACTCTCTCACTATGCCCTATTTCTAGTAAGTATCCCCAAGTTATGTAACATTAACCTCTATAACTCAGAAACGACTTGAGTAATCGAGCTAACATTTCTACCATTTGGGAAAGGTCAGCCAGGGAATAGGTGTGGACATTTAAAACCCATTTGTTCTAGCCCTTTGTGAGTTACAGAGGTCAGGGTTCACGATTTCGGGACAGCCTTTTTGGAACAGGGTACAGGTGTTGTTTCTAGGCAGGGTTTGATGGTATTGTGTTTATGTCACGATTGTTTACCTGGTTATTCTATTGTTATTGGTGTTGTCCTCTTCTTGTGTGTGTGTGTGTGTGTTCGTTTGTGTGTGTGTGTGTGTGTTCGTTTGTGTGTGTGTGTGTGTGTGTGTGTATGTATGTGTGTGTGTGTGTGTGTGTGTGTTATCTTTCACACTCATCCCTACTAACCAGCATGCATTACCTTTTCCGTCTCACCTTTGGGGGGCTCGAGCACCTGGCGCGGCTTCGGTCAACCTGACTAGGGACTGCTCGGCTAGACAGTCTGGGGAACTATAACAACAACCTCTTCCGTCTTCATTCTTATCTAGTTCTCGTGTTTGTCTTCCTTCCATGCATATCATCTGGTGTCTAAGATCTAACTTGTATAAATATCACCACTTTTATCGTTCCATCTATTCTATCTATCTATATGCTCAGGCCCAATCCCATTTTGGGGGTAGCCGACTCAAGACAGAGCAAGAACAGGGAAAACACAAAAACAACATAAAACAAAAAATAAACACAGATAAAAAAACATACAATTGTCATTATAGAAACAAGTGCTGTGAGTAAGTAACATAATTTAACTCTTTGTAGATTGTGACGCATTTTGACTGTTTATTCTGGCTACCATTAGATGATTTGTTTACGATTTAGGAAGGATCTGTGGGAGTGATAAGGGAGAAGAATATCACCATTAACCCTCGAACTTCCATATACCCTTCCTAATCTGAATAAAATCGTCTACTAATAGCCAGAAAACAGAACGTAAATGCGGCATAGTATCTGCTAAGGGTTAATATTCATATATAGATTTATAATTAATATATAAATTTACCCTATTGTAATAATGTTGAAGTGATTAAGACTATTTATTCTGTTTAAAATCAAATTCCCTCGTGTTTAGTCCCATTAGTTTTGAGATTTTTAGACGTTGGCCCCATGAGTTTGGTGATTTCAAGAACTTTCTCCACATTTATTTATGAATTTTAAGGCTTTTCGTGTCACATAGGTGTCGATTTTTCCTGGCGAGCGATCGCGAGCCTGTAATTTAGGAGGAATCGGCCTTTGTGTGTGGGGGGGGGGGGATTTTTCTACCGAAAACAATTGCAAATTGGTCTCGAAGGGGGGGGGGGGTCTTGTGTGTGTGTGTTTTTTTTTTTTTTTTTTTAAAGCTTGATTGAGGTGAAACTAAATAATGAATACATAAATAAATAAACATATTAATACAAATCTCTTAAAGGACCAATGATTCAATAAGCCTGGATACACGGTGATTTGAGTCATTATGGTGGTACCTTTTTGTATGTTCCTTCCATGTTTGTTCTCTCACGGCATTCTCTTTTCTCCTCTCTTTTCTGGTGTTATAGCAGTTTCTTATATCTCATTTATACATATGTTTTGTATTATTTTGTTCTTTCCAGTTGATTCTCCTTTTTTCATGTTCCTTCCCTGTTCTCTCTCGGCATTCTCTTCGCTCTCTCTCTGTTCTCACCCATGTTTTTCGCAATATTTCTCTGTCTCCCCTGTTCTGTCTCCTTTTCGACGGTGTTGTCCTCACTAGCTGCATAACTCATGGCCCTCGTCTTGTGAGCTGTGATCCCCTCTTTTGTCTTTCTTCCTGTCTTCAGCTAGGCCTTTTTCTTATGCTCGGCTTCTTTGGCAGGTGTTTTGACTTTTTGTAAATCTATATTACTGTTATTTCTCGTTTTCTATATCGTATTTGTGTGTTTTTACTAGTTTTTTGTATCTATATTACTGTTATTTCTCGTTTTCTATATCTTATTATTGTCTACTCGTGTTTTGTATCTATATTACTGTTATTTCTCGTTTTCTATATCTTATTCTTGTGTTTTTACTCGTGTTTTGTATCTATATTACTGTTATTTCTCGTTTTTTTTGTATCTATATTACTGTTATTTCTCGTTTTCTATATCTTATTCTTGTGTTTTTACTCGTGTTTTGTTCTCGTTTTCTATATCTTATTCTTGTGTTTTTACTCGTTTTTTGTATCTATACTGTTGCTATGCCTTTTCTTCGTTTCCTTATACATTGGTTACCTTATCTGAGATCTTTCCTTTTGGGATATTTTTTTCTACTGCTTCTTGTGATCGGATTATTTTTTTTTTATTTTTTTTTTCCTATATTCATTTGTCTTCTATGACATTCCTTCGCTTCGGTATAGCTTGATTCGTTTTTGTTATAGCTTTTGTTTATTTATTTATTTATTTGTTATATATATTTTTACTATTCTAAAAAATTTATCCGATTTTTTTTTTTTTTTTATATAGGTCCTATCTTGATTTTTTTTTTTTTTTCTATATAATTTTCTGATTGACTTTCCCTTCCTTCCGGTATACCTTGGTTCCATGATAATTGCTGGAGGCCCCTTTTAAGCTGAGTAAGATCGTCTAATAGTAGCCGGAATAAAGTTAAAAGGACGGCCCGGTAATGAAGGTGTTAAGGGCAGGTTTTTAGTTTGTTCCTTAGGCTTCCATCAAGCTTAAAATTATACCACCTAGACCCCCTTTCAAGATAAATTTGTACATTTTTCGGTAGAAAAATTCCCCGGCCGAAGGCCGGGTCCTCTTAAAATACAGGGTCACTATCGCTCGCCAGGAAATAATTGACACCTAGATGGCACGAAAGGTCTTAAAAGTGACAGAAATGGGGCGAAAGTTCTTAAAATCTCCGAACTAATGGGGCGAACATCTTAAAATCTCAAAAGCAATGGGGCTAAACATGAGGGAGAAAGGGGTAAAGAAAAAAATCCCTCAAGTGGAAATCTCCCCTAAGGTGCATGTTCTTTTTCATATACTGTATATACCTATGCTTTTCGGGTTATATCTTCTACTACTTCTAGTTATCGGATCATGTTCTTTTATCTGTTCTCGTTTATTTGTTTTTTTTATTTGTTTTTTATATATATCCTTATGTCGTATTGTTGTACATGTGTGTGTGTGTGTGTGTTTTTTTTTTTTTTTTTTTTTTTTGGTATATCCCCTTACTTCGTATCGTTGTACATTGGTGTCTTTTTGTTATGTACTGTACCTTTACTTTATTGTTATGTCCTCTATTTCTCCTATTTATCGAAGCTTGTTTTCATAATTACTCGTTTGTTTTTTGTCGTCTGTTTTCCTGTTATAGTTTGCTCGTATTTTTGTATTTTTATTTTGTTGTGGTTTCTGTCTTGCGTTTCATTGTATGTTACTTTTTGTTAGTTATATGTACTGTATATACTAAATATATATATATATACTCCTTGTTTTAAATTATTATTATGTCTATATATCACTCTCATTAATCATTTCATCTCCCCTCTTCTTCCCTGCTTTCTTCCAACATTCATAAATTAATCATCCCCTCCTTCTCCCTCCCTCCCTTCCTTCCGTTGTGTCTTGTTCCCGTATGTATGTGTTCCCCTGTGGTCTGTACCGGTTTATCAAGACGCTGGTGTGTGTGTGTGTGTGTGTGTGTGTGTGTGTGTGTGTGTGTGTGTGTGTGTGTGTGTGTGTGTTGTCCCTCTGTTGTGTTTAGTGTTGTGGAAAAATGTTCAGGTCGAAGGCCGGTCCCTCCTGAATTACAGGCTCGCTATGGCTCGCCAGGACCTAAATGGCATGAAAGGTCATAAAATTGACTAAGAAATGAACCGGAAGGTCTTACAATCGCCAAACTAATGTGGCGAACGTTTTAATATCTCAAAATTAATGGGGCTAAACATGAGGTAGTAGGGGTCCACAAAAAAAAAAAAAAAAAAAAAAAAAAAAAAAAAACACACACACACACACACACCCCACCTTAATCTCTTCTTGGCTCCTTCTTCCCTGCTTTCTTACTTCAATAATTTATTTCCATCTTCCCTCTTTCCCTTCCTGTTCTTTCATTTATTTTCTTTGCATTCACTATTTCAGTTTTCTTCGTATACTGACCAGGATTCGAACCCACTCACTCCAGGTATATGTGGGAGAGTTGGGCACCGTAACCACTCGGGCATTATCATTCGATATTCTTCGCTTCCCATCTTCTTCTTCTGCCCTACCTCCTCCCTTCATTCGTTATTCCAGTTCCTTTCTTTCTCTTTTTCCTTCATTCATTATTTCAGTTCCTTTCTTTCTCTTTTTTCTTCATTCGTTATTGCAGTTCCTTTCTTTCTCTTCTTCCTTCATTCGTTATTCCAGTTCCTTTCTTTCTCTATTTTCTTCATTCGTTATTCCAGTTCCTTTCTTTCTCTTCTTCATTCATTGTTTCACTTCCTTTTTTTCTCCTTTTCCTTCCTTCATTATTTCAGTTCCTTTCTTTCTCTTTTTCCTTCATTCGTTATTCCAGTTCTTTTTTTCCCGTGTTCCTTCATTCATTATTTCATTTTCCCTCTATCCCTCTTTCTTCTTGCTTCTTTCCTTCTTTCATTCACTATTCCAGTATCCTCTTTCCCTTTCTTCGTCATTTTTTTTTATCTAATTTCGTTTCTCTCCCTTCTACTTCCTTGCTTTATTTCCTTCCTTCATCAATGAATTATCTCTCTCTCTCTCCCCCCCCCCCCGTATGTATTCCCGTGTGGCCGTGTATATGTTTCTCAAGACGTTGGTGTGTGTGTGTGTGTGTGTGTGTGTGTGTGTGTGTGTGTGTGTGTGTGTGTGTTGTGCCTCCCTTGGGCTTCATGTTGGGGTCCTTTTCGCCCATCATATATTAACACCTTCGTCTTGTCACCCCAACTCTCAACCCTTCCCTAAGCTGATATACGGTATGTCTTAAGATGTTATATATACAGCATAGATACAATATAATATATATATATATATATATATATATATATATATATATATATATATATATATATATATATATATATATATATATAGGTATATCACAATGGAGTATAAAGGAGTACAAAAGAAAACGAAGTAACATTAGATATATTGAAATAATGGGGGCTGCGTGTAACTAAACTACGTAGCTTATAGGAAATGATAACACAAAATTGATTCAGCATCTCAATTCGCCTATTTATTAATTCATGATTAACCACTTGTGAGTTTCGGCCTATAAGGAAGTTGGAGTTGTAGACATCGATATTTAGAAGAATTATCAGCTAAAATACGGTTATAGTGTCTTTATAAATACATCAAATAAAATTCAATATACTTTCTGTCCATCAGAAAATTGCATTATTACTACGTTTTTGTTTTATATATTTATGGCTCCAACTTCCTTTTAGCCTGAAACTCTCGCAAGTGGTCAATTTGTTTTTCACCTCCCTACCTTCATATCATCAATCCCCCCCCCCCCCCCCCCTCCAAACCTCTCCATGCATGCCAATCACTGTACCCAATTAACACTTGTCTGTCTCTCGTGCGATATTCCCATCCTTTAAGGAGGGTGGGGGTTGGACTTCGATAATAAGACACTGGGTTATTTCTTTCCTTCTGTTTTATGTATCCCCCCACTCCTTTCTGTATTCCTCTCTTCCTCTCCCCCCCCCCCCCAAGCCTCAGCATTATCATTCATATTTTCCCCGCTACGAGTTATTCAGCACCTCAATTCATCTTATGTTTCCATTCGTAATTAGGTTCAAATCCCTTCCTTCCTCGCATTCGTCCCCCTCATTTCCAAACCCCCTTTGTTTTTTTGTCAATCGCTGTATTTCCACTAACACTTTTCAGATTTTTGTGTTTTATGCTTTTTTCTTAGAACGTATTTCCCCTCTAAACAAATTACGTAGTTAAAGGGTCTACACATTCTAGTCCCTTTCTTCATATCATCAAACTCCTTCCCTCCCTTCTAAACCCCTATATTTTTGTCAATCACTGTAGTCAACTAACACTTTTCTGATTTTTATGTTTTATCCCCATCCTTAATCTTGCCTCTATTGACCTGTTTCCCTTCATATTCCTTTCCCTTCATATCTTCAATCTCCATCCCTCCCCCCCCCCCCCCCCCCACCCCAAGCCTCAGCATTATCATCTTTCTTTTCCCGGCCCCACACAAGGTATTCAGCACCTCTCTCGTCCGGCGTTCTCAGGTATTCTACTGGTATGTGAGCAGCAGTAGCAGTGTTTCTCCTCCCGGGGTTTTTCTTCGGGTTTATATTCTTTTCGTAAGGTGGTAGGCTTGGGTTATTGACGGGTTTTACTTGGGCCTGCAGCTGGGTCGGTGGTGTCATTTTGTGAGAGGCTGTTGCTGTCTGTAGTTAGTGGGGTCTTAGTCCTATTTGGTCCGAGGGAGATCATTTTGAGCTCTCCTGTTTCGCGCCATTAGTTTGGAGATTTTGAGACGTTTTACCCCATTAGTGCGGCGATAGTAAGATGCTTCACGTCATTCAGGTGTCGATATGTTTTTTCTGAGCAAGCGACATCCAGCCTGTAGCTTAGAAGACATTTGTCTTTGGCTGAAACGGCTAATA
Organism: Paralithodes platypus; assembly: GCA_032716605.1. NCBI lineage: Eukaryota > Metazoa > Arthropoda > Malacostraca > Decapoda > Lithodidae > Paralithodes > Paralithodes platypus. The sequence goes on from CM064507.1 coordinate 38,754,899, forward strand.
GTTTTGTTGATTGTTTTTAGAAATATAGTCAATTCTAGGCCTATACCCTTGTCATGATTTATGTGCAGTAATGTATTAGCAACACCCAACAAGAATTAGACTATACAGAACATTTATTCTTATACTCTCAAACTTCCTAAGAAACATTATAGTAACTTGGCAACGCAAAATGCAAATCATACTGCAACTGGTCGTCTTAGCATTATTCCATTGCAAGCAGGAATAATGATAAATAAATATTATGAATGGATCTGCATTGGCATAATCTAACATTTTATTGACAGACTAATCCGTGATATCATGAATAACCCTTACACTACCGGTGGCATTAATTGCATTACATTCTGGCAACTATTACACAATTTTATTCAGATTATAAAGGACGTCTACCCATTAAAAGGTTACAGGCTGTCCCAATTTATCCCAATATATCCTTCCTAAGCTTCATAAAATCGTCTAAATGTAGCTGCCATCACATTATTCCTATTACCATGTTGAAATAACTTAGAAAAGTTGACAGAATGCATATAAACACCATATGAGAAGGAGCACTTTATTGACCTGAAGAAGCTATCTGCGAAACGTTGGCAATAAAGTGCTCCTCCTCATATGGTGTTTATATTCATCCTATTTTTTTTAATTATTTATCATTCATTATTTTTGTTTTGAAAGATTTAAAAAAAACAAAAACAAAAATCCTATTACCATATCGCCAGTATCAATCGGCAGAACATCTCACATTGCCTTGGATGCAGATTGGAAAAAACAAAAAAACATACATATTGAAAGCAAGTCTGGCGTTTATTAATTTGTTTATTTATTAATTTATTTATTATTCTATTAGTTTTTGGGTTATTTTTTTTTTAGCCTCCCTAGACCTCCATCAAGCTTAAAAAATACTCTCAAGATCCGCCTTCAAGATATATTTGTGCATTTTTCGGTAGAAAAATGCCCTCTTGATTTGCAGGCTTGCTGTCGCTCGTCAGGAAAAAAATCGACACCTAAATGGAACGAAAGGTCTGAAAACGCAAACTAATGGGGCTAATGTCTAGAATATCTCAAAACTACTGGAGTTGAAGATAAGGGAGAAGGGGGTCTAGAACACCTCCCCCCGTATCCATTAATGTTTCTACTTATTATACTTTAGAACCTCTGTAAGTCAAGAAGGGCAAGGACAAATGGGCTGTACATTTCCACACATATTCCCTCTCTGGCCCTTCCCAACTGGTAGAAATCTTAGCACGATTACTCTGGTCGTTTGTAAGTAAGAGAGGTTAACTTTTAAGGGGAGGTATTTAGTTTGTTCCCTAGACCTCCATCAAGCTTAAAATTACACCCCCTTGAGTCCCTTTCAAGATAAATTTGTACATTTTTCGGTAGAAAAATGTCCCGGCCGAAGGCCGGTTCCTCCTAAATTTCCGGCTCGCTATCGCTCGCCAGGATAAAATCGACACCTGAATGGCACGAAAGGTCTTAATATGGGGTGAAAGTTCTTAAAATCGCTAAACTAATGGGACAAACGTCTTAAAATCTCAAAAGCAATGGGGCTAAACATGAGGGAGAAAGGGGTCAAGAAAAAAAAATCCTCAAGTGGAGATCTCCCCTTAATAGTTTTGGCCTAGCTATTTTGAACAGGGTAATATTCCACCGTATGTGAAACAATACTCCTTATATGAAACGTTAGTACTATGAAGGGTTGTAGAATATTGATCACAACAAGACAGGCATAATGGAAATTTTAGTCATCCATTTGTCTTGATGGTGTAATGGTTAGAGTGTTTAAGATCTGTATGTGGTAACCCAGGTTCGAATACCGGTAGGATCACATGCTTTCATTAATTTCATTGGAAGGTGTTTGATGTTGGGACTGAAATAAATAAATAAGATTTTAACACTATGAAGGGTTGTACAAAATTGATCACACCGAGGCGAATTTTATCTTCAAACATGGTGAAATTTTAGTTATCAAATTGCCCTCTTCTAAGTTTGATAGCTTACTTCATCTATTTTATATACCGGGTATATGTTATATATTTATGCATTTATCTCTTTTCAGGGGAGGCGAACTAATGAAGATAACAACAGAGGAAGACGAGGTAAGTGAAGTGAACTTAATTTGGATATCACAAGTAGTTCCGAGGCAGGAACATTACTTTGTCTTTATTTATATTATGGATTGTGTTCATTAAAGGGGGGAGGGAGGGGAGGGTATTCTATGTTCTATTTATATTATATTATTATATATATATATATACATATATATATATTCTTTTCTTTATTTAGCTTGATCCCTAGACCTCTGTTAACCATTTAAAAAGACCCCCAATAGCCATGTACATTTTTCGGTAGCCAATAAATTTCCGGCCGAAGGCCTGTTCCTACTAAATTACAGGCTCGCTATCGCTTGCCAGGATAAAAATCGACCCCTTAATGGCACAAAAGGTCTTGGTATTCACTGAAAATTTGGTGAAAGGTCTTAAAATTGCCAAATTAATGTGACAAACGTCATAAAATCTCATTGGGGAGATCGTAGTCACCAATCGAGCTTGGCAATATCCAGGGGAAGCCTCATAGACATGTAACAAGGACTTGCTGGAACTCCTGTTTCATTTGTCTGGCTTCCCTCAAAAATAAAATGGGGCTAATCGTGAGGGAGAAGGGGTTCCAGAAAAAAAAAAACCCCCACCTTCCTGCAAGTATAGACCTACAATATTTTATGTTTCCATTATCCAATTATGGTCGGAGGGATGAGTGGGTTGGGAAGGGGTTATTTATTGCTACACCCATTATATATATACGTAGGCCAACGAGGATGATTTTCCTTTTTTGTTACCGGTACTTGCTTTTCTTAGTGTTTGTATTTTCTGAGCCTTGTTTCATCCTCCCCTTCGTGTTTCTCTCTCTCTCTCTCTCTCTCTCTCACTCTCTCTCCTCACCCTCTCTCTCATCGCATTTGGAACTCCCTCTCCTCTCTCCTCAATCTGTCTCCTCTCTTCTCTCTGACTAACCTCTCTCTTCTTCTCCTCTCTCTTCTCGTCTCTCTTCTCTCTCTCCTCTCTTTCTCCCTCCCTTACTTCAAGACAAGCTTTGGAACTCTCTCCCTCATCCTATGACTTATAAATTGCTTCAAGCTCCGTTTGTCCAGACATTTTGACTGTAACATACCTTGATTTTGGCTCTGTAACTCTTTCAACTCTGGGGGAGACACTTGTTACAGGCAGATTTTCCTTTTGTCTCCTTCATTCACATGAAATAAACTTCCAATTCTGAATAAAAGCTTCTAAAGATAGCCAGAATAAACTTACCCCAACGACCCGACAACGACTCATACAGTTTGCACCACCACTTTGACCTCTTCAATATAACCCGGCCGTTTAAGGGGGGCCCATCACCGGCTTTTTTTTTCTCTCTCCTTTTTTCTCTTTCCCTGGCTTGTATCCATTCGGCCCCATTCAGCCAACTGTTTTAAGACATTTATCCCCTTCCAGGTGTCGATTTCTTCCTGGCGAGCGATAGCCAGCCAGCATTGTATGGAGATATCCGGCTTCGCCGGAGACATTTTTCTATCGAAAAATTTACAAATTTAGCTTCCTGTCAAAACAAAAAATATATATGCTGGAGTAAAATATTGACACCTGGATGGGGGTACATGTCTTACAACAGTAGGCTGAATGGGGCCGAATGGATACAAGCCAAAGAGAGAGGGAGAGAAAGATATAAAAAAGCGAGGTGGGCTCCCTAACTCACCGCACTCCTTACCCTTTCTCATATATCGCGGGAAATACAACACGAACGTCTGAGGGTGAAGGAGACACTAACGTAGTCCATCCTTTATACAACACAACCAAAGTCAATCAAGTTCATATAATCTGGCTAAAGAATACTCGAAGCCTTCACCTGTGAAAATAGATACATAACTAAACTAAAATAATATAGAATAACAATTAAATCGAGTAATATATTACTGTATATTCATGGTGTGATATGATTACTATTATTATTATTATTATTATTTTTATTATTATTTATATATATATGTTTTCTGTTAGTCCTTGGCAGCAAACAGCATATGCATTATATTGTGTACATATGCTATTCACATACAGTATATACCTCGTATGGTTGATGTGATTGACTATGGTGTATAGTTCATAGTTATTAGTAAATAACTGTAAACACACACACACACACACACACACACACACACACCGTAGCCTACAGGTAGACACACACACACACACATCACACCCATACACCACACACCACACGACCAACACACACCTCACAACACAACACACACACACACACACACACACACACACACGACGTTGTGACACACACACATCTGGGGTTTGGCAAAAAACCTACAAGGCGAGACACACACAACCTACACCCTTAACAACCACACACACACCCAGTGAGAATTTACCACACACACACACCACACCTAACCACCACACATGTCGCACACACACACACACACACAGGGACACCACACACACACACCATTCCAACAACCTTAACACACACACACACACACACAACACACACACACACACACACATACACACACACCTTAACAACCACACACACACACACACACACACACACACTCTGACAACCACACACACCTCTCTCTCTCTCTTACAACCACAGACAAAACCCACCATCCAAATAATAAGAAAAACCGGACATCCCAGCCCCCTCCCTTCCCTCCAGCCCCTCCTCCCCAGCCCCCCCATCCCTCTCTCCCTTCCCTCCCTCCTCCCCAGCCCCCAACCCTCCTTCCTCCAGCCCCTCCTTCTCAGCCCCCCTCCCTCAGTAATCCCCACGGCTGTTTAAAAATATGATAACGCCTTCTTCTTGTTGTGTGGAAAGGCGTCAGGTCAGGTCAGCTCGGGATGAATACACACCCAAAGAGACGGCCTCATAAAGTTTGAAGCTCCTCCAGAGAACGAGAATCGGCGGAGGCTGGAGCGAAGAGTTATGAGGATGAATAATCGAAGGGGGAGGGGGGGGGGGGTCTTAACCCACCCAAGAAAACGATGAGAGAAGAGGTTGGGGGTAGGGGTTCATGATGTGGGGGGGGGGGGAGAATTAGATACCGTATTTAGCTAGTTGGAGACCAGATCTATATTATAATGTAAAACTTGCAAAATATACAAAGCAAAATAGGAACGACTCATACAGTAGTAGTGAAATATATTGATAGATAAATAAATTGATATATGCAAAAATATGCAGAGAGAGAGAGAGAGAGAGAGCGCGAGAGCGCGAGCCAAGCCGTTCAAGTGGTTTTGATAGACAGCATCGGTGGCAGGAAGGGATGTTTTATGTAAAAGGGGGGGGGGGGGGAAGCGGGGAAGAGGTCGGGAGGCAAGACGGAAGTAGGGAAATAAGAAAATACAAGGTTGGAAATAAATCAATATTGCTTGGCCGAATATAACTTAATATATACTAGTTGAGAGAATACATTATCCTAACCATTTGAGGATTATGACGCGTTTTGATAGTTTTTTCTGGCTATCATTAGACGATTTTATACCGCTTAGGAAGGATCTGTGGGAATTGAAAGAGTAAAGAAGATTCAATTAACCCTCTGACTTCCATGTGCCCTTCCTAATCTGAATAAAATCGTCTATTAATAGTCAGAAAACAGAAATTAATTGCTTAACAGTATCTTAAAAGGGTCAATGAAATGCTAATATGACAAAATCAAGAGGAGCCAAATGTTCAATAAACGTTATGATTATTGTTTAAGCAAATCCTCGTAAGAGAATAATGTTTAATATTTTTAGTCAGCTGTTGATTAAAAACAAGTAATTATATAATTTGACAATTATATGCAGCTTATCCTCTTGGGTACAGGAGGCCTTTCTGAACTAAATCTATAATATGGAGGGAAGTAGAAGGATATGAATTGTGTGTTTAATGGGAGTAAGAAGGTTAATCGTGGTAGTAGAATCTAACCCATACAGTACCGGTGACGTCCTTTTCATTATATTCTGCCAACTAGTAGACAGTTTTATTCAGCTTTGGAAGGATGTCTACCAATTATTGGAGAAAGCTACTTATTATCTCAATTAATCATGTTAGCTACTATATATCCTTTCTAATCTTCATAAAATCGTCTAAATGCAGCTGAAATGAAACAAAGATGACACCGGTATTGAAGGGGTTAATGAATTATGTATTAATCAGCCTCCGGACCCAAACAAATATTGGATTATTTAATATTTAAACTAGTTGGGTCAAATTATTAATCTCTTTCCATAATCAGAAAGCCGGATTGAATTAGTCGAAATATATTTTACCTGGGCCTAATTGTAAAATAATCTTACTTGTACTTTCAACTATTAGCTTGAACTTGAGTATTGAGTTTCTATGACTGTAAATTAATAAGAGTGTCTTTAATTTTGCCACGTATTGGTGTAGCATCGAAGAACCTTATGAACATTATGATCGTTGGGCCTGGATTTGAATATATATATATATATAGAGAGAGAGAGAGAGAGAGAGAGAGAGAGAGAGAGAGAGAGAGAGACTCCAGATGGCTGGAGTAAAGTAGGAAAGAAGAGCAACTGGACAGAGGAAGAACAAGAGGAGAAGTGAGAAGTACAGTAGAAGACTGAAAGCTCTCGGGCTCAACCAAGTTGCTTTATATATATATATATATATATATATATATATATATATATATATATATATATATATATATTATATATATATAAAGTACTGTAACAAGTGAGGTTATCAAGCTGTGTAGCCATTGTAGCAAGGGGTAGTGCTGCTTATCTTTCATATTGTATCGCATTAAAGCCCGTTACTACCCCTTGCTATACTGACACCACTGCTTGAGAACCCCGCCTGTGTGAGTACTTTAGAATGTAAGGGAGTCGAGAAAATTAATAGGCTTCCTCCCTCCGCCGTAGCCAGCATTTAGTTCCATCTTGTATCGCCTTAAAGCCAGTTACTACCCCTTGCTAAACGACAACACTGCTTGAGAACCCACCAGTACTTTAGAATGTAAGGGTGTTGAGATATAAAAGGCTTCCTGATCCCTCCGCCGTAGTATATTGTCCTCCCCCTCTCACACCACGATCGGCGACCCTTCATCAGTTGTGTAACTTCTCATTCGGTAGTCGTTGGCGTTGTGGTTATTATTCATCTAGATTCTAGTGCCAGGTAGTTTGTTCTCTCTTTTAGCAATCTTTAACCCCTTCAGCACCATGACGTCTTTTTACCTTTGATTCTGGCTAAACATAGACGGTTTTATGCGGCTTAAGAAGGACCTATGTTATCAAGAGGGTTTATTGAGATCGTGTTTACCCATTTGAGTCCTAGAGGTAGAATATGAACTAAAGGAAATCGTCTAATGGTAGCCAGAATATGATGACTATTACATAATGGCGGTGAAGGGGTTAAAGTCCAAGGGTTTTTGTTGTTATCTTAACCCTTACAGTACCGGCGACAGCGTTTTGTTTTTATTTCAGCTGTACTGGACGTATTTATGAAGCTTAGGAAGGATATATGGTAGCTAAGAGGATTAATTGAAATAATCTGTATTCATTTAACGGATGCACATCATTCATAAGCTGAATAAAATCATCTAATAGTTGCCAGCATATCATTTTTTTGGCTAAAATTAGACGATTTTATTCTGCTCAGGAATAATCTGTAGAAATTAAATGGGTAGAAGCCTTAACAATTAACTTTTGACTCTCACAGTCTATTCCTGTTGCATATAATTGTGTTAATATCGCTAGAATAAATTTACAAATACGCCACCCGTCTTCAAGTGTGAGGCATTGACATTTTATAATAAATATGCGCGAAACAATATCTCCGATTTAATTTGTTTAATACCCAGCCTAAAAACAAGTGACTGAAACAATATCCTCCTAATCTGCACTTCAGTATTCTCATTCTAAAGGCTGCGTTACAAGAGGGATTTTACCGTTATTTTTTTACGGGAAAAAAACCCAGAAAAAAAAATAAAAATAAAATGGGGAATGGGCCTGAGTAAATAGATAGATAGATAAAATAGATAGATAGATAGATAACATGGATAGATAGATAGATAAAATAGATAGATAGAATTGTTGTCTGGCAGCTTCAAAATGTAAGTGTTATCAGAATTCAACCACTTAACACTATCTGGTGCAACGTCTTGGGGGTTATTATGGTATTGTGTGTGATTATTATTGAGGGTTTTAATTGTTTTAGCCATTTTCGAACAATGTGTTTTTAGTTTACCCCGAGACTTGGAAAAACGCCTCTCCAAACCCACTTCAAACTAAAAAAAAGAAAATCCCCCAGACCCCCTTCAGGCTAAATGTGTACATTTTTCGGTAGACAAATTTCTTGGCCAAAGGCCGATTTCTCCCAAATTGCAGGTTCGCTTTCGCTCGCCCAGGAAAAATCGACACCTTTTTGGATTGAAGCATCATATAATCGCCAAACTAATGAGATGAAACGTCTTAAAATCTCCAAGTAAATGGAGTAGACCTGGGAGGATCAAAATTGGCCCGCCCTGCACCTAATAGGGTTATCATAATCTACCTCAAGTCTAGTTTCCGATTCCAATGCGAAAGAGCGAGCTATCGCTCACCTGAAAGAAATCGACACCTGGATGGGAATAAACGTCTTAAAACAATTGGCTGAATGGGGCCGAATTGATACAAGCCAGAGAAAGAGAGAAAAGGAGAGAAAGAGAAAAAAGCAGGTGACCTCCCAGTTGTTTCGTAAAATGAGTTTTGATATCCTACTCTGCCTCAAAGACTTTCCCCGATAATATTAAATGCACTGCCGCTTCTTACACGTTATTCGATATGATGGACTGGAGTATTAACCCCTTTTGTACCGGCGACGTCTTTGTAACTTTATTCTAACTATACTATGAGGATTTTGTGCAGTTTAAGAAAGATCTGTGGTAGTAATAAGGGTTAAGGGAGATCATTCGAAGCCTGTTTATTGTTTATTGCTGTTTATTTATATTGAATAAAATCGTCTAATAGTAGCCAGAATACAGTTAAAAGGACGGCACCGGTACTGAAGGGGTTAAATGCTATTGTGCCTTTTTGTTTGGTGTCTTTCACAGATAATTTTGATCTGCAGTTCTAAAAATATATAGGTCTGTAGTTAAGGGGGGTATCTTATTTTGTATTGCAATTATATTTATTTTTATATATACTGTTTTAGTTTGCTCTCTAGACCTCTATCAAGCTTAAAAGAACACCCCCCAAGACCCATTAACATCTTTATAATGTGCTTCAGTTTAAATATGATCCTAGTCTGGTTTCATATCCAGTCCACTCGAATTAATTTTGGAAGTGTACAAAACGTCAGTCCACAGTTATATTACCCTAGTACTCGCAGATACGTTATGTAAATACAGTATATATATATATATATATATATATATATATATATATATATATATATATATATATATATATATATGACGAATTGAAATTGAAAACAAAACAAAAATCTTTACCCTCCCTCCACCTTTCTTGGTTACATGTCGAATGAAACCTCTGCTTATAACCAAGTCTGACCATAAACTAACTGACCTAACCTACTATGATTCAACGTAGCCTACCCTGAAATAGCCTTTATATTATGACCTAACCCAATACATTCCAACGTACCTCACATAACCTACCCTACCCCAGCTATATTTAACACACACTCAGCTAAACTTAACCTACACTAAGCTAAATTGAACGTAGGATATAGTGAGCTAGATTACAGTGAGGGATTACTGTACCGTTGTGGCTTGGTGGGGGGGGGGGGGTCAATATAAGAGGACGAGATTGTCTTTTCTGATTAAAACAGGACGAAATATGTGAACTTAAAGTACTGGGGGCCAGATTAAGGGGCTTTGGTTTATATTTTGATCGGTTTATTCATCCAGCAAGCTTAACAAAAAAAAAAACGCTCCCTAGCCCGCCCCCCCCCCCCCCCCCCTCCCCTTTCAAGATAAATATGTATAGTTTTAGATTTTGAAATGTTCGCCCCAATAGTTTAGCGATTTTAAGACCTTTTATATGTCAATTTTACCATAATTCCTGCCATTTAGGTATTGATTGTTTGCTGGCGAGCGATTTTTTTTTTTTTTTTTTTTTTTTTTAAAGCTTGATAGAGGAGGAAACTTTAAAAACTAAAAAAATAATAAGTAAAGTGCTGGGTCGAGTTTTCCGGGTTCGAGTACTGATGGGCCGAGTTAGTTCATAACCCCTTCAGCACCAGGACACCTTTTTACTTTTTAACTATGGCTAAAGTTAGACGATTTTATGCCGTATAAGAAGGACCTATTTTATTAAGAGGGGTTATTGACATTGTATTTACCCATTCGAGTCGTAGAGGTGGATTATAAACTTAAGAAAATCGTCTAATGGTAACCAGAAAAGGCTGGAAAATACGTAATGGTGGTGGAGGGGTTATAATGGAGGTTACGGCCGGTCGTCTCTTACGGCTACGTGTGAATTTCCGATGTTATGCTCACTTTGCGCCGGATGAACCGAACCGGACTGGTCTGTCTTGCCTGGGACCATGGCTGTGACCTTTATGATATTGTGTGTGTGTGTGTGTGTGTGTGTGTGTGTGTGTGTGTGTGTGTGTGTGTGTGTGTGATAGAGAGAGCGATTGAATAAATGGAAAGATGAAATAAATGTTGTATACAGATTTCCTGTCCACTCCGAGGGATTTTTGAGTATCGTTATAGAAATGCGCGATGGAATTTTTACTCTGTTTGAAAAAATATAGAGAGTGTTCACTAAAAGGCGCATAAATTGATGATGAAGTGGGTATCAGTCAACGTCGGGGGGGGAGAGAGAGAGAGAGAGAGAGAGACGCAGTAGAAAAACAGACTTACAAAAAAAAAAAAAAAATAGAGAACTTCGATGAGACAGACAGACAGACAATTAATCATCAACATACAGAACTGTAGGTAGCAATGGAGGTAAAAAATCGGACAGATATATTGGGGTTCGGTGAAATACGCAAGGTTAAGCACCGGATTGATTGGCTTTACAAACATCAGGGGTTGTATTCTTAAGGGGGGGTCACCGGTTTTGTTTTTTTATCTTTCTCTCCTTTTATCTCTTTCCCTGGTGTGTATCCATTCGACCCTGCCGAGCGATACCGAACCAGCATTGTGGAGAAATCCGGCTTCGCCAGAGACATTTTTCTATCGAAAAATGTACAAATTTTGCTTGCTGTCAAAATATATATATATATATATATATATATATATATATATATATATATATATATATATGTGTGTGCTGGCTCGCTACCGCTCGCCAGGAAAATATTGACACCTGGATGGGGTAAACGTCTTGAAACAGTAGGCTGAATGGGGCCGAATGGATACAATCCAAAGAGAGAGGGAGAGAAAGATAAAAAAAGCGAGGTGGGCTCCCTTAAACAATTCTTTCCCTTCGCTACGCCGGATACCGAACGAATACAGTGGGGATGAGTGTTGTGTACAGAGATTAGACGGATTGGCATTTTCATTCCTAAAGGTAACGTCATTTTCCATTTTTGTTCATTAATAGCGCTGGGAAAGTAAAGAATTATTTAAGAATACAAGCGCAGGAGTCTTTGGCCCTACCACAAGGGGCTCCAGTCCTGACGCTATTCTTGACTTACAGTGTGCTGGCTTAATAATCCAGAAGGGTTGACAGCCTCTGAAGTCCTATTTTAACTAACTAATTCAGCCCTACCACCCTCAGTATGGTGCATGAAATTGGCCACAACATCAGAACAGTTACATTAGAACCCTGGGAAACCCTCTGGCTCAAGCCAAGACTAGGGATGGCCATCCTCCTGGGAAATGCCACCAGTGTCATGAGCTCAGTACGACTGGGCCATGCCACCGTGTGAGGCACGGAGAGGCGTGGTGTATCGCCAATCTTTCCATGGCAATTTACCGTCAGCTGAAATACCAAATCGAGCTGGTAGGCAGTGAAGGACGCAGTTAAATCGTTCCTTAAGCAAAATATCAGGCAGGTAGATTAATTAATCACTGAATCAATCCGGTAGTTACATAGTTAAGAAACCATGTACAGTAGGTAGAGTTTTAATCAATCCATTAGTTATATACTGTAGTAGTAAATTAATCAGTAGTAGTTGGTGGATGAGGCAGGTAGGCAGTGAGTCATGGAGTAGTCAGGGACACAGTACTAGGACAGACAGGCAGACAGATAGGCAGGTAGGCAGTGAGTCATGGAGTAGTCAGGGACACAGTACTAGGACAGACAGGCAGACAGATAGGCAGGTGGGTAAGGCAGGTAGGCAGTGAGTCATGGAGTAGTCAGGGACACAGTACTAAGACAGACAGGCAGACAGATAGGCAGGTGGGTAAGGCAGGTAGGCAGTGAGTCATGGAGTAGTCAGGGACACAGTACTAAGACAGACAGGCAGACAGATAGGCAGGTGGGTAAGGCAGGTAGGCAGTGAGTCAGGTAATAGTCAGGTACACAATAGAAGGACAGGCAAACAGGTAGGCAGTTGGATCAGGCTATCAGATAGGCAGGGGGATAGACAGACAGGATAGGCAGACAGACAGGCAGGATAGGTAGACAGGCAGGGAAATAGGCAGACAGGCAAGCATACAGGATAGGCAGAGCCAGACAGGATAGGCAGAGACAGACAGGATAGGCAGACAGACAGGAAAGGCAGACAGACAGACAGGGGGATAGGCAGACAGGCAGTTGGATAGGCAGACAGGCAGGCAGACAGGATAGGCAGACAGACAGGAGGGGTACGGACACCTCTGAATCAAATATCACGACACAGTTACCAATCTAACGGCCCCCCCCCCCCCCTCCCTGGTCCCTTTTCGAGTAACAGCACAACCGACATTCACAGCACGGCGACACGCATACGTACACACATACAAATACGTACATATAAAAAAAAAAACGTACACATACAATTACGGTACGTACACATACAAATACATACAAATACATACACATACATAGACACAAAATCTCTCACCCAGACATGCTCTCTCTCTCTCTCTCTCTCTCTCTCTCTCTCTCTCTCTCTCTCTCTCTCTCTCTCTCTCTCTCTCACTCACTCACTCACTCACTCACTCACTCACTCACTCACTCACTCACTCACTCACTCACTCACTCACTCACTCACACATCATTCCTCAGCCTACCCTTCTAATTTGTTGCTAGGTCACGCAGAGAGAGAGAGAGAGAGATGTACATAGATACACTGGCCACACGAACCTTACAATCCAAGCGAGGGTGTCAGGACTAAACTCGAATAGAGATAGTAGTACCCCAAATAAAGACTAGGGGATAGAGAGAGAGAGAGAGAGAGAGAGAGAGAGAGAGAGAGAGAGAGAGAGAGAGAGAGAGAGAGTAGAATTTAGAGTACATAAATCAATATATTAAATGCAACACAAAACAAAATCGCACCAACGACTAAAGACAAAAGTAACTATAGATATGTGGGAATATATATTAACCCTTTCAGTACCAGTGCTGTCCTTTTATCTTTATTCTGGCTACTATTAGACGATATTAATCAGATTTTAAAGGGCCCCCAGCAATTATCCGGCCTCTCATTATCTCACTTAATCCATTTTTACTACCACAGATGCTTCTTGAACTGCACAAAATCGTCTAAATATGGGTAGAATGGAATTAAAAACACGTCTCAGGTACAGAAGGAGTTAATATACTTGTTATAAAATATACATAAGTCTCTCTATTAAATCTAACAATGGAAGGGCACAGAAAACGCGAAATAAGGTTAAGAGGTGGCAATTGGGTTTTCTTGCCCTTCTCCTCCCATCTGTTTAGCCCCAATAGTTTTTGGGATTTTAAGACGTTTGTCCCATTTGTCGTGATTTTCAGACCTTTTGTGAGTGAGTGAGTGTGTGTGTGTATGTGAGTGAGTGAGTGAGTGAGTGAGTGAGTCTGTGTGTGTGTAAGGATAAAGTCATTGTGAAGGAAGACCTAGAGTGAATGGGGTGGGAGGAGGGTAAGGAGACATACACCCAGAGATCGGTATATCGCATGTCCTATATTGAGTGTTATTGCTGAGAGAGAGAGAGAGAGAGAGAGAGAGAGAGAGAGAGAGAGAGAGAGAGAGAGAGAGAGAGAGAATAAATAGGGTGGGAGGAGGGCAACCTAACACAAACCATAGGCCTGATAAAGTTATATGCGGAACGTTGTCAATAAAGTGCTCCTCCTCAGATGGTGTATACTGTATATTCAACACATACCACCCAAACATCGGTATACTGCTTTTCCTATATTGAATGTTATTGTTGTTGTGTGTGTGGGGGGGGGGGGAGAATATATTGTATAATGGGTGTATAATCTTAATAGAACGTGTCTCAATCGACTTTCTGACACCCGCTGATCCTTTTAAAACTGAATTAAATCGTCTGATGGTAGCCACAATGTAAGGTAGAGAGGCGCTATGGTACTGAAAGGAGAAGTGTGTGTGTGTGTGTGTGTGTGTGTGTGTGTGTGTGTGTGTGTGTGTGTGTGTGTGTGTGTGTGTGTGTTTGTTTTCAGTGCCTCCCTCCTCCCCCCCTTCGCTCCAAAAAGAGCCTCACGCGAGTCTCTCTGCACGAAGGTTTGATTGAGCTTCTCTCTCTCTCTCTCTCTCTCTCTCTCTCTCTCTCTCTCTCTCTCTCTCTCTCTCTCTCTCTCTCTCCCTCTCTCTCTCTCTCTCTCCTCTCTCTCTCTCTCTCTCTCTCTCTCTCACCTCTCTCTCTCTCTCTCTCTCTCTCTCTCTCTCTCTCTCTCTCTCACCTCTCTCTCTCTCTCTCTCTCTCTCTCTCTCTCTCTCTCTCTCTCTCTCTCTCTCTCTCTCTCTCTCTCACTAATTCTCGCTGTCCCGTCTGTCATCCCAGCCCCCGTTAATTATAGACAGACAAATAAAGTGTGGGTGACAGGAGGCCCCAGCTGTCTTGTGTGGGTGCCCCTTTATATTAGACAGGGTCTGGCATATTATACCCCACCCGTCACCCCCCTTGTCCCTCCCCTGTGGGTGGGGTTCATCTAAGACACTTTGGGTATAGCAAAGTGGATTCATATTAACGGATCATTAACCCTTTGAAGATCGATGACGCACTTTTCTGTAACTCATAAAGGGCTTGACCAAATGGGCTGTAAATTTCCACAACTATTCCCTGACTGACCCTTCCCAACTGATCGATATATTAGCTGGATTACTCTAGTCGTTTGTGAGTTATAGAGGTTAATGTTCATGAGTTTTGGCCTACTTATTTGGAACAGGGTATAGCTAATGTGCGGCTTCAATCTCTCTCTCTCTCTCTCCATCGGTGAGTATTTTTTCCTCCCCACCTCCACCAATATCTCCCTATCACCACCAATAACTCCCCCCCCCCCCCCCCCCTCATGATAATATCCTTCCCTCCATACTCCTTCCCCTACCCCCCAACATTACAACCCTCCCTCCCCCCCCCTGCTAATATCTTCTCCTCCATCCCCTACAATGCCCCCTTAACCCCAATATACCAAACATGCCACCCCCCTACTAATATCCCCTCTTCCATGCCCCTCCCTCCCCTGCAACACCCCCTTACCCTCCAATATACCAAACATGCCGCCCCCACCTCCCCTACTAATATCTGCCCTCCATACCCCTCCCTCCCCTACAACACCCCCTTACCCTCCAATATTACCCTCCCCCCCTCCCCCCTACTCGTCAACCATGCCCCCTAGTTTAGAGAAAATCGAACCAGCGTTGCAATAATATTCTCCAGTGACGTGCGGAACCGAAGGCCCCCTCCCTCTCTCTCTCACACACACACACACACACACACACACACACACACACACACACACACACACGCACACACACTACTATTACGCTCTTTTGACACAGATGAATACATACATGCCTTATAGTATTATGCTCTTTACACATAAACACACACACACACATCATAGTATTACGCTCTTTACACATACACACATCATAGTATTATGTTCTTTACATACACACACACATCATAGTATTACGCGCTTTACACATACACACACACACACACACATCATTGTATTACGCTCTTTACACATACACACATCATAGTATTATGTTCTTTACATACACACACACATCATAGTATTACGCTCTTTACACACACACACACACACACACACACACATAGTATTACGCTCTTTACACACACACACTTCATAGTATTACGTTTTTTACACACACACACACACTTCCTAGTAATACATTCTTTACACACACACTTCATAGTATTACGTTCATTATACACACACACACACACACACACACTCATACACACATGCGTACACTCAGTCAAATTACGCGATTAAATTTGGTTAATTACTGTAACACATTTTTGGGACCCCAGTAGATGCTAAAAATATAATGTGAAAAATATTAATCTCCTCTCTCCCTCCTCTATCACTTCCCTCTCTTTATTTCCCTCCTTCCTATCCCTCCCTCCCAATCTCCCATTTTCTACCACTTCCCTCTCTGTATTACCTCTCCTTCCTCCACATACTCGTTATCCTTCCTTCTTTGCCTCCATTTTCCCCCCTCCCATGCTTTCCTTCCCTCCCCCCTCCACCCTCTATTCTTCTCTTCCTCCATCTTTTTCTTTCATCCCCCCTTCCCCCTCCCCATTATCCATCATTCCTTCATCTTCTCCATCTTCCCCCTCCTCTCCTCCCCCCCCCCCCTTTACCCCTGCTCACCTCCTTTCCCTCTTCCTTTTTTGTGTTCTCTCTCCCCCTCTTTCCCTCCCTCCCCCCTCCCCTTCTAGTGTATTTCCCCATTCTTCTTTCGCTTCCTCCATTTTCTTCCAACCTTCCTCCCTCCCCTCTACCCCCACCTGTCCTCTCTTCCCCCCCTTTCCTCCCCCCCCCCCAGCCCATCAATATACTCCTCCTATGCCTTTGTAGATTCAGACAGACAGTCGGACGGAGCGACAGACAGACAGACAGACAGACAGGCAGGCAGATACCTTATAATGATAGTCCTGGGCATATATTACTCCTGTATTATCTATTGAGAGAGAGAGAGAGAGAGAGAGAGAGAGAGAGAGAGAGAGAGAGAGAGAGAGAGAGAGAGAGAGAGAGAGAGAGAGAGTCATAATGACATACTGGGATACATAATGCTTGTGTATTAACTATCGAGAGAGAGAGAGAGAGAGAGAGAGAGAGAGAGAGAGAGAGAGAGGGAAAGTGAGAGAGAGAAAGATAAAGTGTGAGAGAGAGAGAGAGCGATGATAATGACATACTGGGACATATATTACCTGTGTATTATCTATTGGACTGCCGTAATGGTATTGATGTCGGTGGTGGTAATTGTGGTAGTTGTTGTGGTAGTGGTGATGTTTAAACTTTAGTCATTGTTGTGGTAGTGATGATAATGGTAGTTGTGGTAGTGATGATATTGGTCGTTGTTGTGGTAGTGATGGTATTGGTCGTTGGTGTGGTAGTTGTTGTGGTAGTTATGATAATGGTAGTTGTTGTGGTAGTGATGATATTGGTCGTTGTTGTGGTAGTGATGATACAGGGTAGCTAAAAATGATTCATTGAGATAGTCAACAGACTTTGAATTGGTAGATGTCCTTCTTAACCTACAGAAAGTCGTATAATGTACCGTAGCCTTTTAACGGGTATATGTCCTTCCTAACCTGAAGAAAATCGTCTAATACTTGCCAGAAAATGATGGACGTCACCGGTACT
This sequence comes from Paralithodes platypus, assembly GCA_032716605.1. Lineage (NCBI taxonomy): Eukaryota > Metazoa > Arthropoda > Malacostraca > Decapoda > Lithodidae > Paralithodes > Paralithodes platypus. The sequence continues at coordinate 38,772,637 of CM064507.1, forward strand.
GAATAGGTTAAGATATTCACTATGAGCCACTGGTTACCTTAGGACCTCACAACTGAGTGATAATTTGTGATAAACGGCTAGATATAATTCGTTTGAGAAAGATCACTATTTGTGTCTGCTTATTTCGTTCATGAAGGTTTAGGGTAGCACTTCAGTCTCATCCCGAGGCCATAGATTTACTTAACAATAACAAATTCAACAACAAAAACTAGGGTCTCACAGAAGAACCATCGTCTTGAAGTGACCTCTCTCTCTCTCTCTCTCTCTCTCTCTCTCTCTCTCTCTCTCTCTCTCTCTCTCTCTCTCTCTCTCTCTCTCTCTCTCTCTCTCTCTCATATGTATATATATATAATTATATACTGTATATACTGTATATTATAAATTCATTGATGTGTATGTTTAACAGAAAAAACCCTACTACATATTACTATCCAACCGAGTGTCATGTAACATTTAAAAAGTATATTAATTATCTGTCGATGTCAATTACGTCCGTGCCCATAACCTAATTTATGATGTAATTTTTAATGAAATGTTGGTGGTGATGGGTGATTATCATCTTGGTAATGCACAGTGCTCTGAAATATACGTGGGATTCGAAGGAGGTATCACACAGGAGTTTTAGCGTCAATTTTCCACAGCTAAAAAATCCGGCAACGTTTCTGGGACCTTTTTTCGTTGGTATGGAAACTAGAGTGAAGGTGTATTTAATTAGGGGGTAACATTTCTATACATGTTTAATCCTAAGATATCGGATCTGAGTTGCCGATAGAGATTTCGTTACAATGCGTTCGTGTGTTAGCGGCCATGTTATACTTTGGCTAATGATTGCATGGATTTGTCCGTGGCTTACGTTAATGCCTCTATAACGGGTGATAATGACAGTAGCAGGCGTAATTCTGGGTATTAGCGGTAATGATCCGTAATAACTTTTCTATTGATTGTGGGAAGGGGGTTGGTGATTGTGATTCGTGATTGTTACTACTAGAGGTGGGGGGGGGGGGGGATTTTGGTAGCAGGTGTGGTTGTGATGGTGATTGGTGGTGATAGTGGTAGTTGTTGTGGTGATGTTGGTGATTGTGGCTCGTGGTTGTTATTGGAAGGGGTGGGAACTTTTGTATGTGGGTGTAGTTGTGGTGGTGATTGTTGTAATAGTGGTAGTTTTGGTGATGATTGTTGGTGTTGTGGTGGTGATAGTGGTAGTTGTGATGATGAATGTTGTAATGGTGTGATAAGGGGTAGTTGTGGTGATGATTGTTGTAATGGTATGATAGTGGTAGTTATGGCGATGATTGTTGTAATGGTGGTAGGTGTGGTGATAATTGTGTAATGGTGGTAGTTGTAGTAAACGATTGTTGCGATGGTGTGATCATGGCAATTTGTGATGATTATTGTGATGGCGTGATTGTGGTAGTTATGGTGACAAGTGTTGTACGACTAAAAATGGTAGTAGTGGTGAATGACGAATTGTGCAACACGCAGATTGACTAAAGCTGCAAGTGTGTACACATATATTGGCTCTGATTGGCTGGTGTAATTCCTACACTTTTATGAGAGGTTAAGCCTTTAAGCCGATAATTTAGGTGTTTCCAATATTTGAATAGGATACTAGGCACATAATACAGGCTATGACATCGTGAAATTCGTAGTGTATCATATTAAATAGCTTGTATAAAAATATATATACTAAACTACGTTACATTTCAACTATCGTATAGCCTAATGCTGTTCCTTATAGTTGGCCAAAGTTGTATATAAACCTTGGCCATAACAGGAACCCAGTCAATTAAGCCGGTATCAAACGAGCACTTTTTCCCTCGACATTTATCCTCAACACTGGTCTGGCAGTTTATGAGGTCAACATTTAAAATATTTGGGTCACCTAAATTCATCTATCATCAGTCTAGTTTCCGATACCAGTGTAAAATATTCCAGAAATGTTGCCTGAAAAATGTTGATCATCGAATGTTGACTAAAAGCTCTCGTGTGATACCGTCTTTATACACACACGAGTCGCGAGAAGTATACAATATAATTATGTCCTTGAGTCTACAGTCTAGGATCAACTATGGGCCTCTCTGGCACTTCTAATGTTATAATGAACCCCCGAAATGCATATACTACGCGTGGAATTAATAGAAACTTAAAATCCGTATTAGATAGTTTCATTATTAAGTAACACACAATTATGTTCTACGATGCCGGGCGTACAACAGTTTAGTCCCTAGACTGGAACAAGGCCTCACCGTGTTCAGCGGTAGAGTGTAAAGGCTATCAGCCTATGCCCGAGAGGGAGTAGTTGGAATATAGAACAAAACAAAACAAAAATCAGGGAGGGCGACACCAAGGCGGGCCGCGGACCTCCAATCCCTACACACAGTGTGGCGCCGGCGAAGTGGCCAGTGGGCGACACAACAGCCCATCACAAAAAAACACACCATAGCATAATAAAGTTCATATAATCCGAGGTCTCTCCTTGTCATGTGCCATCTTACTCAGACATTAGTAAGGACTTTTGATGGAAAGGCAGCTATGATAAGGTCCTAGGCCATGGTAAATTTTATGATTTGTCTCTTATTGTGTCGTCATCGTACACCTGGCAGGGCAGAGACGTATTAGGTTCGTAGAGTCCTGCAAGAAATCCTCATAATTCAATTCAATTATAGTGTGGTTATAGTATAATTATAAGAGTGTAAATGTTATATATCAGCACTGTTATCTGTAAATATGCGTAAGCAGAGTCTAACAGACCACTGAGACCAGCAAATGGGTCTTGCCAGTAATTAAACAGATTTGTATTTTGGTGGATCTATCTTTGCTATATTCATTATCAATTCTAGGTATACTGCACACTCCATATACTGTATATTACGTACGGTATTTATCTTTCAGCCTAATTAGTGTTGTATGAAACCTCTTTGTATATCTGTGTTAACATTGATTATAGTATAAAACTTGATATTCAGGTAATTTGCACACAGCAACAATCATCTTGGATGTTTGTCGATTTTGACTACTATTAGACAATGGCCGTCATATGGCAACAAGAGTCCCTTGTTCTCGAAAAGGGGCTCCAGTCCTTCCGTTATTCTTTACTTACAGTGTGCTGGCTTAATATTCCAGTAGCCTAGGGTTGATAGCCTCTGAAGTCATATTTTAACTATCTAATATGGCAACAACCGCTGGCTCTGGGCTTTGTTTTGTGAGTCGTAGGTTTGAGATACATAAATGTTTACCCTTCAGTACTCGAGATTATTCTCAAGCTCATAACTTTAATCAGGTTATTATTCATTATAGCGCCTCGTATTGCAGGGATTGAAGGTACTAACAAGTTTGAAAAGCATACCGAGATCAATAAGATTATCCCCATTCCCTGTTGTATAATGTGCGAGTGTCAGGCGCAGTATATCAGGGTTGGTGGTGCACGGCTCCCTGGGTAGGCTACTCTGAAGTCAAGCGAGCGCTACTTCTCAATTGTGTTCGGCTATTAAAAATATTTCCCGTTAACCAATTATAATAAGTCAGTTTTGTATGTATTATATAGACAACCTCCTCTTTAACCACGATTCTTTTGAAATTTTAGGCAATCTTGAAAATGGTTGTAGTGCGGTTACTCGCTATGGCAAGTGTTGACGGCTGACGCAATCCTGCCGCGGGATTGCGTCATCCGTCAACACTTCTTGCCTGTGCTTCTGTGTGTGCCCCGCTAATTGTTCTGCCTTTACCGCCGCTATTACTGCATTGACGCCTTTGAATCTGCCTCTTAAACCTCTGATGGGCGCCGAGACGATGTTGTTGGCGATAGGACGATAAATAAAGGTAGGAAGTTGATGAAAATGTGTGATGACTGAGCAACTGGTTGTACGCGTGAGACCATTGAAAGTGTGTTTCTTGAAGTAGCGGTTGGAGTATACCTAAACGTCAGATTTTATTGTTTTTTTCGCTTTACATTTTAAAATGCAATTAACTGGATGCGATATTTGATCCAGTGGCCACTTTAGACCCGGCGGTAACTTCACTTGTGGCAATTTGTACCAGGTGGGAACTGTCGAAAGCGGCTATCACACGAGCACTAGGCTAATCTGACCAACCACTTGCGAGTTTCAGGCTATAAGGAAGTTGGAGCCGTGAACATCGATATTAAACAAATTCAATAATACTATAAGTTTCGATGGATAGGCTAAATGGTATATTGAATTGGGTTTTATGTATTTATATACAGTATGCACTACGACCGTATTTTAGCTGTAAATTCTGTTAAAATGCGTTGTCTACAGCTCCAACTTCCTTATAGAACGAAACTTGCAAGTCGGCAATTGACCAACCAACGTGCATCGGGGCAATCGACGTTGGTAATAATTAGCACACGGCATCACACTACCACCAACCAACTGCAGACAACACAGCGTTCTCCTAGCCTCAAACCTCCTTAAAACATGCAATATTTGTTATGTAATTGAAATGACGATAGGGCTACACAATCGTTTCTAATAAATGGAAATAGAGGATATATAAAATGTAAATGTTATATATTTGCTTACGGGAGGTTGGTATTCAGAATTTGACAAATTGAAGGATTGCGCATCTCTTGTTCCATAGGTACTGCATTATATAAAGTGTACACATTTCAATAGTCATGGCCTTGCATGAGTAGCATAAACTGGTTTATTAAAAATGACTACCTCACACTATTTACCAAATACATTGATAACTAGGGCATTACAAAGGAGAGTTCACGGTGACGTAGACATGCTTGTTTAGTTAATATTGTTGTGCGAGGCTGGCATAGCCTACGCATGGGGTTGAGCTGATTGCGCAATAACCCTGCCTAACTATATTATTTTAAAATAATACTTTTCCTACTGGTCGATCAAGAACATGTTAAGGTTAATAAGTCTACCAGAGGGACTACGTGAAAATATATTGTTGATAACTTAAAGAAGGCAGAGAAGAAAAATGAAGCGATATTAGGCATTCCTTACAGAGGGAATGCCTGCTTATAACATATCAATGCCTTAGCATTATCATGTAATATATATTGCAATTACATATAAAACATAGCCTAACAATTACTCTGTAATGTCTACGTACACAAATGCAAATATGAACTATATAAGATGATGGTTACAATCTGTATTCGGCGATGAAATGCTTGGTAGACTACTAATTGCAAATTTTAATAGAATAACGGTATGCATATTCATCTTATCTAGAGACATTTGTACCCAATGCTATACTTATAAAATATCTATGTGGGTTTTAGTTTTGTTATTTCAATTACATTAACAACCAAACTAACCTAGAGAAACTTATCCCAGTTTATGGTGATCTATCCTTTAACGTACAGTACATACAGTAATTACTATTACAACATACATTATTTAATTCGAACGAATGTATGAGTAAAAGTGATTGAATTAATAAAACAATGTCATACTTATGATATATTTAAATTAATCTGCTGGTATTGTGTAAAACAAATACAGTGGGTGAAGCCTAGAGAGGCTGCGTGTAGTAGGCTATAGCCTAATGACAGGTAGTGCATTCTACATTCAAATACTGCATCGGAAGTCAATTAACGACATCTGCTGCAGATATAATATCACTATACATTACCATAACATGTCTCGAAGGTCAGAAATAAAAAATAAAACATTCATAATTTAAAAAAAGACAATATACACCGACAGTTTTGGAAATGTTTGCCGTCTTTCGTGACGTGACCAGTTTAATCATCTTTTCCAGAACGTTCGTACTAGATATAGCCTATACATTTACGATGTGTACTTCGACATAGATAGAGAGAAGGCTGAATTGCTTAGCATAGCAAAATATAACGGTAAAAACTAATGCTAACTGATATTTGACTATTATATGGGTTGGCGACTTTTGGCCAATGGTTTTTGATCACGATCGAAGACAGTTGGTTGCCCCGATTGACGTCGGAGCAACACAATTTCGGGAACAGATTGCCCAGATTGCAGTTGGTTGGCCGGATTATTGCCCGTGTGATAGCCCATTTAGATAACCTATGGAAGAGTTGCAACTTGGTATTATTGTCATTTCGGTACCATAGCAGGCAAGACGGCGGCCAACTGTCTCTAAATGGCCGCCATCTTGGATAATTTTGAAATTGAAATATGCATAATGAGGTTCAGTTTTAGTTAATTTAAGGGTCTGTCTCCCTACGATACTAGGTTAAGTAAGTTAGTGTAAGTTAAATTAGCTAGGTTAGGTAAATTAGGTTAACAAATCTTCTAGAGGAAATGGATATAAACATCGTTTGAATTGCAAGAAAAAAAAACAGGAAAACAGGACAAGGTTGAGTGCATACTATAATGAAGGTAGCCTACCTCGATAATTATGTCATATATATATATATATATATATATATATATATATATATATATATATATATATATGCAATCGTTTTGACCCATCATTTCTATATGTCATTAACAGTGCAAATTATATTATTTTTCATTAGACTTTGTGGGTTTAATGAGGGTGGAAGCAAGAAAGGCGGCCATCTTGAATCAGTTGAGATCTACTGTATATTTGTTTCCATTTTCCACCGTATTTTTAGTATTTTGTCATCCTCTACATGAATGCTAAGACCAGCAGGGGTCTGGGGGCGGCAGCTCCCAGGTTAGGTTAGGTTAGGATAATGACAAAATATGGTTCTCCGGGGGGGGGGGGGGGGATGTCTTCACATTGAATATGAAAATACTGATTTTCACCGGTCATGGCATATACAGGAATGATGTCAGGGTCATAAAGATTGTATGTATGGCATAATTATCGAGGTACGTACCTCCATTATAGTATAAACTCAACCTTGACCGAAAAAACATTTTCACCATAAAATGGGTTGTGGCAACGATACGGGAATGTTACCAGTAGCTTCTCATTGGATACTTGTCAACATGTGGCAACTATTGACCGAATGACAACTTCTGATCAGATGGGAAATATTTAAGTTACCTTTCAGGCAACTTTTGACCTGGTTTAGACTTTGGTAATTTTAAACATGACTTTCACCTGGTTGGTGACTTTATTTTTTATTTTTTATTTTTTATTTTTTTCCTATGTGATTGAGGGAGGCAAAAGGCAGAACTGCCTATAGCGAGTGCCTCCCCCATAGTTGAAAGAGTGACAGGGCCAAAATCAAGGGACGTTCGAGCCAAAATGCCTCGACACACGGAGTTTGAAGCAATTTAAGTCATAGGAAGAGGGAAAGACTGATTCTGGGAGAGAGTTCCAGAGCTCAGCTGTTGAGTAGAAGAAAGTTTGAGAGTAACGTTTCACTCTTGGGTTGGAGAGTTGCACAAAGTAGGGGTGGGATTGAGTTGCAAGACGGGTACCACGTGCCCTACGTAAAGGAGGTAGTATACACTGGGAAAACTCTGAGGAACACTGATTATTATAGTAGCGATAGAATAGCGAGAGAGATGCAACATTGCGGCGGAGAGAGAGAGATTGCAGAGAGTTGGTGAGTGGACGGGAGTTAATGATACGAAAGGCCTTCCTTTCAACATGGCAATATTTTGTTATAATAAGTGTCCAATTTGAAATCGATCCTAAAAATGAAATACTGCTTTAGCCAACAATAATTTTCCAATAAAACTTGATCTTAAAAATTAAATACTGTCTAGCTAACATATATTTATAAATTTAAATACTATCTAGCTAACATATATTTCTAAAATTTAGAAATCTATCAAACAAGTGGCTTAGCATAGAGAGTAAGTACTATTGAAGAAAAGTGCAGAGTTGGAGTTACTGTATATAAAATAAATACCGATAATCATAGGCCTATACCGACTATCGTTGGGGTTGGCATGTTTGGCTTAACTATAATGAACAGGGTATAGCTGCTGAAAACGCTCTCCTACTATTCGGCTCGTGCCATCCCCGTTAAGCCGGTATCAAACGAGCGCTTTTTCCCTCAACATTTTAGCTCAACACCGGTCTGGCAGCTTATGAGTTCAATATTTTAACCTTCTCGGTGACCTAAATTCATATATCACCAGTCTAGTGTCCGATACCAGTGCACATTTTTCCAGAAACGTTGCCAGAAAAATGTTAATTATCGAATGTTGACTATAATAGCTCTCATGTGATAGGCTACCGGCTTTACTGACATTCAAATTTTGGAGTCTATGAACCAGATTCCGGTACGGTATTTTACGAATCGGTATCTCGAGGCGACTGATAAATGACATACCATAGATAATTCAATGGAAAGTGCCATAACCTCGAATTACCATCTATACAACATTTGAGCAATGTTTTTAATATTTAGTACGAAGAGTTGTCCATTTCCTGACAATTTACGAAAGCTATATGCGCGTGTGTGTGTGTGTGTGAGATAGATAGATAATTAGAGAGAGAGAGAGAGAGAGAGTGCTTGAGTGAGGGTGCCGTAAAAGAGAGTGAAAGTGAGGAAGCGGTATCTGGAAGTGAGCGAGAGTGGAGGGTTCGGATGTGAGTTATACCCGTGAATCATCATTATGGCCGCCCTACATAGCTGAGTCATGGGGTGGGGTGGTTACACTTAAGGGGATATGGGCCGGTTTTCTGGCCCCCTTTCTCCCTCGTGTTAAACCCCATTTGTTTTGAGATTATAAGACGTTCGGCCCATTAGTTTTGCGATTTCAACACCTTTCGCCTCATTTCGTTGTCAATTTTAAGACCTTTCGTGCTATTTAGGTGTCGATTTATTTCCTGGCGAGTGATAGGGAGCCTGACATTTTAAGAGGAACCGGCCTTCGGCCGGGAAATTTTTCTACCGAAAAATGTACACATTTATCTTGACGGGGGTCTAGGGGGTGTTTATCTAAGCTTGATGGAGGTCTAGCGAGGAAACTAAGAAATAAAGGAATAAATTCATTAATACCCCCCCCCCCCCAAAAAAAAAAACGGCCCATCTTCCCTTAAGCGATCAGCTGGCTGTCCTTTGGGGTTATAATGCTAAGCTCTTGTAGCCAATGACGAGTTTTTTATTATTTGGATAAGTACCGTCAAACGATTTAACCCCTACAGCACCATGACGCCTTTTTACCTTTGATACTGGCTAAACTTAGACGATTGTATGCAGTTTAAGAAGGACCAATGTTATCAAGAGTATTTTTTCTAGATCGCATTTACCCATTTGAGTTGTAGAAATAGATTATAAACTAAATAATATCGTCTATTGGTAACAAGAATATGATGACAATTACGTCATGGTGGTGAAGGAGTTAAGCAGTTTATGGGTCCAGGGTTATGTAAAGGGACTTTTTGTAATATTTTATATTTTATTGTTTGTTACTGTAAACTGATAATTGATGGTTATATGGTATGGCATATAATTTTACCGGTATTCAAATTTGTGGAAGTTATATTTATTGACTGCTAATTAGAGGTACCGTATATTATAGAAAGGTTCATATTCTCGATCTACTCTCTTCCCAGGACGACCATGGTAACTTAACCTAGCCTAAAGTCTATTAATTATAATCAGGCCACAAATCTATCTTGATCACTAACCTCTATAACTCAAAATCGATTATGGTAATTGAGCTAATATGTTTACTATCTGGGAAGAATCAACCAGGCAATAAGGGTGGACATTTATGAACATAAGAACATAAGAAAAATAGAAATCTGCAGAAGGTTAAATTTAAAACCCATGGGCTTTGGCCCTTTGTGACTTACAGAGGTTAGGAGTTACAATATTTGGCATACTTAAAATGGATGGACTACTGAAATAAGCCCTCTTAACGTAGCCTTGACCTACGTTAACTTTACGGCAAGGTTAGGTTGGGCTGAATTAAGGGGGAGGTAGTCGCTTTTTCTGGACACCCTTCTCCGTCATGTTTAGCATATTTCGTTTGGCGATTTTGAGACTTCGCCTAATTTCTTTGCCTCACTACACAGGGAATTATGTAAGGATATTACCGTATTTTAGGGATTTTGCACTCGTCTTGCACGATCGTTGCAAGAGAACGCCTGGCGTAGAAGGATGGTTCTGGTGTCATTGGAAAGCTCAATTATCGCCCTTTCAGGGATACATAATTGTATTACGCTCTGGCTCTTGTTTATGCATGAAAAAGAGCACGGCAACAAAGTCGTTTAGGGTAAAACCACCCGCTTGCCAGGTAGTAGAAGTTACCGACCTAGCCGCTCGTGGAGTATTAAGGTCTTTCTTGCCATTTAGGTGTCGATTTTTTCCTGGCCCATCTCCCCTTAACCTTTGTTTGAGGCCAAGTAATATATATAAAGAGCCACAAAATTTCTTATTGATCTGTTAGTAAATATTGAGATGTTTTATATCAAAATGAACTGGCAGGGTGAAATATGTCTATGCAAACAGACCATACAAATTCGGTGTGGTTAGCAATGTTTGTTTTTGTATTAAATAAATAATTACATTTTATCTTCACAGTTACATGGATAAAATTGGAAAGATTTGCTTTAACTAACCAAGTGTGTTTCAAACTTGTTTCACCCTAATAGAGGAGAGAATGGCGCCAACTGATTGAAAGGGTTAAGTGTTCCTATTGCATGAAATGATGAGATAGATTAAGTATATATATATATATATATATATATATATATATATATATATATATATATATATATATATATATATATATATATAATGGTGATCAGGGTGAGGTTGAAAATGACAGAAGTGAAAGGAAACCTGAGGGAGACTTGGGAGAGGTTTGAGAGGTGAAGTGAGAAAGCCGAAGACACGGAATAAGTCAGAAATGTGATGGAGAAAATGTGGAGGGCAGAAGAGAGGCTAAGAGAGAGAGCAAGAGGAAATGGTGAACGACAGGAGGAAGGAAGGTAAGAAAGAGAGAAGAGAGAATTTTGAGCAGCGAAGAGGAATATGAGGGAAAGGCGAGAGAAATGTAAAGAAGACAAGGCAACTTAGGACAGAGGAAGGTGAACTGAAGAATAAGGCGCAGATTCCAGAAAAGGAATACTGTTTTGGAGAAGGAAAGGAGGACATTTTTGAAAGAGAAAATGGTCACATTATCACTGCTGGCAGATGCAATATTTACATTTTCAGAAAACAAAATTCATCACATAATTGTATACATTTGAAGCGTTACATATATATTTTTTTTAGCATATACTGTATATAAAAAAATAGATAGATAGATAGAGAGATAGCTATTGTATAGGAATATTTTATTAGTATCATTACCTACCTCCATTGTTCTAGGGGTCTATTTATTGCATATTGAGGAAAAAGGGTTAACATGGTCGGGTAACATTTGTAATCAACCCCTAGACAACCCCCCCCCCCCCCTGTTGATCTGTTAGTAAATATTGAGATGTTTTATATCAAAATGAACTGGCAGGGTGAAATATGTCTATGCAAACAGACCATACAAATTCGGTGTGGTTAGCAATGTTTGTTTTTGTATTAAATAAATAATTACATTTTATCTTCACAGTTACATGGATAAAATTGGAAAGATTTGCTTTAACTAACCAAGTGTGTTTCAAACTTGTTTCACCCTAATAGAGGAGAGAATGGCGCCAACTGATTGAAAGGGTTAAGTGTTCCTATTGCATGAAATGATGAGATAGATTAAGTATATATATATATATATATATATATATATATATATATATATATATATATATATATATATATATAATGGTGATCAGGGTGAGGTTGAAAATGACAGAAGTGAAAGGAAACCTGAGGGAGACTTGGGAGAGGTTTGAGAGGTGAAGTGAGAAAGCCGAAGACACGGAATAAGTCAGAAATGTGATGGAGAAAATGTGGAGGGCAGAAGAGAGGCTAAGAGAGAGAGCAAGAGGAAATGGTGAACGACAGGAAGGAAGGTAAGAAAGAGAGAAGAGAGAATTTTGAGCAGCGAAGAGGAATATGAGGGAAAGGCGAGAGAAATGTAAAGAAGACAAGGCAACTTAGGACAGAGGAAGGTGAACTGAAGAATAAGGCGCAGATTCCAGAAAAGGAATACTGTTTTGGAGAAGGAAAGGAGGACATTTTTGAAAGAGAAAATGGTCACATTATCACTGCTGGCAGATGCAATATTTACATTTTCAGAAAACAAAATTCATCACATAATTGTATACATTTGAAGCGTTACATATATATTTTTTTTAGCATATACTGTATATAAAAAAATAGATAGATAGATAGAGAGATAGCTATTGTATAGGAATATTTTATTAGTATCATTACCTACCTCCATTGTTCTAGGGGTCTATTTATTGCATATTGAGGAAAAAGGGTTAACATGGTCGGGTAACATTTGTAATCAACCCCTAGACAACCCCCCCCCCCCCATCTCTCTCTCTCTCTCTCACACACACACACACACACACACACACACACACACACACACACACACACACACACACACACACACACACACACACCTCCCCGTGGCGTAACTGATAGCGCGTCTGGCTCACAACCAGAAGGTCCTGGGTTCGAGACCCGGGCGGGGAAGAGACATTTGGGGAAGTCTCCTTACGGTGTAGCCTCTGTTCACCTAGCAGTATAAATAGGAACCTGGTATAAGTGGACGAAGTTGTGACGTCCCATCTGGGGTTGGTGATCGGTTACAAGGCGAGATGGGTATCGTACTGGTCAACCTAAGCTACTGGTCAACCTACTGTAAGCCTTCGGGTGAGACTGGTACCGTAGTGAGAATGGTACCGTACAGGTTAACCCTAAGCCTTCGTATCCAGATGTCGCCAATTGGCTAAAATACAGACCACACACACATCCACAGCCATTCCAACGATACATAAAACACTTACCATGCATTTCACGCAATACATTCCCAGTTAAGGAGGCGCGATAATAATGAGCTTAGCTCGCATTGCGTGGATTCCCCTTGACGAACAAGTAACTGAGTAACACACAAACTAACTCATCTCATATTTTTTCTTTCTCTTGTTTTCTCTTCACACACACACACTGTACACACACACACACACACACACACACACACACACACTGTACACACACACACACTGTACACACACACACACACACACTCTCTCACTCACTCACTCACTCACTCTCTCTCTCTCTCTCTCTCCCTACCATATGTCCCAACCACCGCAACAGATTATACAGTATATAGCCTCTTGTTTTTGTCGCCCCGTGTTTCCCTTGTTTTTGTTGCTTTAATTATGTGGTCGATTCGGGTACAGTCTGTCCCAAAAGTTTGGTTCCCCATTCTTACGTTTCGCCATGTAGGCCCTGTATGACAAGAATGCGCCTCGACCTCTCTGATTGCAAATTGTTTGTAGGAAATTTTGTTTCATATGTGTGTGTGTGTGTGTGTATATATATTAAGGACTCCATATTATTTTTTCTTTGGTTTTGCGATAAGCAAAATTGGAATTTTGGACATGTAGCAAGAGTTTATGTGCGCAACTGTACCTCCCCCGCCCTCTTTGTTACCCCCCCCCCCCCCATACTCTCCTTTGTTACCCCCCCCCCCATTTGATAGATCTTTCCTTCACCCCTTCATTTTGTTATCCTCATCCTCCTTCAATATAGCTTCTTGTACATTCTGCCTTTTAGGGGGGTAGTGCTGGGTTTTTGGTCTATATATTGATATAATTTATTAATGTTTTAGTTTCTTCGCTAGACCTCCATCAAGCTTAGAAAAACACCCCCTACACCCCCTTTCAAGATAAATCTTTACATTTTTCGGTGGTAAAATATCCCGGCCAAAGCTTCTAAAACAAGACTCGCTATCGCTCGCCAGGAAAAAATCGACACCTGAAGGGCACGAAAGAGCTTAATAAAGAGGCGAAAGGTCTCAAAATCGCCAAACTAACGGAACAAACGTTTTAAAACCTCAAAACTAATATGCTAAACATGATGGAGAAGGAGGTCCGTAAAAAGTGCCTTAAGTCAAGTCAGTGTCATCTCCCTGTGTTTTTATTTATTCCGGCATTTCCGTGCGGTTTATATTGTCTTATTGGGTAATATTTCAAATTTGATTTTATTAAGCGTTATTTCCACATAGCGACTTTGATTAGTTCCTTTGCGTTTATCTTGTGTCGTCCCAGTTCTGGTTTGTTTATTTTGCAAGTTTTACATTATAATATGAATAAACACAAACATTGCAGTCCAGATCAATAAATGTGTCGCCGCGTTCCACCCCCAGTTTGTCATCGCCCTGTAATTTACCTGCTATGATCCCCCCTTTCCGTCTCCATCCCCCCCTAATTCCCCCTTCATTTTTCTCTCCTTATCCCCACTCTCCCCTATATCCCCCCCCCCCCTCCTCTCTTCATTCCTCATCATTAGCCCTCTTCATTTGGGTTTTTGTTCCTCTAATCGACTCTCCGTTTCCTTTTCTCTCTGTCCCTTGCCCCGAACTCCATTTTCTTGGCCCTGCTATTAGTCCATGTTTATTTTTCCGTTTTCTGTACGATCGCCGTGCCTAAGTTCTTCTGTGTGTTATTATTTGTTCATCGTGTCATGCGTTATTGTATCCATGCGTCTCTATTTGTGTACAATCATTATACCAGTCCTTATTCATGATATTTTATGTTCACCATACTATTCATGATTGGCTATTTTCTTGTTTTTGTTATGTATGTGTACGATCAGTCATTCTCCGTTCAATTTGTGCGCCATATTAAGTCAATATGTGTTCCTGTTTTTGTTCTTCACTTAACTATATATTTCCTTTTCTGTGCGATAAGTTAAAGTTTCAAGTTTATTTGTTTATTTAGCCAAATCTATTTTACATAAATGTGTCATAATTTACAAAGAAAAGTCTATTAACAGTCCTGGCTGAGCCTTTTGGGAGCATGAAAGCTCTCTTAAAAGGCACATAAGAGATCATAAAATGGTTAATATAATATATAACACAGGCGGACTTATAACTACAACAGTGTTAGGTTTATAATAATACAATATGGCTGCTGATAGACATAAACAAGGTGAATTAATGCTAAAATAGCTACACCATTTGCAGCTAAATAACCACTGTTCCTACGCCACGGCGATTGGTATGAATCCAAAACATTCGAAAACCTCAGAAAAGTTTAAAAAAAAAACTCATATAAGCTTCAAATATAAAACAATAACAACGCTAACGTGTAGATTGAGTCATATTGCATATTAATTGTCGATATAAATCCATATTTCTCTACATTATAGGTGAAACAGCACAATATAAGGATCGCTTATTGCCGCGGAAACGATTAGGGGCGCTGTCAGGCTGTATATATTGTACACAACATTATCGTAGCTACTTACATAAGCTTCAAACGCAAAATATAGCAACCTTAGCGTATAGATTGGGTCCAATTACACTACATTTGTCATTATCAATCCATATTATTCTACAGTTTCGGTGAAACACCACAATTTAACGATCGCTTATTGCCGTGGTAAAGCCAGCGGGTTAAGCCTATACGTGTGTGCTATAATAGGAGTTGCTTGTGCTACCAGCTGAAAACGGAGATCGAAGAACGGAGAAGGGCGAAAATGTGGCCTCATGTGATACCCGCTTTAGTCATCGCTATCCGTCATCCCCACTTCTTACGACCATTACGTCCATCCTGGCTTCCTCCCCCCACCCCCCTTTATGTCTATGTATGTATGTATCTATTTATCTGTATGTCTATCTCACTATACTACATCCCCACTTCTTACGACCTCGCTTCCTCTCTCTCTCTCTCTCTCTCTCTCTCTCT
Organism: Paralithodes platypus; assembly: GCA_032716605.1. Lineage (NCBI taxonomy): Eukaryota > Metazoa > Arthropoda > Malacostraca > Decapoda > Lithodidae > Paralithodes > Paralithodes platypus. Next base: position 38,788,348 of record CM064507.1, read on the forward strand.
CTCTCTCTCTCTCTCTCTCTCTCTCTCTCTCTCTCTCTCTCTCTCTCTCTCTCTCTCTCTCATTCTCTCTCTCTCTCTCTCTCTCTCTCTCTCTCTCTCTCTCTCTCATTTATTTTCCAGCGTCTCTGATCTTCGTATGGTACTCTTCTCTCCTGCCTTTCCTCGGTAAATATTTAAGAGACCCCAGACAGCCTTTTTACCTAACCTAACAAAACAACATAAAATAACTAGTAAAAAGGCTGTCCGGGGTCTCTTCAATGTTTACCCTTTCCTCTCCTACACAATAATTCACCTCTTTCCTCCGCTGCACTCTATTTCTCCCTGACACACCATCTTCCGGTCTTCTCTCTCTTCAATCCATCACCTTTTTCTAGCACCTGCATTTCCGCTCGCTTTTTAACCCCTTCTGTACCGGCGACGCCTTTTTTAATTTCATTATATCTGCATTTGGACGATTTTATGAAGCTTGAGAAAGATATATGGTAGCTATAAAGATGAATTGAGATAGTCTGTAACCTTTTAACCTCTATTGTACCGACTACGTCTTTTAAATTATAGTCTAGCTATATTTAGACGATGTTGTGCAGTTTAAGAAGGATCTGTGGTAGTAAAAAGGGTTGTTAATTGCTGGAGGTCCTTTTTAAACTGAATGTAATCGTCTAATAGTAGCCAGAATAAAGTTAAAAGGACGGCACCGGTACTGAGAGGGATAATGGGTAGACGTCCTTCCTAAGCTGAATAACATCGTCTTAAGGGGAGATTTCCACTTGAGGGAGTTTTTTCTTGACTCCTTTCTCCCTCATGTTTATCCCCATTGCTTTTCTAATTGTAAAACGTTCGCCCCATTATTTTGATGATTTTAAGAACTTTCAACCCATTTCTGTCAATTTTAAGACCTTTCGTGCAAATTAGGTGTCGATTTTATCCTGGCGAGCGATAGCGAGCCTGTAATTTAAGAGGAACCGGCTTTCAGCCGGGACATTTTTCTACCGAAAAATGTACAAATTTATCTTGAAAGGGGCTCAAGGGGGTGTAATCTTAAGCTTGATGGATATCTAGAGACCAAACTAAAAACCTCCCCTTAATGTATCTTCTGCTTCTTTTTAATTGTTCTTATTTCCTTTGTATTTATCATCTTCTCTTCTCCTTTTTCTTCTTTGTTTCCCCTTGCACTACCTTGGCCTTCCTTCTTTCTCTTTTTACTTCCATTCATTCCTTTATCCTGCTCCTTCTCCCTTCCTCCCTTTCTTCGCATCATTCCTCTCCTTATGTTTCCCATCTCCTCACTTCTTCCCTCGTTCTCCCTCCTTTCGTCTCCCCTTCTCTTTCTTCCGTCCTCTCCATTCTCCTCCCTTCCTCCCATCCCCTCCTTTCTTCCCATCTCCCTTCACGTTTCCCTTTGCCCTTCTTTCTCATCCATTATTCCCCCTTCTCCCTCCCTTCCTCCCCACCCCATTTTGCCTCCCCCCTCCCTCCCCCCCCCCCACCTTTCCTCCCCTATCGTCTCTCTCCCCCCTTCCTCCCACGCCCCCCTCCCCCCTCCCCTGCTATTTACCTTGATAATCCTTTATAATTATCCGTAATGCCTCACCGGTAATTAGGCCCAGGTAATAGGAGGTGGGGGGAGGGGGCAGGTGGGGGGCGGAGGGGGCGGTTATCCCTTAATGGTCACTGTTAGGCTGGCCGTCTGCTGTTCGCTTATTTCATTCAGCAAGATTAAATGGAGAAAATAGAAGCAAAAAATAACTCGGGGGATTTAAATAGTATTCATCAGTTTTAAAGGCTGGCGAGGGGAGTTGGGGGGCGGTTATCCCTTAATGGCGGTCGTATATTTCTTGCAACAATATTAAGATGAGAAGCAATTGAAGACCATTGTGAGGATAACAGGAGGTTGTTCTGTTTATAATGCACATTTTAACCCTTTCTATACCGGCCACGTCCTTTTAACTTTATTCTGGCTACCATTAGACGATATTATTCAGTAACAGGCTTCGAACTATCTCACATAACCCATTTTACTACCTCAGATCCTTCTTAAACTGAAAAAAGAAATCGTCTAAATATAGCAAAAATAAAGTATAAAACACGTCGACGGTACAGAAGGGTTTACACACAACTTTAGAAGGGAATGCTAAATATCTAGATCACAATTATTGTAAATACAAAAACACAGTTTGGGAAAAGTATAACTAATATTCGAGGTTAGCTGATCAATTCTTGTAATGCGAACTCAAAATTGAACAAAGTATCAGAACTGAGCTCAAACATTATAGGATTTAGCCTAATCAGTTTCCTTTATAACACAACAAAGCTTCCAAATGGCTTGGCTAAATTTGCCTTTCGTAACTAGGTCAAACTAAATTAATATATCAACACAACTATTCTTTCTTTCCCTCTAGATGCTTAAGGGGAGATCTCCACTTGAGGGATTTTTTTCTTGACCCCCTTTCTCCCTCATGTTTAGCCCCATTGCTTTTGATATTATAAAACGTTTGCCCCATTAGTTTAGCGAATTTAAGAACTTTCACCCCTTATAAAGACCTTTCGTGCCATTCAGGTGTCAATTTTATCCTGGCGAGCGATAGCGAGCCTGTAATTTAAGAGGAACCGGCCTTCGGCCGGGAAATGTACAAATATATATTGAAAGGGACTCAAGGGGGTGTAATTTTAAGCTTGATGGAGGTCTAGGGAACAAACTAAATACCTCCCCTTAATAGACAGAACTAGATTACTGTAATCAATATTATTTGTGTTGTAAGGTAGAAACTTGATCAGGTACAGTAGATTTTCCTTATCAGCGAACCATAAGCGTTCGTTCATTATATTCCGATTACAATGGAATATATACTATATAACTCAAATGCATTGAATCGATCACAATCAAACTTTGTATACAAGGGTTGGGCAAAGGGTATGTAAGATAGAAATACAAAATAGGATAACAAACTAGACTAATCCGATCCAATAAGAAGAAGGAAAAGATAGAACAACAAGATAACTTAACTAACTAGGCTAATCCGATCCATTAAGAAGAAGTAAAAGATAGAACAACAAGAAAACTTAACTAACTAGACTAATCCGATCCAATAAGAAGAAGTAAAAGATAGAACAACAAGATAACTTAACTAACTAGGCTAATCCGATCCAATAAGAAGAAGTAAAAGATAGAACAACAAGATAACTTAACTAACTAGGCTAATCCGATCCAATAAGAAGAAGTAAAAGATAGAACAACAAGATAACTTAACAAACTAGACTAATGCGATTCAATAATAATAAGTAAAATATCGAAAAACACGATAGCAAAACAAACTAGACTAATCCGATCCAATAAGAAGAAGTAATACAGGAGATCAGACTCAGTAAAGTGATGGACAAAAAGCCATGAAAGATAAAAAAAAAAAGGCATAACAAAACAGACTAATCCAATCCAATAAGAAGAAGTAGTAAAGGAGATTAGACGTAGACAAGTGTTGGACAAAAGCCATGTAAGATAGAAAAACAAGATAGAATAACAAATTAGACTAATCCTATCCAATAATAAGAAGTAATAAAGGAGATCAGACGTAGACAAGTGTTGGGGAAAGGGCATGTAAGACCGAAACAAACAAGATAGCATTACAAACCAGACTAATCCGATCCAACAAGAAGAAATAATAGAGGCGATTAGACGTTGATTTCTTAATTGTAGGAGGGGGTTTAGCCTTCTGATTGACCCTCTCCCTATCTCTAATTAAACAAATGTCCGATACAATCAACGGAAACTTCACAATTAAGGGGGGATGTGCGTATTAAGGGGGGATGAGCGTATTTATTTGCTCATTTATATAGTTTTGTATTATTATTTTAGTTTCCTCCCTAAACCTCCATCAAGCTTAATAAACACCCGCCCAAGATCCTCCTTCAGGATAAATGTGTACATTTTTCGATAGAAAAATGTGCCGGCCGAAGGCCGGTTTCTCTTAAATTACAGGTTCGCTATCGTTCGCCAGGAAAATATCGACAGCTAAATGACATATGTCTTAATATTGACAACGGAATGGGGCGAAAGGTCTTAAAATCGCCAACTAATGGGCCGAACGTCTTATAATCTGAAAACTAATGAGGCTAAGCATAAGGAAGAAGGGTGACCAGAAAAACGGCCCATCTCCCCTTGACCTGCTTTTATGCTCAGCTTAACCTTGTTAGTATGATGGGCGCCTTTCTTCATCATATTCTGGTTAGTGTTACTCGATTGTTATGCAGCTTTGGAAGGATCTGTGGGAGGCGATCTAAGACACTTTGCTTTCATTTTTTTTTTCTGGCTATTATTAGACGATTTTATTCAGATTAGCAAGGGTATAATGGAGGTCAACTTGGGTTTAATTGAATAGTATTTTCTTTTTTTTAACTCCCACATATTGGGCCTGAGTATATTGATAGATAGAACTCCCACAGATCCTTCCTAAAGCTGTATAAAATCGTCTAGTGATAGCCAGAAGAACAAAGTGAACATAATTAAAAAAGTGAACATAATGCAAAATGTGAACATAATGAAAAAAGTGAACAAAGTGAACAAACGTCGGGAAGAACCAAGTTATCGGGGCCGAACGGTGAACGAATCAGTGGACCACAACAACAGATGCACAGTCACTGTCAAAAGTACCGGCCGCTCTTCATAATGGCAACTTTGGCTACCACTTTATGAGAGAGAGAGAGAGAGAGAGAGAGAGAGAGAGAGAGAGAGAGAGAGAGAGAGAGAGAGAGAGAGAGAGAGCTCACGTCGGCTTTGCTACGGCTGAACCCATTCCATTCCATTTCAATCAGATTAGGAGTTCATTTTATACGATTTTATTAAATTACTTATCTGATCCAGTTGTGAGGAGACAGAACGCGACTGCTGCGCGCGACTGTACCTCGGGAAGTCATTATGTCGTCAATCATCGATCACGGGTGTTCTTTATTGGCGTTCTTGGGACTCTTAACCCTTTCAGACCCAGGATCCACTCGTATTGTTGTATTTTGTCTGGTTATCGTTAGCAGATTATATTCAGCTTAAGAAGGACATTTGGCAGTCAGAGGATAGATAGATTGTACTGCTTTGATTCCCAGAGTTTTTTTTTCTCATAAGCTATCATTAGAAGATTTTATTCAGCTTAAGAAGGACATTTGGAAGTCAGAGGATAGATGGATTTGATTTGTTTGATTCGCAGAGGTTTTTTCATTAGCTGAGAGAAAAATCTACTCATTATATTCCAATTACATTACAAACGTCACTCCAATTGTTGAAAAGGTTGGGTACTTATGGTAAGCCCTTGAGGTTATTGTTATTCTTGTCATATTAGATGCCAGCGAACTTTTGAACCCAACTGTACAATTCTAAGACCAGAATAGTGTAGCACGAGTGTGGTCTGTATTTCTCACACCCACTTACTCTCAAAGACACAAACACATACACACACTTACTTACTCATAAACACTCACAAACACACACACACACACACTTACTCACAAACACACACTTACTCATAAACACACATATACGTACTCACAAACACACACACACGTACTAAAAAAAAAAAAAAAAAACACACTCACACACACACACACTTCCTGTACCCTACTATCATTACCCCCATGTCTGTTATAAGTCCCAGCTTCCCCTACCCCTATACCCCCCCCCCCTTATACCTCCTATAATACCCTGTAATATTAGGGAACCCCCTTCCTTTTTTACTGCCATTATATAGTGTTCTGGTGTAGATATGCCGAGAGAGAGAGAGAGAGAGAGAGGTGTTCTTATTGTTGTTTTGTGTATCCTCGTGTGTGTGTATCCTCGTGTGTGTGTGTGTGTATCCTTGTGTGTGTGTGTGTGTGTGTGTGTGTGTGTGTGTGTGTATGAGAGAGAGAGAGGGAGAGAATCAGAGAGAGTGTGAGTACGAGAGAGAGAGTGAGTACCCCAGATAATACCCTGTAATATAAGGTACCCCCCTCCCTTCCTATTTTACAAACATATACAGTATATTGTTCAGGGGTAGACATACCCTTCCATTAAATAACAAACCTACTTTCGATCGTATATAAATTGCCTGAAAGTATAAACTAGTAAGTATACACATTATTTATATTAAATATGTTAACTTTAAACTTAAATCTGGTTCTCCATGCAACCTTCCATTTCCGAGCTCTGTCTCCACTATCCTGAGATTAAACTCAAATGTATTGTATTATAAACTGGATTTACAAATAAGGGGAGTGGGAAATAACTGTATATGGAGAGATACTTTGCTCGCGCGCGGACACACACACGCACGCACGCACGCACAAACGCACTGCGCTCTTATCCATACACAGCTATGCACATACACACGCACAGAAACACGCCTATTAAAAGCTTAACATAGAAGCTTACCAATTCACATGAACACGCACACACATGCACACAAGTACATGTAAACACACGCGCTTACACATATACAGAGCACAGAAGCATAACCATTCACATACGCATACACACTTTAAAACACATGGACATAAACACACACAAGCACATGCAAATACAGACTACATGCTTACACATGCACAGAACACAACAGCTTACTCATTCACAACACACACACAGACTTACACATCCACAGAACACAGAAGCTTAACCATTCACACCTTAAAACACATAGACGCACCCCCCCCCCCCACCACCACCACCACCGCTTCCGTGACCATTTTGTGTTAGTGCAGCGATAGACGAGGGTGTAATGGCCAGTTGTGGGTATTAGCGCGGGGCCGGCGGCCTTCTGATTGGCTGGCCGAGGGGGAAGTGACGTCATCCCCGTGTCCGCTCTGGCGCCAGGGTTGCCAGTGTAGCTACTTAACTGCTATACCCTGTTCCAAGTAAGTAGTCCAGATATCTTGAACCCTAACCTCTGTAACTCAAAAAGGGCTTGAGCAAATGGGCTGTCTATTTACACACCTATTCCCTGGCTGACCCTTCCCCAATCGTAGAAATATTAGGTGGATGACTAGTTGTTTGTGAGTTCTAGAGGTTGGTGTTCAAGAGTTTTGGTCTGTTTACTTGGAATAGGGTATAGATCTACTGTAAAGGTATTTACTTGGATCTAGAGGGCAATTTTTGCATCTAGCGGCATGAATTCTAGCGATATTCTGGAGATTTTAGCGATATTCTAGAGATTGTGGCATTCTTCTAGCGATTTTCGGCATTTATTTACTATCTAGCTGGAGATTAGAGCCATTTTAGAACGATATTCTAGAGATTGTGGCATTCTTCTAGCGATTTTAGGCATTTATTAACTATCTAGCGGACTTGCTTTGGTAACCCTGTCTGGCTTCCGGCTGCTCAGATGGGTTTTTTCTGCAACCCGGGTGAGGCGGTGGGTAATGCGTAGCTGGGCGTGGTAAACGAAAGCAGAGTCCATTATGTTTAGTCTTTATTATCGTATATGTAAAGATGAAATTATGGTATATACTTCAAATTATGGCTTTGCAAGTGATAACATGGCCAAAACAAGGCTATTTTGACTTTGGAAGTGATTTAATGGCCAAAACAAGGCTATTCCGTGTTAATTTTCTTGCATGCTGTCTCATATTCATCCAAGTCTTCAAACAAAATTACTTCAGTTTGACACCTTAGACTATAATCATATAATGCTGGTTCTTTCGGACTCCTAGCAGTCGTAAATACACCTGTTGAGGCGGTTTGTATGCTCTAGGACGATAATGGTCGTTCTCTATTACTCCTAGAACCTGTAAATGCAAGTATTAAGTAAATATTTTAATGAAAATACTCTTAAAACTTGCAAATGAACCTTTCGAAATGCAAGTAATAGGTAAATATGTAAGGAAAATAATCGACTTAATCTGCGTAAAGTTCGACAATGTAAGTATCGCACAGTGTACTGTGCAGTCATTGTTGATTAAGGGGGGTCATAGTTTTTGTTTTATCTTTATCTCCTTTTCTCTCTTTCCCTGGCTTGTATCCATTCGGCCCCATTCAGCCAACTGTTTTAAGACGTTTATCCCCATCCAGGTGTCGATTTCTTCCTGGCGAGCGATAGCGAGTCAGCATTGTATGGAATAATCCGGCTTCGCCGGAGAAATTTTTCTATCGAAAAATGTACAAATTTAGCTTGTGAGTGTGTGTGTGTGTATTAGTTCTAGAGGTTAGTGGTGAAGATTTTTGGCCTGCCTATAATGAATGGACTATAGTACTCTTTCTTTTGACTACTAATGATACTCCGATCTGTGTGTAATAGGTCCGTTGTTTAAAAAGGTCATTGCTTATAAAAGGCGTTCCAAATTATATGTTGACAGTCAGTGGAATGCGGAGAGAGAGAGAGAGAGAGAGAGAGAGAGACAGGTGTTAATATGTGTAACTGGAGGGTTAGTATTGTACACTAACTGATTATAACTTTCCATACGTTCATTTAGCGGTTTAACCTTTTGAAGGTTATGGCGTATATTGACAGTTTATTCTTGTTAATATTAGACGATTTTATACAGGTTACGAATGATTTGTGGAAATGATGATGGTAAAGACTATCTCAATCAACCCTCTGACTTCCATATAATATAACCTTCCTAATCTGATTAAAGTCGTCTGATAATAGCTAGACAATGGAAAATAAATGCGTCATCGGATTTTGTAAGGGTTGAGATACATGCACATTGTCAAAAGGGGGTAATCTTACGTGATGACGGGCAACTTGTTTTCTGTTTATGAAGTTGACTAAAGGCAAGCTGCCTGATACAAGTGTCTCCCCAAAGTTGAAAAAGTGATAGTTGGTATTTGTGTGTGTGTGTGTGTGTAATGATGGTTGTAAATGAATAATAACATGGTGTTACTGATGGTTAATAGTGGAAGTATATGGTGGAGGTGGTGGTGGTGAATGCAATAATCTATCTATCTATATGGTGGTGGTGGTGGTGGTGAATGCAATAATACTGATGGTTAATAGTGGAAGTATATGGTGGAATAATAAACATGGTGGAGGTGATAACGAAAATACTGATGGGTAACAGTGGAAGTATATGGTGGAATAACAAACATGGTGGTGGTGGTGGTGGTGATAACAATAATACTGATGGGTAATAGTGGAAGTATATGGTGGAATAATAAACATGGTGGAGGTGGAGGTGATAACAATAATACTGATGGGTAACAGTGAAAGTATATGGTGGAATAACAAACATGGTGGTGGTGGTGGTGGTGATAACAATAATACTGGTGGGTAATAGTGGAAATAAATGGTGGAATAATAAACATGGTGGAGGTGGTGGAGGTCATAACGAAAATACTGCTATCAATTGATGGGGTATTGGTGCTAGTGTGAAGGTGGAGTTGGTGGTATTAAGTGCTGGATTTGTATTATGTTATGGGTATATACTGTATAGTACAGTATATTCTTAATTTTAACCGTGCGAAATTATTACCATGGTTTTATCTTCAGTAGTGACGTGTGAACTTTTCAATACTCTATTACTATTTTCTTGTATTTTGGCTAATACTAGTCAGTATCATTGAATGAAAAATAGTCTCGTAGTAAAGGGATTAACCCCTGCTGCACCGTCGACGTCCTTTTAACTTTATTGTGGCTACTGTTAGACGATTGTATTCAGTATCAAAAGGACCTCAGGTAATTTACAGGCTTCGAACTATCTCACTTAACCCTTTATACTACCACAGATCCTTCTTACAACGATTACCAGTTACAAAAGGTATAGGGGGTACTGGACAGATGGTATTGCTAACAGGAAATGGTTGAATTGGAAACGGGACGAGTGGTGCTGGGAAATGATGGAGATTGGTGAGATAATTCTGATAGTAGGAGGGGCTGAAATTTGATTAGTGATGGACGAGGTAGCAAATTATAATAGTAGGAGGGTATAGAATGGGATTATTGATAGAAGCGATAGCAAATTATAATAGTAGGAGGGTATAGAATGGGATTATTGATAGAAGCGATAGCAAATTATAATAGTAGGAGGGTATAGAATGGGATTATTGATAGAAGCGATAGCAAATTATGATAGTAGGAGGGTATAGAATGGGATTATTGATAGAAGCGATAGCAAATTATGATAGTAGGAGGGTATAGAATGGGATTATTGATAGAAGCGATAGCAAATTATAATAGTAGGAGGGTATAGAATGGGATTATTGATAGAAGCGATAGCAAATTATAATAGTAGGAGGGTATAGAATGGGATTATTGATAGAAGCGATAGCAAATTATAATAGTAGGAGGGTATAGAATGGGATTATTGATAGAAGCGATAGCAAATTCTGATAGTAGGAGTGGCTGGAGTTGGATTATTGATAGAAGAGGTAGCAAATTCTAATTAAAATGTAAAACTTGCAAACTAAGCAAACCAAAATTGGGACAAGGACAATATAAAGTCAAATTAAATTATCAAAATCGCTATGTGGAAACAACGCTTACTAAAATGAAAATTATTAAATAAAAGAACACAATCCACCACATAGGGTGTACATTACTACATAAGCAAGTTAATCTGTTTCCCAAGCAAACTAATCGCACATATAACAACGCACTATCGTCACGTTAAAGGAAGTAGTCAAGTTTGGGAAGTAGGAGGAAGTAGGAGGGGCTGGAAGTGGATTAGTGATAGAAGATCTGGCAAATTCTGATAGTAGGAGGGTATATAATGAGATTATTGATATAAGAGGTAGCAAATGCTGATGTGGGGGGGGGGGGGGGGCTAGAATTGGATTTTGATAGAAGTAGCAATTCTGATAGGAGGAGCTGGGATGGGATTAGTAATAGAAGAGGTAGACATTCTGATAATGGGGTGGGGGGGGTTGGAAGTGGTAGTAATTCTGATAGTAGTAGGGTCTTGAATGGGATTGTTGATAGAAGAGGTGGCAAATTCTGATAGTAGAGAGGGTTGGAATTGGATTATTAATAGAAGAGGTAGCAAATTCTGATAGTAGAGAGGGTTGGAATTGGATTATTGATAAGAAGAGGTAGAACATGCTGGTAGCCTTGTGGTCAGTGTTACCCATTATAAGTCTGGGGGCTGTGATATTGCATTTAGGAGCATAATTCAGTTTGCTATTCTCTCATTTGCGTCGCACTGTGGTACTTTATGTGGGCGAAAATTGTCACTTGCGTAAGATGTTGATCATAATTGGATGTGCTGGTGTACTATTGAATGGATAGGTTGAATTGCCTTAAATTTGTATATTTTGCCAAGTTAAAATAGTTCCATTATTACCATTAAGGGGAGATGGTTCACTTTTTGGGCGTTTTTTGCATGTATTAATTATTTTTCTAGTTTCCTCCCTAGACCTCCATAAAAAAAACAAAAAAAAAACATCCATTAGATCCCCCTTCTAGATTAATTTGTACATTTTTCGATAGAATAATGTCCCGATCGAAGGCCGGTTCTTCCAAGATTACAGGCTCACTATCGTTCGCCAGGGAAACAATCGACACCTAATATAGCACGAAAGGTCTAAATATTGACGAAGAAATGGGACGAAAGGTCTTAAAATCGATTAACTAATGGGGCAAACATCTTAACATCTGAAAACTAATGGGGCTAAACATGAGGGAGAAAGTGGTCCAGAAAACCGACCCATCCCCCCTTAACCCTCATTGACCAAAGACATCTGATGCCCAAACAACTTGTACATTAATCTTTCCAAATTGGATTGGTTAGTAAAACAGTACTCAGACTGAAACTCTCGACTGACCCCTACTGTATCGGCGACGTCTTTTTCATTATATTCTAGCTAGATTTAGAGGATTTTGTGCAGCTTACGAAGCATCTGTGGTAGTAAGAAGAGTTAAGTGAGATAGTTCGAAGCCTGTTCATTAGTAGAGACCCTTTTGGAACTGAATAGCATCGTCTACTAAGTTAGAAGGACGGCACTGATACTGGAAGGGTTAAAAAAAGAAAAAGGCAGCATCGTCTAAATAAACTAACAACCGTCTAAATATAACTAAAAAATAAATAAATAGACTTCGCCGGAACAGAAGGGGTTAAGCTCTAAACCATTTCATACCGCATCTTATACCTTTTCTAGAAGCTAAACCCTACAACTTTCCAGAGCATATCGCAGTCGTATTTTACGTTAACTATCATCCTCACTCATTCTCACCCTTCCTCATGCTCCCTCAACCCTCGTCTATGTGTCTTAGTCAAACATAATTATCTCATCCATCTACCACAGTCTCTCCACCACTTCTTCCTCAACCACAACTTCCCCTTCTACCCCACTTCCAATCAGTACTCCTTCCCCCAACCTCCTCTCCCATCAGTACCCCTCCCCCCTCCCTATCAGCTGAAGCCTGCACGAACCCATTTCCCTACTGTACCCCTCCCCCTGCCCCCCTTCCCTCCTGTGCCCCCTTCACTCCTACACTCCTTCCCCCACTGTCCCCCTTCCCTACTGTACCTTCTCTCCCCCCCCCTGTCCCTCTTTCCTCCTGTATCCTCTTCCCTCTTGTACCCCCTTCCCTCCTGTCCCCCTTCCATCCTGTACCCCCTTCTCTCCTGTTTCCCCCTCCCATGAATACCCCTCCCTCCCAGTTGAAGTATGATTGAAACCTCTCCCCGGTATTGCTTCCCTGCCTGATAAGAATCCCCCTCCCTCCCTAGTTGATAGCTGAAGACTGATCAAACCCTCAACCCTGTACCCATTTTAGTCTAATAGAACCCAACCCACTTCCCCCTCCCTACCCCCTGTCCCTCTTCCTTCAAGTAACCCCTCTTCCCCAGTAACATCCCACTCCCCCAGTAACCCCCCTCCCCCTCCCTCAGTAGAACTCTTACAAAATCCTATCCCCCTGTACAATATCTATCCCAGTTAATAGAGCCCCACCTCTCATTGCCTCCCTTTCCCCGTAACCCCCTCTGTAGCCCCCCCCCCCCCCCCCCCTATACTCCCTCCTACCTCTTCCTCCTCAGTAACTCCTTTAATTTACCCTCTCCCCCTCTTGTCCACTCCCCATGTCACCCCACCCCCCAATTAATAACCCATTCTCCTCCCTCCTCAACAACCCCCTTCCACCATCCCCTCCAGTACTCCCCCCTCCTCCCCTCAATAACCCCTTCCACCATTTCCCCCTCCTCCTCCCCTCAATAACCCTCTTCCACCATAACCATCTCCCCCCATTACCACCCCTCCGCCTCCTCCTCCCATCAACAACCCTCTTCCACCATTCCCCCCTCCCCCAGTACTGACCTCTCTCCCCCCCCTCAATAATCTCCTTCCACCATATCCCCCTCCCCCAGTATCGCCCCCTCCTCCCTCAAAAAAAAACCTTCCACCATGCCCCCCCTCCCCTCAACAACCCCCATCCACCATTCCCCCCTTCACCCATTACTTCCCCCCCCCCCCCTCCCCTCGCCGTTGAAGTCTGATAGCTCGTGTGATTACAGTGTTCAAGGCAACAATCTAGGAAATGTAATCATTGTGGGAGACTTCGCGTGTACACTACCAGACCTGTCCTGTCCTCTTCTTCCTCTCTCTCTCTCTCTCTCTCTCTCTCTCTCTCTCTCTCTCTCTCTCTCTCTCTCTCTCTCTCTCTCTCTCTCTTGCACGCTTGTTCTTTCCATATTGGGGTATCTCTTCCTCTTCTATCTATCTATTCTCCTATCTATCTATCTATCTCTATATACCAATCAATGAATCTATCTATATCTATCTATCTATTCTACTTCCTCCTCCTTTGTTATCCTCCTCCTCCTTCTTTCTACGTCTCCTGCTTTGTCTTCTCTTTCTCTTAGTTTTCTCATGTCTCTCTGCGTGTAGTGTACCGGTATGTTGTTTTGTTACATGTATGCTCGATTTTAGCTACATTTAGATTCATTGAACTGTACACCATTAGGAGTTCTTAAGATACAACATACAGTTAAAACAAAAATTGTTAGGTAGTAGACTCGATTTAACTTTACACGATTAGGAGCTCTTAGGATACAAAATACAGTTAAAATGAAAGAGAAAATTGTTAGATAGTAGGCTCGATTTTTAGCAACGTTTTGACTTGGCTACTGTGACTCCTATATATTTGCCGCAATAGTGCTCGTGTGATTCCGGCTTTAGATGGATCCCTGTTCATCCAAATTACAGGTCCTCTGACAGCTCTGAATTTATCTGATCCAGTTTTCATGTCGTTTATTGTTCTACTCTTTCGTTTGTGTCTCATCCTTTTCCTCTCCTCCTTTCACCCTCTTTTCTTTCTTCTTCTTCTCCTCCTCCTCCTCCGTATCTCCTCCTCCTCACTACATGGTATTTTTCCAACTGTTTCCATGCCAGTATTAGCTGGAGGGAGTGGTGGGTGGGGAGGAGCCTTCTTCTTTGCTATCCTTTTCTCTACCTCGTAGTCAGTAGATTAGCAGTTTTAGATATCCAAACTGCCCCGTAAGGACCAATAGCTCTGTTGCCGTTTGTTCTCCTTTATATTCCTACTTCTTCTCTTCTCCATCACCGGTACAGAAGGGGTTAACCTCGGAAAATTACAACAATTTTAAAGTTGTCTTGAAAATAAAAAGCTCGGATATATAGTCGCTATTCCCTTTTCTCATTTTGTCGTTTTTCGTAGAGTTTTGTATGACTATTGCAGGATTCTGTAATGTTTATGTTTACAACATTCTGGTATTGCAATGTATATATATATATTTTTTTTTTTACATAGCTTAAGGGGGGTGACCTGCTTTTATTTGCTCTAATTTTCTCTCTTTCTCTGGGTTGTATCCATTCGGCCCCATTCAGCCTACTGTTTTAAGACGTTTATCCCCATTCAGGTGTCAATTTCTTCCTGGCGAGCGATAGCGAGCCAGCATTTTATGTATCGAAAAATGTACACATTTAGCCTGCTGTTAAAATCATCCTAAAAAATGTGCTGGCTCGCTACCGCTTGCCAGGAAAAAATCGACACCTGGATGGAGAGAGAGAGAGAGAGAGAGAGATAGGGAGATAGGGGGGGGGGGGGGGGGGGCAACATTTGGACACTACGCTAGAGAGGGAGAGAGAGAGAGCCATGTCAGGGGAGACTAACAATATCTTTTACTGGGTACTTGCCGCCACCTCATGTCTCCCAGGGGAAACACGGGGAAGAGGAGAGGCAGGGGGAGGGGAGTGGGAGGGGAAGAAGAGGCAGTTGGGGGGGGGGGGATGGGGGATGTGGGAGGGGAAGAGTAGGGTAGGGGAGGGGAGGGGAATGAGGGAGAAGAATGGAAAGGGGGGAATGGGAAAGGGTGGGTAATGGGGGGAGGACCAGCAGGGAGAGAGGGGAATGGTGGGGAGTGAGGAAGGAGAGTGGAAAGAGGGAATGGGAAGGGATACGAAAGGAGGGAGGATCAGCAAGCGTAGTGGGGAAAGGTGGGAAGTGAGGGAAAATAATGGGGTTGGGGAAGGAAATGGAAAGGGAGATGTCAGGGTCTTGAAGGGGATGGAGGATCAGCATGTTGAGTGGGGAAAGGTGGGGGATAAGGAAGGGGAATGGGAAGGTGGGACAGGCTAATGGGGGAAGGATCAGCAGGGGCGGGGGGAGGGGGGAGTGGGAGACGGGAATGGGAAGGTGGGGCAGGCTAATGGGGGAAGGATCGACAGGGGCGGGTGGGGAATGGGAAGTGTGGGTGGGGAAGGAGAAAGGGGGAGGCCCAGCATGTGGAAGGGGGGGGGGGGGGGGGGAGTAGAGTGAGGGAAGGGGCAGAGGAGTAGGGGATGAACAGACAGCGGGTGGGAAGGGATGAGGAAGGCTGTAGTGAGGGGGGGGGGATAGCAAGGAGAGGGGTTAGAAAGAGGGGAAGGTGGAAAGGAAAGTGGATGAAAAATGGGGAGAGGGTAGGGGAAATGGGGAGTAGAGGGAGGGGGAAAATAGCAGGGGAAGGTGGGCAAGGAGAGAAAGGTAGGGACTGGTGGGGGAATGGGGAGTAGGGAGGTAGAAGGAAGAGTGGAAAGGTTAGTAGGGGAAGGTGGAGGAGAATGGTGGGGAAATAGGGAGTAGGGAGGTAGCAGGAAAAGTGGGAAAGGTTAGTAAGAGCAGGTGGGGATGAAGGGTAGGGAATGGTTGGGGAGTAGGGAGGTAGCAGGCAGAGTGGGAAAGGTTAATAAGATAAAGGGGATGAGGGTGGAATGGTTGGGAGTAGGGAGGTAGTAGGAAGAGTGGAAAAGGTTAGCAGGCGAAGGGTTGGGAATAGTGGGGGAATGGGGAGTAGGGAGGTAGCAGGAAGAGTGGGAAAAGTTAGCAAGGGAAGGTGGTGATGAAGGTTGGGGACAGAGGGTGCTCTGACGGTTTATGAGGTTATCTTTTTATATAAGTATTTCACCTAAATTAATCCACCTTCAATCTAGTTTCCGATAACAGTACAAAATATTCAAGGAATGTTGCCAGAAAAATGTTGATCGTCGAATGTCGACTATAAAAGCTCGTGTGATACTGGCTTAACCCCTTCACCACCATGACGTAATTTTCATCTAATTCTGGTTACCATTAGACGATATTCTTTAGTTTGTAATCTATCTATACGACACATATGGGTAAATACGATTTCAATAAACCCTCTTAGTAACTTAGGTCCGTCTTAAGCTGCATAATATCATCTGATTTTAGCCAGAATCAAAGGTAAAAAAGGCGTCATGGTGGTGAAGGGGTTACGTTTAACATTTGACTCGCACAGGGATGACAGTGGTGTAAGAGTGAACAATAACCGTAACGATAGCGCTGACCTCGACCTTGACCTTGACCTCAAATCCATTGGCTATTGTGTTCGGCTGAGTGGAGGCTAATGGTACAGTTAGACTCAATAATTCGTCTACAACTCGGATGATCAAACCCGGAAATTGAAGTATAACACATTTCAAGTCAGTCCTCATTTGTTAATAATAGTTACTAAATTACATTAATTATTTTATATATATAATTGTATTAATTTTCGTTTTCTTTGTCCAGGTATGTGAATTGAGGAGTGTGCCGATATAATCAACAGTTGCTGGAGTGTACAGGTAAGAGCTAACATTTGATTACGAACACTGATAAGAGAGATAATGTTGTATACACATTGTTAATAGTTCCATATTTTCACTCAGAAAAGAGTGCATAAGGAGGAGGAAGGAGAGATGAAGATAAATTACTTGGGGAGAGATAAAGCAAAACAACAAAAGCAGGGAGAATGTTGGAAAAGAATGCAGAAAAAGGAGGAAGGAAAGATAGATGTTAATTGATTTGGGAGAGATACAGAACAAAACAAACAGGAGCGGGCGGGTGCCCAACCCCAAAAGGAGTTGAAATAGGGGAGCTATCCCCCCGCCAAAGGCGGCTTTCTAGGGCCTTTCCTAGCTGATGCTGAGAGGGTTGGGTTCTAGTAATGTGATGATGGGCTGGTCTATCAGAGTGAGAGCTGAGCGTTCTCTGCCATACCCATAGCTTACTCTGTTCATTTTACTTATATATATTCTAGATCTCAAGTGACGGCGTCTCTTCCGTGGATTGACCTCCCTACTACCAACCTAGAGGTTGGCAGATTGGGAGCCAAAGCATCACATTTTTCCTTTGCCCTTCAACTTTCCTGAGGGGCACAGGGCCATGGGTGGGGCTTTGGTTTCCCAGGCGTTTCCTCACCCTCCTCAGCTCCTCGCCTTGGAGTGGCTTCGGTCACCTGGGCTTTATTAGTAGTAAGCAGGGAGGGTTCTGTGGGGGCGCTCGGTTATGGCCTTGGCCTTGCTCGGGACCTTGGGGCTGCTCGGTCAGATAGCCTGGGGAACAGCAACAACAACTACAACAAACCGGAGCAAGGAGAAGGATGGACACGAGTGTAGAAGGAGGGAATGAAAGATGAAAATTGACTTGGGGAGAGATATAACAAGATAAATCAATAATGATGGAAAAGAGTGCATAAGAAGGAGGAAGGAAAGAGAGGTGATAATGTACATGGTGAGAAATAAAGCAAACACAGGAGCTGGAAGAAGGATGGCAAGAGAGCAGAAGGGACTTGAGGAGAAAGCAAAAATAGAGAGAGGAGGGAGGAGGTAATGGGGAAGAGAGAAAGTAAGACAGAGAGAGAGAGAGAGAGAGAGAGAGAGAGAGAGAGAGAAAAAAAAACCCATTAATAGATAGATTGGAGGGAGGAGAGAAAGGGGGGTGGAATGGGGAAGAAAGAAAGTAAGACATAGAAAGAGAGAAAGGGAGAGGAGAGAAAGTGGAGGGAGGAGGGAAGGCAGAGGATGAAATGTGGAAGAGAGCAAGTTAGACAGAGAGAGAGAGAGAAAGGTAGAGGTAGGGAAAAATGCAGAGGAAAAGATAGAGGTGAAAATGGATTTGAAGATAGAAACAAAAAATGACGCAGCAGGAGAACACAGTTCAAGGGAGGAAAGAGAGGTGAGGATCGACTTAAGGCTAAATATGTATTTACCAATATATATATACTGTATATAATATATATATATATATATATATATATATATATATATATATATATATATATATATATATATATATATATATATGTTTCTAGTCTCTCAGTGGGGATCGAACCATCGACCATCAGGACGATAGCCGACGCTTATATACAGTATATATATATATTGTTAATATTATTATTTTCTCTAGCTAGACCTCCATCAAGCTTAAAAAATATACCCCCAATACTCCCTTTCCAGATAATTTTGTAAATTTTTCGGTAGAAAAATGTCACGACTTCCCCCTAATTTACAGGCGATAGCTGAATGGTATGAATGGTCTTACAGTTGACAAAGAAATGGGACGAAAGGTCATAAAATCGCCATAGTAATGGGGCGAACATCTTAAAATCTGAAAACTAATGCACAAATGTATCTCGAACGGAGGTCTTGGGGGTGTTTTTTAATTTTGATAGAAGACAAATAAATATATTAATTATTAAATAAATATAATAAAAAATATCATTAAACAAAGTTCTCCCCTTAAAGAGAGAGGAAGGCATGAAGAACGGAGTGAAGTGAGTGAGTGAGTGCGTGAGTGAGTGAGTGAGTGAGTGAGTGCGTGCGTGCGTGCCCCTGTGTGATTGAATTCCTACCTCACCAGTTCATGGAAGGTGACACACACACACACACACACACACACTCTCTCTCCTACACACACACACACACACACCCACTCTCTCCTACACACACACACACACACACACACACACACACACACACACACACACACACACACACACACACACACACACACACACACACACACACACACACACACAGTTAAAGTAGAATAAGCATTGTACTGTACCTAAGTTATGCCTCACGTCTGCAAGTGAACAACAAACCCACAATTATTAGTATATTTGATTACACATGCATATATAATTATAATTCATCCGTTATGTATTGTAGTCCCCTTCTTAATCTTCTGGATATAGAAAGATAATATACCGGAATAGTTTTCAACGATAATTATTAGTTTGGGAAAATATGGTACCGGTTCTCAATCAGTCAGAAAACTGTCATCGTCAAATGTAGGCGGGTCAACAACATTCTTGGTGCCTACTGTTCTGGTATGGGAAACTAGATTGATTAATTTAGGTATCATCATTATATTAGCCCTCTCTGTTTTGATTTTGGTACTCTATAGTCTTGCCTAGTCAATTTATAACTCTGGATAAGAAGCAAATGATCGCTCAAAATTGTGAGCCCGTAGTATTCCCAGGAGGGTACAGTCAGTTACAGTCTCTACAGTCAGTAACAGTCTCTGCATGTGCCGCCGTCATTTCCCTTCCGTGCGTGAGGATGAAGGGAAAATACTGCCCCTCTGATTACAAGCCCACGTACCTAGCTTAAGGGGAGATCTCCACTTGAGGGATTTTTTTCTTGACCCCTTTCTCCCTCATGTTTAGCCCCATTGCTTTTGATATTATAAAACGTTTGCCCCATTAGTTTAGCAATTTTAAGAACTTTCACCCCATATTAAGACCTTTCGTGCCATTCAGGTGTCGATTTTATCCTGGCGAGCGATAGCGAGCCTGTAATTTAAGAGGAACTGGCCTTTGGCCGGGACATTTTTCTACCGAAAAATGTACAAATTTATCTTGAAAGGGGGTCAAGGGGGTGACATTTTTAGATTGCTGGAGGAGTAGGAAACAAAGTAAAAACCTCCCCTTAAGGGGGTAGTGTTTCTTGTTTGCCCTATATATTGATTTATTTACTTTTGAGTTTTCTCGCTAGACCTCCATCAAGCTTAAAAAGAACACCGCCTCGACCCCCTTTCTAGTTTAATGTGTATATTTTTCGGTAGAAAAATGTCCCAGCCGAAGGCCGTTTCCTTCTAAAAGTATAGGCTCGCTATCGCTCGCCAGGAAAAATCGACACCCAAATGGCACGAAAGATCTAAATATTGAGGCGAAAGGTATAAAAATCGCCAAATTAAAGGAACAAACGTCTTAAAATCTCAAAACTAATACGCCAAACATAAGGGAGAAGGGGGTCCAAAAAGCGACTACCTTCCCCTTAAGTGAGACAGAGTGTTCATTGAGGCTGGACTAAATGAGGGCTCCCATATATAATTCCCTCTGTTCAGGGGACGTTTACCAGGGAATTGTGCCGGTCCCAAGGCTTTTATTTGTTTTGTAATATCCGTTTTTGGCCCCTCTTTGTGTTCTGATATTCGTGTTTTGTGCGGGGTTTAAGTTTCTGATGGTGTGTGTGTGTGTGTGTGTGCTTAATGGAGTGCTTGGTTTTTAATGCTCTGTGATTTCTTGGAAGGAGTTTTGCTAACATAGATGTTGAGTTTTGTGGCTTAAGGTTTCTGTGTGTATTTTTGTGAGATATATTTATATTATTTAATTTGTATTTTTGTAACTCGACGTAATGCTTTATACACCAAATAAAATAATAGGTGCTAGAATGGGTAAATAAATGTTACCAATGTAGGGTTGGTGATTTAGCTTAAATTAGTATAGGTCCTTTCCGTCAAACACACATTAGCTCTCACACACACACACACACACACACACACACACACACACACACACACACACACACACACACACACACACACACACACACACATACACACACACACACACACACACACACACACACACACACACACACACACACCATGATAGCCTTCTCTCTCCGTCACCCTCACGGCTTCCAACTCAATTCCCTCTGAAACTATAGGAATCATATTGTCACAACTCGAGTCAATCACACCAGCCCTCTTGATGATCGTGAGAGAGAGGGAGAGAGAGAGAGAGAAGAGAGAGAGAGAGAGAGAGGGAGATAGAGATAGAGAGAGAATGGGGGGGGTGAAGGAGTGGAGGGTGGTTGGGGTGAGAGAGACGGGGAGCTGATAGTGAGGAGGAGGGAGAGACAGGAAGAATGGGGAAGGGGAGAGGGTGAGACTGACGTGGGGAGGTAGAGGGAGAGAGAGAGGGGGGAGAGGGAGGGAAAGAAAGGGAGAATGGTGAGGGGGAGGGTGTAAATTTAAAAGAGCTTGCAATGGAAGAGGAGGGGCAAAGGTGTTATGAAAGGTTACTAGAACTTATGAGGGAGAGAATGAAGGGGGCGGGAGGAGGGGGTAGGGGTAGGAAGGGGGTGTATCAATGGAAGAGGAGGGGCAAAGGTGTTATGAAAGGTTACTAGAACTTATGAGGGAGAGAATGAAGGGGGCGGGAGGAGGGGGTAGGGGTAGGAAGGGGGTGTATCAATGGAAGAGGAGGGGCAAAGGTGTTATGAAAGGTTACTAGAACTTATGAGGGAGAGAATGAAGGGGGCGGGAGGAGGGGGTAGGGGTAGGAAGGGGGTGTATCAATGGAAGAGGAGGGGCAAAGGTGTTATGAAAGGTTACTAGAACTTATGAGGGAGAGAGAATGAAGGGGGAGGGAGGAGGGGGTAGGGGTAGGAAGGGGGTGTATCAATGGAAGAGGAGGGGCAAAGGTGTTATGAAAGGTTACTAGAACTTATGAGGGAGAGAATGAAGGGGGCGGGAGGAGGGGGTAGGGGTAGGAAGGGGGTGTATCAACTTAAAAGGGCTTGCAATGGAGGGGGAGGAGCAGAAGGGTTATCAAGGTTACTAGACATTATGAGAGAGTGAGTGTGTGTGTGTGTGTGTGTGTGTGTGTGTGTGTGAGAGTGAGACTGCGTGTGTGTGTGTGTGTGAGTGAGCGTGTGTGTGTGTGTGTGTGTGTGTATATGTGTGTGTCAGAATAGTAGGAAGGTTAAGTTGATTACGCTCATAACACTCATCAATTGGCCATCAGGGGGAGAGAGCGAGGAAGTACAGAGGGGGGGGGGGGTATGGAGTGAGAAAGAATAGGGTGTGTGCGGAAGGGAAAAAAGGGGTGTGGGGGGGGGGGGGGGGAGGATAGAGAGAAATGAGGGAGTGAATGATGGAGGAAGAATAAAGTGAGAACATGAGAGAGAAGGGTGGGAGAAGGAACGTTTAAAGATGGAGAAGGAAAGGAGGTTAAAGACAGGAAGGAGTGGAGGAAGAAAAGATGGAGGGGAGATAGTTAAAGAGAGAGAAAATGAGAGAGGGAAAGGGAGGGAAATGAAACGAAGAGAGAGAGAGAGCATGTGTGTGAGCGAGTTACATAGAGTTACATAAATAAACATACTTCACAGACCTTGCGATCCCTACTATAGGCAGGATATAAGGATAGGAAGGAGGAAGGCGAGAGAGGGAGAGAGAGAGAGAGAGGGAGAGGGGGGGGGGGGGGGGAGGGGGAACAAACGCATTACCTCTTGACTACACTTAAAATATTTCCCCAGAGGCTCACTCCCATTAAAACTGTGCCAGAGAATCAATGACTGGGGCGGTCGGGGTGTGGGGGAGCTGGGGGGGGGGGGGGGGGGGGGGGGGGGGGGTAGAGAGGGAGACTGGGTGAGAGAGAGATGGATGGTAATAGTGTGTGTGTGTGTGTGTGTGTGTGTGTGTGTGTGTGTGTTCGTAAGATTGTATGTGCGTGTTTGTGTTTGTTAATGCAATTCTTTTAAGGCATGAGTCTACTGCATGCTCAGCTGAATAACAAACAAATGGTTAACATAAATATTCAGTACAATGAGTGTTAATGGGTGAATTGACGCAAAAGTTTGAGAAAAAAAAATAGGGAAAATCTAAGTCTGTGAGAGAGAGAGAGAGAGAGAGAGAGAGAGAGAGAGAGAGAGAGAGGTGGATGTGAGGCTATAATAACAATAATACGGGGTGAGAAGAGAGTTATGAGGTGCCGTGGTTTTAAAATAGATAACTTATAACATGAGAAAGAAATATATCGGGACAAAAATGGAAGTTATTAATAAAGATAGGTGATGGGACTCTAATTAACTCTCTCACGGAAATGTAGGCCCCTAATTGATGATGTACTCGGTTCAGTAATCAAGATAGGACCAGGACAAATTATCAGCTGATTAAGAATGACAGGGTATAGAGCGGTGTGAGAGGTTCGAACACAAATAGTGATCAGGTGGTTAATTGAGCTATTGTTGAAAGTGGATAGAGTCGTTCGGTAATTGTTAGACTACGTATGACATCTGGTTGAAGGGGTTAATTGATATGGTCTTTGACTTTGAAGTTAGAGACGAGTTAAGCAAAACAAATGTCGATTGACGGTAAGATGACGGAGAGAGTTTATCCCTGTCAATCTGTCGGTGATACACCTCCCAAAGAAATTAATGAAAGCAAGCATGTGAGCCACCGGGATTCGAACCTGGGTTACCACATGCGGATTTTAAACACTCTAACCATTACACCATCAAGGCAGGCACGGCATATAAGGTTCTATTTGTTTGTTATCCACTCAATTATTATTATTATGAGTATATATCCCCATTCCCATATAGTTATATCAACTTACACATTTCCTCTCGAACACGAAGGATTTAACAAAGGTTAATATACACAACATGCTTTTCCGGTCGAGGATTTACTTTCCCTTTTTTAATTTGTTCCCCAGACCTCCATCCAGTTAAATAAATACCCCCAAGACCCCCCTTCCAGATAAAATTGTACATTTTGTGTACATACATGTACTAAATAATATATTAATTAAGGAACACCCCGTTCTTAATATCCTCCATTACAAACCCTAATGAACTACAATAAACTAATGAGAGCACATGATCCTCCCGGGATTCTAACTCGGGACACCACACCCAGAATACATTATTCGATATAAACATATATTTACATGAATATATTTCCATACAGAACATCGCAAAAGCTCATGAACATTCGTCACCAAATTGCTGAAAATATGCTAGTGTGGCTTAACCTCAACACCGACTTTAAAGAGAAGAGTGTGAGTTCTGGAAGGGATAGGAAGGTAAGAGAATGGAGGGGGATAGGAGGGATGGTGGTGGGTGGGTGAGGGGGTTACTCCTCCTAGTGTGTTCTGATTGGCTAAAAGCAGGGGTGAGCGTGTATTGGGTGCCGGATGAGGGGAGAGAGTGAGAGAGAGTGGGAGTGTGTGTGTGAGAGAGAGAGAGAGAGAGAGAGTGTATGAGTGAGTGAGTGAGTGAGATAGAGAGAGAGAGAGAGAGAGCCTGGGTTGGAATCAATGGAGTCTAAGTGAAGGAGGGGCAGCAGGAATGGGAATAGAACGGGAAGAGGTGGTGCTGGATTCCTTGTTATTAGTTTGATTTTAATAGTCTCTCTCTCTATCTCTCTCTCTATATATATATATATATATATATATATATATATATATATATATATATATATATATATATATATATATATATATAATCTATGTATATATAGCCTATATCATTATATACAGTATATATAACCATACCTCGCGCATGGAAAAAATAATGTGTGTGGTTTCATGTTTCGTATGTTTCTTCCGTGTTATTAACAAACTCATTATAAGCCACTATCATTGAGATTAGGTTCCTAATGACCTAAGGATAAAGTCAATCAAGTTTGGTGAAAGATCAATTCAGGTTTAATAATTATTGAACACGTTAGAGTAGTATGAACTCCATTAATTATCCTTTAAAGTGGAACGTTTTACAATATTAAAGCATAAATTGAATTCGCTCCTACTTTCACTTGTTCCATATATACTGTAATTACCATCCCTGTGAAACATGATATTTGCTTATTTACGTCATAAATAAAGAACGGGTGATGACTGACTGACTGATGGAATGTTTAACGTTATCTCTAAAACGAGTTAATTTAATTGAATGAACGTTGGTAACTTCAATAATTGGATACAATTCAACCACTCAACCCATCTAACCACTCGACCCAGTTCGACTACTTTGCTCTATTAAAACACAGGACCCAATCCATCACTCAGCCCAATTCAACAGTTTCAGTCTAACAAACCACCTCGGATTCATTTGATCACTCGGTACAATTCAACCACTTGACCCAATTCAACCACTTGGCACAATTCAACCACTTTGACCCAATTCAACCACTTTGACCCAATTCAATCAATTTGACCCAATTCAACCCCTTGGCTGAATTTGTACGATTTTTTCCTGGCGAACGATAGCGAGCCTGTAATTTATAAGGAACCGGCCTTCGGTCAGTACAGTTTTCTATCGAAAAATGTACACATTAACCCTTTCACGCATTTATGACGCAGAGCTTGCCAGATTAGCAATAAGGAATAGAGTTTTCTCACTCTTATAATTACCTCTCCAAAATTAGTTTTCTGCCCACAGCTAACTCAAAGACAACTGCAGAGGTTGAAGTAACTAAACTAAAGGTTTATAAATACCCCTGATGGTAACAAAGTCTTTAAAGTATCCCCAATAGGCTCAAAATCGCGTCATATGCGTGAAAGGGTTAATATTTAAAGGGGCTCAAGGGGGTGTAATTTTAAGCTTGATAGAGGTCTAGGGAATAAACTAAAAACTTCCCCTTAAGGAAGGATCTATTGGAGTGAGAAGGTGGACATTGTATCTCAGAGATATGGTACCTTTCTAAACTAATGCTAAATTTTCAAGGGTTAGCCAGAATAGAATATAAAAGTCACCCTGGTATTGAAAGGGTTACTGTGGGAACCTTTTATCATTCCCAACCCTTCAACCCTCTATAGGACACAATACACGACACGCCTTCTATCGGGAGAATTAAGTCACCAACTCTAAAGGGAATCATTAATCAACATAACGTACAACTCCGACTGGTGATTTGATATTAGTATATGTAATTACCAATATAATAAACACGCTCGAAAAAGTATGCCCCACTGTGAATATTGTACCATTAATTACTCTTTCCATTCACCTATTCATAACCTCCGATAGTGCAGTTGGAATGAATGTACATGCTAAGATTGGTATGCAGGATTCGAAACTGCATAATATATCGTAGGCTTGTGCATAATTGTGTTAACTGTCTTCGTGGCACAATGCATAAGTGTGTTGATTTTCGGTGTGAGCGTCCTGGGTTCGAATCCCCGGACTGCCACGTGTGTTTGTTAATTTTATTAATCGAGTTTAGGAGTAAACTTGGTTCGTGGAGAGAACATAATCACTAGTATTAAGAGCCGCATTATGTCTACGTCTCCTGGGACATTCTAGGATAACTAACATGTATGACATTAAAATCAAGATCTTACTTTATTTATTTATTTATTTTATTATTTTTTTGTTTTTATTTTTATTTTTATTTTATTTTTATTTTTTGGGTGGTTGGGGGGGGGGGGGGGGTATTTAGGATGATGCACAGGATAAGGCAGGTGGTAACATTACGATATGCAATATTATAACAAATGCAATAGGTCGATCATGCTGTATTAGTATTATATGCAATAAGGAGAGGTTAGCAACATGGCGACGATAATACGCCAAGAAGGGGTGTTCGAACCTTGGGGGAGGGGGCTGTGATTGGCTGCCCCCCCGGGAGACCCCCCAGCCACCGGTCCCTAATGCAATTATTACGTCACTTTGGGGGATTGTTTCCTCTTGCCCCACACTCTTCCTTACGCTCGCTCGCTTACTATCTCTCGCTCTTTTTCTATTGCTCTAGCTCTCTCTCTCTCTCTCTCTCTCTGGGCATTCGCAATAATGTTCTGGTTGTTCTTTTCCGTAGTGTTTCAATGTTGTAGTTATATTGTCTTCCCTTTGACAAGCAAAATAATTGTTTGAAAATGCGTCAATCTGCATAATTCTGGTTAGTCACGCTTTTCTGACTAATTATTTCCTCCGCCAATGAGGTTCAGGGAGGGTATGTTTTTGCCTCCGTTTGTCTGAATCCGTTGTCTGTAAACAAATATCTCAAAAAGTTACGAATCGATTGTCACGAAATTTGGTGGCCAGATAGGATATGCGCCAAGGAAGGAAGAAGTGGTTCCGGTTTGGCCATCGGTAGAGCTGCCTTCTCTTCGTTATAACAGGTATATTTCGTTCCTTTTTATTCTCTTTTTTTTCTTTGTCATTTCAACACTTTATTCCCCCGTCTCACCCACTCCGCCTCTCACCCCACTCACCATCTCAACCCACTCCCCTCACCACCCCACTCCCTCTGCCATCCCACTTACCCTCTCACCTCACTCCCCCTACCACCCCACCCCACACACTCTCTCTGCAACCCCCCCCCCCCCCCACACACACACACTCTCTCTGCCATCCAACTCTCCTCACTCCCCCCACCACCCCACTCCCTCTGCCACCCCACTCATCCTCTCACCTCACTCCCCCACTCACCCTCTCACCTCACTCCCCCCACCACCCCACTCCCTCTGCCACCCCACTCACCCTCTCACCCCACTCACCCCACCCCCTCTCATCTTACCCCCTCTCACCCCACTTCTGCTTCCTTATTAGAGCCCCCTCCCCTCATTTCTATTTTTCATGTAGTGCTTAAGTTGTGCCCTGAGGCTCCAGGTGACTGATACGTGTGTCCTCCCTACCTATTTATCTCTCTCTCTCTCTCTCTCTCTCTCTCTCTCTCTCTCTCTCTCTCTCTCTCTCTCTCTCTCTCTCTCTCTCTCTCTCTCTCTCTCTCTCTCTCTCTCTCTCTCTCTCTCTCTCTCTCTCTCTCTCTCTCTCTCTCTCTCTCTCTCTCTCTCTCTCTCTCTCTTAATCTCTTTTGTATCACACAGTCTAATGAACCAATAACATTTGTCATCCTCTTCTTTGAAATACTTGTTTTTCCAATTCCTCTGGCCATGCCAATCTATTCTATATTCTCCCTTACTTATTATATTATTACCACCTTACTGTCATCCTTAAGGGGTAGTACTTATTATTGGGGGTGAATATTTGTTTATTTATAATTTTTGTAGTTTCCTCGATAGAACTCTTATTAAGCTTTAAAAAACGCCCCCTAGATCCCCCCCTTTCAAGATAAATGTGTACATTATTCGGTAGAAAAATTGTGGTATATTGTTTATCTTTCCTATCTGATTCACTCCTTACGATCTTATTTTATCTCTGCTGTACTTATAACTGTCTTGCTGGTGTAATGGTTAGAGCGTGTAAGTTCTGTATGTGATACCCTAGGTTCGAATCCTAGGAGAATCACGTGCTTTCATTAATTTCATTTCGGGTGTTATTGGTGTTAAGAACTGAGTTAAACAAATATGTATTATTGTGTTTTGATCCTCACTATTATTATTATTATTATTTTTATTTTTTATTTTTATTCTGGTGTTTAAAGTCGCTCGTCCAATTTATTCCCCCCTCTGAGTTTCAAGGGGAGATGTGTCGTTTTTCTGGTCCCCCTTCTTCCTCATGTTTAGCCCAAATTTTTACAGATTTTAAGACGGTCGCTCTATTAGTTTGGCGATTTTAACAACTATCCCCCATTTCATTGTCAATTTTAAGACCTTTCGTGCCATTTAGGTGTCGATTTTGTCCTGGCGAGCGATAGCGAGCCTGTAATTTTATAATGAACGGGGGGGGGGGGGTCTAGGGGGGGTGTTCTTTTTGTAAGCATGTAGGTGTAGCAAGGAAAC
>CM064507.1:38822213-38870521 GCA_032716605.1 Paralithodes platypus
GAGTTCAGGGAGTGTTTTGTACATAATGTTTTTTTTTTTTTTTTTTTTGGGGGGGGGGGGAGAATTTTATATTATTTTATATTTAAGTTTTGGGGTTTGATGAGGTGAAGTTTGGATGGGTTCAGGGATTTTTTTTTTCGTATTTAAGTTTTGGGGTTTGTTGAGGTGGGGATGGGAGGTATAGTGGAGAGGGGTGGGTGATATTGGAGTTTGGGAGGCTTTCTTAGTTTGTATTTATGTTTTGGGGATTGTTGAGGTGGAGGTTGGAAGGGAATGGAAGGTATAGTGTAGAGGAGTGGGTGATATTGGAGTTTGAGAGGCTTTTTTTATTATTTATGTTTTGGGGTTTGTTGAGGTGGATATTGGAAGGGGAGGGAAGGTATAGTGGAGAGGAGTGGGTGGTTTGGGGGTTTGGGAAGGAATAGAGGACAATTCTTTGGTTTGGTGGGATAGGAAGGGGGAGGGGAGGTTTCTGGGGTTCTATGGGTGTGGGAAGAGGGAAGGGGGAGGTTTCTGAGGTTCTATGGGTGTGGGAAGAGGGAGGTTTCTGGGGTTCTATGGGTGTGGGAAGAGGGAAGGGGGAGGTTTCTGAGGTTGGGAGGGAAGAAAGAGGTTTTGGGGGATCATTGAAGCGGTGTGCTAATGGAAGAGATTTTCGGGGTTGTATAGATCTTCTTGTTAACCCCTTGAGGATTATGACGCATTTTGACAGTTGATTCTGGCTATCATTACACGATTTTATACAACTTTAGGAAGGATCTGTGGGTATACATAGGGTAAAGACTATCTCAATTAGCCTTCTGACATCCATATACCCTCCTAATCTGAATAAAATCGTCTGATGAAAACCATAATAAAATGTCAAAGTGCGTGATTATCCTCAAGGGGTAAATGGAGATAGACGCTTGTATTCTTAAACCATTCTTTCCCTTCGGAGCGCCGTTAATGGACGAAATAACCTGAAAAATTACGCTACCCTTAGAAATAGGTATGCTAATCCGTGGACTCCCTTTAAACAACACTCATTCCCTTAGTATTCGTTCGGTACTAGGCGCTGCGAAGGGTTTTTGTTTTTTAAAGAATACCCCCCTGAGTTTTGTTTCTGTAGTCCTCTGGATCCTTTTATGAAAAACAATGAGGTTTGAGTTTTGCTTATGTGAACTGAAGTATTTGATTGGTCGGGGGTTAAAATAATTGGCTAGCCTTTTAGAACGGAAATGTAATACTGAAATTTTAGCTTCAACTTCAGGAAATCATATGACATAGGGTAGGGGTTATAAGTTAAGATTTATTGGTTAGCTTTTTATTTATCCTGTGAGACCTTTGTAGGAAAAATTGAGTTCCGTCACGTCTGAGTATCATAGAGATGAGAGTCCGATTTTCATGATTCTGTTAGTCTATAATGTTATTGGGATCATATTTTCACGATTCTATGAGTGTTTAGTGCTTGGGATCTTATTTCCATGATTATGTTAGTTTGTAATGTTCTTTGAATCTGTGCTTGATTTCTTTCAGTGTAGGCTATGATGCGTCTTTCGGCTGCATTATTGTTGTTAGATTAACTTTGAAAAGGTGATAGAATGAATGTAAACACCATTTGAAGAGGAGACTTTATTGACAACGTTTCCCAAATAGCTTCTTTAGGGACCTGAAGCTATCTGCAAAACGTTGTCAATAAAGTGCTCATCCTCGAATGGTGTTTGCATAATTGTTATACTGTTGTTTCATAGAGAACTGAATGCTTTCAAATATGTTTTTATGTTTGTTTATTGTTCCGTGTCTCTTTGAAAAGGTTGATTCTTTTCGTGAGGCTAGATTTTTTCCCCATATTTTTTTTTCTGGTTTCGGAGGGACCTTTATTTTTGTTTTATTTTTATTTGTATTGAAGAACTTTGGCTTTCATTTCTTTTTTGCGAGAATCGAAATTGTTTGTGTTATTGTTTTTTTGTTTAGTGTTATGTGATAGGTATATATACAGTATATATATATATATATATATATATATATATATATATATATATATATATATATATACCGGTATATATATATATATTGTTTTCTTTATTGCAAACAGTTTCCTGTTATGTAGATAATTCAAAATGTTGTTGGTTCAGGTCTATTACTGAAAAGGTGAAGTGTTTGACGAGTTTGAGATGTTCAGAGGTTAAAGGTCAGGATTTCTGGCCTACCTATAAAGAATGGACTATAGAGGGGCTTGAGGGTATTAAATGCTGGGTGGGTCGCGAAGAGTCAGCCAGAGACTAGGTGTGGCACGTTACAGCCCATTTGCTCTAGCCCTTTTTGAGTTACAGAGGTTAGAGGTCACGCTATCTGGCCATCTTATCATGAACGAACTATAGAGGGTTGTGGCTCGCGTGCTGGGGGTCGTCTCTCTCGTGCCGGCCGCATCCACACACCGCTACCTATTTGCTCTAGCCCTTTTTGAGTGGCAGAGAGGGTAGAGGTCATGATTTCTGGCCAACATATTATGAACGAACTAAAGAGGGTTTGTGGGTCGCGTGCTGGGGTCGTCCCTCTCGTGTCGGCCGCTTCCACACACAATCGCACGAATGTTTACCGTTTGGGCCCCCCCCCCTTCACGAACCACACACCGCGGGGGCCCGGTCGTTACGGACAGCGGCGTTACGGTGGGGGGAGGCCTTTATTTTATCACACCCACTTCCGAACAGTCGCACAGTTAACTCCTTCACCTCCATTACGTAGTTTTCATCATATTCTGGTTTCCATTTGACGATTTTCTTTATTTTATAATCTACCTCTACGACTCAAATGGGTAAATACGATTTTAATGAACCCTTTTAATATCATAGGACCTTCTTAAACTGCATACAAGTATTTAATTTTAGCCAGGATCAAAGGTAAACAGGCGTCATGGTGCTGAAGGGGTTAAGAGCAAAAATGGCGACTCACTCATTGAAATCAGTATCGAACGCAAACGAGACAATACAATACAATATTATAGCCCAGCTGGTTCAGAACTTGGCTTTAACCCTTGGAGTACCAATGACGTGTGATATATTTTATTCTAGCTATATTTAGACGATATTATGCAGCTTAGTAAAGATCTGTGGTAGTTAAAAGAGTTGGTTGAGATAGGTTGAAGCCTTATTATTGCTAGAGGGCCTTCCTAATCTGAATAAAATCGTCTAATAGCTGCCAGAAGATGATGAAACGGACGTCCCTGGTACTGAATGGTTTAAAGGTTCAAAGATTGGAACTGGTGTATCCTATAGGCTGAAAATTGTACACTCGGAAGCCATAGTTTCTAGCCCACTCATACATATTTGTGGACGTCACCCATTTCTAATTATTGAAGTATATCTCTGGACACGAATTTATGAATATGATTTTCTATACATCACCTACAAAACTATATACTGTATACTATTTATTGATAAGCAAGTTCTATCCAAAAAAACAATCCAGATAGTTATAATTTCATCAACAAATTTCATCGTGAATTGTTTAAGGTTAATGGAAGTCTAGGGAGGAAACTTCTGAAAATAATATATGAATGAATAAATGAACAACTAAGGGGTCCACACATGAATAAATGAACAACTAAGGGGTCCACACATGAATAAATGAACAACTAAGGGGTCCACACATGTTTATAAGTTACTGTAAATATGGTATAAGACAACTCAACTAGTAGATCATTATAATCAGTAGATATCAACCGAAAAATGTACAAATTTATTCAATGGGGGTTCTTGGGGGGGCATTTTTAATGATTGATTGAGGTCTTGGGAGGAAAGTATAAACAAACCAATAATAATAAATGAATAATTCCATGACGCCTTTTTACCTTTTATTCTGGGTAAGAATTCGACGATTTCATGCAGTTTAAGAAAGACCTATGTTACTAAGAGGGTTTATATGGAGATCGTATTTAGACATTTGAGTCGTCGAGTTAGCTTAAACACTAAAGAAAATCGTCTAATGGTAACCAGAATATGATGCAAATATCGTAATGGGGGTGGAGGGGTTAACTGGGTTGCAATTAATAACCCGGCCGCCAGAAAGGTATGGATCGAGAAGTGGCACGAGGGGCAGGAGTCGATGGTCGGGGGTTCGAGCGTGCAGGGGAGTTTAAAAGAGAGAGAGTGCTTCAAAAGTGTGGGAGTGTGTGTGTGTATCTGTGAGTGAGTGTGTTTCAGGCCATAAGGAAGTTGGAGCTGTAGACAAGTATATTTAACAGAATCACGCACGACTGTAGTGTATATAAAAAGACATCAAATCAACTTCAGCAATCTTTCTATCTATCTCAAACTAGCATAATGTATGTATTTCTGCTCAATATTGATGTTTACGGCTCCAACTTCCTTATAGCCTGAAACTCACAAGGGGTCAATTTCATAGTGAAGCATACTAGGCCTATAGATTTTGGTTTGCACTGTTCATTTAGGTTGACATTTTTGTCGTGGTTTAATTTGTTATGAATTGGGAGTTATGTATGACTACGGGGAGGATAGAAATCTGGGTACTGGGTATTCGTTGGTCGGCGCGTGCTCTCTTTCTCCACTCAATCTATTTCAAAGATAGTATGAAATAGACCAAGAAAAAACACAACAAAAAAAGATAGATAGAAGCAGAAAGGGTGTACACGCGTATGTCTGTGCTCCTACCATTGTTATTGTGGCTGTTTGGTGTTACATAGATTTATTATTACACTATTTTCGGGTTACGGGGAGGGGATTTTTCACGCTTTAGGCAGTCTCTCATTTCGCCCTCTGTTTGCTTTCCGGCTGCGTATTTTCCAGGACACGGCATTTGTAGTTCGGGCACGGAGATCCGGGAGAGGGGGGTGGAAGGCCTGTGATATTTGGGGGGGGGGGGGGGGGACATTATATTTTCGCCATTGGGTGCTATACTTTGAGAGAGAGAGAGAGAGAGAGTGGTTTTTGTTTTGTTTTTTCTATGTGTATGAAAGAAACAACATGCAAAGCTGCCTGTAACAAGTGTCTCCTCCAACTTGTAAGAGCGGCCTTGATACTTCTAGAGACAGGGACAGTTTATAGTAGACGAATAGAACAGCAATGTAGAAGGCTCTCTCCTCACCTTCCGGCTATAAAGCCGTGCCGGAAAGTAGGAGGAAGTTTAACCTTAAGGGTCAGGTAATTTCAACAAGGAGAGTTTTATAGAGGTTAGAAATATATTAGTCTGAAAGGGACTTGACACTTACATGCATAATGTATTTTTAATATATTCATTCATATTGATCCAATCTCCATCAGATGATCGTCCAGTCTCTTGTTACACATATCAATTGAATTACTATCGAGAGAGAGAGAGAGAGAGAGAGAGAGAGAGAGAGAGAGAGAGAGAGAGAGAGAGAGAGAGCGCGAGCGAGAGAGAGTGGTATAGATAAATATATTCCTCAATTCGTTTCCAGAAATATATTTCCGTAATTTGAAACAGGTGAAGGTTAATCTCATGCTCCAGGAATTGGAATGTAGATAGGAAAACAATATATACATTATAGAATCTAAGCCGTGCAAAGCAATGTATAGTTCTACAGTATAGGCTATGCTGATGCCTTTCATTGATGCGTGTGTGTTTGTATTACAGAAATTTGACCATGTACGATACCATATGCTTTTACCTCGATGTTACGCTTTAAGGGGGGTGACCTGTTTTTGTTCTGTCCTTTTCTATCTTTCTCTGGCTTGTATCCATTTGGCCCCATTCAGCCTACTGTTTTAAGACGTTTATCCCCATCCAGGTGTCAATTTTTTACTGGTGAGCGGTAGCGAGCCAGCATATTTTTTCTTTTTGTTTGACAGCAGGCTAAATTTGTACATTTTTCGATAGAAAAATGTCTCTGGCGAAGCCGGATTTCTTCATATAATGCTGGCTCGCTATCGCTCGCCAGGAAGAAATCGACACCTAGATGGGGATAAACGTCTTAAAATAATTGGCTGAATAGGGCCGAATGGATACAAGCCAGAGAAAGAGAAAAAAAGGACAGGAATAACAAAAAGCAGGTGACCCCCCTTAATGATGGTCGTTGTGTGTGTGTTGTTTGTTAATGTCACACTTCAGGCACAGGTATGCAGATAGGATAATAATAATATATACATTATGGAATCCGAGCAGCGTAGGGCAATATACGTATCTATATTCCGATGCTATGGTTTAATGCTTGTGTGTTTGTGCGTGTGGGGTGTTATTGTCACGCTTTAGTAACAGGAATATAGATGGGAAAATATTAAATATTCTGGAATTTGAGTATTGCCGAGAGAAATATATACATGGTTTAATGCTTGTGTGTTTGTGCGTGTGGGGTGTTATTGTCACGCTTTAGTAACAGGAATATAGATGGGAAAATATTAAATATTCTGGAATTTGAGTATTGCGAGAGAAATATATACGTCCATATTTCGATGCTACGCTATAATGCTTGTGTGTTTGTGCGTGTGGGGTGTTATTGTCACGCTTTAGTAACAGGAATATAGATGGGAAAATAATACATATTTTTGAATCTGCGCAATGTAAGGCAATATGTAAGTCTATATCCCGATGCTATGGTTTAAGGGGGGATGGGCTGGTTTTTCTGGCCGTCCTTCTCCCTCATGTTTAGCCACATTAGTTTTCAGATTTTAAGATGTTTACCCCATTAGTTTGTCGATTTTAAGACCTTTCGCCCCATTTCTTTGTCAGTATTAATACCTTTCGTGCTATTTAGGTGTCGATTGTTTTTCCTAGCGAACGATAGTGAGCCTGTCATTTTGGAAGAACCGGCCTTCGGCCGGGAATTTGGTTTACCGAAAATTTACAAATTAATCTAGAAGGGGATGTAATGGATTTGTATTTATTTATTTATTTTTTATTTTTTCCAAGTTTGATGGAGGTCTAGGGAGGAAAGTAGAAACATAATAAATTCATGACAAAAATCGACCAAAAAGTGAACCATCCCCCCTTAATGCCTGTGTGTTTGTGCGTGCTGTATGTTAATGTCTCGCTTCAGGAGCTGGTCTGGGGATAAACAAATATTATAGATTTGAGAACACGAACATTGGAAGATAACTTGATATTTACGTCTCGATGTTATGTTTTGGAGTGTGAATTATTCCATGAAGGTTTGTGTGTTAGGGTGGGTGTGTTCTTGTTTATTGTTTTGAAGGAGAGTGTGTTTTTGCGATTCTGTATTTATTACTGATTATGTATTCTTGCATTAGTTTGCAACCGAAAAAACAAAAAACAATGAAAAGAGATCGAACAACGAGACGAATTATTAAAGAAAGAAATAAGAGAGTGAAGAAACACAGGAAATGGGAATACAATTAATGTCTTATAGGCCACTTTAATATACAAACTCAATGTCTTATAGGCCACTTTAATATACAAACTCAATGTCTTATAGGCCACTTTAATATACAAACTCAATCGAAAAACAATGAAACGGAGGTCGAAAACGGGACGAATTAGTAAAGAAAGAGAAGAGAAGGAAGGCAAACAAATCAGAGGAGACAGGAATTTAATTGTTGTCCCTTAGGCCACTTTAATATACAAACAAAACCGAGACACAATGAAGGAGAAAGGACAACAGGAGGGGGATAATTTGGTGGGGAGAAGAGCGCCCCCCGACAATCAAGAGGGCACCCGAAGCACCATAAAGCTCGCTCATCTGGCCCCGGAACCTGTGACTCAAAGCTCATAACCTCTCATAGCCCCGCTCATAACCCTCACTCATAACCCTTCATCAAGTTTACTCTCAAGGAACATAACAGGCCGCTCAACCTAGCTATAAAGGGGCCGTAGTGTGGTGGAGGGTAAGGAGGGAGGGAGGAGGAAGGGGGTGGGGGGGGGGGTGATAATAGGGATGGAAATATGTAGGGGGGAGCAGAGGAAATGCGGAAGTAGAAGGGAACATGTAAATTGTGGGAGAGAAGCCAAATATGTATGTAAAGGTTGGGTAGTTTTGTAAGTACGTATGCGAATGTATTTCAAACACAGCATTCAATGTGTAGAAAGCGTATTAAATATATATATATATATATATATATGAACTCCAAAAGTGTTAGGAGTCCATTTTGAAGACATCCTCGCCAGGCTAATTAATGTTTGTTGCTGCCTATACGTATTAGCCGCCTTTCTGTCAAATTACCTCACTTTTAACATCAACTAATTCTAGGGTAATTACATGACGCTCTCTATAAATCTAAATTAATAATAACTTGACATATTTTCTTGTTAATACTCATTCCACCAAAAAAAAAAAAAAAACACTCCAGCCAAAGATTAATCTACACTATGTTTTTCTCTAATTTAATCTGGACTATTTGACGTTCTTCTCTATAATCATATCTCACAGCGGCTGTTTTCCAGTTCTCAGGGACCTCTCTAATTTCCCAGGATTAATTGAGTACATATGCAAGTAGGAGGCCACTTTGTCATATGAAATACCATATGGGCAATAGAAGTTTACCATATGACTTCCGAGAGAGAGAGAGAGAGAGAGAGAGAGAGAGAGAGAGAGAGAGAGAGAGACTATCTCAGTTCATCCTATAGCCTACTACATATCCCTCGTAAGCTTCAGAAAATCGTGTAAATGTAGCTGAAATCAAACAAAAAAGCCGTCCCTGGTACAGTGGCGCTAATAAGTCATGTTTCAGCTGTCATTACGTTTAGTTCGCTCTGTGCTATATTAATGTCTGTCAGATGTTGAATAGGGTGGGTAAGTGTAGGCATAGGTTTGTATATCCTCCTCGAAATGAATAGATCAAGTTTAGATATTGCTGATACCAAATATAGATCAAAACATACTTGGTGCCGAGATATCACTTATTAGCGCGACTGTACTGTAAGGGATAAAGAAGACATGTAGTGTTGTCTGCTGGTTGTCGCCTTGTCTTCAAAGTTTGTTGATCTAGAGATGAGTGGGAGATGAACGTCTGGAGCCTTTGAGCTGCCATCATACGCTAAGACACACACAAACACACACACCACACCACACATACACACACACACACACAAACACACACACTTAGACACAACACACGCATACATACACTTAAATACACACACTGTACATATCTACAGATGACCGTATGAATCAATGTGCCACACAGCCATAGAGAAGAACATAAAACAGAAAATGAGAACTTGGAATTATTTTACCACTACTTATTTTTTCGTGATTGCTTTCATATGTTCCCGATTTGTTTGTGCCCTCGTATTATCCTATGTTTATCGTTCCCGTTCTATATGTTAATAAGTAATTTAAATCATCTCGTTATTGCATATAATTGTTTACTGTCTTTGCCGCATCATTGTCGCAAAATTGTCCTTCTATCTCCTGTTCACGTCCCTGTTTTGCTTTTATTTATTTATTTATTTAACTATTCTTTATTGTATTTTAGGGTCGTTTGCTTTAATCTTCATTGTATATTGTTTCATGAGTTGGATTTTCATGTGTATAATTTATTCAATCACAATCCCAATGTTTGTATCTTATTTTTCCCCCGCTATCATGATTAGTGTTTCGTTTCGTTTATTCTTTCTATATTTTTCGTCTTCTTTTAATTTTCTCTTATATTTTTTTCAATTTGTGTATTGTTTCTATTTCTGTGTTTATACTTTTATCGGCTGTTATAATTAGTGTTTCGTTTTTATTTCCCGGTTTTCGTCCTCGCCTGCTTCGTCATCGTTTGGGTGTTGTTTTGTTTGGTTCATTCGTCTATCATAACCTCCTAATTCATCGCCTGTTTTTCGTCTTATATCGTCATCTATTTCCTCACTTAGTTCATCGATATATATATATATATATATATATATATATATATATATATATATATATATATATATATATATATACCTGTTATCAATTATTTCCACTTAATTCACACACACACACTTACACACATTTATATATATATATATATATATATATATATATATATATATATATATATATATATATATATATATATATATATATACAATTTGTTTATCTCCGTTGTTCGTCCTTGTTCGTCATATATATTCGTTATTAATTATGTTATCATATTTCAACGTTATATATCTCGTTTTCTATCGTTTTATTTCTATTTCCATCGTCACATCTTTCGCTTTCAATCGTTTTCTCTTTCGTATTTCGTGTTCTTGTCTCTTACATGTCGCCTTTTCTCTCAGTCTTTTCACTTGTAGCTTGTTTCCGCGATCTCTGACTCGTTCACTTTTCTTGCGCTTCTTGTATCGCGTCCTTGTAGGCTCAGGAATATTCTTTTGTCTCTGAGCAGCTATGAATCTCTCTTTTAAGCATTTCTTCTATACACTTTTAAGATTCTCAACTGCTTCATTTTCGGGTTCTTTGCTTGTACTTAAGGGGGGTGATCTGTTTTTGTTCTGTCCTTTTCTATCTTTCTCTGCCTTGTATCCATTTGGCCCCATTCAGCCTACTGTTTTAAGACGTTTATCCCCATCCAGGTGTCAATTTCTTACTGGTGAGCGGTAGCGAGCCAGCATATTTTTAATTTTTGTTAGACAGCAGGCTAAATTTGTACATTTTTCGATAGAAACATGTCTCCGACGAAGCCGGATTTCTTCATATAATGCTGGCTCGCTATCGCTCGCCAGGAAGAAAGCGACACCTAGATGGGGAGAAACGTCTTAAAATAGTTGGCTGAATGGGGCCGAATGGATACAAGCCAGAGAAAGAGAGAAAAGGACAGAAATAACAAAAAGCAGGTCACCCCCCTTAACCCATTCAGTACCGGTGACATAATTTTCATTATATTGTGGCTACTGTTAGACGATGTTATGCAGTTTAAATGGGGCCTCCATCAATTAACACCTTCTGTACCGCAAACGTATTATAATCTAGCAATGTTTAGACGATATTTAGACGGTATTTAGACGATATTTAGACGGTATTTAGACGATATTTAGACGGTATTTAGACGGTATTTTTCATTATAATCTAGCAATGTTTAGACGATATTTTTTAGTTTCCGAAGGATCTGTGGTAGTATAAGGGATGAAGTATTATAGTTCGAAGCCTGTTAATTGTTTGAGGCCCTTATTACACTGAATAAAATCGTCTAATAGTAGCCAGAACAAAGTTAAAAGGACGTCACCGGTACTGAAGGGGTTAACAGGCTGCCAACTATCTCACTTAACCATTTTTACTACCCCAGAACCTTCTTGAACTGCACACAATCGTCTAAATAATACAGTTAGCAAAATATAATAAGACATCGACGGTACAGATGGGGTTAAGGGTTATGTTTTCTGCTTCTCTTAGTGTTGGTAAGGGCAATTAATAAATTAGATTTAAAATATATTTTGTTTTATATTTTTCTCACATACTTGTCCAGTGTCTCATTAAATGGAGTATGTATTATCATAATTATTGGGTTATCATAGTTTTTAGCCAATAATATCGTCGTCATTACTTAAGGGGAGGTATTTAGTTTGTTCCCTAGACCTCCATCAACCTTAAAATTACACCCCCTGGAGTTCCTTTCAAGATAAATTTGTACATTTTTCGGTAGAAAAATGTCCCGGCCGAAGGCCGGTTCCTCTTAAATTACAGGCTCGCTATCGCTCGCCAGGATAAAATCGACACCTAAATGGCACAAAAGGTCTTAATATGGGGTGAAAGTTCTTAAAATCGCTAAACTAATGGGGCAAACATTTTATAATATCAAAAGCAATGGGGCTAAACATGAGGGAGAAAGGGGTCAAGGAAAAAATCCCTCAAGTGGAGATCTCCCCTTAAAGTTTAATCACGATTGTTACTTTGTCATATTAAAGTAATATGTATTTATCTCTAATTGTGACTACCATCGAGCGTTAGAGAGACTATATATATATATATATATATATATATATATATATATATATATATATATAGTATTATAGGTAGATAAATAGTATATAGATCCATATACCGAGCCTAGAATGGAATTATCGCAATGGAAAGTTTAAGCATCGACTTATCCCAATCATTATTTTCAGACCAGGGACAACAACATTTATTATATTTATTACATAGCTAACTCCAGTCGATTTTATTTAGCTTGGGAAGGTCGTCTCGTATAGTCACTGGTTTAAGGGGGGGAATGGTTGGTATTTCTGGCTCCTCTTCTCCCTCATGTTGAGCCCCATAAGTTTTGACATTTTAAGACTTTCGGCCCATTAGTTTGGCGATTTTAGGACCTTTTCCCCCATTTCTTTGTCAATATTAAATCCTTTCGTGCCATGTAGGTGTCGATATTTTCCTGGCGAACGATAGCGAACCTGTAATTATAAGAGGAATCGACCATAGGCCACGACATATTTCTATCCAAAAATGTACAAATTTATCTCGAAGGGGGGATTTTTTTTTTTTTTTTTTTTTTTAAACTTGGTGGAGGTCTAGCAAGGAAACTAATTAATACATAAATAGACAACAAACTAAACCCTACCAACTTAATCTGAATTAAATAACTTTTCCATTCACTCTCGGTATTATGATTGTTTTTGTTTTTCTTGTGTTCCTGTATTTTCTCTTCCTTTAGAGATCTCCTCCATCACCATTTCCCTCCCTATTCACCCACCCCGTTTTCCATCATCATCATCATCATCAACAAAATGTCTACCTTCACCCCTGTCTCCTTTCTAATCTTACATTTTCACAGCTTCCCAATTACCTTCTATGTCCATCATCTTCTT
Source organism: Paralithodes platypus (assembly GCA_032716605.1). Lineage (NCBI taxonomy): Eukaryota > Metazoa > Arthropoda > Malacostraca > Decapoda > Lithodidae > Paralithodes > Paralithodes platypus. Next base: position 38,834,895 of record CM064507.1, read on the forward strand.
TCTCATCTCAAATTCACTCCCATTTATCACACTTTCCTATGTCCCCTTTTTAAATGTCTACCTTCATTCCTGTCTCCTTTCTAATCTTACATTTCCATAGCTTCCCAATTACGTAGGACGTAGGCTAGGAACAAGATAGTTCCTTTATACTGACCCATGCAAGTTTAATGCTCAACAAAGTTTTTGTGAGAAACGTAATTTGTAGGCAGAGGTACTGGTATGCGATCCTTGACATTTAAGTACAGTGCCGAATGCGCTCGGCCACCGTGACCATGTGTGTGTGGGTATGTGTGTGTGTGTGTGTGTGTGTTTGTGTGTGTCTGTGAAGGTGCTGTGTGTGTGTGTGTGTGTGTGTGTGTGTGTGTGTGTGTGAGTGGAGGTAAAGTTGGAGGTTGAGGCCCGGGTCGTTGTTGAGACAGACATGGCTCACTGGGGAGGGAGATTTACTGTGTGTGTGTGTGTGTGTGTGTGTGTGTGTGTGTGAGAGAGAGAGAGAGAGAGGGGGGAGGGGAGGGGGGTTAGAGAGTGAGATAGGGGGACGAAAAACGAAGTATGATGGATATACCCTGGTTCTGTGGAGAATATAGGTTACTAAGGTTACTCAGTTCTTCGTAGCGGTAAATATGTATGGCATCGACTTTGATTGACGGTTGCACACACGCACACAGATATACACACACACACACACAGTATATATATACTGTATATATATATATATATATATATATATATATATATATATATATATATATATATATATATATATACCGTATATATATAATGCAAGATAAATATTTGCAAAATAAAATCGTTAGGAAGACTTATTTTAAATATTATTACTAAATAAGCATCATTGTTAATTTATCATACAAGGATTGTATAATTAATAGCATAAAATATAATTAGTCCAATTTATAATTTATGATGTCGTACAATCGTGTGTGGCTATAACTATTATATCTTACTCTTCTATTTCCAGTCTCTTTAATTTTTCTCAGCATCCATCCATTATCTTTTGTGTGGCTATAACTATTATATTTTACACCTCTAATTCTAGTCTCTTTAATTTCTCTCAACATCCATCTATTACCTCTTTATCTCCGTCTGGCTTTTATCCTTATCTGGTCCTGAACTTGAGAGGCTCCGGCGCTGGTCCCCTTATCAGTTAAGTGCGCCAGTATAAGTTTATGCAATTTAAGTAAGGAGGGAGTTGGCTCCGAAGAATCACCGTCGGAATTAAGTTACTTCACACTTCCAAGTACGCAGTAAAGAGGGGTAAAGAGAGCAAACGCACCCGGGCTCTGAGAAAAGTTCGGCTACTGGAGAGAGAGAGAGAGAGAGAGAGTGGAAGAAACTCCACATTGCAGCGCAACAGCAAATGGTCATTATCGCCGTAAGTAAAATACAAACTAAACCCAGAAAAGCGGAGGGAAGAACGAGAGAGGGGGGGGGGGGGGATAGAGTGAGAGCATGAAATTAGGACGAAAAACATGAGGACAAATGTTAAAGAGGAATATAGTGTGAAAGAACGAGCCTCAGTGCGTATGCGTGAAATTATACACGACACTACGAAATAGGACCATATACCAATAATTGCGAAAGACAAATAGAATTAGACTGAGGAAAGATCTGTGAACATTGAAAATATTTGATAGTGTGATAGCGGAAAACAGTGGAAGAATGAAGAACAAAATATGTGTAGCATATAATCGAATTAGACTGATGAAACCTTGCAGACAATAGATCATCTTAGGAATGCAATAGTGCAATCAGTGACAAAAAGAACTACCAGAGAGATTCTGTGATATAGGTAGCTAGAATTAATATGTAGAAAGGTATGTGAACAATAGAAAATACTAGAAATTACGATAACAATTAGAACAACGGAAGAACGATTAGTGAAAGAGGAATATCTAATTACGTTGCAGAAATCTGTGACGAAATCCTAGATTTTTTTTATAAAGAGGAAAGTAATAGGAGAATAAGCTAAAGAAAGCCTTGCGATAAGCAACACAAAACAACAAAAACTATCAAATGCAGAATGAAGAAAGGAATATCGAATAAAGCTAGATAGTTGTGTGAAAACAACAAAACAATACTAGCATTTGCAGAAAGGAGAGGGGCCGTAGTGTTGTTTGCGTGCGAGGGAAAGAAAGAGAGAGTCTGTGTGTATTCAATTTACCTGTTCGTGTTTACCTGATCTCCCCCTGTAAATGTACCTGTCCATGGCTAACAGCAGGGCAAGTATCAGAGTGGTAGTAGCGGAAGAAGGCCAGGGAGGAGGAGGAGGATCTGGTGGTGGAAGAGGAGGGAGATTTGGGTGTGGAAGAAGGAGATGAAGAGGAGGACTGGGAGAATAGGAATTAGGAGGAGGAATGGGAGAAGAAGGATTAGGAGGAGGAATGGGAGAAGAAGGATTAGGAGGAGGAATGGGAGAAGAAGGATTAGGAGGAGGAATGGGATAATAAGGATTAGAATGGGGAAAGGGAGAAGAAGGAATGGGAGAAGAAGGATTAGGAGGAGGAATGGGAGAAGAAGGATTAGGAGGAGGAATGGGATAATAAGGATTAGAATGGGGAAAGGGAGAAGAAGGAATAGGAGGAAGAATGGGAGAAGAAGGATTAGGAGGAGGAATGGGAGAAGAAGGATTAGGAAGAGGAATGGGAGAAGATGGATTAGGAGGAGGAATGGGAGAAGAAGGATTAGGAGGAGGAATGGGAGAAGAAGGAATGGGAGGAGAAGGATTAGGTGGAGGAAGGGGAGAAGAAGAAGGGGGAGGAGGAATTAGGAAGAGAGGAGGGGGAAGAATGAGAAAGAACATGTAGAGGAGCCAGTGTGTATTCAATTTACCTGTTCGTGTTTACCTGGTCTCCCCCTGTAAATGTACCTGTCCATTGGTAACAGCAGGGTAAGTATCAGAGTGGTAGTACGAGGAGGAGGAAGGAATAAAATGGGTCTGTATGGTAGAAGAAGATGAGGAATGAGAGAAGGAGGGGGAGAAAGAGAAGGAATGAACTAAAAAGGTGGAGGGACTCGAAAGAGGGGGAGATGGAAGTATACAGATGAGCAATAGAAACTAGGAAGAGTAGCATAAGGAACAAGAAAGAGAAGAAAGAGGAAGATAAGAACGCGAACGAGGAGAGGAAGAGGGAGGATAATAAGTAAGAGGAGGAGCAGAAGAGAAGAAGAAGGAGGAGGTGGGGCTTCAACATGGCCGTCCCTCCTTGTGTGAAGTGCCCTCCCATTCGCTCCCCCGAGGGAAATCTGAAAAGCTTTGTTAAATTCCCCTGGAGTCCTAGAACCACCGGCAATGGCAGTTCCAGAGCCACTTCCAGCGAGTAAATATTCAAGACTAGAAATTTACCGCGCTCTCTCAAGACCCAAAAATGCTAACATTGTTGGCGCGCGCTCAAGTCGAGTCTTCTAGAACCCGGAGTCAGAGGGATATTTGGGCTGGAATGGCTGGAAGAACCTGCTTCACTCTTATGCTTTTAGTTCTTAAGGGTGATAATTGCGATGCGGCTTATAGGGTTTCGGAAGGCCCCAAATCGCCCTTATGTTCGTAGGTACTAAGGGTGGTTGTGCGGATCGTAGGGGGGCTTTTGGGATACGTTCTTCGTGGTCCTCGGGCGTGTGAATCCAGTAGAAGCGTTTTAATGTGGTCTGAAGGGCAGTGGGAGGTCTCGGGGGGCCAAGGAGCAAGGAGGCATCGTTTTATTTGTAGCCGCCCCGACACTGCTTCTTACAAGATGCACGATAACACTCCCAAGTTTACCTCTCGCTTTAAATGTCCCCCCACCTCTCCTTCCCTCCCTTTTTAGGGCACACATGCGTACATACACACCTACATACGCACACGTACTCTTACTCTCTTATCCACACACACACACCTTTATTTAGCACACACAGCCTACCTCTCTCTCTCATTAACACACAGTACACACACACACACTCTCTCTCAAGACCTGTTTTTACACTTTGTATCTTAATCTGGTACATCCATTAATTCATCCTCTCTCTCTCTCTCTCTCTCTCTCTAACGCTCATAAACACACACACAGTACACACACGCACACACTCTCAAGACCTTTTTTGACATGTTTTATCTTAATCTCGTACATCCATTACTTCATCTTCTCTCTCTCTCTCTCTCTCTCTCTCTCTCTCTCTCTCTCTCTCTCTCTCTCTCTCATAAACACACACACACACACACACTCTCAAAACCTTTTTTTACATGTTTTATCTTAATCTGGTACATCCATTACTTCATCTTCTCTCTCTCTCTCTCTCTCTCTCTCTCTTATTTATAGTGTTGTTTTATTATGGTTTTTCCATTAACTGTATCCACTTATGTATTGATATTTTTATTATACTTTTTTCTTCAAATTTTTCATGTAAAGCCGGAACTCAAAACAACCCAATTTCAATATATATAGTTTTATGTGTACAACTTTATTGTGTATTATATTCTGCTAAAATTTCTGAGTTCCTGAACCACTTTGTGTTAAGTGCCTTGATGGTGTAATGGTTAGAGTGTTTTTAAAATGTGTGTGTTGTAACCCAGGTTCGAATCCCGGTAGATCACATGCTTTTATTAATTTCGTTGGAAGGTGTTTGGTGTTGGAGTGAAATTAATATAATATATTGTCTTAATTTCTATTGAATGTTGATACCGTCGCCCATGTCCCATAATTCCTAATTTCCTATGGTCAGTGTCATACCTGTGTTCAAGCGTAGTAAAGGAAAGGATGAAGCCAGAAAATGTGTGTGTAATGGAACTGAATGGATAAAGTTTGCAAGGTAGAGTGCAAGAACGCTAGATGGTCGTTTAAGGGGGAAGGGTTTATTTTTTGGCCGATTATTATATATATATATATATATATATATATTAATTTTTTTATTTATTTTTCTTAGTTTCTTCCCTAAGACTCCATCAAACTTTAAACAAAACATCTATTAGATCCCCTTTCTAGATAAATTTGTAAATTTTTCAGTCGGTTTTTTCAAAATTACAGGCTCCCTATCGTTCTCCACGAAAATAATCGACACCTAAATAACACGAAAGGTCTTAATATTGACAAAGAAATGGGGTGAAAGTTCTTAACTTAAAATCGACAAACTAATGGGTCAAACATCTTCAAATCTTAAAACTAATGGGGCTAAACATGAGGAAGAAGGGGGACCAGAACAAAACGACCCCTCTCCTCTTCAGCTGGACACCCATGAAAGGTGTTCGTGCTACGGATCTGTATTAAACTATTGGTTTGTGGAAGTTTGTCCCTGTAGTGTGAAGGAAGTCGTTGTTATTAAATGTATTAAGGGGAGATGGGCCGTTTTGCTGGTCCCATTTCTTCATCATGCTGATCCCCATTAGTTTTGAGATTTTCAGACGTTTGCCCCATTAGTTTGTCGGTTTTAACACCTTCCGCCTCATTGATTTGTCAATATTAAGACCTTTCGTGCCCTTTAGGTGTCGATTTATAGCGAGCCTGTAATTGTGGAGGATACGGCCCTTCGGCCGTGACATTTTTCTACCGAAAAATTTACAAATTAATCTCGTAGGGGGGTCTAATAGATGTATTTTTAAAGTTTGGTGGAGGTTTAGGGAAGAAACTAAAAAATAAATTAATATATAAGTAAATAGATTCCAAAAAATAACCACTGTCCCCTTAAAGTACCGGTTCCGTCCTTTTAACTTCATTCTGGCTACCTTTAGACGATTTGATAAAGTTTTAATAAGGAGGCATGAACAGACTTCGAAGTATCTCAGTTACCCCTCTTTGCTACCACAGATCCTTCTTAAGCTCCACAAACTTATCTAAATGTAGCTAGAATACGATTAACCCCTTTAGTACCGAGTTGTCCTTGTAATTATAATCTGGATATTATTAGACGATTTTATCCAGCTTAGGTAGGACGTTTAGCAATTAAATACGACATAAGCGATAGGCAAAACAAACTGAAATGATTACTGAAATATTTTGACCAGTCCAACTATAGAATGTAAGGTATCTTAATATAACCCCCTAGAAATACTTTCTCTAAAGTATCTATTTATTTTATCCTCCCCTTTTCCCCAGCTAACCTAATTCCACAAGGACCCCAATGGAAATACGCCTAACGGCCTTATTGGGCTATCCTTAGTTGGAATTATGCAAAGCTGGTACATGTCATATTTGTAACATATTATGTGGTACCAACATTGTAAAATGCTAACTGAATAAATATTATTATAAGGCTTCATACTATCACAATTATCCATTTTAACTACCACGGTTTCCTCCTAGGCTGCCTAAATTCGTGTAAATATAGCTGGAATAACACAGAATACATCCTCGGTAAGGAAGGGGTTAAAGACACGTCGCTGGTACAGAAGGGGTTAAAGGCCGGTATGTACAGTTACCCACATAAGTTTTGTTCCTCGTCGTGGTCTTATTTGTGAAAGTATAAATAGTATGAATGAATTGCAAGTGTGTGTTTCTTTTAAATTATCCGTTGCGTCAGATGAGTTAACCACTGCATAAGAAACTACATTCGTAATTCAATTATGCGCTTTATACTTCCATGTATGAAATCTCGGAGAGGAACAGAGCTTATGTAACTGTACCGTTTCATATTTAGTGATGACTTAAATGTAGAGCTTAAGCATTATTTGAACAGTAATCTGCATATTATTAACTAAATTATATTTATAATATTCATATTTGTGTGGCAACATTTATAAACATGGAATACATTGTGTAGGTTGTTATAGTTTTGTTCAATGTTAAAATTCGAATCAAACACACAATAGGCCCATATTTATTTTATATGCAAAACCAACAAATTTAATGTGTCTAAACAATGTGACTATAGATCAGGCAGGGGAAGTGGTGGTGGACAGGAGTGAATGGAGAATGTTTGTGAATAGTTGAGTGAACACGTGGTCATTTGGAGTAAGGGGTCGGGCGCAAGTTGGACTAGATAATAGTCCATCAGGCGCCTGGCCCGGGGAGACGATTAATATGAAGGGTGCGCCTGGAAGTGTGGTGGGAGGGCTTGTGGCTTTGGCTCCGGTGCATGTCTGCCTGCCGAGATCGGAACCTCTCCGGGTGGTCGGGGGCCGGGGGAGTGCTGGAGCGACCTTGGTGACCCTGGTCTCTGGGTCTTCTCCTGGGTGACCTGGATGTGTGTGAATTTGTGCTTTTTATCTGTGTTTATTTGTTGTTTTATGTTGTGTTTGTGTTTTCCCTGTTCTTGCTCTGTCTTGAGTCGGCTACCCCCAAAATGGGGATTGGGCCTGAGCATATAGATAGATAGATAGAAACGATCATTCTATAAATAGGTAAAACCATAATTAGTAGTGATGTTCACATTTTCACGAGATTATAGAAGACACCATTTGAATATAATATGATTTACACAATGGTTAATTGGGAGATTCTGAACCCCTTTTGATTCCCCAGAGGTTCTTTGTAAGCTGAGTAAAACAAACCTAGAGTTAGTTGAATACAATGGAAGGGACAGCATTGTTTGGAAGGTGTTAAATCATTTTGGCCTTTAACCGGGGAAGGGTTATAGGTTTTGTGGTAACAGGTTGACATGATGAAGTTTAAATATTGGAGGCCCTTTAACTGGCGTTCTTTTAACATGGCCAAACTAGAAGAGGCTTAGAGATACAAACAAAATAAAAGAACACAATAAAATAATTCTAATGATAAAATAAAACAAAATTAAATAAAGTATAACTGAAATGTATTTATGTGTGTATGTGTGTATGTGTGTGATGTCTGTGAGTATGGTGTGTGTCTGTGTGTGATAGTGTGTGTGTTTGTATGTAGTGTGTGATGGTGTGTGTGTGAGTGCAATGGTGTGTGTTGGTATGTGTGTATCTGATGGTGTGTATATATATGTGTGTGTACGTGTGTTTGTATGTGGTGTGTGTGTGTGTGTGTACGTACGTACGTGTGAGGGGGGGGGGGGGGGTAGATCAACGGGTCGACCTTCCCCTCAGGACTACACTGTCACTTATTCTTCTACATACGTCTCTCTCTCTCTCTCTCTCTCTCTCTCTCTCTCTCTCTCTCTCTCTCTCTCTCTCTCTCTCTCTCTCTCTATTCTCTCTCTCTCTCTCTCTCTCTCTCTCTCTCTCTCTCTCTCTCTCTCTCTCTCTCTCTCTCTCTCTCTCTCTCTCTCTCTCTCTCTCTCTCTCTCTTTTCTCTAGTGGTCGACAGTAATTCAATTGATACGTTTAAGAAAAGACTGGACGACCATCTGGTGAAGATTGGATTAATATGAATTACCGTAATCAGTAGGTTTGTGTAATTTCCCTTTCAAACTAATTTCTTTCTATACTCTATAAAAACTCTTCTTGCGGGCATTTCCTGACCCATTAGGTTACACTTCATCCTTTTTTCCGGTACGGCTTTTTTAGCCGGAGGGAGCGGAGGGTGGGGAGAGAGCCTTCTACTCTGCTGTTCTATTGTTCTACTATAAACTGTCCCTGTCTAGTAGTATTAAGGCCGGACCACCTAGTAGGCACCGTAAGGTCTGTGTGGTCTGAGTGCCTGTGTAACTCTCATCTCCTTTAACCATCAGAGTCTGGAATTGTATCGGAGTCTGGAAATGTATCAGAGTCTGGAATTGTATCGGAGTCTGGAAATGTATCAGAGTTTGGCATTGTATCGGAGTCTGGAAATGTATCAGAGTCTGGAAATGTATCATAGTCTGGAATTGTATCGGAGTCTGGAAATTATCGGAGTCTGGAAATGTATCAGAGTCTGGAATTGTATTGGAGTCTGGAAATGTATCGGAGTCTGGAATTGTACCAGAGTTTGTTCGGAGTTTGAGTCTCTCACTCTAATTGCACTTGCACTATGACGCCATTTTCTTCATAAACTAGACGACTTAGTTCAGCTTAGGAATGGTCTCTAGATATCAAATTGGTAAAACTTCACTTAACCCTTTTATTTCCACAGACTTTTTCTGAACTGAACAAAGCCGTCTCGTGATAGAAAAACTGATCTCTGGATAACAAACTGTTCAAAACGCACTTAACTCTTTGATGTTCACAGTTTATTATTATTTTTTCTTCTAAACCGAACATAACTGTCTAGCGATAGAAAAAAAGGAAGTATGTAAATAAATGAATACAATAATAGAACATAATAAAGTGATAGAACATAAAAAGGAAGTACCGGTATATAAATAAATTAATAAAGTAATTGAACATTATAATACATATAATAACAATAAAAGTTTCCCTTCTTCACTCTTCCTGCCATCTTGTGTTTTCTTGTGCCCCTTGTTGTGGTCGTCTGGGGAGGAAGTGTGGACGCGTCAACATTGTACAGGTCTAGGGCTCTTCCTTAGGTGCGTTTCTTTTCCTTCAATAAGATTTAGGTCTCCTTTGATGCAGATTGTCATGTTAACAGTAGCAGTGTTTTGTTGTCTTGTTATGATAGATATTTTGTAATAAACTCGAGTATAGGGCTCGCTTACCTTAATTCATTTTGGTATTTCGTGGCTCAATCATTGTTGTTTCAAAGTCTCACTCCTATGACGAGGGTTTGACTTTCAATGATTGAGTCCTCGGGTTGCTATTTAGGATATGAACCCTTTTTGATATATCATAAGCCTATATAGAGTTGTTAGGCTAAGCGAACTACTCCTTAATAGGATCAATCAATCACTGAAATCATCTAGTGCGACACATGAAGCCGTACCCAACATCTCGAAGCTTCAATGGATAATCTCGGGGCCTCGTAAGAGTTATAGGCTACTGAACAGCCTACAGTATCGAGGTTGAGAAAAAAAGGCCCTACTGTGATTACGTGTAGATGTACTTACCTTTCGTCTACACTCTTAGTTGTTTCTCTTCCTATCTCTTCGTATGACTTAAATTGCTTGAAACTCCGTGTGTCCAGGCATTTTGGCTCGAACTTCCCTTGATTTTGGCCCTGTCACTCTTTCAATTCTGGGGGAGGCACTCGCTACAGGCAGTTCTGCCTTTTATCTCCCTCACTCACATAAAAAAGAAAAAGAAACAAAAAGAAAAAAAGATAGTCTTTACCCAGAGCCCCCGTAAATAAAAACACGTTACTCTACTTCCCCTGGTGGCCGGGGTGTGCGCTAGGCGGCGCTGGTGAGGTGTTGGTTCAATTGAGTTAGGCCGAGGGGAAAGAATGGGCTGAGAAAAGTGCGTAGAGTGTCTCCCCTCGTGACCCCTCGCTACCTGCCAGGGTTACCAAATTAAGTCCGATAGATAGTAAATTGAAGCCGAAAATCGCTAGAATAATGCCACAATCTCAGAATATTATTCTAAAATGGCTCTAATCTCCAGAATATAGCTAGAATTTATGTTGCTAGATGTACAAATTTGCCCCTAGATCTAAGTAAATACCTCTAGATCCAGCGGGAAAGTAGCTAAATTGGCAACGCTACTGCCTGCCTCCCCCCGGATCTCTCTCTCTCTCTCTCTCTCTCTCTCTCTCTATGTCGTCTCCGTCTCCCCTAGGATCTCTTGCAGTTGTAGTGTGTAGTTTTGCGGAGTCTGTGTTGCCCTTGTTAATCCCTACCTCTCACTCACTCACTTTATCTCTCTCTCTCTCTCTGTCTATAAGAATGTGTTGAGAAAAGTGTGTAGATGGCTTCCTCTCCCTCGTGACCCCTCGCTACCAGCCTCCCCTCGGATCGGTCTATGTCCGTGTTTCCCCCCCCCCCCCCCCCCCCCCAGGATCTCGGGCAGTTTTAGTGAATCAGAATCAGACCTTTTATTCCATTAATACAATGGTTATTCTTTACATTCACTATATAATTTATACAGCTACACTAAATAAAAAAAAGTCTATAAATTTATTATTAAAATTATTTACATATAATAAGTATGCTGGATATTCAGGAGAAAGCTTTTCAACTGCGTCCTAAAGAAGTGTGTGGAGATAGTATTGTTTATACTAGGGGGAAGACTATTCCAAAATTTCGGCCCAGCAACTTTGAGTGATTTGGCTCCGATACTTGTGTTGGCTTTAGGAACATGCATGTGCTGCTGTTGCCTCGTATTGACATTGTAAACGTCTCTTACTGTTGGCAGGGAGAATTGCCAGTTGGGAAATCCTTAATAGATTATTGAATGAGTTGTGATACCCAAGTCGTACTTATACTTTGGTTGCATTTTTAGCCATCTAAGTTCTTTTATACAAGGTGTTACATGGTCGTATTTAGAAACGCCTCCAATTGCTACCTTAGCAGCGAAGGTTTGAAGTTTGTGTGTCCTTTCCATTTGTGAGGAGTTTGTTGCACCCCATATCATTAAACCATAATTTATAATACTTAATGCAAGAGACTGAACTACCAATATCCTTGTGTCTCTGCTAATATTATCTTCCATACGGTTGATATACATAAGAACACCGTAAACCTTTTATACGGTTGATATACATAAGAACACCGTAAACCTTTTATACGGTTGATATACATAAGAACACCGTAAATTTTGTATACGGTTGATATACATAAGAACACCGTAAACCTTTTATACGGTTGATATACATAAGAACACCGTAAACCTTTTTACTCATTTCATCAGTGTGCCAGTCAAAAATCATGTTATCAAAATAAATACCCAAGTTCTTTATTGATTTGCTAGGACAAATTTGAGTTCCATCAATCTGCATGTGAGAACCTCGTGGGATCCGTGACAGGATTCCTCTCGTGCCTATGAACATACATTGATGATTTTTTTTTTTTGTTTTGGGTGTTTAACATTAAACCGTTAGTATTGAAGTGTTCTTTAATACAACCCAGGGTTTCTTCGCTTCTGTGAACTAAGTCATTTATAGCTTCGCTTCTACCCGTGTGAATTAATTGAGTAAGAAAAATGGGACCGAGTACAGATCCCTGAGGTACTCCATAGGAAATCTCCAGCTTGTCAGATATAAAATCATCTATTCGGACAGATTGAGTTCTCATACTCAAGTAGCTGTTGAACCAGAAAGGATCTACTATTGGTTTTTAGATTTTAAGACGTTCGGCCCATTAATTTGGCGATTTTAAGATTTTACGTCCCATTTCTTTGTCAATATTAAGACCTTTCGTGCCATTAAGGTGTCAATTTTTTCCTGGCGAGTGATAGCGAGCCTGTAATTTTAAGAGTTACCGGCCTTATGGCCGGGAAATTTTTCTACTGGAAAATGTACACATTTATTTTGAAGGTGGGTCAAGGAAGTAATTTTTACAGGTTGATGGAGGTCTAGGGAGGAATTTGAAAAATAATAAAAATATCAACAATGAACAAATGTATAAGCCCATCTTCCCTTAGCCAACCAACTAACCAACTATTAACCACATGACCAATTAACCACACTGCCAATAAAACATGCAGCGAATCAACCACACCTCCAACCAAATAGAATAGAATCAACTTAAACACCAATCAACCACACCTCCAACCAAACACCATCAACCAACTAACCCCACCACGCTACCATCCAACCCGTAACATAACATAACTAACTAGCTAACCATACCACCAACCAAATGACCAGCCAACCAACCAGCCAAACTGCTAACCAAACATACCACCAACCAACCGAATGATCAACAGCAAACCACAGCAAACAATCACTCCCCTAATCAACTACACAAACAGCCAATCAACCAAACCGCACATCTAACCAACTACACAACCAACCACGGCACCAACTACATTACCAACCAACCAACCAACCACACAACCAATCAACCAACCAACCAACCAACCACACAACCACACAACCATCCAACTAACTAACCACACAACCAATCAACCACACCAACTCTCAATTAACCTAAATTAAAACCTGTGGTGGGATCTGGCTTGAAACATGTCCTTCATCCTGTGTAGAAAAAGATGAACCGTACACTACTCGATCTCCCACAAAATTGTATAGGCCCGGTGCATCCCCATTTAACCCTTTTATTAACCCTTTTTGTTCACACGTACTACGATATGTACGCACCTTACTATTATAGATGATTTACTCTACCCATATACCGTAGTTTCTCTGGGGTTTTTTCTCTCTCTCTCTCACACACAAACACTCTCTCACACACAAACACACACGCAGTCACTTTCCTGTCATTATTTTTGACAGCACACACACACACACACACACACACACACACACAATCACAATTCATTATCTCTCTCTCTCTCTCTCTCTCTCTCTCTCTCTCTCGCTCTCTCTCTCTATCTATCTATCTATCTATCTATCTATCTATCTATCTATCTATCTATCTATCTATCTATCTATCTATCTATCTATCTATCTATCTATCTATCTCTAATCTATCTATCTATCTATCTATCTATCTATCTATCTATCTATCTATCTATCTATCTATCTATCTATCTATCTCTATCTATCTATCTATCTATCTCCCGGGTGTTTTGACCATTTTCGGCACATTACCTAGAAGTATAAATAATCCTAGTTTTTGTGCTTAACTCCAATCACCCCAAATTATCTTGATGAACCTGTGATCCTCCCGGGATAACGTATACAAACTTCGGGATTAAAAATTAGTAGTTAGGATTCATATTATCACCAACCCACCAATTAACTTACAAATACAACCTAATCAATGAAACTGATGAATACATGTGGCACCCCAAGGATTCGAACCTAGGATACGGATACTCACACCGAAGTTCCGCGCACTAACCATGAAGCCATCAAGACAGTTAGAAGAGCCAAAGTATTGTAGTGTATATCCCATTCAGTACCAGGGACGTCCTTTTCATCATATTTTGGGAACTATTGGACGATTTTATTCAGCTTTGGAAGGACCTCTAGCAAAAATATGGCTTCAAACTATCTCAACCAACCCTTTTTAACTACCACAGATCCTTCCTAAGCTTCATAATATCGTCTAAATAGAGCTAGAATAGAATGTAACACACGTCGCTGGTACTCAAAGGGATATATAGTTTAACCCGTTCTGTACCGACGACATCCTTTTAAATTCTATTATAGCTACTGTATATTTAGACGACTTTGAGCAATATCAAAAAAAGGATCTGTGGTATTTAAAAGGGTTAAGGGGATATGGGTCGTTTTTCTAGATCCTCTTCTCCATCATGTTTAGCTCCAATTAGTTTTCAGTTGTTAAAATGTTTGTCCCATTAGTTTGTCGATTTTAAGACTTTTCGCCTCATTTCTTTGTCAATATTAAGACCTTTCGTGATATTTAGGTGTCGATTTTTTCCCTGGCGAACGATAGTGAGCCTGTAATTTGGGAAGCACTTTGGCCGGGAAATTTTTCTACCGAAAAATGTACACATTAATCTAGAACGGGGATCTAATGGATGTTTGTTTAAGTTTGATGGAGGTCTAGGAAGGAAACTATAAAAATAATATAAAGATACATAAATGAGCAAATAAATAAGCCCTTAAGTGAGATAGTTCAAAGCCTGTTAATTGCTGGACGTTCATTTTAAACTGAATATAATCGCCTAATAGTAGCCAGAATAGAGTTAAAAGGACGGCACCGGTAATGAAAGGGTTAAGTAGACCACCCGGAAATACATCACTTGACCACTTGCGAGTTTCAGGCTATAAGGAAGTTGGAGCCGTGAACACAGATATTAAACAGAAATACAATAATAATGTAGGTTTCTGATGGATAAAGGGTATGTTGAATTGGGTTTTATGTATTTATGACTGTACCAAGACCGTATTTTAGCTCGTAATTCTATTAAATAGCGATGTCTACAGCTCCAACTTCCTTATAGAACGAAACTCGCAAGTCGGCAATTACGTATGAACTCCCAACACCGCTACGGGCGACACCAATCTTCCCCTACCAAATTGATGGCATTTTTAAGAGAATACAACAGGAGCCGTAGACACCCTTTAAGGGGGGATGAGCGTATTTATTTGCTTATTTATGTATCTCCTTATTTTTAAATTGTCCTTCCGAGACCTCCATCAAGCTTAAAATACTCCCCCCCCCCCCCCCCCCCCCAGATCCCCCTTCCAAATTTATCTGTACATTTTTCGATAGAAAAATGTCGCGACCGAAGGCTGGTTCCTCTTAAATTACAGGCTTGCTATCGCTCGCCAGGAAAAAAATTACACCTAAGTAGCACGAATGGTCTTAATATTAACAAAGTAATGGGGTAAAAGGTGTTAATATCGCCAAACTAATGAGCCGAACGTCTACAAATCTGAAATCTAATTGGGGCTAGACACGAGGAAGAAGGGGGGGGGGGGGGAGGGTTATATATGGAGGTAGTCTTTGCCGTTTTAATGTCCACAGATCCTTCTGGAGCTGTATAAAATCGTCTTATGATAGCCAGAATAAACTGTCAAAATGGGTCACGATCATCAAAGGGTTAAGGTCAATATAACACACAATCATGGCTGGGATTTAGAATTGAAAAGGTGCATCACTAGTATTTGTATAAACCATTTCGCATATATGATCTACTCTACCTGGCACAAACTTCCCTCAGGTGTAAACAGTTCTTCAGTAGAGCAGTTCAAGAAGAGAGTAGATAGTACTTTGCACACTCTGTAATGAGTGTAGTGCACTAAACAACCTCTCCTTCCACTTCGAGTATCTCCTCGGAATGAACCGCAAGGTCTCTTAGATACGAACTATTCCTTGTAACTCCTTATAACCTCTCTCTCTCTCTCTCTCTCTCTCTCTCTCTCTCTCTCTCTCTCTCTCTCTCTCTCTCTCTCTCTCTCTCTCTCTCTCTCTCTCTCTCTCGCTCTCTCTCTCTCTCTCTCTCTCTCTCTCTCTCTCTCTCTCTCTCTCTCTCTCTCTCTCTCTCTCTCTCTCTCTCTCTCTCTCTCTCACTTTACCTGCGTGTTGTCCAATTAGGGTGGGCAGGTGAGAGCGGTGTGTGAGAGTGTGAGTGTGTGTGTACGGTGGGTGGGAGGGCGGAGAGTGTTGGGTGTGTGTTCGAATCATAAACAGGGAGGATATTTTCTTTCTCGTGTCCAGTGATGTGATACCTGATGTGTGTGTGTGTGTGTGGTAGTAAGGGAGTAATGTTGCGTGTGTGTGTGATGGTGGGGTATGTGTGTGTGTGTGTGTTTGTTTGTGATTGTGTTTGTGTGTGTGATTAGGTAAATGACAAGACATGCACGTGCTTCTGTGATTCCTTTTGTGAAGTAAATGTTAGTTTCTGAATTTACGTATGGACTTATTTTAATAGCTACAAGATACTATAGTCCATTCATTATAGGGAGGCCAGAAACTGTCACCCCTAATATCTGCAACTCAAAAAAGGGTTAGAACAAGATTGGCTTTAAATTTCCTCACCTATTCCGTGGCTGGCATTCTTAAATGGTAGTAATATTAGCTCGATTACTCTAGTACCATAGATGAAGAGGTTTGGAGATATTTTTCTAATTTAGTTATATTCTGCTAATACATTACACAAATATATCTGGTATAACGTATAATACAGGTATTATCTTTATATAGTATTGTGTTTGAAATTTGATCTGATATGAAAATTAAAATGAATGAAAAATTAACCGCAAATTTGAATATGCCGCTTGTGAAATGCGCGTTTGTAGTTGCTAAAAGGAAAAATATGTTTGAAAAGTAGTTCTGTACTGCCGCATAAATTTCTCCCCTCTGTTCACCCCCCCCCCCCCCTACCCATCAGCCTGCTCGCTCAATCTCCATAAAGTTTTCTCTCGCTGTACAAACCGATCATGTGTGTTCCGAACGAAAGAATAACATTTTGAACAGCCCTCTCCATTTCCATGTTCACCAATTTCCTGGCAACCACCCTCACCCCCCCCCCCCTCTCTCTCTAGCTCTCACTCTTACTCACTCTTACTCTCACTCTTACCTCACTCTCACTCTCTCTCTCTCTCTCTCTCTCTCTAGCTCTCACTCTTACTCTCACTCTTACTCTCACTCTCACTCTCTCTCTCTCTCTCTCTCTCTCTCTCTAGCTCTCACTCTTACTCACTCTTACTCTTACTCTCACTCTCACTCTCTCTCTCACTCTCTCTCTCTCTCTCTCTCTAGCTCTCACTCTTACTCACTCTCACTCACACTCTCTCTCTCTCTCTCTCTCTCTCTCTCTCTCTCTCTCTCTCTCTCTCTCTCTCTCTCTCTCTCTCTCTCTCTTCTCCCCTCGTCATTTGGGCAGGAGTGGATGGAATGAACTCAGGGGGAGGGGACGCAGCTTTCCCCCGTTTTTATAATTGTTTCATATTTTGGTTTCGAGTTAGTTTTTTTTAGAGAAGTTTCCCCCGTGTGTATCTGGAGAAGAAATCGGTCGACACATTTTTTTCAGGGCTTATTTTTTGTTCGTCTTGTTCGCTTTCTTCCCGGGTACATTGACGAATTTTGGGGGGCCTGAGAGGGATAAAGTAAATTCTTCTTGGTTCCTGGACGGATAAAAGTCGCAGATTTTGCCCGAAATATTTCCCCGTCGCTGACATGCGGATTTTTGTCCAATTCTTTTGAGTCGCGAGAAGAATTCGGTGTCCAGTTTTTCTGTTTTACACCCCGAAAAACGAAAAGCATATCCGAAATGGTATTACATAAATTGTACGTGGAAATAATGTGAAATATTTGGCAGAATTTGCAATGACAAAGTATATGCCCTTTAACTGCCATTTCAGTATTTATCCCCTACAACCAGACGACCTTTCCTTTATTCCAGCTATACCCCCACAAATTTATTTTCTATTAATACAAAAGAAATAGATACTAACACATTTAAGCATTCATTGCGATGCTTTTCAAGTATATGCTTCATAGATTTTTCTCCCTAATATATATATATATATATATACCGGTATATATATATATATATATTTTTTTTTCTTTTTTTTTCTTTTTATTTATATATTTATCAAGCACATAAGCAGTGGAAATGAATTACTTAAGGAGTGCGTGCGGAGTTACATGGAGGGATAGACAGACTAATGAGGAAGTAAGAAGGAGGTGTGGTGTGGAGGTAGATGTGCTGGAAAGTGTGAAAAGGAACAACTTAAGATGGTTCGGCCATATGGAACGTATGGAAAGCGAGAGAATGACTAAGAGGGTGTACGAGAGCGAGGTGGAGGGACAGAGGGGGAGAGGAAGACCGAATATGAGGTGGAAGGATGGAGTGAGGAAGTACATGAACGAGGGCGGTGCTAGTTGGGGGGAGGGGCGTCGACTGACTGGGGACAGAGGTGCATGGGGGCGGTTCGTTCGTGGCCACCCCTTCGGGGATCACGGCGTCAGGCAATAGATAGATAGATAGATAATGATTGACTACCCCTATATACCTTCTAATAGATGTAGGGAGAGGCCCAAATACTTACACGTACTATTTAAACAATTGCTTGCAAATTAAGCGCATGCCTATTGGCTACTAGTGGGGATTCGAACCTCATACATGCAGATGAGTGACCTGTGCGTTACCACTACTCCACTCTGGCTTAGTGGAGCGGTGTTAGCGCCCTGGTCTCTTTAAATCTGGGGTTCGAATCTCCAGTAGTAGTCGGTGGATTTTTTAGATACGATATTATGTTGTTGTATGGGAGATTATTTTGTGTGTGTGTGTGTGTGTGTGTGTTTGCGTTAAATAAATAATGTTTTGTTGTTAATTTGTAGACTTGGGCTGATGAATTCTTAAGTTTGTAACAGTATATTATTGTGTTGTACTTTAAATATGGGGCCAATTAACTGCCTTTGGCGAATTAACTCATTCTGTAACGGGGGCGTGGGGGGGGGGGGGGGGGGTCTTGTGCATGGAGTAGGAGCAATGGGATCTGGATGAACTTGGAGATGATCCAACTAGTACCTTCTGTACTGGCGACGTTCCTTTTAAGGGGAGATGGGCCGGTTTTTATGGACCACTTTCTCCCTCGTGTTTAGCCCCATTAGTTTTGAGATTTTAAGACGTTCGACTCATTAGCTTGACGATTTTAAGACCTTTCGTCCCATTTCGTTGTCAATTTTAAGACCTTTCGTGCCATTTAGAGTCGATTTTTCCTGGCGAGCGATAGCGAGCCTGTTAATTTAAGAGGAACCCGGCCGAATTTTCTACCGAAAAATTTATAAATTTATCTTGAAGGGGAGTCTAGGGTTTTTTTTTTAAGCTTGATGGCGGTCTAGCGAGGAAACTAATAATGATATGAATAACTGAATAAATAGACCAAAAAACAGCCTCTATCCCCTTAACTTTATTCTGGCGACTATGGAACCATGGTATTCAGTTTCAAAAGTGCGTCCAGCAGTTACTATGAAAGCTTTTAACCCATTCAGTACCGGTGACCTCCTTTTCATTATATTTTGGCTACTATTAGACGCTTGTATTCAGCTTAATAAGGGACTCCAGCAGTTAACAGGCTTCGAACTATCTCGATCAACCCTTTGTGCAGCCCTAGATTTGTCTTAAACTGTGCAAAAGCCTCTAAATATAGCTATAATAAAATGAAAAAGCCGTCGCCGGTACAGAAAGGGTTAATAATATACCCGGCCGTTTTGTTGTGGATTCGAACCCCTGATCTAATTGTGTAGTCCAAGGCTCTATCAAAATTTAGAGAGTATATATATATATATATAAACCTCTTCTGTACCGGCAACGTCTTATTTATTTATATTATTCTAGCTATATTGAGACGATGGTGTGCAGTTTAAGAAGGATCTGTCGTAGTAGAAAGGGTTAAGTGAGATGGTATGATGCCTGTACATTTCTGGAGGCCCTTATTAAGCTGAATAAAATCGCCTAATAGTAGCCAGAATACAATGAAAATGACGTCACCGGTACTGAATGGGTTAAAAGGTTTCATAGTAGTAGACGGCATAGTAAGAAGTGAGGTCAGGATAAAAAACAAAATTAAATAAATAAGTGAAATAACGCAAACTTACTGCTTTCCAATGGTTTCTAAAGGAAGTGAGGTCATAAACAAAAAATAACTTAACCCGTTCTGTACCGGCGACGTCTTTTTAATTTTACTGTAGCTATATTTAGACGATATGGAGCAGTTTAAGGATGATCTGTGGTAGCAAAAATGGTTATGTGAGATAGTTCGCAGCCTGTTAATTGCTGGAGGACCTTTGCAAACTGAATACGATCGTCTAATACTAGCCAGATTATAATGAAAAGGACGTCACCGGTACTGAATGGGTTAAGGGAAATAACTGAAACGTGCTGATTTTTGATAGTGTCGAAAGGAAGTGAGGTCAAGAAAACAAAACAAAACTTAATGGAAATAACTCAAACTCGCTGATTTTTTATGGTGTCTCATTTCTACCTTTTCACTCTTTACTTCTTTCGTTCGTCTCTCTATTTTAACCCTCCGTAGTACAACCTAGCCCCCGCCCCCCTCCCAGCCCCCCACTCACACCTTCTAAGTTGAGACCGGGATAATGTGTAACAGCCCCCCCCCCCCCCCCTCAGCCCCCCGCCTCCCTCTCATAACACTCGCCCGAGCTGAAAAATGTCGTGTCTGGCCGTGTACCCACCTAAGGATTCGAACCCCCTTGTTTTGTGTTGCTGTTGGCGGTGTTGTTGTCGTTGTTGTGAGGGGGGGGGGGGGTATTGGTAGTGGTGCTTGCGGTAATTGTGGTAGTAATGATGGTGGTGGTAGTGGTAGTGGATACGAACCTCCCTTGTTTTTGTTGTTGGTGGCTAGTGGTGTTGTTGATGTTGGGTGTGGTGTGGGTGGGTGAGAGGGTATTGGTGGCGGTGCTTGTGGTAGTAATGTTGTTGGTGGTGGTCTGATGGAGGTATTAAATGGTGTTCGTGATTGTGGTGGTGGTGCTGGAGGTAGTAGTTGTTGTTGTTGTTGTTGTTCCCCAGACTGTCTGGCCGAGCAGTCCCCAGTCCGGTTGACCGAAGCCGCGCCAGGTGCTTGGGTCCCTGAAGGGGTCCGGGTGAGATGAGATCTGTCTTGGGCAGCTGGGGAGGCGATCATCAGCCCACGGACTTGTACCCAAGGGCCAATGCCCCCACCGGTGGAGGTAGTATATGTTGATGGTGATTGTGCTATTAATGATGGTGGTGATGGTAGTAGCAGTTGGTGGTGGTACCTCGGTGATTGAGGTAGTAAATGGTGATGGTTGTGGTAGTAATGATGGTGGAGGTAGTAATTGGTGGAGATGATTGTGGTAGTAATGATGGTGGTGATGGTTATTTCTATATTTGACCTTGTTTTCTTCCATTCGTGAGCTTCGTCTTTCGACCATTTGCTTGTTTGCCTTTTGTCTATGTTTATTATTATTATGCCTTTTGTTAGCCTTCGTTTGTGTGTTCGCGTCGTATTTCTGGTCCCCCTTTTTTCTCATGTTTAGCACCATTAGTTTTCAGATTTTATGACGTTCGGCCCATTTGTTTGGTGATTTTAAGACCTTTCACCTCATTTCTTCGTCAATATTAGGACCTTTCGTGCCATATAGGTGTCGATTTTTGCCTGACAATCGATAGCGAGCCTATCATTCTAGGAGGAAGCGGCCTTCGGATGGACCCTTTTTCTACCAAAAAAATATACAAATTTATCTTGAAATGGGGTCTAGAGGGTGTTTTTTTAAGCGCTTTAAGTCCCCGGGCGCCATTTTGATTCCGACTCCCGGGACCTATTATAAAGGTACTCTACCCCATATAAAGGTACTCTACCCCATAGAAAGGTACTCTACCCTATATAAAGGTACTCTACCCTATATAAAGGTACTCTACCCTATATAAAGGTACTCTACCCTATATAAAGGTACTCTACCCCTGTCTTCCTCACGGGCTCTATAGTGCTTGGTGAAGTGACCGCTAGACAGTTGGGTTCTATAAGGAAGGTACAGGGGAGGTTTTTAGTTTGTTTCCTAGACCTCCATCGAGCTTACAATTTCATCCCCTAGACCCCCTTTAAAGATAAACTCGTACATTTTTCAGTAGAAAAATTTCCCGGCTGGAGGCCGGTTCCTCTTAAATTTCAGGCTCGCTATCGCTCGCCAGTAAAATTTAGACATCTACAGTAAATGGCACAAAGTCTTAACATTGACAGCAATGGGGCGAATGTCTTAAAATCGCCAAACTAATGGGGCGAACGTCTTAAAATTTCAAAATCAATGGGGCTAACATGAGGGAGAAAGGGGTCCAGAAAAAAATATCCCTCAAGTGGAAATCTCCCCCCCCCCCCTAAGCTATAGACATCGATAGGCCTACTCAATATAATTATCAGCTAGGCCGCTCAATAATTCGATGGTAGTACATAATTATATAAATACATAAAACCCAATTCAACATACTTGTTATCCATCAGAAACCTACAATATTATGGCATTTCTGTTTAAGGGGAGATGCTTCACTTTTTGGTCGATTTTTTGTTTTTCACCGTCCTGGTGGTGTAATGGTTAAGGTGGCAAAAATCTGTGTGTGATAACCCGGGTTCGAATCCTGGCGGATCATATATACTTTAATTGAATTCATTGGGGGTGTTTGGTGTTGTGGTGAAATTAATAAAATATAGATTATCTATTTTTCTAGTTTCCTTCCTAGACCTCCATCAAACTTTAAAAAAAAAAAAAAAAAAAACGATCCTCCTTCAAGATATATTTGTACATTTTTGGTAAAAAAATATCCCGCCCGAAGGCCGGTTCCTCCTAAATAACAGGCTCGCTATCGCTCGACAGGAAAATATCGACACCTAAATGGCACGAAAGGTCTTAAAATTGACAACGAAATGGGGCGGAAGGTGTTACAATCGCCAAACTAATGGGCCGAACGTATTAATATCTGAAAACCAAACGAGGATTAGCATGAGGGAGAAGGGTGTCCAGAAAAATCAACCATCTCTCCTTAATAACGATGTTTTCGGCTCCAACTTCCTTATAGCCTGAAGATCGCAAGGGGTAAATGTATGCCATAGAAGCGCTGAAAGGGATGGGGGGGGGGGGGGGACTGAGGTTTTCAATTCGTCCGTTAGTCCATCAGTTTCAATTCGTCCGTCCGTCTGTTTACGTTCGTCCGTCCGTCCATCAGTTTCAATTCGTCCGTCCGTCAGTCAGTTTACGTTCGTCCGTCCGTCCATCAGTTTCAATTCGTCCGTCCGTCTGTTTACGTTCGTTTGTCTGTCTCTCCATTTCCGGGCGTCTGTGGGTGAGGCGGCGGCGAGAAAGAACAAGTGTTTGATCCTACTTTGATGCGGGTGACGTGTCCGGGGTTTTTTGTGCGTGTACTGGCTAATATTGATGGGGGAGCTCTCTGGGTGGTGGTGGTGGTTGTGGTGGATAGGTGGAGGTGTGGTGGTTGTGGTGGTGGCGGTGGTGATAGTTAGGTGGAGGTGTGGTGGTGGTGGTTGTGGTTGTGGTGATGGTGGTGAAGGAGGTGGTGATGGTGGATAGGTGCAGCTGTGGTGGTTGTGGAGAGACTGAGGCACGGTGGTTGGGCATGTGTGTGTATTTGCGGGTTTTTGACGGTACTAATAACGCCTGCAAATATACTGCTCAATTGTGTGAATTACCGATTGTGAATGAGAAATACAAATGATTGAAGAATACAATATAAACTACATAAATTCATCTGATAATACACAACTGCTTAAGTAGTAAAGACCCAACTAGAAATAGAGAGCTAATTGATGATAATAGCTTGATAAAGACATTAATGCGAAGTAAGAAGGGAAACAATTATTTAAATTATATTGTTATTTCAATTACGTAGTCAGTTACTATTATAATTATAGTCTATTTTGTTCCAGCTGATAGAAAATTGAATCCTTTAGCATCTGAGTTCTCGATTCTTGAGGACAAATATGATACTGCTATGTGTCTGCGTTATATTATTATTGCCAAGTTTTTATAATATCAACACATTTCGCAACAAAATCTTGGTAATAGCCGAGTAATCAGGATGACGAGATAGCAATTTACCATCAGCTGGAAACAAATACGAGTCTAGATGACATGATTTGTTTTATTATGCTATTCTAGACGACCTTGATGTGTGTGAATTTGTATTTAGTTTTTGTGTGTGTTCATTGTTTTCTGTTGTGTTGTCCCTATTCTGGCTCTGTCTTGAGTCCCCCCCCCCCCTCCCCCCCCAAAAAAAAAATGGGGATTGGGCCTGAGTATATAGATAGATAGATGCTAATATTTTGCCAGTACTCCTTTGTCGCTAGCCAGCTGTTCATCATTCTTCTGTCTGCTAAACTATCCTAACATTTCCTTTTCTTTCTCTTTTACTTTCTCTCTCTACTATCTTATTTCTCCGTCTTTCCCAATTTTTCTTTTTCTCCTTACCTCCCAATTATTCTTTTCTGTCTTTTCTCTCATCTTCACATCTTCGCTTTCCCCCGACATTAACACAAACCCTGCTTCCCTCTTCTTCGCTAATCTGTTCTTCCACCTCTCTTCTTCCTTCCATATTTTCTGTTTTCTTCCTTCTTTATCTCCAGTTTTCTGTTTTGCTTTCTTCTTTATTTTCAGGTACCGTATCTTCCTTCTTTATTTTTATCTTTATTTGTCTGCCTTCCTTATTTTCAGTTTTCTAATATCTTACTTGTTTGTTTTCAGTTTTTCTTCCTTGCTAAATGTATCCCTTCCTTATTTTCCTTCCTTCCGTATCTTCCATCTTTATTTTGCTCAAACATCTCCACCTGCCGGGAATCGAACCCGGTCCTCTCGGCTGTGAACAGTCCTCATCCTGTATGTTCAGTACCCCATGACTAGTGCTGTATATTATTACGTTGTACGTTGTGGAAATGTCGAGTTAATGTTTATATATATATATATACAGTATATATATATAATTGTATTTATATATACATAACCTTACTGTTTTCGGCGAATTGCACCTTCCGTCAGCTTTCCTATACCAATGCATTAATAATAATAATATTAGTTCTGAATTATTGCCAGAATAAAATTGTCAATTCAAAGTTGTTACCAGCAAACCATTTGCATGAATCTGTATTGTATATGGGTATCATACGATTTATTTCCTTTGTATTTACTTTATTGTATTTTATGTATTTATTTATATATTTATTATATATTCATTTTTTATAAGATCGTCAATATTTTTCCTGCAACCTTTTTGGGATGTCCAACCCAGTAACCCGTCCATTCAAGTGTTGAAAATTCAAGTTCTAGCATTATCTTACCTTTAAAAATTGTTCCCCCGAGTGTTTGAAGCAACTGTATCCCGTCATTAGGCCGTAATAGGGTAGGCGGAGGGGCGCGTGTATCTGTCACGTACTTGAGTGGCCCTGGACACACGGACGGACAGGCAGGGAGAGACAGATAAACTCCAGATAGACAGGCGGAGGATTTTTATAGACAGATTGCGATCCCGACAGTGGTTCTGGAAAGGTAAAGAGAACAGAGTGGTAGGGACAAACAATGCAGCCAAAGGATCAATATAAGCACCGATGCCTAAATTGATCACTTACGAGTTTCAGGCTAGAGGGAAGTTGGAACTGTATACATCGATACTTAACAGAAATACCAGAATTACCCCCGAGACCACCCTTCGAGGTAAATTTATAAATTTTTCGGTAGACAAATTTCCAGGCCAAAGGCCGATTCCTACTAAAATACAGGCTTGCTATCACTCGCCAGGAACAAATCAACACCTTAATGACACGAAAGGTCTTACTATTGACAGTAAAATGGGCGAAAGGTTTTAATCGTCAAATAATGGGGCGAACGTCTTAAAATCTCAAAACTAATAGGCGTGAGAGCAGAGTGGATTGCCAAAAAGTGCCTCCAGTGTGATCAGCATAAGCACCGAAGCCTGAATATATATATAACTTGCACTACCCGTATATAATTATATAAGTAAAAATATATTTATTACCTAATTTAACCCCTTCTGTACCGGTGACATCCTTTATATTTTGTTCGGGCTACTACTAATCGATTGAATTCAGTTTGGGAAGGATACATGCATGCATAAATAATTTGCTTTGATTCACTAATGCTTATGAGAGATAGACAAGCATACAGACAGGCACATGTACGTCACTAAATTGTACATGTATCCGTGCAGAAAGTAGGGGGGGGGGGGCCGAACGGCGAGAGAAAATTGGGTGGGGGGAGTAAAGAGGAAGGTGAGTGGGAGAGAGTAGAGAGTAGAGGAAAGAATGAGGGAGGCGAGTAGGAGGGAGGGGCAGAGGAAGGGAAAAAGAGGGAGGGGAGTGGGAGAGAAGAAAAGAAAAAGGGTGGGGAGTGGGAGAGAGCAAAGAGGCAGAGGAGAAGAAGGAAATAAAAGAGGGAGAAGACAATGGGAGACGAAGGATGAGGGGAGAGGAAGAAAAGAAAGAAAGAGGGGAGTGGGGGAGATGAAAGAAAGAGGGGGGGGGAGAGGAAGTAAAGAAAGAGGGGCAGTGGGAGAGAGTAAAGAGGTGGGGAAAGAGAGGAAGTAATAGAGGGTAAGTGAGGATGAAAACGATGGAAGAAGTAAGATGACAAACAAAAATAAATAATTGAGTAGGAAGAAATGGGGAGGAAGAGCAATGGGTGTTGGGAAAGAGGGAAAGACAAGGATGGAGAATGGAATGGCTGGGGGAAAAGGTGATAACTATGAAGTAGAGGAATATGAAGGAAGGCAAATACAATTAAAATAACATTGGTAAGTATATACAAGAGAAAGAACAATTGAAGAATGAAGGGAGGGAAAAACATTAATCAGAATGAAAGAGACACGCTTTAAAAGTAATTAAATATAATTTATAAATAAATAAGTAAATAATAATAATGATGATGATGATGACGATGTATTTCCCTCTTCCTATGACTTAAATTGCTTCAAACTCCGTGTGTCCAGGCATTTTGTCTCGAACGTCCCTTGATTTTGGCCCTGTCACTCTTTCAACTCTGGGGTAGGCACTCGCTACAGGCAGTTATGCCTTTTGTCTCCCTCACTCACATAGGGAAAAAAATCCATTCTTACTTCTCATTCTCGGTCAAATTCATCCTTCCATCTCATTCCCGGTCTAGTCCATCCTTCCTTATCATTCTCGGTCTACTTCTTCCTCTCTGCCATGCCACCCTACTCTCAGCCACTCTCACACTCTCCACACACTCTATCGATTGGTGAATTAACATCAGTTAGATGACTCCGTGTATGTCCGTAACAGTAAGAGTGCCCCAAATGGAAAGCTGGGGTTACATTAGAAGTGACTGACGGGACCCAATCACCGACCTGTCAACACAACCGGTACACCATTTTCTAACAGGTAGATATCAAACTGTGCCAACCAAATCAACACATTAGGCTAGATTTGGTTAGCTTAGGGTAGACTATAAGTTAGCTTAGGTTTGATTGGGTTAGGTTAGGTTTGTATTTTGTTAGATTTTGTTCATTTACTTTAGGTAAGGTTAAGTACTTTAGGTAAGGTTAAGTTAGGTAAGGTTTGATTAAGTTAGGTTTGTATTTTGTTAGATTTTGTTCATTTACTTTAGGTTATGTTTAGTTAGGTTAGGTTAGGTTAAGATAGGTTAGGACTTTAAATTAGCGTAGGTTTAATTAAACCTCGTACAGCTAACACTGGTTAAAATGGTGTACTAGTTAAAATTACGTACCGGTACTGGTAAAAATGGTGTACTGGCTGGACTTCCCCTTAACATTATAGGTGATTGACGGCAGGAAATCAGCGCCTGTGTATTAATTCACGTACTGTCAAGCGGCCTTGTGGACCCTCATCAATACCTACTGTACACCCTCAGCCAAACAGTTCGCACACGACCAGGATGACAGAGACACTAAAATCCCAGAGAGAAACCTATTAAGCCCTTCACCACCATTGCGTAATTTTAATAGTATTCTGGTCACCATTAGACGATTTTCTTCAGTTTATAATCTACCTATAAGACTCAAAGGGGTATATACGATCTCAATAAACCCTCTTAATAACATAGGTCCTTCTTAAAATGCATGAAACCGTCTATGTTTAACCAGTATCATAGGTAAAAATACATCATGGTGATGAAGGGGTTAAGCGGTCGATATTACCAGCCAAATAATAGGGGAATAGCTAAATGGGGTCTAGAAATAACTGGAATTATGTCTACATGCAAAGCTTCTTCGTCGAAATACATCGTTTCTCATCTACTTTGTCCTTGAACTACTAACACAGACTGTGCATATTATATTATCCGGTGTACAGTATATACTGTATACATGTACGGCATTAATTAATGAATACAGGACATTAGTGACGTGTACGCATTTATAAGTACACACACACACACACACAGAGCATTAATGAGGCACCGAGTATACATTCACAATTATGCATACATTATTACAGTGGAAGCCAGTGAATTCATTATACAGCTTGCTCTGATGGGCCTTACCTTACTCTTCCTACTTATTAACGTCGCTGAACAAAGAGGTGTATTATATTGGGTGGTAACGTATTTCTGTGGTGACTGTAGTGATGATGGTAGTAGTAGTAGTAGTAGTAGTAGTAGTAGTAGTAGTAGTAGTAGTAGTAGTACGGTGGCAGAAGTGGACTACGAGGCAGCAGTGGCAGAGGGTCGCATAGGAAGGAGACTGGATTGAAGTTGCATGGTGTTGACTAGTAATATCTGATGCTTGTGAAATAAAATCGTCTATGATAGCCAGATATTAAACTGTCAAAACCCTGTCATGATCCTCAAAAATAAAAATAAAAAAAAAAAAAAAAAAAAAAAAAAAGTAGTAGTAGTATAGTAGGCTGGTAGTAGTAGTAGTAGTAGTATTAATATATATATTGTATCATTATTATATATTATTATATATATATATATTATATAAAGATAAATAGATTGTATTCTTGTGAATCATCAAAATAAATGCGGCATTGTATTAAAAGGTTGTAAATCCAGATTATCCTTTCATAATATTTTTATCTCCACGACTTTGAATACATGGATTAGTTTAGATTTGGAATATTTAGTTGTATAACATAATGGTGTTGCACTGTTCCGCTTGGTTTGTATAACATAATGGTGTTGCACTGTTCCGCTTGGTTTGTATAACATAATGGTGTTGCACTTTAGGAAGGGTTTGGCAGTAAACAAATGGTGTGTTTGTATATTCCCACTGTTCCGCTTTGTTCAACTAATGGTGTTGCACTGTTCCGCTTGGTTTGTATAACTCAATGGTGTTAACTGGTGTTGCACTAATGGTGTTGCACTGTTCCGCTTGGTTTGTATAACATAATGGTGTTGCACTGTTCCGCTTGGTTTGTATAACATAATGGTGTTGCACTGTTCCGCTTGGTTTGTATAACATAATATATATATATATTTTCCTATTTGTATAAAGATGGTGTTGCACTGTTCCGCTTGGTTGTATCAAAATAATGGTGTTGCACTGCTCGCTTGGTTTGTATAACATAATGGTGTTGCACTCCGTATCCGCTTTATAATGGGTTGCACTGTTCCGCTTGGTTTGTATAACATAATGGTGTTGCACTGTTCCGCTTGGTTTGTATAACATAATGGTGTTGCACTGTTCCGCTTGGTTTGTCTCTCAATCGCATTTTTATGTTTATGTTTTATTTATATAATTAGTTGTTTTCAAATCTGCAAAAGTAGTGTGTTAGGGCCCGTTTGTGTTGGAGAAAGTGTAGCAAATGGCGAGAGAGCGAGTCGTATGGAAAGTGTGTGTGTGTGTGTGTGTGTGTGTGTGTGTGTGTGTGTGTGTGTGTGTGTGTGTGTGTGTGTGTGTGTGTGTGTGTGTGTTTGAGAACAGTGAACAAATGGGGAGTGAGAGCGAGTAGTAAACGAACCATATGTGTTTGTGTGTCTTCATCCCGTGCCCAGGGGAGGCCTCATACAGTAGGCAGGCATGTGATAAGTTGCTGGAACTCCTGTTTCATTTTTCTGGCTTACCTCACTGTTTCTGTTTGTGTCTCACCTACACAGAGAGTAATCCAGGTAACACCTTCTCTTATTCATTTCACTACACTAAACAAGCACACCACTCTTATTTCCAATATTGTACACTAACAAAGAAGAAATACATATATATATATATATATTTTGTTTAGCTCACTCTTTCAACTTTGGGGAAGTCACTTGTTACAGGCAGCTTTGCCTTTTGTCTCCCTCATACGCATAAAATGCCATAAATATAGACAAACATACATCCAGTTAACTAATGCTGTGTGTATATATATATACATTATATATATATATAATTATATATATTTATATATATATATATATACTATATATATATATATATATATATTATATAATCAATATATATATATATATATATCTATATACTATATACTATATATATATATATATATAATGCTGTACACACCATCCCCTCAGCCCAGCACCCCTCCCCCTAAGCTGTGCTCCCCTACATACCTGATTCATCAAGCCGGGTGCAGGAATGAGAGGGGGATGGATGCATAGTCTACTCACAAACAATACATTTTCACATTCTTTTTCAGCTTGGAATCTTTGTATATTTTTGTGAGAAGGGGAGACTATTCGAATTATATAAGGTTTTTATATTTTCACTTTATTCAGAGTTTTTGTTCTCGTTTCCATTTTTTCCGATTAGATTTTAGGGAGGGTCGCGTTTCTTTTTTCATATGTCCAGTGATTGGGGAGCTTACCCCTTAAGCCTTTCTGTATTTCGCAGGCCAAGAATCTAGACATTTGTTTATTTACTGTGTTTTAAGTATTTTGTCATTAATGCCGTATGGTCAGTCGTGTCTCTGCTACACCAATATTGGGAGATTGAAATTATTCGGCTCATATTGCGATATTTTTTCAAGGCAAATAAATATTAGTATTTGCATATATTGGACAGGGTAGTCCCCGTTGATATTGTTTCTCTTTCAATGTCTATAAAGAATGCACTATATTAAATATTTGTCTATATATTTAAGATGTAGAGTAGCTTATTTCTTGCGAAGAATAGATTACGTGTCTTTAACCCCTTCTGCACGATGACGTATTTTCGTCTAAATCTGGTTACCATTAGACGATGTAATTGGCTTATGATCTACCTCTAAGACTGAAAGGGGTAAATACGATCTCAGTAAGCCCTCTGAATGACATAGATCCTTTTTAAACTGCATGTAATCGTCTATTTTTTGCCAGAACCAAGAATATAAAGGCGTCATCGTGCTGAAGGGGTTAATAGTTGTAGGTTCTGCTGAATATACTGTAGCATGAGATTCGTACTGACACTATACAGTATGTACTCTGTTTCTTTAAGGGGACAGTGGCTGTTTATTTGGTCTATTAATTAATTTTTAATTTATTTTTTTAGTTTCCTCGCTAAACCTCCCTCAAACTTTAAAAAAACACCCGCTAGACAGCCCCTCAAGATAAATTTGTACATTTTTCGGTAGACATATTTTACAGGCTCGCTATCATAGGGTCGCCAGGAAATAAATGACACCTAAATGGCACGATAGGTCTAAAAATTGACAACGAAATGGAGCTAAAGGTGTTAAATTCACCAAACTAATGGGCCGAACGTCTTAAAATATAAAAAAACTAGTGGGGCTAAACATGAGGGAAAAGAAGGTCCAGAAAAACGGCCTATCTCCCCTTAAGATTGGCTGAAATTTGACTCTCTTAGCAGCTCGTTTCTTGACAACTAATGGAAACATCTGAAACTACTTTGTCTCTGCATCCTAGTATTGCCAAATTTTCGTAATTAACAAATTATATGGCTATATAACAACGATGCAATAGCTGAGTAATTAAGATGGGAACAAGCCAATTTATAATAGCTGGTTATTTGGCTTAATGTCGATGTCTACAGCTCCAACTTCCTTATAGCCTGAAAGTCGCAAGTGGTCAATTCTCCACAGACTACAAATTCTCCACAGACTACATATTTTTCAAACTAGACTGCTTTCTTTATTTACTTCCCTAGTTTCTGCATGGCTACTGAGTCTTTCATGGTCCCACTCTCCAACATTTCCATTCGAATTTTGTGTTTTTGACTAAGAATGGTGTAGTGTGTGTGTGTGCTGGAAGGATGTGTTGCCAATGGTGTGTGTACATATGTCTGACAAAAGGCTGCTGGCCATATGCCTAACTAATGAGAGAGAGAGTGTGTATGTGTGTGTGCGTGTGCGAGTGAGTGAAAGAAGGGGAGGGAATGGAAGTGGGGGAGAGAGAGAGAGAGAGAGAGAGAGAGAGGAGAGAGCGAGAGAGAGAGAGAGGAGACGAGAGATGAGAGGAGAGAGAGAGAGAGAGAGAGAGAGAGAGAGAGAGAGAGAGAGAGAGAGAGAGAGAGAGAGAGAGAGAGAGAGAGAGAGAGAAGGGGGGGGGGGGGTATGGACACGCATCCAAAGACATTCAACCATAAAGTCTTACACAAATTAACACAAATTAGCACAAATGTATACCCCTTTTAATCGGATTAAGTCCTGTATATATATTTTTTCTCTTTCAGTCCGTTTATGTCTAATATATTGTATTATTTTCTATGGGTTGCATAACATATATACACACACACAGCCTCACATAATTATGGAGCCACACTGACACATGCTTACATACACACATATTGTAAATATCTACATACGCACACACACACACACACACACATATATATATATATATATATATCGCTATCAATTCCGGTAGGTGAGCACACTACCATCCAATATCTGCATGCACACACACACACACATACACACCTGTGGTTCCTGTGGTTGTAGTTGAGGGCTATCAGTTAGCGCCCCGTGGTCCACGCCGTTGCGGCGCCGCCACTGTACATCCCATCTACCCTCCTCTGTGCCAGCTGGTCAAGAATGCTGTTGCTGGCAGCACGGAGGTAGTAGTGGGGTAGGATTGGTTGGTCTGGCAGTGATGACAGGAAATCATCCAAGTCCTTTTTTAATTTTTCAACGGTTGGGTAGTTTTGGTTTCTTATTTCTTTTGGCAGTGCATTGTAGAGCTTCGGACCCCGTGTAGCGAAGGCATTTTCTTTAAGTGTCTTAACTCTTGTCAGTGCTCTTGAGTTAATTGACCTGATAATACACATACGGCCCAGTCGTTGGTTTTCTTTTATCTCTATCAACTCCTTTTCTTCCTCTCCCAGCAGGTTTGGGGCTAAGTTGTTGAGAATTTTCCAGGTATAAATGATCAAGTATCTTTCTCGGCGTCGTTCTAGAGAGTACAAGTTTAGAGACTTAAGTCTTTGCCAGTAGTCTTCCTCCTTCACAGACACTATTTTACTAGTGAAGGAGCGCTGGATGCCTTCCAATGCTTGTTTCTCTCGTGACTTCCAGGGATTCCATAACTGGCAACAATATTCCAAGAGTGGTATTACCAAGGCCTTATACAGGGTTAACATAGGTTCTCTTTCACGAGTTCTGAAAGTACGCAATACCCAGCCAACTTGGGCTCGTGTCTTTTGTACTACTGTTATGATATGGGTAGTGAAGGTGGCATCATCACTGATTGTTACCCCTAGGTCTAGCACTTTGTTGTTGCACTTTATTCTTTGGCCATCATGTGCCGAATAGTGGACTTCTTCTATTTTGTTTGTACCATATCTAACCAGTTCAAATTTGTTATTATTGAAAGACATATTATTTGTTTCGGCCCATGTATATAGCTTGGTAAGGTCAGATTTTAATTTGTCCACATCTTCCATTGATTTAGTTTCTTTCATTACTCTGGTATCGGCAAAAGATGAGACTTTTGAGTAGAGTGTACCTTGGTCAATGTCGGATATGAGTATGAGGAACAGCAGTGGCCCCAGTACAGAACCTTGAGGGACACCACTGTAGACATTTGAGTCATGGGAAATGACACCACCCACAGCAACACATTGCTTTCTCTCGTTCAGGAAGTTATGGATCCATACTCCAAGGCGACCTACTATTCCTAGATTGCGGACTTTATGTAATAGGATTCCGTGGTCCACCTTGTCGAAGGCCTTACTGAAGTCCAAGTAGATTACATCGATGTTGCTGCCATTCTCTAGTGTACTAACAATTTTTTCATGATGGGCAAGGAGCTGGGACAAGCATGATCTACCTTGTCGAAATCCGTGTTGGCTATCATTCATTTTATTGTTTTGTTCAAGGTAGTTTGTAATATTCTTGACAATAATTTTCTCAAAAGTTTTAATGATATGGGATGTGAGGGCAATAGGTCGGTAGTTTTCTGCTTTGCCTCTTGACCCGCCTTTGAATACGGGAGTTACCTTAGCTCTCTTCAGTAATCCAGGAACAATCCCGGAATCCAGTGAAGATCTGTATAGGATTTTGAGAGGTACACACAACTTTTCTGCACATTTCTTCAGTAGTATGGCCGGAAAACCATCAGGGCCAGCTGCAGCATTGGTGGAAATTTCTTTAACTGCTTCTATTATATCATTCTCAGTAAAACTATATCTTCTATTGATGGGTCCTTGATCTTGTTGGAGAAAAAGTTGTTGGGTTCTGTGATGATCTTATCTTTAAAAGGAGTACTGAAAACACTCTCGTACTGTTTACAAAGAGCTTCACAAACTTCTGTTGGGTCTTCAATCATTTTACCGTGCTCACTTGTTAAAGGGCCAACAGCGGCCTTAATTGTTGATCGGTTACTTGCATATTTGAAGAAGTATTTAGGGTTTGACTTGATTGCAGATACTGCCTGTTCTTCTCTCAGCTTCATTTCTTTTTCAATAGAGGTTTTCAACTGCTCTTCTAGCGTCAAGATTTTCCGCTGCATCAAAGTACGGTTGTGGTCGTTGGTAGAATGGGCAATTTTTACTCGTAGTCTTCTTCGTTTTCTCATTATTATCCTTCGATCACGGGGAATTTTCTTAGTGGTTGAGGGTTGTTTTTTAATAGGGGTGTATTTTTCACAAATCGCTAAGCAATGTTTCAGCAGTAAGTCATATTGGTTATTGGGGTCTGTATCTGTCAACAATTTCTCCCAACATAATTCACCCAATTCTCTATCAATATTCTCCCAGCATGTATTAGTACTGAAACATTTAGTTCATTTAAACTTAGGTTTCTTTGGGGTGGTATCATTGCTTTTTTGTGTTCTAAAGATTTTATGTTGGTAGTCATTACAATTATATTGTGGTCTGATATAGTAGTTGGGTCTACAGTGTACTGTGGACAAGCTCTTCGTTATTAGTGAAGAATAGGTCTAGGATATTTTTGCCACGTGTAGGGACTCGGATATACTGGTTCATGCAGTAGTTCTCTGCTAGGTCAAGGAGGGCAGCTGCTTGTAATTGTGCATCTGTAGATCCTCCTTGTACCACTTCAGTTTCCCAGTCAATTATTGGTAAGTTGAAATCACCCGTTAGGATGATATTTGGTAAGGGAGCTGACATCTCATTTATTTTGTCTTTAATCAGTGTCAGGATTGGGATAAAATTGTTCTGGGTACAGTCAGGAGGGCGATAGATGACAATAAACATCAGATTTATGTGTTCAATGTTGAGCATTTGTACCTCAGAAACTGAGTTTGAGAATGAAAGTATCACTTTGGTGTACGGGGAGATTGTGTCTTTCAGATAGGTGATAATTCCTCCTTTCTTTCTTCTATTTGCTCTATCAGTTCTGAACGATGTATACACACATACATACGCACACATACACACACACACACACACACACGTATGCACTCCAGTTATTGGTAGTCCTGAGGTATACACGGGTTCGAGCGTTCATACACACACACACACACACACACACACACTAAAACATGCTTAC
>CM064507.1:38870621-38925215 GCA_032716605.1 Paralithodes platypus
ATGATACTAAGCCTATTTCGACCGAGGGGGGTATTTTTAGTCTCAGCTCTTTCGTTCCATTAGTTTGGAGATATTAAGACGTTTCACCCCATTAGTTTGGCGATAACAAGACGCTTCTTCCCATTCAGGTGTCAATTTTGTTTTCTGAGCGAGCGATAGTGCGTCTGTATCTTCGAAGAAATCGGCCTTTGACCGGGACCTATCGAAAAATGTACAAGTTTAGGATGAAGGGGGACCGAGTAGGCATTTTTTTAATGTGAAGGAAGTCTGGGAAGGCGTTTTTTATTAGCCTAGGGGACATACATGGTTCGAAAATGGCAAAATCAAGCAAAATCCTCAATAACTATTAAACAAAATATTATACTAACCCTCAAGAAGACATCGAAACATAAGTGTTACATACGATTACAAAAAAATTATCAGTAATATTGAAAAATCACACACAGCTTAGACAAAAAATAAAAATAAATAAATAAATAAATAAATAAAAATAAAATAAAAATCTCTCCGCACAAAAAAAAAAAAAACATCGAAAGTGAACAAAAGAAATCAGTTCCCAGAATAAAAAAAAAGTATATATATATATATTGTGTAAAATAGAAAGAAGTGTGAAAAAGCAAGAAACGTTCGAGCCCCGAAAATTGAGAGAAAAGGCGAGTCCGTCTTGTGTCCCAAGTAAAACCCTGGTTCCTGGACCGAGTTCGACCACCACGGTCAACTCACCCACAAAACAGTTCGTCCCCAAGTCAGTTCACCCGCCTTTCAACACACTTCCACCCCCATTTTGTCCAACTATCTAACCCATGAGTGAACCAATTTTCCCAGTATTCCTTCTATTCAACAAGTAAGCTTTGAAGCTCTCCCTCAATCTGTCTTTCCTTCATCCTATGACTTAAACTGCTTCAATCTCCGTGTGTCCAGACACTTTTACTCTAACGCTCCTTAAATTTGGCTCTATGTCACTCTTTCAACTTTGGGGGAGACACTTGTTACAGGAAACTTTGTCTTTTGTCTCCTTCACTTACATAGAAAAATAAACTCACGTCGTGCACCTTACATTAACCCCTTCAGTACCGGTAACATCCTTTTCATTATATTATGGTTCACTTTTTGGGCGATTTTTGCATGTATTCATTATTTTTCTAGTTTCCTCCCTAGACCTCCATCAAATTAAAAAAAAAAAAAAAATCCATTAGATACCTCTTCTAGATTAATTTGTGCATATTTCGGTAGAAAAATTTCCCGGCCGAAGGCCGATTCTTCCAACATTACAGGCTCACTATCGTTCGCCAGGGAACAAATCGACACCTAAATAGCACGAAAGGTCTAAATATTGACGAAGAAATGGGGCGAAAGGTCTTAAAATCGACTAACTAATGGGGCAAACATCTTAATATCTGCAAACTAATGGGGCTAAACATAAGGGAGAAAGTGGTCCAGAAAACCGGCCCATCCCCCCTAAAACTAACCAATCAAGCACACATCCCCCTCACCAAGCCATATCTAACCTATTCCAAAGTGTGTGAGGTAAGACAACTCCAGCATGAAAGGCCGTGTAGGCGAAACAAACGACATCTCGGCCACTGCACGGAGCGAAAAGACGAGGCTGGATATAGTTCTTAAGGGGGTGGAGGTAACTTTTTCTGGACTCCCTTCCCCTTCATGTTTAGACCCATTAGTTATGCGATATTACGACGTTCGTTTTGTTAGTTTGACGATTTTGAGACCTTTCGCCCCTATGTATTTTTTCAATATTTTTTCAATATTCGTACCATTTTGGTGTCGAGTTTTTCCTGGCGAGCGATAGCAAGCTTGTAATTTGAGAAGAAACCGGCCTTCGGCCGGAAAATATTTCTACCGAAAACTGTACAAATTTATCTTGAAAGGGGGTGGGTCTAGGGGGTGTTTTTTTTAAAGCTTGATGGAGGTCTAGCGAGAAAACTAAACAAATATATAAATACACAGACCAAAAAGCGAGCACTACCCCCCTTAAACCAGAGCCAATAACAAAATCCCTCTGACTTACATGCTTTTTCCTTATGTTTCAGTCTCTCCCTCCCTCCCTCCCTCGTACTCTCCTCTCTCCCTCCCTCCCCATCACTACCTCCCTTGTACTCTCCCCCTCTCTCCCTGCCTCCCTTCATCTCTCCTTCACTGCCACCTCTCCCTCTCTCCTCTTCCTCCATCCCTCATCTCTATCCCTCTCTTGAACTCTCCTCCCTATCTCCCTACCTCTCTCCTTCACTGCCTCCTCTCCCTCTCTCCTCTCCCCCATCACTACCTCTCTTGAACTCTCCTCCCTCCCTTTCTCTCTCCTTCACTGCCTTTTCTCCCTCTCTCCTCTTCCTCATCTCTCTCTGTCTCTTGTACCCTCCTCTATCTCTCTCCTAACTCCCCCCTCCTCTCCTCACCTGCTAGCTAACTCACTCACTCACTCTCTCTCTCTCATCAGTACTAATGATCATTTCGTAGTATTAAACCTGGGAATGTCTCGCTTAGATTTAATATAATACCGGTAATCAATTTCACAGCTAAATACCACCAATGTCACAACAACGTTCATTAATTAGTATGTGTACTGTATGTATAAACAACACCACTCTCACAACCACATCACTCATCTATTTCTCCCGTGTCAAGCAATATCAGTGACTTGCGAAATCAGTGACCTTGCCGCGGCGTCTCACAGTTTTGGCTACCTAACCTAACCGGTGGGTCCAGGTGCAATGTCACTGACTTTTCAGTACGGTATCTATCCAAATCACTCTCTACCATTCACCATCCATCCAGAGACTAGAGAATGGCGCTTAATAAAAGACGTGAGATGATGATGATGATTGATATTATTATTATTATTATTATTATTATTATTATTATTATACCATCCACCCATAATAACTTACTATACCCACCCACACCACTCACGATCAATCTCAACCCACCAACACTATCCACTAACACTATCCTCCCTCTCTCTCTCCGACCTCTTGACCTCTCATCATCCGTTTTTTGCCCTTTTAAGCCCCGTTCCATATCGTCTTTCTTTCTTTCTTTCTTCTCCTATTGGCTTTCTTCTCCCTATTTACTGTTCTCTTTATCTTCTTATTCTTTTATCTTTCGTTCCTACTTCCATTGGCTTTCTTCTCCGTGTTAACTTTTCTCTTGTTATTATTATTTTATCTGTCGTTCTTTCTTCACCTATTTGCTTTCTTCTCTACTTTTCGTCTTATTCTGTTTTCTTTCGTTCTTTCTTCTCCTTTTGGCCTTTTTCTTCTTCTTTACTTTTATCTTTATCTTCTTATTCTTTCACCTTTCGTTCTTTCTTCTCCTTATTTACTTTTACCTTTTCTCCTTATTCTTTCACCATTCGTTCTTTCTTCGCCTATGTGCTTTTTATGTCTTCTGTTTTTTTTTTTTCGTTCTTTCTTTGCCTATGTGCTTTTTATGTCTTCTGTTTGTTTTTTCTTTCGTTCTTTCTTTGCCTATTTGCTTTCTTCTGTATTCTTCTTCTATATTTTTCGGCTTATTCTTTTATTTCTCGTTCTTTCTCCTCCTATTTGCTTTCTTCTCTGTATTTACTTATTTTGTTTTTCATTTTATTTTCTTACGCTGCCCGTTCAGATTAGTGTTAGTGTTTATGGCCATATTGTTTAACGTTAGAATGGGGTTCTGTGCCGGCGACGTCTTTTTTATCATAGTATAACTATATTCAGACCATTTTATGCACCCCCTCCCCCCTTCTAATCGTCCCCTCCTCCCCCCCCTCTCCCCCATCAATGCTTTCCTTCCTACCCCCCCCCCCCCCTCTCTCTCTTCCCCATCAATTCTTTCCTTCCTATCCCCCTCCCTCCTCTCCCCTTATATTCTTTCCTTCCTACCCTCCCCCCCTCTCCCCCACCAATTCTTTCCTCCCTACCCCCCCCTCTCTCCTCCCCCATCAACATTTTTCATTCCGACCCCCCCCCCCTCTCTTTCCCCCATCAATTCTTTCCTTCCTACCCCTCCCTCCTTCTATTCTCTCCATCACTCAGCTCTCTCCACAATTCTGACACACCACTGTTTATGTTTTTTGATACCACCTCTCACCATCTTCACCGCTATCATGGTTTTCCTGGCACCTCTCCGGCCTTCGATTGTTAAGGGGAGATGGTCGGTGTTTTCTGGCCCCTCTTCTCCCTCATGCTTAGCCCCATTAGTTTTCGGATTTTAAGACGTTCGGCCCATTCGTTTGGCGATTTTAAGACCTTTTCCCCTTTTCTGTGTCAATGTTATGATTTGTCGTGTCATTTAAGTGTCGATTTTTTCCTGGCGAGCGATAGCGAGCCTGTCATTTAGGAGGAACCGGCCTTTGGCCGGAATATTTTTTCCACCGAAGAATGTACAAATATATCTTGAAGGGGGGTCATGGAGTTGTGATTTTATGTTTGATGGAGGTCTAGGGAGGAAATTTAAAAAATAAAATAAAAAATACATAAATGAAAGAATCGATCAACAAATGAACCATCCCCCCTTAAGATAAACATTATATATTTTCCTTGTACTCTGTTAGTTTAATTCCTCTTGGCTTTTTATCATTTTACTTACTCTTCTTCTCATTATATTAACTCATGGCTTCTTCTCTACTGACCTTCTGTTGCAAATGAACATCCTTAATTAAAAATATATATATGATTACAATTTATCAATTTATATTTTATTGTTCATATGTTATTATTTAAGGGAGGCGGATATGGTATTTGTGTTTAGCAGAATTGTTATAATTTGATATCTTACAGTAATTTCATTTCCAAATAAACACGTACTCTTTTCTATTCGGATTCACTTTTCACTTCTCTCTCTCTCTCTCTCTCTCTCTCTCTCTCTCTCTCCTTAGTTTTGATTCATCTCGTTCGTTCTCTTCTACCCTTTCTTTAACCCATCAAAGTAACACAATCACACAATCTCTCATTCATTCTCTCTCTCTCACAGACACACACACACACTCTCTCTCTCTCTTTCTTTCTCTAACCCACCAAACTAACACAATCTGTCACTCTCACTCTCTCTCTCTCTCTCTCTCCGTTAGACCCCGGCTTTATCTTCTCCTCCTCCTCTTCCCCTCCTTTCTCTCCCCACACCTCAAGATTATTTGGTGCGTCGGGGGATTGGCGAGGCGGCGATCTTACAAAAGTGGAGTCGGAGTCTTGAGGGGGAAGGGGCGCGCAGACCCCCCCTAAAGTATACACGACCTCGGCACAGGGAGAGAGAGAAGAGAGTGTGTGTGTGTGTGAGAGAGAGAGAGAGAGAGAGAGAGAGAGAGAGAGAGAGAGAGAGAGCGAGAGGGAGAGAGAGAGAGAGAGAGTGTGAGTAAGTGAGAGTGAAAGTGAGAGAGTGAGTGAGTGAAAGTGAGTGAGAGAGTGAGTGAAAGTGAGAGAGAGAGAGAGAGAGAGAGAGAGAGAGAGGAGAATATATATATATATATATATATATATGTATATATAATATAATATATAGATAAATATATAGATATAGAGAGCGAGAGAGAGATAGAGAGAGAGAGAGAGAGAGAGAGAGAGAGAGAGTGGGGGAGAGAGAGAGAGAGAGAGTGGGGGAGGGAGACTACTAACGAGATAATTGGAAATAGTGAGCAAATGCTGGAAGTTTGATAACTGGGGTTGAATGTAATCAAGCTGGATACAAGTGTGAGTCCAAGTAACACACAAATGTATATATCATTATTTTAACATTAACAAGAAAGCCAACACTAAGTTACAGGAGTAGGATATATACTAAAAATACATTCTTATTATTATTATTCTCATTCTTATCATTATTATTATTATCATTATTATTATTATTATCATTATTATTTGTATTCTCATTATTCTCATTATTAGTATCTCTACTATATTATTACCTTTATTATGTATTGTATAATTATTATTATTACTATTATTATTATTATTACTTAAATAGCAACAAGGAAATATAATAAACAGTCCAAGATCCTTTCAAAATATTGTAACCTGAGTGAAGTCAAAACCTGTGGTATTGAAATCTCGCATCACTGAATAACTACAGCCCTCTCTTGCTCTCGTTCCAGCCCTCTGCCCTCCTTCCAGCCCTCACTAGTTCTGATGCTATTATTCACACGCTCAATCTTCCACTAGACTTGGTTTGGATGCACTCGGAGCAAAGGTGGGAATTCACTCTCTCAAGATACGATAAGCATTTCGTTTCCGCTTTCTGGCTATTATTAGACGATTTTACTCTGCTTAAGAATGCTATATGTTAGTCTGAGGGATAATTGAGATAACATTTACCCTATTAATTCCCACAGATCCTTCCTAAGCAGTATAAAATCGTATAATGATAGCCAGCATATACTGTCAAAATGCGTCACAATCTAAAAAGGTGGACATGAACTTTGGGCTTCGACTGTGCACGAGAGCTAGCGAGGGACATGGGGAAAAAAATTCAAGTAGGGTCTATTTTTTCCAGCTGATGGTAAATTGCTATGTTACCAAGCTATTACGAGTATTTTGTAGCGAAATGTGTTGTTAATTATGTAAACATGGCATTAATAACACGCAGAGACACAGTAGATTCATATTTTTAGATTACGTATCGAAATATCAGTTGTTAAGGGATTCGATTTACCATCAGCTGAAATAGAACCCACTATAGTAGGTATAACATCAAAGGTAGAGGGGGAGAGTGAAGTGTATGAGTGAAGGGCAAGGGAAATGGGAGGGGGAGGGGGAGGGGGAGGTTACAGATATAAAAGTAAAAGTGACATCAAAAGCAATGAAGGGGGGGGGGGGGGAGGGAAGGGGGGGGGGGGGACAAGAAAAAGGGGGGAATGATATGGTAAAATGCATAGCAGTAAGATCCATAGTAATCAAAAGGGGCTGGCTAGGGAAATGAGTAAAAGTTATAAGGGAAAAGTTATAGGAGTGAGACACATAAACGCAGAAAAGGAGGGAAATTGGGAAGTGTATCTGGCAAGGAAAATGGGGGACAAGAAGGAAAAGGGGCAAAGGAAAAAGGGGCAAGGGAAAGGGGGGGGGGGGGCATGGAAAAGGGGAGCAAGGGAAAAGGGGGACAGCAAGAGGGAAAGGTGATGATGAAGTCGTTCCCTAGGGTGTGCAGCCAAGGTCCTGTCTCCAGCCGTTCATTATGGAGCGGACAAGGAGGTCGACGGTCGGGGGGCGGGGGACAGGGGACGGGGGGGCTGGGAGTGACTCGTCTTGTATGCACCGCTCTTTGCTGGCCACGCACCTCGGACGCCTCGCAAAAGGCTTCAATTCGTCTTGCGTTGTACATGGAACAAGGGAGGTCGGGCGAGATGGGTTTCTGTGTTCTGGGTTGTTCGCTTTTGCCAGCTTCCGTCTTAGCTTTAAAGGAGGGATGAGGGGATGAGGGGAGGAGGAGAGGAGAGAGGTAAGGAGAGTAGAGGGGTAAGGGGAGGAGAGGGGAGGGGAGGGGAAAGAGAGAGAGGGAGAGAGAGTCTTGAGGGAAGTGGAATCTAGTGACAGTGTGAAAAGAAAGCAAGGTTTTAAAGGGTGTATGACTAGCGTTACCGTGATGTTAAGGTTGTGGGAAGTGTACGATATATTAGCAAAGGGTCTAGTGGGTAATAAAAATAACAAGTCTATTGTATACACATAATTAGCAATACTCGGAGCTGACAAGATAAATACACTTTTCCCACACGCGAGAGTGATGAAATAAAGAAAGCATTGCCTCAAGAAAAAAAACAAAAACAAAAAAAACAAGGAGACTGCGGGATAAGAGTGAACAGCATGACAGAATACCACACGCGGGAGTATCTTACAAAATATCTTTACAAAAACACTGCTACATATATTGGTTTACGTTAGGGCGAAAGTGATGTTAGTAATTATCAGTTTTAGGATTACAAAAGTGAAAAGATAGAATTGTAATGTTTGTACTAATGACTTTGTATCCTCCCTACATCGTTGTTCATCGTGTTCTCCCAGCTAGAATGTGCAAGCAATTTTCAAAAAACAAAATGTAATTGGCAGATGATAATGATACTTGATACTTATAAATGCTTTTACTATATTAAATGTTTGTTAGTGATACTATATCAACAATATACAGTAGTCATGACTGTACCATCTATTATATACAATCAAGATTAAAAAACAAAAAATCTATATTCCAACCATTGTGCCATAATCAGCTTGTCATTATTGTTATTCCGAATCTACTGATATATATTTCGAATATTTAGTTATTATTACATAAACCTTGAAATTCACTATAATAGAGTTTTACCAAATGTGTGTGTTTATACAGTATATATATAGAATACATACAGTAGATAATACTATTGATCGGATAGTAATCATGGATAAGCCACCGTTGAATTATTGTCATTATCATGTTAATTGTCAGGAAATAAAATATAGTTTCAAGAATGACTATTAAATATGTATGTGTGAAGGTGGTGCTACAGGCCACGCAGCGAATGAGGGCCTTCATCATGACAAGGTACAGTACACTTTAACGTAGTACCTCATACACCATTAAGGGGAGGAAGACCGTTTTTCTGGACCCCCTTCTCCCTAATGTTTAACCCCACTAGTTTTGAGATTATAAGACGATCGGCCCATTAGTTTGGCGATTTTAACACATTTCACCCCATTTTG
This sequence comes from Paralithodes platypus, assembly GCA_032716605.1. NCBI lineage: Eukaryota > Metazoa > Arthropoda > Malacostraca > Decapoda > Lithodidae > Paralithodes > Paralithodes platypus. The sequence goes on from CM064507.1 coordinate 38,879,279, forward strand.
TTGTCAATTTTAAGACCTTTCGTGCCAGTTAGGTGTTGATTATTTCCTGGCGAGCGAGCCTGCAATTTTAAGAGGAATCGGCTTTCGGCCGGGACATTTTTCTACCGAAAAATGTAAAAAATTGATCTTGAAGGGGGGTCTAGGGGGTGTTTTCCTAAGCTTGAATGAGGTCTAGGAAGGAAACTAAAAAAAATAAAATAATAATAATAAATGAATTAATAGACCAAACAAACGGTCAGTCTCCCCTTAAATTGTCTGTTACATCGGAGACAAACAAATACTAAAATTAACAGGTGCCACTGAAAGCCCTACTCACGCTCCGACTATTCTTGGGTTGGGTATGACCAGAGTGTATTTAGAGGGTTAAAACAAGACAATAATAAACTAAATTATGACATTTGACCAAGCCCTAGCATAGATAATAGAAACATCCGAAAAACTATCCCCATGTTTATAGTTATATGCACCAATACAGTGGTCATCGAGAATAGGGTAGGGGGGGAGAGAGAGAGAGAGAGAGAGAGAGAGAGAGAGAGAGAGAGAGAGAGAGAGAGAGAGAGAGAGAGAGAGAGAGAGAGAGAGAGAGAGAGAGAGAGAGAGCCGACAATAAAAATGGGGTTATTCCAGTTTAAAGCACGGATGGAGGGGGCGAAGAAGGGGAGACCAAACAATGACGATTTTCCGGATCTAGAAGGAGGCGGCGGATGAGGAGAACAAATAATAACAAGAAATGGGAAAAAGAAAGACGAAAAGTAGGAAGAAAACGAAGAGAAAAAGGGAAAGGAGAAGCACAAGATGGAGTTGAGAAGCAGATAAAGCAGATTAAGATGATGACGAAAAAGAACAAGAAGGAGAAGGTAAAGAAGAAGGAGGAGGAGGAAAATACAAAGGACTTACAAACTGCAAAAGACCTGTTGGTTCTTACACTACCTACTAGGTAAAGAAAAGGATGGTGAAGCAGAAGAAGGAGGAGAAAGAGGAAGAGGAGATGGAGGAGGAGGTGAAGAAGGAGGAGATGGAGATGCAAGTGGAGGAGGAGGAGGTGGCGGAGGCGAGTTGAAAATGAAACGCCAGAAAATATGTTGAAGATTTGGTTCCTCCGGGGTGGTCCTAAAATCTTATGACCAAGTGGAATAATAATCGGGTGGCGGGCCTCGACAGTGGGAGGATTTTGTGGTCGTGCATATACTTTGTTTGTCTTAAGGGGAGGTACAGTACTGGGTTTTTTTTTCTGGACCCCTTTCTCTCTAATGTTTAACACCATTAGCTATGAGATTTTTAAGACGTTCGCCCTCATTAGTTTGGCGTTATTAAGAACTTTCACCCCCATTTCTTTGCCAATATCAAGACCTTTCGTGCCAATTAGGAGTCGATTTACCCCCGGCGAGCGTGAGCTAGCAGGTAATTTTAGGACGAACCGTCCCGGCCGAGAAATGTACCAATTTATCTTGAAGGGGGGGGGGGGGGGATTTATTTATTTGTTATGTTTTGTTTTTATCAAGCTTGGTGAAGGTCTAGCGAGGTAACTAAAACACAAATATGTAAGTCAATTAATAGACCAACAAATAAACCCTACCCCTTAAATTTTTGATGCGTCTCTCTTCTGCACCCTTTCTTTCTTATGCTCTCCGTCTGTCTCCCCTCTTTCTTACTCTCTCACACTCTCTTTCCTGTCTCCTCTCTTTCTCACGCTCTCCTGTCTCCCCTCTTTCTTACCCTCTATCTGTCTCCCCTCTTTCGTATGTTCTCCCTCTGTCTCCCCTCTCTCTTACTCTCTTTCCTGTCTCCTCTCTTTCTCACGCTCTCCCTGTCTCCCCTCTTTCTTACCTTCTATCTGTCTCCCCTCTTTCTTATGTTCTCCCTCTGTCTCCCCTCTTTCTTACTCTCTCACACTCTCCTTCGTGTCTTCCCTCTTTATTACGCTCTCCCTGTCTCCCCTCTTTCTTACCTTCTATCTGTCTCCCTTCTTTCTTATGTTCTCCCTGTCTCCCCTCTTTCTTACTCTCTCACACTCTCCTTCGTGTCTTCCCTCTTTCTTACCTTCTCTCTTACTTTCTCCCTCTCTCTCTCGTTCTACTTCCTCATTTCCCCTCTCCTTTCTCTTTCTCCCTCCCCTTCCTCCTTCTCTCCCTCTTTCTCTTACAGTCTGCAGTTCTACTCCACCTTTCATCATATAGTTTCTATCCGTCTCTCTATATCTATATATCTATCTATCTGTATGTTACAATATACACCCGTGTTCAGCTATCAATCGGTCTGTCAAACTATCTATGTATATATCTACGTGTGTGTGTGTGTGTGGATGTATGTGTATGTATGTGTGTGTGTGTGTGTGTGTGTGTGTGTGTGTGTGTGTGTGTGTGTGTGTGTGTGTGTATGTGTGTATCTACAAGTCTCAATCTGTCCGTCAGCCCTTCAGATCACCCCAGTCAGAGCATACATTAAGATCTTGGTGTCTCTCTCCTGCACCCCAGCTTCCTCCTCCCCTCTCCCTCATTCTCCCCTCTTCCACTTCCCCCTCCTTCTACACATTTATCTTTCCTCCTCCCTTCTTCAACTTCAACATGTTTCTCTTATATTCCCCTCCTTCTTTCCTCCCCCTCCTTCTTCTACACATTTATATTTCCTCACTCCCTTCTTCCTCTTCTACATCTTTCTCTTTCCTCCTCCTCTTCCTTCCTCTACATCTTTCCTCCCCCTACTCCTACATAGTTATCTTTCCTTCTCCTTCTCCCTCTTCTACACATTTGTTTTCCTCCCTCCCGCCCCCTCTTTCAATACAGACCATTACATTTTGTTTCTATATACTTGATGAACATAAAAAGGAACATAATTTATATCTGGCAACTGCATAAGCGCTTCCAAAGGTTTTAATAGTTAGTATGATTGTCTCAGCATTCAGGTGTCCTGTTAAATGTGTGAGTGTGTGTGTGTGTGTGTGTGTGTGTACAAGTCTCAATCTGTCTATCACACCCTTCAGATCAACCCCGTCCGAGACTACATTAAGATTCTGCTCTCTCTCTCTCTCTCTCTCTCTCTCTCTCTCTCTCTCTCTCTTGCATTCTGTTTGTTTCCCCTGTCTCCCTTCATTCTCTCTTTACCTCTCTCTCTCTCTCTCTCTCTCTCTCTCTCTCTCTCTCTCTCTCTCTCTCTCTCTTCCAAATATACATACCAAATAGTCAATTAATATTTGTAGTCATATTCTATAAATGTCCTCCCTATTAGCCTACATCCACAATTTCATACAGCTATCTCACTTTAATCATGTCCGCTTTTTCCTCCTAGTTCTTTCTCTCACATTTGTTTTGCTTCTCCGTTTTCTTTACCGTTTGCTATCCTGATATGATTCCTCTTATTCAATCTCTATGCATATTCTGTAAACATCTATCTATCTATCTATCTATCTATCCATATATCCATCTATCCATCCATCCATATATCCATCTATCTATCTATCTATCTATCAAATCTACCTGCCATTCTATCCACTCACGAACGTTATATCTATTTCAATATAATAATAATTGTCTGTCTGCCGGTCAGTTGCTTACATGGTGGAGTGGGTTAAAGCATTGACTCTCGTCCTGACTATTCGTGGTTCGATTCTGGTTTAGGGTAAAAACATTTATTCATGTAACTCACGTATAATAGTTAGAAGTACTTTATATATATATATATATATATATATATATATATATATATATATATATATACCGGTATATATGTATATATATCTATATAATAATATATATAGAGATATATATATATATATATATATGTATATATATATATATATATATCGGTATATATGTATATATACAGTATATATATATATATACTGTATATATACATATATATATATATATATATATATACGGTATATATATATATATGTATATAGATCACTGGAGAATAAGAGATCCTTACAGACAGACAGACTAATACGTGTATACAAACCACTACACCTTCCACCCCTTCCCCTTCCTTCCTTCCTCTCCCTCCCTCCCTTCCTTCCTTCCTTCCTCTCCCTCCCTTCCTCTCTCTCTCTCTCCCTCCCTTCCTCTTCCTTCCTGCCTTCCTCCCTTCTTCCCATCCTACCACACTTCGCGCCCCTTTTCTCAAGTCGCCCCTACGCCACCGCCAGACGCCCATAGCCCCTGCAATATTCACCGGAGGGGGCGGGGAGCTGGGGGGGGGGGGGGGAAGGGGTGCACCGTAAGACAGGGAGTAAGGCCCCTTCCCTCCCACCTACCCCTTCACCACTAGTCTGACCCCCCCCACCCTCCCCCTCAGTCCCTCTACTTATGTCTTATGTATGAGGGCTGAGAGATACTGAGAGAGAGAGAGAGAGAGAGAGAGAGAGAGAGAGAGAGAGAGAGAGAGAGAGAGAGAGAGAGAGTGAGACTAAATGACTGATAGAGAGTGAGAGTAAGTGCCTGAGAGAGAGAGAGTGAGCGTGTGAGAGCCAGAGAACGAGAGCGAGAGAGAACACCAGTGCAAGGATACCAAGCCCCAGCAAAAGATATACAGTACAGCATATTAACCAGCAAAGGATATACAGTACAGCATATTAACCAGCAAAGGATATACAGTACAGCATATTAACCAGCAAAGGATACAGTACAGCATATTAACCAGCAAAGGATATACAGTACAGCATATTAACCAGCAAAGGATATACAGTACAGCATATTAACCAGCAAAGGATATACAGTACAGCATATTAACCAGAAAGACCCCCCTACCGTGTGATCGAGAGAGAGGGGGGGGGGGGGCAAGCATCGTATTACCTCTGTGTGTTTAATTACCCAGGAGGCGCGGCACTCACTAGGGCAAGACGCGACCGAGGGGGAAGTGGTTGGGGGGGCTGCTGGACTACGGTACTTTTCGCCGACCGTCACTTTGCTGCACACATTGGGGAATTGATTCACCTTCCCCCAACAATGGCAGACATCAAAGGTGCTGTAGACCAATAATACAAGTAGATGCAAGCGCTTGTTCAGCATGGTCGAGCTTATTATCCTGGTTACTGACTACTCGCAACCCCAGCTTGACTTTTACCTAACCTTATCCTAAATCTACACCGGTACTTAAGATTTGTATACACTTTAGGAAGAATTTGTGGGAATTATAAGGGTAAGGACTATCTCAATTAACCCTCTGACTTCCACATACCCTTCATAATCTGAATAAAATCGTCTAATAATAGCTAGAAAACAGAAAAGAAATGGGTAATTGTATCTTCTGCCGGTTAAGTAAAACAACCAATATTTACAAGTACAGTAGGTAAAATAACTGGAGTGACAGGATAGACTTGTACAAAGGAGTACAAAGAAAATCAAGCAACAACAGGTCTAGTGACCCCTCTAGGCTGCTTGTCCTCCAAAACACTGAGGGTCAAGTGTCCAAACAGTGGTTTAGAACGAAGGGACGCGTGGACGAAGTTACCTGTAAACGAGAAGCTTTGATAGCGAACTGACCGCCAAGGGGGGGATTCGAGTCCAACTCATGAATTCCTTAAGGTTTCTTAATGCTGGACGCTAGTGTTCAAAGCCGTGCACCGGGTGTCTTACATCTTGCATATTCGAGGGGGCTTTGCAGGGGACCCGTGTGCAATTTTAACCTGGGATCAAAATAATATATATATCTCTTACATGTTGCATCTTCGGGGGGAGTTTGCAGAGCTTGGTATGGAAATTTAACCCCTTTTGTACCAGCGACGTCTTTTTAATTGTATTCTTGCTATATTAAGAGGTTTTTGTGCAGTTTAAGGTGGATCTGTGGTAGTAAAAAGGGTTAAGTGAGATAGTTCGAAGCCAGTTAATTTCTGGAGACCCTTTATAAACGAAATAGTAGCCAGATTAAAGTTAAAATGACGGCACCGGTACTGAATGGGTTAATCAGAATACGGAAAACAAATCTACTGTATATTATATGTTGATGGGTGTTTCGCAGGGATCATTATGCAGCATTAGCCGGAATAAAAAACAAAAAAACAAAAAAACATAATTTCATTGTATCTAACGATATACAAATACATATTCAGGAAGGTCTGCAGTAAATTTGGTATGCTATTTTAGCATGAATTCGAATTATATTAGTATCAACATATTATCTTAATTAATTTCACTCCCAACAGCAAACACTCTTAAAAGAAAATAATTAAAGCATGGGATCCTCCCGGGATTCGAATCTGGAATAGCACATACAGAACTACAACACTCTAACCATTACACCATCAGGACAGTTAACATATCGTACTTAATTTGAATGGTTAGTAGGAACTGTTTACTTATAGAACACAAATAATTAACATATTGTGATTTACACTCGCCACTCTTTATTTAATTAATTTTTAATTTTTCTGTTAACTATTATTTCTATTACTGTATTAATAAATATTGTCATGGCGTCAAAATTGCTCTGGTGTTGATATTTTCAGCTAATACAACATGCAAATTAATCATATTACTTAGAATAAAATTTTCATTCAGTACCATGTAGATCAATTCCTTAAACCCATTCAGTACCGGTAACATCCTTTTCATTATATTCTGGCAACTATTAGACGATTGTATTCAGCTTTGGAAGGATGTCTACCAGCTAAAAGATTACAGACTATCTCAATTAATCCTTTTAGCTACCATATGTTCTACCTAAGCTTAATAAAATTGTATATATGCAGTTGAAATGAAAACAAAGAGACGTCGCCAGTACTGTAAGGGTTAAGACAAGTATAATGTACAGTCATTCGTATATAGCAGAGTCTGTGTAACTCTCTGTAACTCACACACACACACACGCTCTCTCTTATATACAGTATAAATATATATATATCCTGAACAGCATGTGAAGTCAGTAATTTATCGCTACATAATCATTAGTCCGACGTTGTCCACAGTAAGATATCGGCTATAGCGCATCGTGTAACTCACCTCCGATCCCCCTTTTAACCAGACCTTGCACCTAAACCTCTATAAAACTTGGAGGGAGTAAGATGGACACACGGGGGAGCGAGCCGTCTGTAAGGAGATGTAATGGTGATGGCAACATTCTTTACATTACCCACCATGTTGCTGCATGGAGTACGATTTCTGTGGTACGATTTTTGTAGTACAAATTGTATAGAAAGTTTTCGTAGTACCATATACAGATACGATTTTTGTAGTACGAATCTTCCGCAAATCATGCCACTTTAACCACTTGCAAGTTTTCGATAAATCACAACAAGGTATATAAACATTCACATCCAGACACAACACTAAGAAGATACTTATACATAAACATACAAACAAAACACTAACAACTTCTTTAACATAAACAATCAGACAAAACACTAACAAGTTATCAAAATTCAAATTGTACGCAAGCCATATAGCCAGGTATCTGATATTAATATGCAGACGGAATTCTGGTACAAAGACATGCAAACGTATATATATACCGTCACATAATAAGAAGAGGCTAGAGGTGTCCTTATAAAAGGACATGTCTGTGAAAGGGCACGTATACGGGGACTGTTAACCTCTTGCCCCCCCCCTCTCCCTCCAGCTGTCAACACACTCCCTGACAGAACATCCCTTATTGAACCCACCATTCTGTATTCCGCAGGGGGGGGGGGGGGGTAATCGGAGGCAAGGAGGAGGAGAGGAGGGTATTGAAATCTCTTGCCTTGAAATGTCTCTGGTGCTTCAATCACTGATATACAGTATATATATATATATATATATATATATATATATATATATATATATATATATATACAGTATATATATATATATACTGTATATATATATTAATTAATTTCCTCATTCCTTCTTTATCTACATCTGTTTCTATCTCTCTATTTATCGATCTATCTATGTATCTCCAGTCTTTCTTCTCGTTCTTACAGTAGTATCTCCGATTATATATATTTTTATCTCTATATTCTATGTTTTGTCATTCTCTCTCTCTCTCTCTCTCTCTCTCTCTCGTGTGACCATGGACCCCCTCTCTATAATATCCCGGTGTGTATATCCTAAGGTGACCCACCCCAAAATCACACACACACACACACCCCGGTCTGACATTTCTCCTCACCTTGTCACCTCCCTGCCATAAACCTACGCTGACCCTGTGAATTACGATATCTTCTTCTTAGCTTAGCAGTCCAGTTGTGTAGTACAGAGCCCAACACGAGGTTAATATTAATGTTAAAAAGGGTGAAACAGATCGACAGGAGGTGAGGAAACAGTTTGGAACCATGTAGCACGATAATAAAATACATGATATCCAGCTGGCATAATATGGTCAGTGTGTTTAGGTTTGATTATGTGGTTAGCCATATTTCGTTATTATGACAAAATGCAATTACATATTGCTGAATGCATACACACAGACACACACACACGCACGCACAGAAGAAAGAGGGGGGCGTACAGAAGGAGGAGGAGGGCGTACAGAAGAAGGAGGGGGCGTACAGAAGAAGGAGAGGTGTACAGAAGGAGAAGGAGGGGGCGTACAGAAGAAGGAGAAGGAGGGAGGCGTGCAGAAGGAGGGGCGTACAGAAGAAGGAAAAGGAGGGGGGCGTACAGAAGAAGGAGGAGGGCGTGCAGGAGAAGGACGGGGGCGTGCAGAAGGAGAAGAAGAAGGGGGCGTATAGGAGGAGGAGGAGGAGGGCGTGCAGAAGAAGGAGGGGGCGTACAGAAGAAGTAGAAGAAAACGAAGAAGAAGAAGGAGGGGGCGTACAGAAGTAGAAGAAAACGAAGAAGAAGAAGAAGGCAGGAGGAGGGCGTACAGAATAAGGAGGAGGGTGGCGTACATAAAAAGAAGAAGAAGGGATAAATAGAGGAATGACGGGAAGAAGTAGGAGGCCACGAAGAAGGGGAAGGAAAAGCGTGACACATGTTAGACTAAATAATAATGGTAGAGGTGAGGTGTGTGTGTGTGTGTGTGTGTGTGTGTGTGTGTGTGTGTGTGTGTGAGAGAAGGAGTTATGGGGCTTCACTGCCCCTCCTGATTTATGTACGTGAAGGAAGTGTGGAAGGAGGATGTGAGAGAGAGAGAGAGAGAGAGAGAGAGAGAGAGAGAGAGAGAGAGAGAGAGAGAGAAAAAAGAAAGAAAGAAAGAAAGAAAGAGAAGAGAAGAGAAGAGAGAGAGAGAGTGAGAGTGAGAGAGAGAGAGAGAGAGAGAGAGAGAGAGAGACCTGGACACAGACTATTCCAAAGGGACACCACATTTTTGTTGGAGATCACTTTAGCGGAATCAGAGAAGGGGGGGGGGGGGGAGGCGCGGGAAAGGGGGAGAAGTTGAAGGGTAGAACTGAGAAGGGGGGGGGGGGGTGAATAGAAGGAGGAGGAGGAGGAGAACAAGAAGGAAAAGTGAACAAACAATAATAAAAGGAGGAGGAGGAAAAGGAGGAGGAGGAGGACAAAAATAAGAAGGAATTGTGAAACAAAAATATGAAAAGAAAGAGGAAGAAGAAGAAAAAGATGAGTGTAAAAAGAAGAATGAGAGAGGAAGGCAAGAATGGGAGGAAAGACTTGATAGGTAAACCTCAGAAGTATGGGGATGAAGAGGTGGAAAGCAAAATAAAATTAAGAAGGTAGAGGAAAACACGAAACAAAATGAACGAAATTACCCCCCCCCAAAAAAAAATAAATAAAAAAAAAATAAAAAAATAAAAAATAAAATAAATAAATAAATAAATAAATAAAAATAAAATAAGTAAAATAAAATAAAATACAATAATATAAATAACAACATAACTAATAAAGACAATTATAAGAACAAAACAAGAACAAAATCAACAAGAAAAAACTACAAGAACGCGAGTAATAATAATAATAATAATAATAATAATAATAATAACAACAAAACAACAACGAACAAACAAACAAACAAGAAAGACTAGAAGAGGAAAAAGGGTAAGCCTGAGAAACTACAGAGGGTTGAATAAAGGGGTGGAGAAGAAGAAGACATTAATGAACGGGGAAGAGGGAAAACGTGAAATAAATACGAGGGGGGGGGGAGAATTGGGCGTGGGAAGCTAAGAGAGAGCGAGAGAGAGAGAGAGAGAGAGAGAGAGAGAGAGAGAGAGAGAGAGAGAGAGAGAGAGAGAGAGAGAGAGAGAGAGAGAGCGGAGGAGAAAATTAAAACTAAATGTAAGAGAAAGGGGATTGCGAAGAAGAAAAAAACTGAAACAAAGAAGAAAAAGAAGAAAAACACAAAAGAAGAAGAAGGGAGAGATGAAAAAGACGATGACGAAGGAACAAGGAACAGGACAATACGGATGAGGGAAGACACAGGAAGAGAAAGCGAGGAGCAAGAGACAGGTAAATAACAAAAGAGGAATAAGGCTATGAAGGGAGAAGAAGAGGAAGAGAAGAGAAAGGAAAGAAAAGGGAGGAAAGATAGTGAATAGAGGGGAGAGGAGGGGAATGGAATGGGAGGGTAGGGGGAGGGAGGAAAGGGGAAGAAGAAGAGGAATGAGAGCGAAAGGGAGTGAATGGAGTGGATAGGAGGGGGATGGAATGGGAGGGTAGGGGGAGGGAGGAAAGGGGAAGAAGAAGAGGAATGAGAGAGAAAGGGAGTGAATGGAGTGGATAGGAGGGGGATGGAATGGGAGGGGAGGGACGAAGAGGAATAAGAGAGAAAGGGAGTGAAGGAGGGGAGATGAAGGGACTAGAGAGACAAGGAATAGAACGGGAGGGAAGGTAAGACAATGGAAAGTACAAAAGAGTGCAAAGGAAAACAAACAACAACAGATCTACCGATCCTTACGAGGCTGCTTGAAGCTAAACTACAGAACCTATGTGGAAATAGGAAAGACTATCATAGTATAAAGTGGCACTGTTCGTTTATAGACGCAGTTAATCGGGGGTGAAGAGCGAGATATTTATCGAGACGATTTTTGAAAATTTAAACAGTACTACACTCAATGACCCTACTAGGTAGTCCATTCCAGAAGTTTACCACTCGATTAAGAAAGAAATGCTTTGCCTCTTGCGAGTGAAAAGGCTTTCCAACTATCTTACAACCATTCCCTCTAGTATAATTCGAGTGATTAATTGTAATGTATTTGTTGACATCTATGTTGTCAATACCTTTAATCATCTTAAACACTTGAATAAGGTCCCCTCTTAGTCTGCGCTTTGTTAAACTAATACGATTGAACTTTTTTAAACGTTCTTCGTATGACTTGTTTCTTAGTCTAGGAAGGAAAGGAAAGGAGAAGGAATGGAAGTCATCTGGGAGACACTTTTTATGCAACCCTGATGAGGTAAGATTAGAGGGGTGGGAAGGTGTGTGTGTGTGTGTGTGTGTGTGTGTGTGTGTGTGTGTGTGTGTGTGTGTGTGTGTGTGTGTGTGTATATATATATACCGGTATATATAATATATATATATATATATATATATATATATATATATATATATATAAACACAGAGAGAGAGAGAGAGAGAGAGAGAGAGAGAGAGAGAGAGAGAGAGAGAGAGAGAGAGAGAGAGAGAGAGAGAGAGAGAGAGAGAGAGAGAGAGAGAGAGAGAGCGAGCTAGAGCTAGATACAGAGAGAGGAAGGAATGACTAAGTTAAACCGTGATTGCAGTAATAATATGAGGAAGAGGGAACAAGGATAAAAGGATGATATAATGAAGTAAGGGACGCTAAGGTGTGAAAGTGATACACCCTGTAATGTAATGTAATGTTGGAGGGAACTGTGGTGTGAGCAGAGATGGTGTGAGGTAAAAAGTTAATTTCTCTCTCTCTCTCTCTCTCTCTCTCTCTCTCTCTCTCTCTCTCTCTCTCTCATGAATAGGTATCCCGTTTTTTGACACACACACAAATTATATGTATATATATATATAGTATGTGTATATTTGTGTGTGTCTGCGTGAGTAAGCATGCACATTTTTACATCTTAAATTATCTCCTCATACACAATTTGTTTCTCTTATTTACACACTTCACTCAATATCTCAAGTAAATCTTCCAAGGCGGCCAAGCCAAATAATTCCGTAAAGAAACGAGAAAATCCCGACGTACACAAGTCAGACAGAAATAAGACAGCGATACTTGCACCCCGAAAAGAAAAGGAACATCTCAAAAGAAAACTTAAGAATGCAAAGAGAAAAAGCGAATGAAAGAGAGAGAGAGAGACGAGAGAAAGCACGAAGCACACCCAGTAAAACAAATAAGAAGACAGAAGAGGGGAGATGAGTGGCAGAAACACAAGCGAGAAGAATAACATAGTCTGAAGAAAGAGGGGACATGAGAAACGAAAAGAAAAAGACATGGAGAAGGGAAGGATCACAACAAAAGGTGACAATAACCAAGAAGGTATAACGATTGACACCCGCTACCAAATGCAAAAGAAAATATGACAAAAACGGTGAAGAAACACGTAGAACGCACAGGATGAACAATGAATAATGAAAACGGAGAAACAGGTGGATTTATACAGTAGAAATGTAGGTAAATACGAGGGTAAATACAAAATGGTAATGCCACGTAAATAATGTAAATGTAAAAGGTAAATACAAATGGTATGTATACAGTATATATATATATATATTGGGACTTTGACCCCAACGTCCCTTGAATTTGGCCCTCTGTCACTTTTGTAGCTCTGGCGGACACTCGTTATAGGCAACTGCCTTTTGTCTCCTTCTTACACGTAGAGAATAATATATATATATATATATATATATATATATATACTCGGAGTATATACAATGTATGTATTGCATATACACACAGAGGAGAGAGAGAGAGAGAGAGAGAGAGAGAGAGAGAGAGAGAGAGAGAGCGCGAGAGCGAAAGCGAGTGAGTGAGTGAGAGTGAGAGCGAGCGAGAGAGAGAGAGAGAGTGAGTGAGTGAGAGCGAGAGAGAGAGAGTGAGTGAGAGTGAGAGAGAGTAAGGGCGAGCGAGGGAGCCAGGTATATAAGCAAGTTACACCCTGGTAAAATTGGCTTTGGTTTACTGAGGGCAGAGAGGGAGCGAGAATAATTGATAGCCCAGTAGTAAACCCACACATATTCATACTACAGCCTCCGGAACACATTGACACTACACACACACACACACACACCGATATTCATACTACAGCCTCCGGAACACATTGACACTACACACACACACACACACACACCGATATTCATACTACAGCCTCCGGAACACATTGACACTACACACACACACACACACACCGATATTCATACTACAGCCTCCGGAACACATTGACACTACACACACACACACACACCGATATTCATACTACAGCCTCCGGAACACATTGACACTACACACACACACACACACCGATATTCATACTACAGCCTCCGGAACACATTGACACTACACACACACACACACACCGATATTCATACTACAGCCTCCGGAACACATTGACACTACACACACACACACACACCGATATTCATACTACAGACTCCGGAACACATTGACACTACACACACACACACACACCGATATTCATACTACAGCCTCCGGAACACATTGACACTACACACACACACACACACACCGATATTCATACTACAGCCTCCGGAACACATTGACACTATACACACACACACACACACCGATATTTAGTACGCCGATATTAAGGGGACAGTGGTTGTTTGTTTGCTCTATTAATTCATTTATTCATATATATTTTTAGTTTCCTCCCTAGACCTCCATCAAACTTACAAAAACACCCCCTAGATCCCCCCTTCAAGATAGATTTGTAAATTTTTCGGTAGAAAAATTTCCCGGGCAAAGGCCGATTCCTCCTAAAATTACAGGCTCGCTATCGCTCGCCAGGAAAAAATCGACACCTAAATGGCACGAAGGGTCCTAATATTGACAAAGAAATGGGGTGAAAGGTTATAAAATCCCCAAACTAATGGAACCAACGTCTTCAAATCTCAAAACCAGTGGGGATAAACATTAGGGAGAAGCGGGTCCAGAAAACCGGTCTGTCTCCCCTTAACCCTTTCAACATCCAATACGCGTTTCTTTTCTGTTTTCCGGCTATTATTAGAAGACTATGTTATAAATTATTATATTTTTTCACCAACCAACTTTACTTCTAAACTCAATTAATGAAATCAACAAATGCATGTGGCACTCCAAGGACTCTAACCTGGGATACTCACATCGAAATTCCGCGCATTGATGCATTACGCTATCAAGACAGTTAAAGATTTATGCACAAGCCTATGATTTATTATGAAGTCTCGAATCCTGCATATTAATCTGAGCATGTACATACATTCCAACTGTGCTATGGTAGCCATTATGGTAGTCTACAATATAGACGAATGGAAGGAGTAATTAATGGGGCACTTAACCCTCGGGGAAGGCTTCGCTATAAATTGCTCTTGAACCAGAATTAATTATTGTATTTTTATCTTCACCAACCAACTTTACTTCTAAACTCAATATTCATACTAAAATCTCTAGAACACATTGACACTACACTCATCGATATGTATTTCACCGTTAATAACACTTTTGCAGATTATGACGCATTTTGTCAGTTTATTCTGGCTATCATTAGACGATTTTAGACAGTTTAGGAAGGATCTGTGGGAATTATAAGCGTAAAGACTATCCCAATTAACCCTCTGACTTCCACATACCCTTCCTAATCTGAACATAAACGTCAAATAATAGTCAGAAAAAGAAAAGGATTGCGTATCAGATTTTGAAAGGGTTAAATACGATATCCACACAAATCTAGCCTAGTAACTTTCAATAACAAAATGTACACACAGAGAATGAATTTTACGCAAGTTAAATGTTATAACCCAGAACTGTCCAAACAATATTACTCAACTTTCTGCGAGTCAAACGTTAAACAAACAAAACAATCAGGTAACCATATCTGATCATTATATTTCATTATATATATATATTTTGTAGTATGTATTTATTAATGAATATATTTATATTATATATACCGGTATATATATATATATATATATATATATATATATATATATATATATATATATATATATATATATATATATATATTATATTATATACTGGTATATATATATATATATATATTATATTATATACTGGTATATATATATATATATATATATATATATATATATATATATGAGGCAAATCTACAATAAACTAATACAGCGAATATATAATTACATATGTATAATACAGGTATCAATAAATGTCAAAACATATATTGTGGAAGTGAGGGATGGGTAACTAGGAATCAGCCACTTCCCACAAACATGACCCAATCAACCACAGCTTCAACCAATAACCATAAATCAACCATAGCCACAACCAAATCAAGTATACATCAACCATGCCCACAACCCATACCACAAATCAACCATAGCTTCAATCATATCAACCTAATCAACCATAAATCAACCACCAACCCCCCTTGCACCCTCCTTCTCCCCCTCCGTGTCCCCCAAGAAAGCCCCAGCGTCTCAACCACACACCCCACCCAAGCCTCCTCCTCCTCTCAGGGTGTTGATGAATGCTGAATAATTGAGCTACGTGTTCGGGGAGTGGTGGTGTGTTGTATAATAGAGGTGGTGTTGTAGCTAGCCTGGTGTATTATGTAGGGGTGTTGTTGTATGATGTATTAGGGGTTGTAAGGGGATGGTGGTGTGTTGTGTAATGGAGGTGGTGTTGTAGCGAGTCTGGTGTATTATGTAGGGGTGTTGTTGTATGATGTATCAGGGGTTGTAAGGGGATGGTGGTGTGTTGTATAATAGAGGTGGTGTTGTAGCGAGTCTGGTGTATTATGTAGAGGTGTTGTTGTATGATGTATTAGGGGTTGTAAGGGGATGGTGGTGTGTTGTGTAATGGAGGTGGTGTTGTAGCGAGTCTGGTGTATTATGTAGGGGTGTTGTTGTATGATGTATTAGGGGTTGTAAGGGGATGGTGGTGTGTTGTGTAATGGAGGTGGTGTTGTAGCGAGTCTGGTGTATTATGTAGGGGTGTTGTATGATGTATTAGGGGTTGTAAGGAGTGTTGTATGATGTATTAGGAGTTGTAGGGGGGGGGGGAGGTGTTGTATAATGGAGGTGCTGTTGTAGCTAGCCTGGTGTATTATGTAGGGGTGTTGTTGTATGATGTATTAGGGATTGTAGGGAGTGTTGTATGATGTATTAGGAGTTGTAGGGGGGGGGGGAGGTGTTGTATAATGGAATCAAGTTGGCAAATAACTATCCAAATAGTCTTTGATCTTCATAGAGCTTTCCTAATCTGATTGAAATCGACTAAATCTGATCCCCGACTAAACCGAGATAGGGCGTCTAGTATTCGATGATATAATTCATTGTATTTTGCTATCATTATACGATTGTATCCACCTTATAAAGAAATTGTGTGAGTGAAGAAGATAGAGATAATATATATCCAAGAGAGGCTTACCAACATGCATAAAATCATCTTACTGGAAGCCTGAACTAAGGGGGGTGACCTCCCCTTTTTTCTCTCCTTTTCTCTCTTTCTCTGGCTTGTGTCCATTCGGCCCCATTCAGCCTACTGTATTAAGACGTTTATCCCCATCCAGGTGTCGATTTCTTCCTTGCAAGCGATAGCGAGCCAGCATTGTATGGAGAAATCCGGCTTCGCCGGAGAAATTTTTCTATCGAAAAATTTACAAATTTAGCCTGCTGTCAAAAACATTATAAAAAATATGCTGGCGAGAGGTAACACCTGGATGAGGACAAACGTCTTAAGGGGAGATATCCACTTGAGATATTTTTTTCTTGACCCCTTTCTCCCTCATGTTTAGCCCCATTGCTTTTGATATTATAAAATGTTTGTCCCATTAGTTTAGCGATTTTAAGAACTTTCACCCCATATTAAGACCTTTCGTTCAATTCAGGTGTCGATTTTATCCTGGCGAGCGATAGCGAGCCTGTAATTTAAGAGGAATCGGCCTTCGGCCGGGAAATTTTTCTACCGAAAAATGTACAAATTTATCTTGAAAGGGACTCTAAGGGGGTGTAATTTTAAGCTTGATGGAGGTCTAGGGAACAAACTAAATACCTCCCCTTAAAACAGTAGACTTAATGGGGTCGAATGGATACAACCCAGAGAGAGAGGAAGAGAGAGAGAACAAAATATAAAGGAGGTGGGCCCCTTTAACCGAGATACTGCGTCACTTTGTTGAAGATATTAGTAAAGGTAAGGGGGTCAGCTAAGGGGCCCCTCACATGCCGCCCAGGGACACCACCTACGGGGTAATTCATGCTCCCTTCTCTTAATTAATGCTCCACTATAGTCGGGTAGGCTCCGGTCCTTAATAATTCAATGCTCAACCTTATTATAATGTTCATAATTCAATGTTCAAGCTTAGTATAATGTTCATAATTCAATGTTCAACCTTAGTATAATGTTCATAATTCAATGTTCAACCTTAGTATAATGTTCATAATTCAATGTTCAACCTTAGTATAATGTTCATAATTCAATGCTCAACCTTAGTATAATGTTCATAATTCAATGTTCAACCTTAGTATAATGTTCATAATTCAATGCTCAACCTTAGTATAATGTTCATAATTCAATGTTCAACCTTAGTATAATGTTCATAATTCAATGCTCAACCTTAGTATAATGTTCATAATTCAATGCTCAACCTTAGTATAATGTTCATAATTCAATGTTCAACCTTAGTATAATGTTCATAATTCAATGTTCAACCTTAGTATAATGTCCATAATTCAATGCTCAACCTTAGTATAATGTTCATAATTCAATGTTCAACCTTAGTATAATGTTCATAATTCAATGCTCAACCTTAGTATAATGTTCATAATTCAATGTTCAACCTTAGTATAATGTTCATAATTCAATGTTCAACCTTAGTATAATGTTCATAATTCAATGCTCAACCTTAGTATAATGTTCATAATTCAATGTTCAAGCTTAGTATAATGTTCATAATTCAATGCTCAAGCTTAGTATAATGTTCATAATTCAATGCTCAATCTTAGTATAATGTTCTGATGGCTGAGGCGAATACACTTAAGATATTCATTATTATATGGGGCCATAAATATTCATTCTAGGTACTGCACGATTATTTCATTCAACTTATAAAAACGATTAATTTAGATGGATAAACATATAATTAGATAAATAGACAGAATGAATATAAACACCATGTGAGCCGAAACACTTTATTGACAACGTTTCGCATATACCTTAATCACCTGATGAAGCTATATGCGAAACGTTGTCAATAAAGTGCTCCTCCTCATATGATGAATATATTAAGTAATTCATATGATAAGTAATTATATGATATAATTGCCAAATTTAGACTACATACACTTCCTGAATAATGTTTCATGGGGTTCGCTAAAATAAAGTTATAAGAAACATAATATAATGCATAGTTACACTGCTATAAACTATGGAACCAATATGTCTGCAGGCCTTATAGAGACCACATGGGCACAATCTACATAATTAAGACCTGGCCCTGAATGTAGTAATAGTGGGTCGTAGTAGAGGCTGGCTGTGGTGGGCTGGCATAGTAACCTCTTGTCATAAACGGCTGAAGACTGAATATGGTCCTATCACTCAATTATGGGTTTGTAACATACATTATATCTATATCTCTCTCTCTCTCTCTCTCTCTCTGTAATATATATATATATATATACATATACATATATATATATATATATATATATATATATAATATAATATATAAGAGAAAGATAAAAACAAAAAATATATATATACTGTATATAATAAATATATACCTGTATATAATTTCTCACTCATACACAAAGATCGACAAGGGGGTAGTAACACACATGGAGAATAAGTTGCATACAATTGTCTAACTATAGCTAGAATAATTAATACAATCGAATATAAGTTGTATACAATAGTCTAAATATAGCTAGAATATCAATACTAATAAGAAGACGTCCTCCGCTCTGGAAGGCATCATCCCCCCCCACACTGAAAGGAGAAGCTGTCCACCCCATAAAAGGCCAATCCCAACTTCCAGGCCGACCCCGTGTCCGCCGTAACTCGATTTGATAGCAGCGGATTGAAGACAGTAACTGGAGGAACTAATATACCGAGGGGGGGCAGAGGGGGGGGGGGGGGAAGAGGTAGAGAGAGAGAGAGAGAGGGGGGGGGGGCAGAGGAGGGGGCGGGGGGCACTTCCACTTTCCCGATGTTGACGTTCGGTAAACTTTGGGGAGAGGCGGGGGGCGTGGAAAATCATCAGCGGGTAAATAAATAAGTAGCGTCCAGGTCTTCACAGGAGGAGGTGAAGGAGGAGGAGGAGGGAAATGGAGGAGGTGGTGGGGAAGGAGGAGAAGGTCGAGGGGGTGGTGGTGGTGGTGGTGGTGGTGGTGGTGGTGGTGAAGGGAAGGAGGTGGTGGGGAAGGGAAGGAGGTGGTGGTGGGGAAGGGAAGGAGGTGGTGGGGAAGAAGGTCGAGGTGGTGGTGGTGAAGGAGGTGGTGGTGGGGAAGGGAAGGAGGTGGTGGTGGGGAAGGGAAGGAGGTGGTGGGTGGTGGTGGTGAAGGGGGAGGTAGTGGTGGTGGTGAAGGGAAGGAGGTGGTGGGGAAGAAGGTCGAGGTGGTGGTGGTGGTGAAGGAGGTGGTGGTGGGGAAGGGAAGGAGGTGGTGGTGGTGAAGGAGGTGGTGGTGGTGAAGGGGGAGGTAGTGGTGGTGGGGAAGGAGGTGGTGGTGGTGGTGGGGAAGGGAGGAGGTGGTGGTGGGGAAGGAGGAGGAGGGGTGGAGGAGGAGGTGGTGGGAGGAGGTGGTGGGAGGAGGTGGTGGTGGGGGAGGTAGGAGGTAGTGGTGGTGGGGAAGGAGGTGGTGGTGGTGGTGGGGAAGGAGGAGGTGGTGGTGGTGGGGAAGGAGGAGGTGGTGGTGGTGGGGAAGGAGGAGGTGATGGTGGGGAAGAAGGAGGAGGTGTTGGTGAAGAAGAAAGAGGAGGAAACTGAAATTGAAAACCTTTTATTTGGTCTTACATAATTTACATGAATAGTTACTAGTTTTGTTTAGACCAGGCTCTTTGATAAAAGGCGTTCATCTTGAAAAAAGAGAGAGAACGACGACGTTGAAGAAGACGATGGTTGAGAGGAGGAGGAACGAACAAGAGACAGAGATAGAAAGCAAATTAAAGAATGGAGAGGCTAAGGACAGAACAGATGATGACCATAAATAGAAGTAATAATGCTAAAGACAATGAGCGATCAATCGAAGAAATATGCGAGAGAAAATTTTAAAATAAGGTGTCGAAGAGTAGAATACTATATTAACGATTTTTAAAACCTATAAGATAAACACGCAGAGAGAGTTACACAAGGAGTTTAAGGAATAGTATCTAAGAGACCTTGCAGTCCATTCTGGGGAGATACTCGAATGAAAGGAGAGAGATTGTTTAGTGCACTAGGTCTACACTCATTACAGAGTGTGCAAAATACTATTTATTCTCTTCTTAAACTGCTCTACTGAAGAACTGTTTATAACTTCTGAGGGAAGTTTGTTCCAGGTACAACAGATCTTATAATTTTATGTGAAAAAGTTTCCCAAATTTATAGTTTAAATTCTAACTTTCAGCCATTTTTGCGTGTTGTAATCATATGGAGGCAACATATTTTACTATAATCCATATTGTCAAACCCAGTTAGTTTGTTAATAACTTCAATGAGCTGACCTCGTAGTCTGCGTGTTTTCAACGGAAACAGAGCAATAGCTCTCAACCGTTCCTCATGGCCGAGTCTTTTAATCGATGGAAAAAGCTTTCTAGCCCTAGCTTGTACTCTTTCCAGTCGCACTATATCTTTCCTGAGTGCTGAGGACCAGAATTGAACAGCATACTCAAGGAGAGGCGGTATCAGAGCATTGTAAAGTGTGAGAGAGAGAGCGAGTGAGTGAGAGAGAGAGTCAGATATGAGTGTGGGTGAGATAGAGAGAGAGAGAGAGTCAGAAAAAGAGAGAGAGAGTGAGAGAATAAGTGTAAGTGAGAGAGAGTGGAGGGACAGACACCCAGTTAGTAATTCAGGTTTGTTGAGGAAGTTCCCTGCACTGTTTGTCGGGAGAGATCAACTTGTGGTGGTGGGGGGGGGGGGGGGGGGGGGGGGGGGGCAGAAGGGGGGAGTGAGGGGGTAAGGGGGAAATGGAGAGGGAAGGTGGGCGTAAATTAGGGGGCGAATCAGAAAAAAAAGTAGAAAAAAGAAAAAGAGGAGAAATGGGTAGAAGACGAGAGGGAGAGATCACCTTGCTCTTACTCACTCTCACACTCACACTCACTCTCTCTCTCCCCCTCTGTGTGTGTGTCTGTGTGTGGAGGAGAGGGGGAGGAGAGCAGAAAAGGAGAAGAGAAAAGAAAGGAGAGGTAAGTAAGGGAGGGAAAGCGAGAAATAGGGAGGAAGAAGATGAACAATGTGAGACACCAATTGCCGACTTGCGATTTGCGTTCTATAAGGAAGTTGGAGCTTTAGACATCGATATTTAACAGAATTACGAGCTAAAATACGGTCTTAGTACATTCATAAATACATAAAACCCAATTCAACATACCCTTTAGCCATCAGAAACTTAAATTATTATTGTAATTCTGTTTAATATCTGTCTAAGGCTCCAACTTCCTTGTAGCCTGAAACTCGCAAGTGGTCAATTAGTAGAGTGATAAAGGTAATTCCCAGACCATTACAGGACACATTAATAACACGGTCAGCAATACTACTCTGCTTAAGGGGAGATGGGTCGCTTTTCTAGACCCCCTTCTCCCTCATGCTCAGCCCCAGTAGTTTTGATATTGTAAGACGTTTGCCCCATTATTTTGTCGATTTTAAGACTTTTCACCCCATTTCCTTGTTACTATTAAGACCTTTCGTGCTATTTAGGTGTCGATGTTTTTCCTGGCGAACGATAGTGAGCCTGTAATGTTGGAAGAACCAGCCTTCGGCCGGGACAGTTTTCTACCGAAAAATTTACAAATTAATCTAGAAGGGGGATCTAATGGATGCTTTTTGAAAGTTTGATGGAGGTCTAGGGAGGAAACTAGAACAATTAATAATTAATAATATAATTAATTAAAAAATCAACCAAAAAGTGAACCATCCCCCCTTAAATAGTACTCGTAAAAATACTTGGCCATATGTGCAATTATTATTTTAGCATTATTCGCTAAAATATTGAAACTAGCGGAAAGGAAGTACGTAACTGCACAGTCATTATATGTTAACCCTTTGACGCGCGTTTTGACAGTTTATTCTGACTATCATTAGACGATTTTATTCAGCTTAGGGTGAACTTGTGGGAGCTAAAGAGTGAATTGAGATAGTGTTCACCCCTTTGATTCCTAGATAACCTTCCTAAATTGAGCTAGTGTTCACCCCTTTGATTCCTAGATAACCTTCCTAAATTGAGCTAGTGTTCACCCCTTTGATTCCTAGATAACATTCCTAAATTGAGCTAGTGTTCACCCCTTTGATTCCTAGATAACATTCCTAAATTGAGATAGTGTTCACCCCTTTGATTCCTAGATAACCTTCCTAAATTGCAGAAACAATCTTCTAATAATAACCGAAATAAAATATAAACATTTGTATTAGATCCTCAAGGGTTTCATCGGAAAGTGGTGTTAGTTAATAGCTTAAATAACTAGTGTTTAATAATAATATTGTTTAGCCGATCTGTCTATTACCATAACATAACTTAACACAATTTTACGAAAGCTCAGAGATGGTAAAGAGGGGTGTGATGGTCAGTGCGAGAGGGGGAGGAGGGAGAGGGAGAGGGAGAGGGAGAGGGAGAGGGAGGGGGAAGGGGGAGAGAGGGGGGGGATAAGGAGAGTGTGTGTGGGAGAGGGGAGGCGAGGAGACAATGTAGGTATGGGAGTGGGAGAGGGGACACTAAGGGAAAGGGGGGAGGGGATAAGGAGTGTGTGGGAGGGGAAGAGGGGACACTAAGGGGAAGGGGGAGGGGGGTAAGAGGGAGGGGGAAGAGGGACACTAAGGGAAACTTTGTGGTGAATTATTTAGGTAGGCTAGCGGCTGTAAGTGGCCTCTCTCACTCACTCAAACCGTGTGTGTGTGTTTGTGTTTGTGTGTGTGTGTGTGTGTGTGTGTGTGTGGGTATGTGTGTGTGGGTGTGTGTGTGTGGGTATGTGTGTGTGTGATACCTTTCATATGGGACTGTAAGTAATTCACTCGTTTTAGTAATATATACCGGTATATATATATATATATACTGTAGAGAGAGAGAGAGAAAGAGAGAGAAAGAGAGAGAGAGAAGGGGAAGTAGGTAAAGGGGGAATACATCACTAGAAGGGTGAGACAGGTATGGGAGGGTCAGAGATCATAATAGGGAGACGATGGGCAGTGGGGTCATTTGAGCTCTATTGGGTTTATATGGCCAGATGAGACATAAGGGCAGGTGAAAGAGGGGAGGAAGAGGGAGAGGGAGGGGAGCAGGAGGGGAGCAGGAGGGAGGAGGAGGGGAGCAGGAGGGAGGGGGAGGGGAGCAGAGGGGAGGAAGAAGGGAGCAGGGGGGAGGAGGAGGGGAGCAGGAGGGGGAGCAGGAGGGAGGGGGAGGGGAGCAGAGGGGAGGAGGAAGGGAGCAGGGGGGAGGAGGGAAGGGAGCAGGGGGGAGGAGTAAGGGAGCAGGGGGGAGGAAGAAGGGAGCAGGGGGTAGGAAGAAGGGAGCAGGGGGGAGGAAGAAGGGAGCAGGGGGGGAGAAGGAGGGGAGCAGGGGGAGGAAGAAGGCAGCAGGGGGGAGAAGGGGGGAGGAGGAGGCTGGAGATGGGAGGCAGGAGGGAGGAGGAGGGGAGGAGGAGGGGAGCAGGGGGGAGGAAGGAGTAAGAACATCACTATCAAGTATGTTCAAACTAACCAGGATACATGTATATAATCCCCCATCCCCCATAGACAAAATATTTTCCAAATGCTTATATAGATTTGGCCTAATAAATTATATCTATGCATAATAACTCACATCATAGTATATACAGTACAATTCCCTAATCATTTACTATATTATCTTAAGGGGAGGTGTTTAGTTTGTTCCCTAGACCTCCATGAAGCTTAAAATTACACCCCCTTGAGTCCCTTTCAAGATATATTTGTACATTTTTCGGTAGAAAAATTTCCCGGCCGAAGGCCGGTTCCTCTTAAATGACAGGCTCGCTATCGCTCGCCAGGATAACATCGACACCTGAATGGCACGAAAGGTCTTAATATGGGGTGAAAGTTCTTAAAATCGCTAAGCTAATGGGGCAAACGTTTTATAATATCAAAAGCAATGGGGCTAAACATGAGGGAAAAAGGGGTCAAGAAAAAAATCCCTTAAGTGGAGATCTCCCCTTAACCTACGTTCAATTGTCAGTGGTATGGCAATTATCGTGTTATAAGGTTAGTGAGAGAAAAAAATATATATATATATATACGGCACCATATACTATCAAGACGGAGATATTATTTTAATAATATTTGTAATCCTTTAGCATTGTCTCTAACTCAGCTCTCTCTCTCTCTCTCTTAAAATAAAAATAAGCTGGCGCCTCTTTAGTATTAGAACGAAAAGATCATTACAGGTATAATATTTGTAATCCTTTATCACTCTCTAACCCGGTTATCTCACTCTCTCTCTCTCTGTCTCTTTACAAACGATAATGTATATACAGTATACACTGTATATAGAATGGCGCCTTTTATTATTAGAATGGAGAGATTATTACCGGTATAATATAGTAATCCTTTATCACTGTCTCTAATTCGGCTATCTCTCTCTCTTTGCAGGCGACAGGAGGCGGAGGATCGAGAGGCTGAGAGACACGTCACCAACCGCCTCATGCTAGGGATCTCTCCTGACGGGGGCGGGGGCGGGGTCGTAGGCGTGGGGGGCGGCGGTGACAAGCCCCCTCCTCTGTACCCCAGCTCCCAGGACCCCCCCTCCCTCACCCCGTTACCCTCCGCCGTCCACCTCCAAAACTCCTCCCCATCCTCCCTCCCCGCCGTGTGAAGAGGAGGAGGAGGAGGAAGGAAGGAATGAGGAGACGTGAAGAAATGGAGAGGAATGGAAGAAAAGGGAATGAGGAGGCCGAAGGAAGGACTGGAAAGAGGCGAGAAGAAATGGACACGAGTAGAAGAGAAAGGAATCTGGAGGGAAGGAAACGAAGAGAGGAGGGAAGAAAATATGATGAAGAGTGGAAGGGAAGGAAATGAGAAGATTACAGAGCAAAATGAAGAACTGGGAAGAGAATGAACAAGTATGGGAGAGAGGAAAGGAGGACATGAGAAGGGATTTAGAGAGAGACTTCAATATATGGAGAATACAAGAAAGGAAGGAAGGAGACGAACTATTGGGAGAAACAGTGGAAAGGAGAAGGAAAGGAACCATACTGAAGAAATGGGAGGAAAGAAAACAGACGAAGAAAAAAGAGAAACGAGGAGGAGGAAATAAACATAAACTGAAGAAATGTGAGGAAGGAAAACAGACGAAAAAAGAAGAGAGACGAGGAGGAGGAGTAGATAAAAACCAAACTGAATAAAGGGGAGGAAGGATAAAAGCCGAAGAAAGAAGATAAACGAGGAGGAGGAGGAGGTAATAAAACCAACAAGGAGAGATATGCCCCATAAAAGGGAGTCACGTCTGTTCGGTGACTTGGATTTATTGCCGATTCCTCTTGGCATTCTGTTCTGACACCCCTCCTCCCACCCTACCAAACACACACACACACTAGCTCTCGCCCCCCTCGTATGGTCCGCAGCGAGGACAGGTGCAGAGGAGGAAGGGGGTAGGGGGGGGGGGGGGGCCTAGAATGAGGGGAAAATAGGAGAGAGAGTAAACAAATAATGAAGGGAAAGGTTAGACGAATGGAAAAAGGAATGAGCAAAGCCATGGAAGAAGGAACAGGCAGGAGGACAAGTGCAGAGACTGAACAGGATAAACAAATACAAAAATGCCGAAAAAAAGATGAACAAGGAAGAAAAAGATGAACAAGGAAGAAAAAGATGAACAAGGAAGAAAGACGAGGCAAAAAGAAGCCAACAAAAAATATGAAGGACAAAAATACGAGGCATCCCCCTTCTCTTTCTAACATTAGTAATCGCAACAGAGGAGGGACATTCTCTAAACATCTGACTTCAGCAGCCGACACCTGGAGAAGTTTAGAAATTGAATCTTCGATATAAAAATAGTGCTCTGGTGATAGTGTAGCTTGTAGTGTATATATTTCCGTAGTTAAGAACAGTGATGATGATGATGATGATGATGGGGTTGTTGTTGTGTGTGAACGGTACAGTGATTCGGTACAGTGAAACGGTACAGACGTGAACTATTCCTAACGTACCTGTGGTGGAGTATTCCGTGTTCAGTTTAAGTGTTCTGGTGTTCGAATTAACTCAATAACCCTTTCATCCCGAGAACTTCATAGTACACAGAACATCTCATCTGTGACGGGATCTGTAATATACATGTAAATCGATACCGCTTCAGGAAATAATTTGAAGCCCTAGTTCTGAAAAGCTGTAATATACGAATACAGAAATCGATATCGTTTCAGGAACTAATCTAAAGTTCTTGATCTGAAAATCTGTAATATACGAATACAGAAATCGATATCGCTTCAGGAACTTGATCTGAAAATATGTAATATATGAGTGCAGAAATCGTTTCAGGAACTAACTAAAAGTCCTATAGATCTGAAAACTGTGATGGGATTTGTAAGATACATGAACCTGTAATAGCTGTAAGAGACCAACACGATACAGAACCTCATATCGGAGAACTATTACGGGCTTTGTAAGATACACACGAATTGTACTATTAAGACCCCTAGGTTATCACGCATCCCCGTAAACTGTATTACCCGTACGAGATGTGATGCAAAACTCAGATTCCGAGCAATTTAACCCTTTCAAGATCATGACGAATTTCGACAGTATATTCTGGCTCTCATTAGACAATTGTATACAGTTTAAGAACGATCTGTGGACATCGTATGGGTGAAGACTATCTCAATTAAGGGCAGATCTCCACTTGAGGGATTTTTTTCTTGACCCCTTTCTCCCTCATGTTTAGCCCCATTGCTTTTGATATTATACAAAGTTTGCCCCATTAGTTTAGCGATTTTAAGAACTTTCACTCCATATTAAGACCTTTCGTGCAATTCAGATGTCGATTTTATCCTGGCGAGCGATAGCGAGCCTGTAATTTAAGAGGAACCGGCCTTCGGCCGGTACATTTTTCTACCGAAAAATGTACAAATTTATCTTGAAAGGGACTCAAGGGGGTGTAATTTTAAGCTTGATGGAGGTCTAGGGAACAAACTAAATACCTCCCCTTAACCCTCTGACTTCCACATGCCCTTCCTAATCTAAATCAAACTGTCTAACAATCACCGGAAAACAGAACAGAAATGCGTATTGGATCTTGAAAGGGTTAACCGGATGTGTAAGATATGTTTTAAGCGTATTGGTAAGAGTGAAGATGTGAAGCCTCAGACGTGAACACTTGGTGGACGTGATTTGTAAGATATATTTAGCAGGACCCTCTCAGTTGACCCGAGTGACGTGACCCTTAACCCCTTCTGTACCACCGACGTCCTTTATACTTTATTCTGGCTAATACTGAATGATTGTATACAGTTTAGGAAGGATCTCTAGCAATCATAAGGCTTCGAACTAACGAAATCAACCCTTTTTAACTACCACAAATCCTTCCTAAGCTGCATAAAATCGTCCAAATATAGGTCGAATAAGATATAACAGACGTCATCGGTACAGGAAGGGTTAAACCGGGGTCACACGAGCAAGTTTATCGGCTTCACGTATCGGAGTCTAGAATCCGCTACGAGGTATCATTATATTTTGATTGATTATGCTGTTTTCGTATATCTAAGGGGGTTGTACTCGCCTTTTCTGGACCCCCTTCTCCCTCATGTTTAGCATATTAGTGTTGAGGTTTTAAGACGTTCGTTTCGTTAGTTTGGCGATTTTGAGACCTTTGGTCTTAATTTTGTGTCAATAATAAGACCGTTCGTGCCATTTAGGTGTCGATTTTTTCCTGGCGAGCGAAAGCGAGCCTCTAATTTTAGAAGGAGCCGGCCTTCGGCCGGAATTTTTTTCTGACGAAAAATGTACAAATTTATCTTGAAAGGGGGTCGGGGGGGTTTCTAAGCTTGATGGAGGTCTAGCGAGGAAACTCAAACATAAATTAATAAATAAATATACGGACCAAAAAAACAAGCACTATCCCCTTAAGAGTTGTCAGATAAATTTGAGTTACTTAATCTATTCTAATTAGACTGACCAGGAAAACTAGCAACACAAATTCAACCTCCTTCAATCTGGACTTAATCGTAAAATTAGACTCGAGTGCATCAAACATATTATTATTATTATTTTTTTTTTTTTTTTATTTATTATTATTATATATATATATATATATATATATATATATATATATATATATACAGTATATATATATATATATATATAATTATACCGTATATACAGTATATATATATATTTTTGTTTTCGGATTCTACGACTCCGATACATTCCGACGGTAGAATCGCTCGTGTGACTTTGGCTTTGGACGGGGGGTTTGTAAGATATAATATTATAACCTGTAGCTATAAGACACAACAACATGACCCCGTATTTACCGTGGTGTAGTTCAGCAGTCAGACACCGGAGTATTGGCTGCTTAAGGGGAGGCAGTTGGTTTTTCGAGTCCTCCTCCCTCATGTTTAGCCCTATTAGTTATGAGATTTCAAGACATTCGCCCCATTAGTTTGGCGATTTTCAGCCCTTTTGCCCCATTCCTTTGCCAATATTAAGACCTTTCGTGCCATTTAGGTATCGATTTTCTTCCTGGCGAGCGATAGCGACCTGGTATTTGAAGAGGAATCGGCCTTCGGCCGGGACATTATTCTATCGAAAAATGTACAATTTGATATCGAAGGGGGGTCTTGTGGGTGTTTTTGTTTTATGTTTGATAAAGGTTTAGAGAGCAAACTAAACCCCTTCCTTAAACCATTGAGCTGAACCAATAAATGATGCTGCACAATACCGTCTGAGCTCCCTTAAACTGTGTATGTGAATAATACAATAATAATACAACAACAATACAATACATGGCCTGTATTATTCTTGGTATACAGCAGTGTATTATGGTAAGAACATACATCAATTGCAATACACCTTAAGGGGGAGGTAGTCGCTTATTCTGGACCCCCTTCTCCCTCACGTTTACCCTATTAGTTTTGACAATTTAAGACGTTCGTTCCGTTAGTGTGGCGATTTTGAGACCTTTCGCCTCATGTTGTTGTCATTATTAAGACCTCTCGTCCCCTTTAAGTGTCAATTTGTTTCCTGGCGAGCGATAGCGAGCCTGTAATTTTAGAGGGAACTGGTCTTCGGCTGGGACATCTTTTTTTTACAGAAAAAAATACAAATTTAACTAGAAACGGGGTCTGGGGTGTGTGTTTAAAATTAGATGGAGGTCTAGCGAGGAAACTCAAAAACTCAAAAATAAATAAATAAATAAATACATAAATAAATAGACCAAAAAACAAGCACTACCCCCTTAACCCCTTCACCCCCATTACGTCATTTCCGTCACATTATGGTTACCATTCGACGATTGTCTTCAGTTTATCCTCAAGCTATACCACTCAATAGGGTAAATACGATCTCAATAAACCCTCTTAGTAACACAGGGCATAGGTCCTTCTTCAACTGCATACAATCCTCTAAATTTAGCCAGAATCAAAGGTAAAAAAGCGTCATGGTGCTGAAGGGGTTAAACAGCTTCAGTAAATAGGCCTTCACTAGAAACACACTGTTTATAATATGCATAATTTATCAGTAGCCTACGTGTTTCAAAAACCTGCATGAAAAGTATTGGAATGGTTCGGTAAACAGATTAGTACACATTACAGTCTATCTATCTATCTATCTATCTATCTATCTATATACTCAGGCCCAATCCCCACTTTTCCTAATTGCCGGAAAACTCGCTCGCGTGACACCGGGTTTATTAGGGAAGGGAACCGAATTTTACTTTCTATTTTGGCCAAGGTGATCAGGGAGGAAGGAGTACCGTATAATTATTAGGAAATCACGTGTCCAAATGTAGCAGATACTATACAATTAAGGGGAGATACGTGCTTTTTCTGGTCCCCCTTCTGCCTCATGTTTAGCCCCTTTAGTTTTCAGATTTGATGACGTTCGGCTCATTAGTTTGGCGATTCTAGGACCTTTTCGCCCCGTTTCTTTGTCAATATGAAGACTTTTCGTGTAATTTAGGTGTCAATTTTTTCCTGGCAAGCAATAGCCATCCTTTAATTTAAGAGGAATCGGCCTTCGGCCGGGAAATGTTTCTATCGAAAAATTTACAAATTGATCTTGAAGGAGGGTCTTGAGTGGGTGTTTTTATAAGCTTGATGGAGGTCTAGGCAGGAAATTAAAAACATAATAAAAAAATATCTACCGTAGATGAGCCTTTAGCAAACATATGATACACCTATAACTATGTACTCATTTACCACACACACAGTTTGCATAATACATCTACAACAATATACTAATTCAACACACAGTTTCCATAATATACTTAAAACAATAAACTAATAACACATACGTTGTTGTTGTTGTTGTTGTTCCCCAAGCTGCCTGGCCGAACAGCCCCAAGGCCCCGAGCAATTCCAAGGCCATAACCGAGCTCCCCCACAGAACCCTCCCTGCCGACCACAATAAAGCCTGGGTGACCGAAGCCACTCCATGGCGGGGAGCTGAGGAGGGTGCGGAAACGCCCGGGAAACCAAAGCCCCACCCAGGGCCCTGTGCCCCTCAGCAATTATACATACGTAATACACTTATATAACATAACATCGCATATTAGTTGGTTAATACACAAATAACGATATACTAACATAACATAACAATATACTAATAGCCTAACAGAACATCATTTTTGGTGAATACACATATCACAATATACTAATTTAACACACAGAGTTTCCCAAATACACCCATAACAATATACGAATTGAGCACACACATGGTACCCCTATAACTATGCACCCATTTACCACACACGGTTAGGATAATAGAACTATAATTATATATACTTTACACCCCTTTAGTTGGAACAGAGAGAATAATTATGCCTTTCCAACAACTGGCCAAATGCTATCTTTACCACTTGCGGGATCTGGGATAGCAAGAAGGTCAAAAGTAGATATCGCTTAAATCGCTTTCCTTTCGTTAATAATGGATGCACATCGCGTTATAATGTACGGTATTAAACCTATCCTGGCTTAAAGGGGTATGTGAGTTTCCTTCGTTAAACTAGATAATGCGAGAAATAAACCCCGTACAATTCTCGTATTAATGTTTAAGATCATGTCCATACCGCGAGAGTTCTTGCAGTTCGGAGTCACAAGTGGCTAAATAATTCTATTGCTAAGCTCATTATTTTGCTCATTACCCGGCTTATATGCTTAGTTGTACAGTCGGGTTCAAAAGTCGTGTAAACCCTCAGCATCTGTTGGTTTTATCTCCAGTATTAACACGAAATTACTCTCAACCTCACCAGAAGAAAACTTTTATATTCTCAAATGTACAAGATGTCCTGACGAAATGTGTAATTATTTACAGTAAATACCTTAAGCACAGTAATTTATGCAAGTTATTAACCCATTCAGTACCAGCGACGTCCTCTTCATCATATACTGGCAACTATTAGACAATGTTATTTAGCTTACAAAAGATCTGCGGGAGCTAACAAGATACATCGAGATAGCATGTGCCCTTTTAATTGTTAAAGGTCCTTCTTAAGCTGAATACAATCATCAAATAGTTGCCAGAAATAATGAAAAGAAACGTCACTGGTACTCAAGGAGGTAAAGACGTTGTATATAAGGCAAACCACCCATACCGCTTATAAACAAAACAAAACAAAACGAACACTTACCTAAAATGGGTGTAATTCCCAGCCCGAAACAGTCAACTGAAAAAAATAAACAATAAACAAATAAATATATATAATAAAATAATGCACAATAATGCGACTGTAATTCCTCTAATTTCCACATGCGAAGGGGGAATATGTGACCCTTCCTAAATATTAATTTTTGACCTATTTCTATCCACCATATTTTTGTTTTTGTAATTCACAAAATACATTTAAAACTTGATAATTTGCCTTGCTTCGAATGCTTTATGGACATTCAAAATTATGTGACACATTAAGGGGAGATAGTTATATATATTTATGTATTATACTTTTTAGTTTCCTCTCTAGACCTCCATCAAGCTTAAAAAGATAACCCCAAATCCCCTTCAAGATAAATGTGTAAATTTTTCGAAAGAAGTTTCCTAGACTTCTATCAAGCTTAAAACAAAAATCCCAAAACCCCCTTCGACATTTATTTGTGCATTTTTCGGTAGAGGGTTCCTCCTAAATTGCAGGCTTGCTATCGATCGCTAGGGAAATAATGGCACTTAAAAGGCACAGAAGGTCTTAGAATCGCCAAACTAAGGGGGTAACTACTGGAGCTAAACATGAGGGAGAAGAGGGTCCAGAAAAACAATTGTCCCTTAATATGGGAGATGGATGAGTGCTACCTTTATCATGTTAAATCCCCTTAACTTACACAAATAAATAAACAAATAAATATAATATATACCTTTGTGTTTGCTATTAGTGATATCACTGAACGATTTTATCCAGCTTAGGCAGGACTTCCTTGAATCAGGGAAGCAAAACCTACCTCCATCTATCCTTTGACAGCGTGATGTCCTTCCTAAGTTGAATATAATCGCCTGGAGGTAGCTATAATGAACTACTTAGCACTAAATACGCTAACTACTTCCCTGTACCTCCACTGAGTTCGCCAATATATGTTTTTCTGTTGTTTCTTCTGCCTAGACTTATACAAATAAATGTGTACATTTTCGGTAGAAAAGCGTGAGATTTGAAAACTAATGGGGCTAAACATAAGGGAGAAGAGGTTCCACCCAAAAATAAATAAATAATTATAACTTTAGCAACCCTTTTAGGAAAAACAAAAAAAACACAATAAATATTATTTTTGGGGTTGTCGGATTCGGCAATATGGTATATATATTGTTTAAAGGCGGTGTCACACGAAGCGCTTTTTCCGTCAATATTTTCGATCAATTATGGTCTGGTAGCTTCAAAATATGTTTCATAAGAATTAAACTAACTAACATAATCTACCTTTGATCTAGTTTCCGATGTCAATGTGCAAGAGCCTCAAAATAGTAGGAGGAAAAACTTGCTCATTGTAAATTGCCGGAAGGCGACGTCACACACGAGCGCTTTTCCCGTCAATTTTCGACGAGCAACTTTTTCTTCCATACTAGTTTTCGGTGTGTTCGCCTTGGAATATTATACATTATACTAGACCCAATGTATAAGATTTCCAGGAACGGAAATAATCGATAACTTTAATTAAGAAGACGCCAGATCACAATTGCTGGAAAATATTGCCGGGAAAAGCGCTCGTATGACACCGGCTTAAGGACACTTTATTTATGACTAATTTGGTGTTCACTGGCATTTTAGTTTTTACTGTGTGATTCTCTTAACCCCTTCAGTACCGGCGACGTCTTTATTATATTCTAGCAACTATGAGACGATATTATTCAGCTTTGGAAGGGCATCTACCGAATAAAAAGGATACAGACTTATCTCAATTAATCCTGTTTGCTACCACATAACCCTCTCACGCTTCATAAAATCGTCTAAATGTAGCTGAACAAAAATATACAAGACGTCGCCGGTACAGAAAGGGTTAATGTATGTGGTAAGATGCACCGGGTAATATAATGGCCGAGATTATTATTATTATTATTATTATTATTATTACTATTATTTGGATAGTTCGACCCCTTTAGTACGGCTGACGCCATTCTTCGTTACATTCTATCTATTATGAGACGATTTTATAAAGCTTAGGAAGGACTTCTCGTAATCAGAGAGATGAACTACCGGTACATCTCCATTAATCAGTTGACTATCATAAATCCTTTCTATAAGGAGTAAAATCGTCTAATGAAAGCCAGAATAAAACAGAAAAATAACTCCACTCGTACTAAAAGGGTTAGGAAAACTGTATATTTCAATGTAAACGTCAAAGTTCTTTGCTCTGTAAATATGTAATCACCTGCCCCTTTCAGATTCATGATGCATTTTAACAGCTATTTTGGCTATTATGACACGGTTTTACTCAGCTTAGGAAGGACATGTGGTCGTCAGAGGCATGGCGGAGTTGGTTTTGACTCCTTTGATTCCTCGATAGCCTTCCTAAGCTCCATAATATTGTCTAATGATAGCCAGAATATGGTGAAAATGCGTACTGGTATGGGGTCAATAGTATTCAAGTCAATAGTATGTGCTTGTGATGAACCAGAATAATCTCTTCAACTTCCAGTATTAAATTTTCATTGATCCAATAGTCAACCAAGATGAACAAATTCTATCATCAGGCCATAGAATGTGTCAAGGAGTTTTTTTAAAACAGTTTATTGTAAAAAAATGCTTAGTTTCTAATAAAGAGGTATTAAACACTATATGGATTATCAATAACCACTGTCTAGGTATTAAGGAATATTATAATATATGTATCAATACAATCCTAGACACACATACTGTACATACGGTACAATCCCTTACGATATCCTGTATATGCAGAATATCCACAGGGAAGTTAGAAACACGCAGAGTCCCAAGCGCTCTCATGTTGTTACATTTTCAGGGGACAGACATATATTTTCTGTCTGTCTGTCCCCTGAAGATGTAACAACAAGAAAGTGCTTGGGATTCTGTGTTTTCTTCCTTCCTTGTAGATATTCTGCATATTTTGGTTCACTTGTTGCTTTGACTTTCTTTCAAAGATAGATAGATAGAGATATGCATAATTCACATCCTCTTTCATTGTTGTTGTTGTTCCCCAGCCTGTCTGGCTGAGCAGCCCCAAGGTCCAGAGCAAGGCCAAGGCCATAACCGAGCACCCCCACAGAACCCTCCCTGCTTACCACTATTAAAGCCCAGGTGACTGAAGCCACTCCAAGGTGGGGAGCTGAGGAGGTTGCGGTAACGCCCGGGAAACCAAAGCCCCACCCAAGGCCCTGTGCCCCTCCGCAATTATGAAGGGAAAGTTGAGGGGCAAAGGAAAAATATGACGCTTTGGCTCCCAGTCTGCGGCAGTAGGGAGGTCAATCCACGGAAGAGACGTCATCATTTGAGATCTAGAAAATATATAAGTAAAAGGAACAGTCAAAGTAAGCTATGGGTATGGAAGAGAACGCTTAACTCTCACTCTGATAGACCAGCCCATCACCATTTCATTGTAATGGTAAATTGCTTCTGTTCGAAGTAATATTAGTATAAGACCGTTAATTAACAACATGGACCAATGTAACTAGCGGTGTACCTCAAGGATCAGTATTGGGGCCAATTCTCTTCCTAATCTACATTAACAACATAGACGATGGTCTAACCTGTACAATTTCAAAGTTTGCAGATGATACAAAAATTGCAAATACTGTACTCACAAATGAACATGTTGAAGATATGCAACACAATCTAGATAGCTTATCACATTGGGCTAAAATCTGGCAAATGAGCTTCAACGAAGATAAATGCAGAGTACTTCACATCGGAAACCAGAATGAGAAAGCAAACTATTCAATCAATGGTACCCAGCTAAAGAGTGTAGACAGAAAAACGAATTTGGGAGTAACAATATCGAGTACCTTAAAACCTAGTCAACAATGTACAAAACGTTGTTAAAAAAATTATATATATAGGTTTTATAGGCAGATCTTTTGAGCATAAATCCAAAGATGTAATCCTCAATCTTTACAATTCGTTAGTTTGTCCACTGCTGGCGAATTGCGTTCAGTCCTGGTGCCCCTACTACCAAAAAGATATAGACATACTGGAGCGAGTTCAACTCAACGTAGAGTTACCAAAATTATATCGCGTTTGAGGAGCAAACCATATGAGGAGTTTCTTGAGGAATTGAATTTGTACCCCCTAACATAGCGGAGATTAAGAGGTGAGTTAATTCAAGTTTTCAAAATCATCAAAGGCATCGACAATTTGAACTGCAGTAAGTACTTTACAATCGACCAGTCAAATTACACAAGGGGAAATGGTTACAATATCATTGGTAAATAATTTAACTCGCATGAATCGAAGAGCTTCTTCTTTAATTGAGTTGCCAATCTGTGGAATGGGCTTTCCCGAGATGTTATAGACTGCAACACCGTGGATTCTTTTAAAGTTCGCATAGACAAACGTCTTGCCCAAAACCCACGGACGACTGCATTTGTAAATGAATACATTATTTCCTTAGTACTGTATTGTTATTGTATTAACCTAATTGAATTCACACTTGAACATAATTATGCTCTCTGAGAAACTGTTGGGCGCTTAAAACACCAGTAACTTAGAAAGCAAGTAACCTCGAGGGGTTGCAAGATCTGTTGTTGCTTGATTTCCTTTGTACTCCTTTGCACTCTTAAAACTTGATGCTGGCTAGTTTTACGGACTCGCTGTGAAATGACTGAGGACAGGTTGGTGGTTATCTAATAATGATTAGATTAATAATTTGACTTGAGAATGCAAATAAACTGTTTACCACTATAAGAAACAAAAATTACTTCACAAATGTAATATATATGCAAGTGGAGAAATAATAACTTAAAGACGGGTATTTCTCAACTACAGGTTACTACTTCAAACTCGGTACTCTTGCTTCCTACAAAATTAATAGTTCTACCAAAGAATCTGAAAAAAGCAAACTAGTAATTCAATGGAGAGGCAATATTAGTAGGTCTATATGTAAAATTGCTGTGTGAGAGAGATTTACACATATTTAAACATATACACATATATTTACATAGATACCCTGGCCAAACAGATCTTACGATCCCTGCGAGGTAGCCAGGATTTAATCTTAGTAGAGATAACACACCTAAGAGTAACAGAAATTGGAAAGAAAGGATATCAAAGATGAAAGCTCTCTCTCCACCCTCCGGCAATTTGCCGTATATGAAAACAGTTAGAAAGAAATAACCTTGCAGGGCTTGGAAATCGCCTGAGGGAATTTATAGAATAATTAGAAATGGAAAGGAAATGTTATCCATACCTTCACCTTTTTTTTGTTCTCTTCATCTGAGAAGAGAGAGAGAGAGAGAGAGAGAGAGAGAGAGAGAGAGAGAGAGAGAGAGAGAGAGAGAGAGAGAGAGAGATATAGATATATATATATATATATATATATATATATATATATATATATATATATATATATATATATATATATTCCAATATAAGTCAACCACAACATAATCCCACAAGCGCAGTTAACCCCTTCTGTTCCGGCGACGTCTTTCTACTTTTATTGCAGCTATATTTAGATGATGTTGTGGAGTTTAAAAATGATCTGTGGTACCGGTAATAAAATATGTTTAAGTGAGATAGCTCGAAGCCTTTTAGTTGGTGCAGGCCCTTTTTTAAACTAAATAAAATTGTCTAATAGCATCAAGAATAAATTAAAGGACGTAGCCGTTACAGAAGGGGTTAAATGTATAGGGCATATATATAATATATATATATATATATATATATATATATATATATATATATATATATATATATATATATATGTATATATATATTATATATATATATATATATATATAATCTGGTCTGGGATCTTGAGTTTTGAGGTCTGTGTTAGAATCGGCAGGTGCAAGTGGTGTGTGTGTGTGTGTGTGTGTGTGTGTGTGTGTGTGTGTGTGTGTGTGTGTGTGTGTGTGTGTGTGTGTGTGTGTGTGTGTGTGTGTGTGTGTGTGTGTGTGTGTGTGTGTGTGTAGACAATAATACGGCCTTCTCACGGACCGAACAAGACAGTCAGCCTACCGTAACAGAAGACCAACGAGGCGTAACACTGATTTAACGCACATACATGACGTAATAAAGGGGCTCAACTTGTCTTATAATATTACTGGTAACAGTAATAACAGTAATAATAATAAAAAAATAAAAAAATAAAAATAATAAAAATACTAATTATAATACTATTAATAACAATTCTTATTATTCTTATTATAATTATAATACTATTTATAACAACAAAGGTATCATCATCATCACTACTACTACTACTACTACTACTACTACTACTATTATTATTATTATTATTAGTATTAGTTTATTATTATTATTATTATTATTATTATTATTATTAGTAGTAGTAGTAGTAGTAGTAGTAGTAGTAGTAGTAGCATTAAAGATACTATTATTATTATTATTATTATTATTAACCATTACATTACATATCCTCATTAGCCCATAACCAGCACCCCCTCACTAGAGCCTACCATTACCACCACCCTCAATAACCACCTACATTACCTCATTAAAGATAACGAGGCTTGGATATCTTAAGGGGGGATGGACGTATTTATTTGATCATTTATATATATTTATTTATAATAATGTTAGTTTCCTCCCTAAGCCTCCATCAAGCTTGGGAAAAAAAAAAAATCCTCCTTCAAGATAAAGTTGATATTTCGATAGAAAAATTTACCAGCCGAAGGCCGGTTCCTCTTAAATTACAGGCTTGTTATCGCTCGGCAGGAAAAACTCGACACCTAAATGACAGGAAAAGTCTAAATATTAACAAAGAAATGGGGTGAAAGGTCTTAAAATCGCCAAACTAATGAGCCGAACGTCATAAAATCTGAAAACTAATGTGGCTAAACATGAGGAAGAAGAGGGCCTAGAAAAACGACCCCTCTCCCTTTAACCCTTTCAGTACCGGTGCCTTCTTTACAACATTATTCTGCTACTATTAGAAGATTTTGTTTAATGTAAAAAGGGCCTCCAGCAATTAACAGCATTCGAACTATCTCGCTTGACTTCTTTAACCCGTCCAGTACCAGGGATGTCTTTTTCATCATATTCTGGCAACTATCAGACGATTTTATTCAGCTTAGGAAGAACCTCTAGCAATAATAAGGCATCCAACTACCTCAACCAACCCTTTTAACCACCACAGATCCTTCCTAAACTGCATAATATCGTGTTAATATAGCTAGAATAAAATATAACATACGTCGCTGGTACTCAAAGGGTTAACTACAACAGATCCGTCTTAAACTGCACACAATCGTCTAAATATAGCTGGAATAAAATTACAAAGACGTCGCCGGTACAGAATTGGTTAACCCTTTGAAGACCCGATGCCGCATGTCTTTCCTGTTCTCTGGCAATTATTAGACGATTTTCTTCAGATTAGGAAGGGTATATGGAGGTCGGAAGGTTAATTGAGATAGTCTCTACCCCTTCAAAGGGTTAAAAGGGGGACCCGTTGAGCTGGCCATAATGCCCTATCCCAGAAAATTCTTCGACTATATATATATATATATATATATATATTAATTAAAATGTAAAACTTGCAAACAAAGCAAACCAAAACTGGGACAAAGACAATATAAAGTCAAAACAACATATCAAAATCGCTAAGTGGAAACAACGCTTACTAAAATAAAATTTATGAAATGAAAGAACACAATCCACAACATAGGGTGTACATTACTACATGAGCAAGTTAATCTGTTTCCCAAGCAAACGAATTGCACACATAACAACGCACTATATATATTGAGATAGTCTTTACCCTTTTGATACCTACAGATCCTTCCAAAACTGTATATAATCTACTAGTGATGGCCAGGATAAATTGTTAAAATGCATCATTATCCTCAAGGGGTTAAATAACATAACATAACCTGTTTCTAAATACATTAACCTTAATTCTAAATAAATTATTTTAAACTAATCCTAAATAAGCTAACCGAACATATGGTGTATTACACAATTCAGCGAATCTCTGGATATTTCGGTTTTTGGAGGCAAGTTGGTGAGGTAGCGAGTTGTCTTACTACCGATGAAAAGTACCGTACCAATATGTAAACACGGTGAGGTAGCGAGTTGTCTTAATGCCGATGGACAGTACGGTACCGCTATGTAAACACCGGACTGTAAGTACTGTACGATAACGACCGATTGGAAGTAGTAATTGGGATGATACTTACCGGTAGACACAGTACGTATCGAGGCCTAGGTACTTCACTGTGGAATGTGTGTGTGTGTGTGTGTGTGTGTGTGTGTGTGTGTGTGTGTGTGTGTGTGTGTGTGTGTGTGTGTGTGTGTGTGTGTGTGTGTGTTTATATTTACAGAGTACTAATCTTAAAACATCTTAGAAAGCTTCACCAGTTTCGAACACAATATAGAACACATACAGTATATAATAAGAATACAAGATGTGTTCCCAAAACCTATGACTATGTTCGAATTGCTAAGTAGATTATTTTATTATTATTATTGCACACTCTTACGTACATTCACTCATAAACATTCGTGGACCCCTGTTTTTTGTTGTTGTTGTATGCATTATAACTCTCTGGATTGATTTTTAGATGGAACTCGTTTATCAACAAATAGTAAACATAGTTTTGTAGTTGATGTATAGAACATTATATTCATAAATTAGTTTCCAGAGATATACTTCCAAAATAGGTAATAAGTGGGGTCCACGAATTTTTATGAGTGACCGTACCAGATATATTACAGTGACATTATACTGTACACTCGGATGCCAAAGTCTCTAGTCCACAAATAAATATTCGTGGACATCACTTATTTCTAATAATGGAAGTATATCTCAGGAAACGAATGGATGAATATATCTTTCTATACATCAACTATAAAACTATAAATACAAAGAAGTACAAACTGCAACAGACCTATTGG
This sequence comes from Paralithodes platypus, assembly GCA_032716605.1. Classification (NCBI taxonomy): domain Eukaryota; kingdom Metazoa; phylum Arthropoda; class Malacostraca; order Decapoda; family Lithodidae; genus Paralithodes; species Paralithodes platypus. The sequence continues at coordinate 38,920,109 of CM064507.1, forward strand.
TCCTTATGGGGTACTTTGGATATCTAAACTACTAATATACTAACTACGAGGTAGAGAAAAGGATAGCAAATAAAGAAGTTCTATCTAAAATGCAATCCAGATAGTTATATTTGCATAAAGAAAACATAGGAGGTCAACGAATTCTTATGAGTAGTCTAGACATTTAATCCAGATAGTTATAATTGCATAAAAAAAACACACAGGCAGTCTACGAATTCTTACGAGTGGTCTAGAAGGAATCCGAATGTATTTGAATGGTAGATCGGAAATAGCCACCGAGATGAAACTTTACCAGAAGAAGACGACATATACAGACTTATAACACACATAACAAAGCCACTCCAACAGCATCCTCTCTCTACCCTACCTCTTCCTCCTCCCACCTTCTGTTCCACCTATATACCCTCATCATCGTCCCAAACCATCTCCCCCCTCCCTTCCTCCTCCTCCACCCTACCTCTTCCTCCCCTCCACCCTCCCACCTTCCTCCACCACCTACATACCCTCCTCATCCTCATAAACAATCTCCCCCCACCCCTTCCTCCTCCTCACCCCCACTTTCCTCCCCTCCCTCGCTCCCACCTTCTGCTCCACCTATCTGCCCTCCTCGCTCTCACCTTCCTCCACCACCTATCTACCATACCCCTTCCTCCTCCTCCCCACCCTCCTCTTCCTCCGGTATTGTGACTCTCCCCAATTACCCCAGTAGGTCTTTTAGCGAACCCTGGCGGCCCTGTACTTGCGCTCCCGCGGCGTCACAGCGTAATGACGACCCGGGGAGGCGCTCTAACAATGCCGGCGACGTCACGGAATTACAGACCCGCACCGTACCTAAGCTCAATGAAGTCGCCTAATTGCTTCCCGTGCAATGGCTACCGTTTTTTGTACCACTATGACAGACGATCTCTAACCTGAGTAAATTCGCCTCATCTATTTCCATTCCTGTACATACCGTATTATACCAAGCTGAGCAAAGAAGAGAAAATATAGAATGCTAGAACTATGGCATATAGAGGAAGAAGGAAGGAAGGGCGAGAATGGTGATGTTGCAAAAGCAGAGAAGATAGTGGTTTAGTCATCCCCTCACCGATGATGGCAATGTTGCGGACTTGGTGACTCAGCAGTATTAGACCGAGTACTGCACACACACACGCACATACCCTACATACATACATACACACACACACACACACATACACATACACACACCAAATACACTCTCACACTCTCTCTCTCTCTCTCTCTCTCTCTCTTACACACACACACACACACCCACACTTAACCGACTGCATATCTTTAAAACTACACAGTAAATTAATAATAATAATAATAATAATAATAATAATAATAATAATAAATTATACACCTAATAAGTGTTTAAATAATTCATGTCTTGAAACTAGCACGCAACACAAAGTAAGTACCATAAGTGCTAAAACATTAAGCTTGCCAGGACCTTACCCCTCAACCCGCCAATAAGTCAATATACAGTATATATATATATATATATATATATAGAGAGAGAGAGAGAGAGAGAGAGAGAGAATGAAAAATTCCCCCCCTCCAAAAAAAAATAAAAGAAAATACAACAAAAAGTAAACATTAATTGATACAAATAAGTTCATACATACATACATATACTCTGGCACATCCCCCCCCCCCCTCCAAATCAAAATCACACACATCTAGGTAGTCCAGGAGAAATACCCAGACACCCAGGCCCATTTGGTGTCTCTAGCAAGATTCCCAGGTCTCAGATCTCCTAGAGAGGCTCCGATTTGATTTCCGCAGGCAGACCCGCATCAAAGCTCTAGCACCACAAGCCCGCCCACCATGCATCCAGACGTACCCTTCATTTCTACCGGCTCACCGGGCCAGGCGCCTGACGGACTATTATCTAGTCCAATTGGCGCCTGACCCCCTCTCCCAAACCATTAAAATAAGTAAATAAATAAATATATAGAAATAAAAGCAAATAATACATACAAATAAATAAATAAATAAATAAAACTATATAAATAATAATACACCAAATAAATAAAGGTGTGTAGTGTTATTGTGCACCTTCCCGGGATAAACAATTAACAGATAAGGGGAAGGAAGAGGAGGGTGTTTCACAAGCGACCAGTCTGGTATTTCACCATCTTCATTGTTCGTGAGAAACATGTGTGGGGGAGAGGGGAATGTGGGAGTTTTTGTGTCCTAGTTACTACACACTTAAAATGAGTGACTTCGATGCAGTACATACCGGTACTAGGTTAATGCCGGCGTCACACAAGCTGGTTCATCGACGAATTGTATCGGAGTCTGGAATCAGCTACAAGTTATTATATTATGTTAACGCCTTCAGGATATGATGAAGCCTTTTATCATTTAATTCTGCATAGTTATTATTAGACAAATTTTACATCGTATCTAACTACTACACTTAAGGGGAGGTTTTTAGTTTGCTCCCTAGACCTCCATCAAGCTTAAAAATATACCCCCAAGACCCACCTTCTAGATAAATTTGTAAATTTTTCGGTATATATACTGTATGTCACGGCCAAAGGCCAGTTCCTCCTAAATTACAGGTTTGCTATCACTCGCTAGGAAAACATCGACATTGAAATGGCACGATATTTCTTAATATTGACAAATAAATGGGGTAAAAGGTCTTAAAATCGCCAAACTAATTGGGCGAATGTTTTAAAATCTCATAACAAATGGAGCTAAACATGAGTGAGAAGGGGGGGGGGGTTCCTGAATAATGCAAAAACCTGCCCTTAAAAGTTTCTCTCCACTTTCCGCATACAGACCCTGAAATATGATGAGATATCTCCCCCAATTATCACTCTAGGCTCAATTATCAGCCTTTTTAACGCGGCCCCTTGGAAAACCCTTGAGTAATTATATTAAAACCCAGGAACCTAATTATTGTTGTGGCTGTCATAGCAAACGTGTGACAATTATCGTGTGGCTGATTTTTCCTTCGGTATATTCGTCCTAACAAACATAAATACATACATAACAAGATACATTTAACACAATTAATAACATACACAATAGCATACATACATACATACATACATACATAATATCATACCGAATAAGAAACCTTGGGCAATTATCGTTTGCCAGATTTTTCCTTCGGTTTACTCGTCCTAACAAACATAAATACAAACATAACATATACTGTATAATAACACATAATAACACACATAATAGCATACATACATACATAACATCATACATAATGACAAACATTGGACAATTATCACGTGGTAGATTTTACCTCGGTGTCTTCATCCTCCTAACACACATACATACAAACATATTTAAATACATAACAATATAATACACGCATAATAACACACATAACAACATACATAATAGCATACATAATTATAGTAACATATACATTATACCATACATACATACATACATACATAACATCATACATAACAAATTAAAAATAAACATGGACAATTATCATATGGCAGATTTTTAGAACAGTTCTCTTGTGCTAGTGAGAAATTCGTGAAGACCAATAACCAACCAGGCAGCCAACCAACTATTTAACCAATCAACCGACCGTTCGTTCAAACAACCAGCCAATCAATCAACCAGGCTGCCAACTGACTATTCAACCAATCAACCGACCAGTCAACCTAACAACCAATCATTTAACCAGTCAACTAACCAACCAACCAACTATACAACCAATCAACCAGCAAGCCGCCTACCCATTCAACCACCCAATGAAACAGACAGCCAGCCAGACAACCAACCACTCAAACAACCAGCCCACCACCCATTCAACCAATCATGAAACCAGCCAACCAATCAACCACCCAGACACACAAACAAACAAACAGCCAAGTAAAGATAATAACAAAGTCATAATAAACCCCAACCCAACATTCACTATTTATACGAACACAACAAAAGCCTGAGCAGCCATTTCGAAACAAGCCACAAGGGGACCCCCAAATAAAGTTTAAAACAAATTGTGTGTGAATTAGCGTGTTCCCGCGGCGCCGAATGAACGGGCGGCTCGCTAATTGCCGCCCCTACCTGTCGTTACCTGTAGAGTGCCTGTATTTAGAGAGTGGCGACATAGGGGGTTCCAAGGAGTCAGAAACAATATGGCGCTCGGGGACCTTAGAGCAGCTTTAATTATGACACTACCTTAGCGTATCTTTAAATAGAGAGTGCGACATAGGGGTTCCCAGGAGTCAGAAACAATATGGCGCCCGGGAACCTTAGAGTGCCTTTATAAAGACAATAGCGACATAGGGTGCCCCGAAAGTCAGAAACCATATGGGGCCCGGGTACCTTAGAGTGCCTTGATATAGAGAGTATCGACATAGCGGGTCCAGAAAGTCAGAAACATTATGGCGCCACCTGAATGAAGTGAAGCGTCTTATTATCGCCACACTATTGGGATGAAACATCTTACAATTTCCAAACTAATGGAGCGAAACAAGGGAGGTTCTCTAACACTGTATATTATCCAATACATCCCATGGGTGCCAGGAGACTCACCACCCATGTCTCCCTGGGCGGGATTCGAACCCTGGAACTTTATATTGTGAGCTGAGCGTGCTAAATAATTGCACCACATGAAATCTTGTATAAGGGATATATAAAATGTGTGTGTGTGTGTGTACAGAGAGAGAGAGAGAGAGAGAGAGAGAGAGAGAGAGAGAGAGAGAGAGAGAGAGAGAGAGAGAGAGAGAGAGAGAGAGAGAGAGAACAACTGGTATAATAAATAGTGAGGTAGTATTGTTCACGCACACACAAACACACACACACGCGCATACATACGCATTCACTCTTCCCTGTGACAGAGGGATATCTCTCTCTCTCTCTCTCTCTCAATAACCATTGATGTAATGAAAATATGAATAGTCTCCTCATACGATTGCACTAGTTCTGTAGTGCTATTATTTACAACCTGTCAATTAATAATTCAGTCACTAGAAGCTTGCTTTTTTTTTTTTTTTTTTTTTTTTTTTTTTTTTTTTTTAACGTATATACAGACCATGTGACAATTAAATGAGGAAACTATAATAACACATCTGAATAATGCCAACCTGATTTATAAACACAAATATGAATGTAA
>CM064507.1:38925315-38947815 GCA_032716605.1 Paralithodes platypus
TACACAGATAGATTAGAATAGTCAAGTCTGGTCAGGTCATAATTTTATGGTCATATATATATAATATTATAGATATATATATAATATATATTATTATATATATATATATATATATTATATAAACACCAAGCTGTCGTCTATTCTCTCACGGACAATCTTCCGGGTAATACAAGAAAAAAGGAAAAACAGGGGGGGGAGAATCGAGGCTTTACAATACCCACTCCTAAAAAAATCATCTGTGTGTTGCTAAATAGCATATTATTAAAGTACAAAAATGTGTTGCCATCATACTGCCCTTGTTGCAATATTTTTTAGGAACCATACTTCTTTTACATACAAAAATAAATGTCTTACAAAATTATACGATTATACTTATACAGATATGCAATACATACATTGACAATTTTATATATTAACTTATACAGACTATGCATATACATTGACCATTATATCATTATATATTATACAGAATATGCATTATACATTGACATTGATATTTTACTTATACAGATATGCATATACATTGACATTATATATACTTATACAGATATGCATATACATTGACATTATATATACTTATACAGATATGCATATACATTGAAATTTGCCTAACAATACAATTTAATCATATATACAATTTGATACAAATCAATGAACTTGCAGATCCCTTTCAAACTTGTATCTAATATATATATATATATATATATATATATATATATATATATATATATATATATATATATATATATAATATAATTATCTACCCAGTGTATTATAGATATATACTATTATATATATATACTACAGTGTCTATATATAGTATATTATATATATAGATATATTATATCTTATATATAATATAATTATACAGTGTATATATAACTAATATAATATATATATATATTATAATATATACAGTGTTCTATATAGATATATCTATATATATATATATATATATATTATATAATATATAGTTATATAGATGTAATATATTATAATATAATAATATCTTATCTAGTATGTTATATATTATATATACCACCGCAGACGTGCAACGGCGCCCTCTCTAGAGGAATAATATATAATAATTATAATATACAGTATATGTACTGTGTTTTCTAATATATATTATATATATATTATATATAATATATATATATAATATTATATATATATCTTTATATATAGATACTTATAATAATATATATAGATAGCCTAAATAGATAGATAGACAGATAGAGAGTCAGAGTCAGGCGAAAGAGTTAAACAAAATATATCATAGACGTCAGGCGCGCATAGAAAACGAAGGCTCTTCAAACCCCCCACCCAGGTAAAAAAAAATATATATGAAGAAACACGGGCGAAATGTGATGGCGTTTACACCGTCGAGGGAAAGGGTTGACGGCGGGAATTGAGCCTTTCAGAAACCCGGCGCCTGAGTAAGTGCTGCTGGAAGTGGTGGTGATTGGTGGGAGGACAGCTGGGAAGAGGTGGGTGAGAGAGAGAGAGAGAGAGAGAGAGAGAGAGAGAGAGAGAGAGAGAGAGAGGGAGGGATAAAGAGAGAGTGAGAGAGTGAGTGAGAATGAGAGTGAAAGAGGAAGAGATAGAGAAAGATAGAGAGTGAGAGGGAGAATGAGTAAATAGTGTTTGTAAAGAAAGAAGAAGTGTCATGAAAGCAATATATATACAGTATATATATATATATATATATATATATATATATATATATATGAGAGCGAGAGGTAGGAGTGGATTTACACAGATGTACATAAATGCAGTGTCCACAAAGATCTTGCGTTCTCAGCGAGGTGGCCAGGTCGTAGTTCTTGACATGATACCAACAAATAATGCAAAGCCTCAACCCGCCCTCCAATGAAGACAGAAGGTTCTGAAAATTGTTTGGGGAATTGAATTGATAGTTAAAAATGAAACAGAAATAGCCTGAAAGATTTACTTGATAGTTAAAAATGGAACAGTAATGGCATAAATGATTGGGTTGATAGGTAAATATGAAACAGAAATAGCTTGAAATATGAAACGGAAATAGCTTGAAATATGAAACAGAAATAGCTTGAAATATGAAACGGAAATAGCTTGACATATTTACTTGATATATGGAACAGAAATAGTTTGAAGGTTTTATTTGATAATTAAAAATGGAACAGAAATAGCTTGAAGGTTTTAATTGATAGTTGAGAATGGAACTGAAATGGCGTAACAAATTTAATTAATAGTTAATAATGGAACAAAAGCAGCTTGAAGGATTTAATTGACATTTAACACTGCGGATCGATGACGGACTTCAGTTCTGTTTTTTGGCTATTATTAGATGATTTTATTCAGATTAGGAGGGGTATATGAAAGTCTGAGGGTTGTTGTTGTTGTTGTTCCCTAAGCTGCCTGGCCGAACAGCCCCGAAGTCTGAGGGTTTATCGAGATTGTCTTTACCCTTTTAATTCCCACAGATCCTTCCTAAGCTGTATACAATCGTCTGATGCTAGGGAAGACACTAAAAACACTACAATCCTCCCCTTAATTTAACTGAAAAAGAGAGAGAGAGAGAGAGAGAGAGAGAGAGAGAGAGAGAGAGAGAGATTAGTATAGTTAGGGTAAAAGACAGGCTTGGCTTAAAGTTTATCAGCCTGGAGTTTGACACTTATGGAAAAGGCCACAACGAAGTCTTTAGAGATACGGAATATACCAAAGGCTCAGTAATGGTTTTGAAAATTACTGAATTATGCAGGGAAATATATATACCAAATGTTGCTATTTATTTGTAAAGAGATTAGAGTTAGAAAATCTTATAATAATCGCAGTTATTGTGATGGTAAGTTTAGCCGGTGTCACACGAGCGATATGCCATCAATATTTACGGGCATTTGTAATCTGGCAGCTTCAATGCATAAGTTCCTTCAGATTTATATTAACTAACATAATCTACCTTTGATATAGTTTCCGATTCCGAAGAAGATAGATAATATATTGCTAATGATCGAAAATAATAAGATATAGATAAATAAATGCATAAATACATAAACAACAAAATGTGAGAATCAAATGTATGCTAAATATGAGCTTGAGAAATTCCGACGGCCGTATCATGGCTGCTTCTCTGACTGTCTATAATACTCTATATCTCCCAATTATATCCAGTTTATCCCAGTCTGATGGTGTGTGTGTGTGTGTGTGTGTGTGTGTGTGTGTGTGTGTGTGTGTGTGTGTGTGTGTGTGTGTTGGGGGAGGAAGGTCGTGTGTGTTACTGTGTAGTTGTAGTAGTAGTACCGGTAATAGTTGTTGTTGTTGAAATAGTAGTAGTAATAGTAGTAGTAATAGTAGTATCGGTATTAATTATAATGATAGTAGTGGTCTATATCTTCGAATATTATTTATTTTATCCAAAATCTGATGTTGATGGTGGGAGTTTAATATATTGTTCGTGTGTGTGTGTGTGTGTGAGTGTGTGTAGCTGTATAGCGTAGCTAAGTATATTTACTTGCGAAATGGTATGAGTGGAGAGATAAATGAGAGTCCGGAAAAAGTATATCAATCACTCGATTTGTAAACACATATTCCTTTGCAACTTTAATGTACGATCATATAATCAAATATTCACAGCTTGGAGATTTGTTACACGGTAATATTTATCGAGTGTGTATGTTTATGTACGTAATATAGTTACTTTTCTCTTATTATTCCTAGATTTCCCAAATATTAAGACTACAAAAAGAGTCGGTAATTACGCTGACAACAAAAGCGATAGACAAGCAAAATTCCAAACGATGTTATCAACATTTATTTTGTAATCTCTCCATTATGGGGAGTAACAAGTTATCGCCCAGCTGATCAGAGCGAGGAAAAAAAGGGCATAATCCAAAGTAGATTATTCGTTCTGTAATTGATGAAGATTATGACAGTAATCGAGATATTATAGAGATAATTTAGAGATACACCCAGCAGTGGAAATATACGAGACTAATTGTTATGTTTCAATTAGGAACAATATGTATACATGTTTTAGTTGTTCATTTGTTTGGGGTAAATGTGGATGATTAATTTTGTGTGAGGGATCGATGCAGATATGTTATTTAGCTTTTGATACATCAGTGATAACATTTTGTTTTAGATGATTCAGAGATTGTAATATTATTTGAGATTATTGAGATATAATATTAGGTCTTTGATTATTCAGAGATATATTTTAATGTATACAGTATATTCATAGTTGTAATTTTGTTTTCTATAAATTCGAGGTATGATTTAGTCTTACATAGATTCAGATATGTAATTATGTTTGAGATAAATTATGATAACATATGGCTGAATTTTGATTTCACAGATGAATGATAATGATATTTGTGGGGAGTAAAATTTGCATTTTATGTGTTCATTATGAACACAAAGCAGTCTCCCAATAAAAAACTGCCACTGTCCGTCAATTTCCGTCCAGTGTAACGTTGACGGGGGGAGGACGAGGAGGCAGACAGAGATCAGAGATCAAGAGACAGAGATCAGAGACACAGATCAGGAGACAGAGATGAGGGGGCTAAGTGAGCTTGGGGCGTCAGATAAAGGGGCGTGAGGAACTAGATAACAACTGGGATGATTAATGGACGATAATTTGTTACAACTTCCTGTATAGTGGGCGAGGGAGGGAGGGAGGAAGCGAGCTTGTTGCTGCTCTTCTTGTGGGTGTGGGCGTGTGGGTGTCTGAACCGCCATTTTGATGACCTTATTATGGCTGTGAGGTAAGGGAGCTGTGTGTTTATCATCTTCCTCCTGTACTTACTTCTTCACCTTCTTTGATCATTTCCTCTTCAAAATGTATCGATTCATATACATATATATATATATATATACTGTATATATACACCGTATATATATATATATATATATATATATATATATATATATATATATATATATATATACATATATATATATATATATACTGTATATATACACCGTATATATATACTATAGATTATGTAGTCTATTGTGTTATTCTTTAGCCTGATAAGCATGTGGGCTTCACCCAGTAGTTATGTTAATAATGTCTTCCTTACATTATTTCATGTAAGAAAGGGTACGTTGTTATCTAAAGCACTCTCGACGATAGCTTAATTTCGTTTTTCCCCTAGCTCATTTATTAAGCATACTATTAGCAGGAACGGCAAAGCCAGGTAGTCAATCCCGGACCACACCCATTAATCCACAAGGCCATTTAGCGACCCATATTAACTCAGACACTTATTGCGGCCATCATTCTTTATACACTACGCCCATTTACTTGTCGGGCCACGGATGATAAATTATGTGTGTGTGTGTGTGTGTGTGAGAGAGAGAGAGAGAGGAGAGAGAGGAGAGAGATGAGAGAGAGAGAGAGAGGAGATGAGAGAGGAGAGAGAGAGAGAGAGAGAGAGAGAGAGAGAGAGAGAGAGAGAGGTGAGAGAGGAGAGAGAGAGGAGAGAGCGAGAGAGAGAGAGAGAGAGAGAGAGAGGAGAGAGAGAGAGAGAGAGAGAGAGAGAGAGAGAGAGAGAGAGAGAGAGAGAGAGAGAGAGAGAGAGAGAGAGAGAGAGAGAGAGAGAGAGAGAGAGAGAGAGAGAGAGAGAGAGAGAGAGAGAGAGAGAGAGAGAGAGAGAGAGAGATGAGATCGTGAACAAGAGGAGGATAGAGGTGGAAATTCGTAGAGAGGATGGGGGTGGTGGGGGGGATAGGAGGAGGAGGAGGAGGAAACTGGAGGGGAGAGGAGGAGGGTATGTAGAGGGGGAGGAGGACGATGTGAGAGGTCGAGACAATCAGCAGGTTGATTGGAGATGTTGACAAAACAAATGGTGATGAATTTGAAGCGAGAGATGAGGTGTGTTGATGGACAGTCTGGATGATAAACATAATGGGGGTGCTAAGGAGAATGAGTGGATGGTGTGGATGAACTGAGATAATATTGAGGTTAAGGGATCACGCCATGGTGTAGTGGATTATAGTATGGACACTCGTCCTGACTGTCGGTGGTTCGAGGCCGGCTGGGAGTATATATATATATATTGTAAGTATGTTTTTCACTATACCAATCCATTTATTACTTCTTCTGTAGCTCGTAAATCACCCATTGTTTATCTCGTGACCCAGACCAAGCCACCCCATCTCGTTTAGCCTCTGTGGTGCTCCTACACATTATCGTTCACAAATTGCTCCCCCTGATGATTTATAAGCTCGAAGATAATTTGTAGCGAGGGGAAACATAACGAGCAGCATCTTGATAGCTGTGTCGGATTGGTCGGATTTTCGCCTCTTGACATCTTAAGCAAATGTTGTCATTGGGATTATATCATTAATCAAGGCTTTTGGCAATAAGCAATTTCTTGCCATTATGAGTATACCTATATATTTTGTTTGGTCAAATTGAAGCTATGAGTCATCTGTTATACTCACTACTATTATTCTTAAGGTAGTATCGCACTAGAGGTTTTATCCTCCATATTCCACGATCAGCATTACCAGCAACATTTCGAGGATAGTTGGCACTGGTATCGGCACTATATTTAGGTTATATATATATATATATATATATATATATATATATATATATATATAGATATATATATATATATATATATATATATATATATATCATATATTAGATTACCTCTTAAGCTGCCAGACCAGTGTTTACAAGAAAACTTGAGGGAAAAAATATTCGCGTGAGAAAGGCTTGTGACTTTTTCCTTTCTTCTCTTTCCATTTTTTTTTTTTTTTTTTATCTAGTTCATTGTGTGTATATTTGATCTCCATCATCCGTATATTATTCCAACGTGTGTATTTGCATAATAGGACGTGTAAGAGGTCCATGGTTTGTTATAAATGACAGTACCTCCCCAATGTCCTTTTATATTGGCTGCAACACCTCATCCATATTTTATTTTACCGCTTTAAAACAAACGGAACCTTTTTTTTTATTGTAATCCAACCCATTAGTATTTGTTTATTATTATTATTATTATTATTATTATTATTATTATTATTAGCGTTTTATTTATTAGTTATATTATTATTATTATTATTATTATTATTGAATTGGTTGTCCTGTACTCTTGCTTTTCTTTCTTCCCTTATCCTCCACCACGTCCTTCTCCTTAATTCATCGTTGTCGCTAGCGGTACTCTTTAATTATGCTTATTATTACACCCCCCCCCCCCCTCTCTGTATCTGTCCTTGTTATCTGTCTTGATAAACCATAGTGACAGGTTAACTCTTTGAAGATTATGACGCACTTTGACAGTTTATTATGGCTATCATTAGAGGATTTTATACAGTTATTCATTCTTGGCATCTGTCCTTAATAAAATCGTCAAGTGTTAGCCATAGTATAACGAATAGAAGCTCCATACATTCCGAAAGGGTTAATTTATCGGTGAGGTTAACGGTACCTCTTAATTACGCTTATTATCCCCCTTATTGACTCGTAGAGATCCTTCCTAATCTTACTAAAATCGTCAAATGGTAGCCAAAAATAATAATAAGAAAAGCTGAAAGGGTTAGTTTATCGGTGTTGCTAGTTGTGTCCTTTTAATTACGCTCATTATTCCCCCTATTGCTTCCTAGAGATCCTTCTAAAACTTAACCAAATCGTCAAATGATAGCCAGAATAAAAGCGTCATCGTCTACTGAAAGGGTTAAATATTTAATCGGCGTCGCTAGCGGTACCTTTTAATTACTCTTATTATCCCCCCCCCCTCGTATCTGTCCTTGTCATCAGCCGCGATAACCCCCCCCCCCCCCCCCCGTGATGACAGGTTAATGGGGCTCTTATCAACACCTCCCCTTGTTATAATGCACGACATGGCGCCCTCCCAGCTTTAAGGGGGTAGTACTTGGTTTTTCGCATATATATTCATTTATTTATTTTTTAGTTTCCTCGCTAGACTTCATCAAGCTTAGAAAAAAAAAACCTAGACCCCCTTTCAAGATAAATTTGTACATTTTTCGGTAGAAATTTTTCCAGGCCAAAGGCCGGTTGCTCTTAAATTACAGGCTCGCTATCGCTCGCCAGGTAAAACATGAACACCTAAATGGCACGAAAGATCTTAAAATCAACAAAAATGGGACGAACATTCTCGAAATTTCAAAGGCAATGGGGCTAAACATGAGGGAGAAAAGTCCTGAGAAAAATCCCTCAAGTGAAAATCTTCCCATAAGGGGGGTAGGGTTTATTTTTTGGTCTATGTATTAATTCATATATTTATTTTATCCCATCTGTACCGGCGCCGTCTTTTTAATTTTATTCTAGCTCTATTTAGATGATGTTGTGCCGTTTAAGAAGGATCTGTGGTAGTGAAAGGGGTTATGTGAGCTAGTTTGAAGCCTGGTAATTGCTGGAGGCCCTCTTTCAACTGAATGAAATCGTCTAATAGTAGCTAGAGTAATCTTAAAAGGACGGCGCCGGTACAGAAGGGGTTAATTTTTAGTGTCCTCGCTAGACCTCCACCAAGCTTAAAATAAATAAAACTCCGAGATTAATTTATACATTTTTTGGTAGGAAAGTGTCATTCAACTTGTCAATCAGGCAACTCTGGAATAATTACCCAACCTATCAACTAAGCATCCATCCACCAAGTTAAATACCCACATTGGTTTACCGGCGATGTCTTATTTATTTTATTCCAGCAATTATGAGAGGATTTTATTCAGCTTAGGAGGGACGTGGAGCAATTAATATGGTACAAACTATATCAATGAATCCTTGTCACTACCATTGAGCCTTCCTAAGTTGCGTAAAATCGTCTATAGGGAGCTGAAATCAAAATAAAATACCCTCACTTTGTTTACCTTCCCGGCTACGTCCCTCCCTCCCTCCCTGCCTTCCTAGAAAGAGAGGAAGAAAGCTCATGAAGATTGGAAGGAAACGTGTCAGGGGTTGAACAGGTACAGTCATATGCCAAAGTGTTTTCCCACCTTTTATTCTGAGGCAATTTATAGTTTCAGCATTTAAGTAGATGTGAGACTTCTGCCCCTCTTTTCGTCCCCACTCAGTACATAAAGTTGTTAATTAGTTTAAGCTTTTAATTGCCTTGCTTTTAAGTTCATTCGTAGCCAATGTGAAAGAGAACTTTGGATATTGACTGTACAGAACACGAAACAGAAGGCAGTGGTTGTGAACAGGGGGAGTAATTTTGAAATTCACAGTACAATGAGTACTTGTTCGGAAAAGGTTTTAACCCCATGATGAAACAACAACAACACACTTTTACAGTAAATAGTACATTCGCAATGTGGGTATGTAACCACCATGCAGTGAAAAAGAGTGTGTGTAAGTTATATTGTATTATGTTTATATATTTATCAAGGGATAGTTTAGCTGGATTTGATGGAGATGAACTGCTTGAGTAATATATGTGAAGTAACTCGTAGAGACAGATTGAGGAATGAAGAGGTACGTAGGAAAGTGGGACAGTATGAATCGTTGTGGGCCAGTGTGGACAGAAGGGTGCTGTGCTGGTATGGACTATGGACATGTTGAGCGAATGGGTGATGAATAAGGTTGGGAAGGACGTCTACCCATTAAAAGACTACTGACAATCTCAATCAATCCTGTTAACCACCATCTATATTTCCTAAGCTTCCTAAAATCGTGTAAAGGTAGCTGGAAGAAAATAATAGAGACCGCTTGTACAGGTGTTAATTCAATTCACACACACATACACAAACACACACAGGACACACACACACATACATACACAAGGACACACACACACACACACACACACACACACACACACACACACACACACACACAATCAAACAATCAAACAAACAAACAGGACACACACACACACACACACACACACACACAACAGGACACACACACACACACACACACACACACACACACACACACACACACACAATCAAACAAACAAACAGGACACACACACAGACACACACAAACAATCAAACAAACAAACAGGACACACACACAGACACACACACACACACACACACAAACAAACAAACAAACAGGACACACACACACACACACACACACACACACACACACACACACACACACACACACACACACACACACACACACACACACACACACACAGCACTATATACCGCAGAAGGCCCCGTAGTAGTGGAGTTTCTGAGAATAAGGGCCCCATCACACCTCGGTCCTGCCCTCTCATTACATACCATAAGGCGGTATTTCTTCATTCTCTCTCTCTCTCTCTCTCTCTCTCTCTCTCTCTCTCTCTCTCTCTCTCTCTCTCTCTCTCTCTCTCTCTCTCTCTCTCTCTCTCTCTCTCTCTCTTCTCTCTCTCTCCTCTCTCTCTCTCTCTCTCTCTCTCTCTCTCTCTCTCTCTCTCTCTCTCTCTCTCTCTCTCTCTCTCTCTCACTTCGATTATTCCTGCCACAAAATTGCTTCATTCTCTTGTTTCTTGGCTAACTATTTCTTTCTCTCGGCCTTCTACTGTTCTCAATTATTGCAATGTTGTTGTTATTGGTGTGTGTGTGTGGGTGTCATTTCTGGGTGACTTCTAATTCGGTGTTTGTGTTTAAACCTATTATCCCTTTGATTAACCCATTGAGTACCAGTGATGCCCTTTTTATCATATTTTGACAACTATTAGACGATTTCATTCAGCCTAGGAAGGAAGTATAGCAATAATTAGGCTTCAATATAGCTCAACCAAGCATTTTAACTACCACAGATCCTTCCTAAACTGCAAAATATCGTCAACATATAGCTAGAATAAAATATAACACGTCGCTGGTACTCAAACGGTTAAGGATTTTAGGTTTTCGTTTCTGTTATTTGTGTTTTGTTATTATGGCTTTATTACATTTCTTTGCTTGATTATTACTCGTCGTCTCTGCTATTCCATCTGTTTCTCGTGTTTTATGCTGGTTTTTATTTATCATTATTCTATGCTGTTTCCTGCTTCGTCTGTTATCTCTTTGTTTATTGTTATTTATCATTTCTTGCACACACTCTTTGTTGTTGTTGTGTTTTTGCTCCTCTTTCTACTACTTCTCCTCCTCCTCCTCCTCTTCTTCCTCCTCCTCCTCCTCCTCCTCCTCCTCCTCCTCCTTGCTCTCTGGTCTGTTGCTTGTTTTGTTTTGTGTTATTGTTTGCTCTTGCTTTTTATCTTGTATTTTGCTTGTATTCTGTTTCTTTCTAATCTCTAGATGTTTTGCCATTTCTGTGTAATGAGATTTGTGTTCAATGTTTCTTATATTATGTTTTGTTTAGGTTTTAGCTCCATTTTCTTTGTCTTGTTTATTTTCTTCCTTGTTACTCTTTCCTCTTTCTTACTTACTTTCTTTTTGCTCTGTTCGTGCCTTGCTTGTATTTGTTTATCATTTCTCCAGTTTATTGTATGTGTAATTGGTTATGTCCTCTGTTTATTGTATGTGTAATTGGTTATGTCCTCTGTTTATTGTATGTGTAATTGGTTATGTCCGCTGTTTATTGTATGTGTAATTGGTTATGTCCTCTGTTTATTGTATGTTTAATTGGTTATGTCCTCTGTATATTGTATGTTTAATTGGTTATGTCCTCTGTTTATTGTATGTGTAATTGGTTATGTCCGCTGTTTATTGTATGTGTAATTGGTTATGTCCTCTTTATTGTATGTGTATTGGTTATGTCCTGTTTTGTATGTATTGTTGTAATTGGTTATGTCTCTGTTTATTGTATGTGTAATTGGTTATGTCCGCTGTTTATTGTATGTTTATGTCCGCTGTTTATTGTATGTGTAATTGGTTATGTCCTCTGTTTATTGTATGTGTAATTGGTTATGTCCTCTGTTTATTGTATGTGTAATTGGTTATGTCCGCTGTTTATTGTATGTTTAATTGGTTATGTCCGCTGTTTATTGTATGTTTAATTGGTTATGTCCTCTGTTTATTGTATGTTTAATTGGTTATGTCCTCTGTTTATTGTATGTTTAATTGGTTATGTCCTCTGTTTATTGTATGTTTAATTGGTTATGTCCTCTGTTTATTGTATGTTTAATTGGTTATGTCCGCTGTTTATTGTATGTTTAATTGGTTATGTCCTCTGTTTATTGTATGTTTAATTGGTTATGTCCGCTGTTTATTGTATGTTTAATTGGTTATGTCCTCTGTTCATTGTATGTTTAATTGGTTATGTCCGCTGTTTATTGTATGTTTAATTGGTTATGTCCTCTGTTTATTGTATGTTTAATTGGTTATGTCCGCTGTTCATTGTATGTTTAATTGGTTATGTCCGCTGTTTATTGTATGTTTAATTGGTTATGTCCTCTGTTCATTGTATGTTTAATTGGTTATGTCCGCTGTTTATTGTATGTTTAATTGGTTATGTCCGCTGTTTTCTCGCTGTTTCTTTGTGTTATCATAATCTTGTAACGTTGATCGCGTTATTCGCTCCATCGATCATTCCAAAACCGATGTCTGTTATTCCAGTTTCTTGATTGTTTATTTATGTTATTTCTTCCTTCTTTATCCTCCCTTGCTTGTTCTTGCATTCCTTGGCTTCTGGCGTGTTCGGGTGTTTATTGGTATTGAGCTTTTATTTTCCGTGTGTATGTGTGTGTGTGTGTGTGTGTGTGTGTGTGTGTGAGAGAGAGAGAGAGAGAGAGAGAGAGAGAGAGAGAGAGAGAGAGAGAGAGAGAGAGAGAGAGAGAGAGAGAGAGAGAGAGAATGTACTTGTTTGGAGTGTTTTAGTTTGCATGTCTAGTCTATGTACAGTATACAGTATGTATGTGTGAGTATACATACAGTAGTTCAATTTATATTCTTAAAACAAACTGAATTTACAGTATATATACTGTATACTGTATATATATATATATATATATATATATATATATACAGTATATACTGTATATAAATTACATCCTTTCACAAAAACTTTATCGCTTATTCATTTCCGGCTATTAACGTAATCGCTACTCTATGCCTTGTTAATAGGCTATTCATTGTGAAAAAAATATAATACAGGTTATATTAGCGGGTATTATTTTTAATAGTAGGTTTCTCAGTGTGTGGTTTTATTGCCGTGGACAATTATTGAAATATTTTTCGGGAAATTTTGTATATATGTAAAGGTTTTAATATTTGTTTTAATATATTTTATTTATTCATTAATTGATTGATTTCTTAGTTTCCTTCATAGACCTCCATCAAACTTAGGATAATACCCACAAGACCCCCATTCGAGATGAAATTGTGAATTTTTCGATCTGGGTGAGCATTTCTTTCGTTTGAAATATGTTTGAGAGGGCGTTTTTGCTAGCATAGGGGACAAACTTAAATACATTGCTCTACAGTAGAATGGCAAAAGCAAGTAAGATCCTCGATAATTGTAATTTAGTAGATTATCATAATAGTCCACAAGACGTCGGATCAGTTAGTGTTTAGGTGGTTTCACTGGATTATTATTTATATATATATATTTTTTTTTCTTGATAAGTTTTTTTTTTTCAGACTTAATTTCGGGATAGGTAAATATATAATTTGAGGAAGAGCAATTTCCTGACAACGTTTTGCACATAGTTTTATCAGGCCACTAATCAGAATATTTGGGGTCGCTATTGCAGTATTTCCGGAAACTAGACAGAGGGTAGATTATATTACATTGCTGAAATATGATAAGTCTTACATTTATAAGCTGTCAAAAAACAAATAACTAAATAAACACACACACACACACACACACACACACACACACACACACACACACACACTCTGAATACAATTACCGGAAGAACCGTTCGTATGACACCGGCTTTACCGAAGAAAAAGATGACGGAAAAGACGCCCATGTGTGTGTGTTTGTGTGTATTTATGTGTGTGTGTGTTTGTGTGTGTGTGTGTGTGCGTTTATGTGTGTGTGTTAGTGAGTGTGTTTGTGTGTGTGTGTGTGTGTGTGTGCGCGTGTATGTGCGTGTATTAGGAGCATGAAGGGATGGTATGTGTGTGTGTGTTGGTGAGGTGTGTGTGTGTGAGTATATGTGTGTGTGTGTGTGTGTGTGTGCGCGTTGGTGTGTGGGTGTGTGCGTGTGTGTGTCTATGTGCGTGTATTAGGATCATGAAGGGATGGTATGTGTGTGTGTGTTGGTGAGGTGTGTGTGTCTGTGTGAGTGTATATGTGTGTGTGTGTGTGTGTGCGTTGGTGTGTGGGAGTGTGTGTCTATGTGCGTGTATTAGGATCATGAAGGGATGGTAAGTGTGGGTTTGAACATAAACACGAGTCATTGTCGGCGAGTGGAAGGGTATATTGTAGGTATAATATAGAGTGAATGGTGTGTGTAGTGGTAAGGTATTGTGTAGTGTGAATGGTGTGTGTTTGTGAGTGTGTGTGTTGGTGTGTGTAGTGGTAAGGTATTGTGTAGTGTGAATGGTGTGTGTGTGTGTGTGTGTGTGTTCAGTTTTGGATGGAATTTTGGAGGTCAGAGGTTTATTCAAGATAGCGGTTACCCCTTTGATTCCTAGAGATCTGTCCTAAATTACATCACATCGTCTATTCGTAGCCAGAATATATATTGTATTCTTAGAGATCCTTCGTAAGCTGCATAGAATCGTCCAACAATAGCCAGAATATAATTAAAAAATTTGTACTCGTCTCCTGAAGAGGTTAAGACGCTGCACATTCCCCCAAAAATATATTTATATTAGATTATATTACTTTATTGCATTTATTTATTTATGTATATACAGTATATATATATATATATATATATATGTATATATTATGTATATATATATATATATATATATATATAGAGATATATATTTTTTTTTTTTTTTTTTTTTTTTTTTTTTTATATATATACCGTATATATATACCGGTATATATATATATATATATATATATATATATATATATATATATTTTTTTTTTTTTTTTTTTTGGGGGGGTACAATTGAATTATCTACATCTTAATTACCCAGCTAGTATCAAGTTCTTGTAGTGTAATGTGGTATTAATTGTAAAGGCTTAGTTTTAATATGATGCCGAGACATAATACTTTCACATTTGTCCATTAATTATCGAGAAATCACCTGCTAATGGGGTAAAATTTCCAAGAAGTTAAAACTAAATATATATATATATATATATATATTTTATATAAACAAAACAAGATAATTCCCCCGGAAGTGAAGGCAAAGAAGGCAAAGTTAATTGCTTGTACAGAATCAACAATGCCGGCTCGAATGTCGTAACATATTAATTAAGTAAATAATTAAATACATAATTTATATACCCGAAATAAAGTATATTACTCCGGGGTTGGACAGTAAAGAAATCGAAGTCATGTACGAAATCAATCAAGCGGCCCCGAATGGCCTAACAAATAATAATAATAATAATAATAATAATAATAATAATAATCAAATAAATAAATAAATATATATATGGCAGTAAAGAAAGTTAAGTCATGCGCATGTACGAAATCAATCAAGCCGCGAATGTCCTGACAAATTAAATAATATATATATATACTGTATATATACCGGTACCCAAAATAAAGTATGTTACCCCGGGGTTCGGCAGTAAAGAAAGCGATGTCATGCGCTTGTACGAAATCAATCAATCCGCTCCGAATGTCCTAACAAATTCAATATAATAAAAAATACATGAATATATGCAAAAATAAATATATACGCAAAATATAGTATATCACCCCCGGGTTTGACAGTAAAGATTGCGAAGTCAAACAACAAAATAAAATACAAAAAATATATACCCCAAATAAAGTATATTACCCCTCGGATTTGGCAGTACAGAAAGCGGTCATGCGCTTGTACGGAATCAATCAAGCCGCCCCGAACGTCCGTAATCTTGGTGTTCTAGCGAGGATTTATGCCCGCTACCTTATTCATTCCCCGCTGTTTATGTCGCCCCGCCAGAGAGGGAGAGGGAGAGGGAGAGAGAGACAGCCAGAGCCAGTACCTCGTTATTTGTGGCTGGCTGGCTTTCGAGGGGTCCAGAGCTTATGTGGGTAGTATCAAAATGCGTCATAATCTTCAAGTCGGCGTCACACGATCACTTTAGCGTCGGGTGTATCAGAGTCGCCGTGGTCGCCGTGTCGGAGTCACAGTGTACATTGATTTAAAGCACGTTATTTGGCCATGTTTACCTTATTTACCGGTATTTTTAGAGGGGGGGGGGAGTCGTAACCTTAATGGCACGAAAGGTCTTAAATTTGACAAAGAAATTGGGCGAAAGGTCTTAAAATCGCCAAATTTATGGGGCGAACTTCTTCAGATCTCATAACTAAATGGGGCTAAACATCAGAGAGAAGGGAGTCCATAAAAAACAAATACCTGCCCTTACATCTTAGTGGAGATGGGCAGGACATGTAGCAAGAAGAGAGGACAATAGGTGGAGTAAAAAAAACAAAAAAAATGACTGGACCCCAAGAGAAGGAAAACGCTCTAGCAGAAGACCAGACAGGAGGTGGAGAGACGAGATAGAAAACAGTGTAGGGGTAACATGGCAACGGCTAGCAAAGTCTCGGGAGTCATGGAAAAGGTTAAGCTGATGATGATGATGATGATGATGGTCAGGTCAGGTGAAGGTATTGAGGGATAAGCCTTTACAACGGCACCTCGTATCTACATTCTACTTTTCCTATTTTTCTGAAGAGTGTAAAGAGGGGAGAGTTGGAGAGAGAGGAAGCTGTTGGAGTGGTTTTGTTATGTGTGTTGATGATGATGACATTTTAGTGCTGATAATCCTGAATAATTATGTCTATGTCAAGGTTAGAAAACACGCATCCCTGAAAATAACCGTTTCAAGATCCAATGCGCATCTCTTTTCTGTTTTCTGGCTATTACTAAACGATTTTATTCAGATGAGGAAGGGTATATGTAAGTCATAATTACTGTATGTGTGTTCATTATCGATGTTTACAGACAGAACTTCCTTATAATCTGAAACTCGCTAGTGGTCAATTGAGATAGTCTTAACTCTTTTTATGCCCATAGATCCTTCCTAAATTGTATAATATCGTCTAATGATAGCCAAAACAAACTGTCTAAATGTGGCAGGGGGTTAATAGGAAAATGTGTTGCGGATTCTAGACACCGGTACAAGTGGCCAATAAACTTGTTCGCGCCACATGAGCTTTAGGGTGTCACATCTCGTTATGACGGTCGTATCTTTGCAGAGACATTAAAAGTGCTTAATCATACTAACAAATATTCCAAATACCAATCATTAGTCTTTGGCTTACGAACATTTACATACTTAGAAAAAATATACAGCATATAAATAACATATATATATATATATATATATATATATATATATATATATATATATATATATATATATATATATATATATATATATATATATACACACACTGTATATAGAGCTCTAAATTACCTGCCATATCATGCACACATAATCACTACTAATTATGAAAAATAGAAAAACGCACGCGAACGGTAATACGAAACCGCTATATATATTATCCATAAATATAAATGATTAATACTCAGAGGAAGATAATATTGGAATAAACGTGGGCGAGGATATTCCAAATCTCAGGTGTGGATGGGCGTGTGGGTTGTTAACCCATTGGCCGCGGCTATGTTTGGGCTATTTAGGGCATATTCAGGCACTCCTGAATGATAAATCAAGCATCTGCATTAAATGAAGTGTATTCTGCCGAAAACTAGGCGAAAATAGCTTCTAAATGAGACCAGAACGGGCCCTGTACGTGATCTGGTTCACCCGCAGTGGTGCCAGTGAAACGTGGGAAACCCGCTATTATGTAACACTCGCTCGCTTGGCTACACTGTTGAGAGAGACAGAGAGAGACCCGCGCGAGACACAGTCAACATCAGTGAGACGCTCGGTGCTCTGAGGGTCGGAGGTGGGCCCCTCACGCTCCCGCCCACTGACACTCAAGTTTTACGTTTTTTACAGGCTTTTAAACCTGGCAATTGCTGTAACTTGCCAGGACGTTCCAGAACGTCACCCGCAGCGAAAGGGTTAAGTGTCCGTAAATATCAACATAAGGTCGTTGATTTTATGAAGGGGAGACTGGCTGTTTGTTTGGTCTATTAATTTATTTATTCATATATATTTTTTTAGTTTGCTCGCTAGACCTCCATCAAGCTTAGAAAAACACCCCCTAGACCCCCCTTCAAGATAAATTTGTGCATTTTTGGTAGAAAAATGTCCCGACCGAAGGCCGATTCATCTTAAAATTGCAAGCTCGCTATTGCTCGCCAGGAAATAATCGACACCTAAATGGCACGAAAGGTCTTAAAATTGGCAACGAAATATGGCGAAAGGTGTTAAAATCGCCAAACTAATGGGCCGAATGTCTTATAATCTCAAAACTAGTGGGGCTAAACAGTAGGGAGATGGGGGTCCAGAAAAACGGTCTTCCTCCCCTAAAGTGGAGAGTCTTGATGGTGTGGTGGGCGGGATATTATCTGTGTGTGAAGGTTTGGGTGATGGTATATGTGTGTGTGTGTGTGTGTGTGTGTGTGTGTGTGTGTGTGTGTGAGAGAGAGAGAGAGTGTGGGTTTGAATATGTGTGGGGGAGGGGGGGGGGTGAGAAGTGAGTGATTGGGTGTTCCCTAGCTCTTTTTCCATATTATGTATTAACCCCTTCTGTACCGGTGATGTCTTTTTCATTTTATGCTGGCTATATTTAGACGCTTTTGTGCAGTTTATGAAGGGTCTGTGGCAGCAAAAAGGGTTAAGTGAGTTAGTTTGAAGCCTGTTAATTGCTGGTGACCCTTATTGAACTGAATTAAATCGTCTTATAGGACCCAAAATATAATTTAAAAAACGTCGCCGGTACAGAAAGGGTGTGTTTGTTTAAGCTTGATGAAGATCTAGCAAGGAAACTAAAAATATATATGAATATATAAATAGATAGACCCCAAAAGATTTTCGGCATTCATTTAATATATAGCGGGCTTGATTAGGTAACCCTGGTGATAGCAGAGGAAGCGGCCACTACCATACAACTGGACCAGAGCATCAAGAACCCGGTCACGTTTTGTGGAGGCTTTATTTGTGAACTGTTGTGTTCTTCTTCTGTCACCTCTTTTTCCTTCGATTGTTATTATTATTACTCTTATTATTATTATTTTATTTTTTTGTATTTTTTTTTTTTTTTGCTGATCCTCCCTACCCCTTGTCGTTGTTGTGGTGACGGGCTGGTCTATCAGAGTGAGAACTGAGCGATCTCTGCCATACCCATAGCTTACTCTGACTGTTCCTTTTACTTATATATTTTATAGATCTCAAGTGACGGCGTCTCTTCCGTGGATTGACCTCCCAATCTACCATGATTGGAAGCCAAAGCGTCACATTTTTCCTTTGCCCCTCAACTTTCTCTTCATAATTGCTGAGGGGTACAGGGCCCTGGGTGGGGCTTTGGTTTCCCGGTCGTTTCCGCACCCTCCTTAGCTCCCCGCCATGGAGTGGCTTCGGTCACCCAGGCTTTATTGTGGTCGGGAGGGAGGGTTCTTTGGGTGCGCTCGATTATGGCCTTGGCCTTATTCGGGGCCTTGGGGCTGTTCGGCCAGGCAGCTTGAACAACAACAACAACAACCCCTTGTCGTAGTAAGGGCTGGCTACTGACTGACTGACTTATTTGCACCACCGTTTGATTGCAAATTTTCGGGTTGGACCCACCTTGTCTGTGACTATAGTCCGTTTTATTTCATCGGGAGGTCAATTCTATCCCTTAGCAGCTGATTTCTCAATAATAATTAAGCCAGTTGCAATCAAGATTGTTACACTAGAATTTCAAGTTGCAGACTAAGGGTAACACCGGTTGCAAACAAGGTTGTTACACTAGAGGATCCATTTGCAGACACAGGACGAACACCAGATGCAAACGAAGATATCCTAACATTGCTATAGTCTATTTTTTTATCAACTGACGGTATATTGTTATGTCCTTATCTTGATTATTCAGCTATTACGATGATTTATAACGATTTATGCAGCGGATTGTGAAAACTTAGCAATACTATGATGTAGAGACGTAGCAATGTCTAAGAAGACATTGCTACGTCTCTACATCATAGTATTGCTAAGTTTTCACAATCCGCTGCATAAATCGTTATAAAATCATCGTAATAGCTGAATAAACAAGATGAGGACATAACAATATACCGTCAGTTGATAAAATTAGATTATAGCAATGTTAGGATATCTTCGTTTGCAACTGGTGTTCGTCCTGTGTCTGCAAATGGATCCTCTAGTGTAACAACCTTGTTTGCAACCGGTGTTACCCTTAGTCTGCAACTTGAAATTCTAGTGTAACAATCTTGATTGCAACTGGCTCTCGTGTAGCACAAGAGCAACTGGAATTCCCCACGGAGAGAAAACTAACAACACCGGAGCAACCATTCTGTCCAGTGACACCATCTCCACCGATCCCTAGCCACAACAAGACTAAAAGCCCCGTCACACATACACCAATTTTTATCCAGACTGCCCCCGATTTTTCCAGAAATATATTGGAAGATTGCGAAACTTGGAACAGTCGGGATGATACATGCTTGACTGGATATTCCTTAAGATGCCTCCGTCGCCCCACAGTTCTCAAAGCCTGGGGTACCCTAAGGAGCCTCTTATCCAAGGATTTTCTATTTTTAGTGTAATAGATATGCATTAACTGTCTCGGTGTGAGTTATCCGAACCAGATAGAATAGCCTTCCTTTAATACTGAATGGAGTTATGTGTGAGTCGCTCCCCTACAGACTGGTTGGGGGGGGTAGTGTCGTGTCTGGGCCGCGTCTAAACCAAGCCCTGCCCGTGATTTACACCAGCCATGTGTCAGGATAACGGCCGCATTTACCCTCTAATGACACTTCCACACACGCACTCACTAACTCTAACTCTCTCTCTCTCTCTCTCCTCAGCCTTTCTTCCTTAACCTATCCTTCTCCACCCTTTCTTTGTACTCCCGTTTAATATATTATAGATATAGTTCTCTACTCTCCACTCTCTTCTACTTCTCCACTGTCACATCTACCCTAACTTAAAGGGAGGGGGAGGGGGGGATACTCCCTAGAGCTATATCAAGCTTTAACAAAATTATAATAAGATTCCCCTTCGAGATAAATATGTAAAACAATTCTGTAGACAAATTTCCCGCAGGCTTTCTACTAAATGATCCACAAATTTATTTCGAAAGGTAGTCTTGGGATTATTTTTTGTAAGCTTGATATAGGTCTAGGGAGGAAAGCAAAAAAAAAAAAAAACAAATATATAATAATACAACAAAATATATGTAATAATAATAAGAAGAAGAAGAAGAAGAAATTAATACATGAACAAATTCACATCCCTCCTTAAATTTTCTTGCTACACCGTTTACTACATAATAGCTTTTTTAAGTTGGATAACATCGTCTAGGGGCAGGTGGAATAAGAGTGGAGGATGGCGAGGGGAGCAGCGCCCCCCCCCCCCCCCTGCCCCTTCCTCCCCCTGTCGCCTACCCTCATCCATAATGTAGGGACCTGATTACGGGATTTCCAGGGATTTTAATTCAAGGTAATAGCAGGGTGGGGAGAAAGTTGGTGACAGAGAGAGAGAGAGAGTGAGAGAGAATGTGTATAAGAGAGAAACTGAGTGTGTGTGTGTGTAAGAGTGAATTAGTGTATGTGTGTGTGTGAGAGAGAGAGAGAGTGAGTGAGAGAGAATGTGTGTAAGAGTGAGAGTGAGTGTGTGTTATATATATATATATATATATATATATATATATAGAGAGAGAGAGAGAGAATGTGAGTGAGAGAGAGCGAGAGTGTGTGAATGAGAAATAGACGAATATGGGACGTGTGGTTATTATATACGAAAAGGATGATGAGTCGAGTAAAAATATATGTAGCATAGCACAGGATTATATTTATATTATTATTTATTATATATATATATATATATATATATATATATATATATATATATATTATGTTCTATACCCTTTTCCCCTCGACCTCTCTTTCACACACACACACACACACACACACACACACACACACTCACTCACTCACTCACTCACTCACTCACTCACTCACTCACTCACTCACTCACTCACTCTCACTCTCTCTCCTTCCCCTTCGTCATGACTGTCCATTCTTCCTGAGCAAATTTATTGTCGAATATATTGCACAACCCATTATAGGAAATTGGCTAAGTATTTTTACAGTAGCCGTCAGTTTTCTTAATCTGAACCAAATCGTCTATTGATAGCCAGATTTAACTACTAAAATTTGACAAAATCCGCAAGGGGTTAAGTAGGCACGTTGTTTATACTATTCACGATATGTTATTGTTTTATATTTATATATTATCTTTGTAAATGAGTTGTTCATTAAGTAACCATTTAATGGAGCCTATGCTGAAATCTTGCACCCCTTGTAAAATGGATTCTATGTTGAAACCTTGCTCCCCTTTTTAATGGAGTCTATGCTGAAATATTGCTTTCTTTAGAGTCGTGAAAGGTTTTGATCAAGTATATTGGCTTT
>CM064507.1:38952815-38977815 GCA_032716605.1 Paralithodes platypus
ATTTTTGTTTTGACAGCAAGCTAAATTTGTAAATTTTTCGATAGAAAAATTTCTCCGGCGAAGCCGGATATCTCCATCGAAGAAATCGACACCTGGATGGGGATAAACGTCTTAAAACAGTTGGCTAAATGGGGCTGAATGGATACAAGCCAGGGAAAGAGAGAAAAGGAGAGACAGATAAAAGAAGCCGGTGACCCCCCTTAACAGTAATCAACCCCCTCCTTCCCCCCCTTGTGTCTCTCATTTAGCAGTATCGTTTTCATCTCTTCCCCACTTTCACTTTCGCGGGGCCTATAAAAACATAATGAGTTTACAAATGATAGACTTTCCTTTTAACTGAAGGTAAAGGGTTGTAAGTTGTATTGTGAGGGCCTTGTTTATGTTGTTGTTGTTGTTGGTGGTGGTGGTGGTGGTTGTAGTTGTGGTGATAGTGGTTGTGGTGGTGGTAGTGGTTTTGGTGGTGGTGATGGTCGTAGTGATGGTAGATGTAGTTGAGGTAGTGATAGTAGTGATTGTGGTGGTGATGATAGAAATAGTTGTGGTGATTGTGGTTGTGGTAATAGATGTAGTTTTGGTGGTGATGATAGGTGTAGTTGTAGTGATAATGGTTGTGGTGATAGCGGTTGTGGTAATGGATGTGATGTTATGGTTGTGGTGGTGATGGTAGTGGTGATGGATGTGATGTTAATGGTTGTGGTGGTGATGGTAGTGGTTGTGATGATGGTGATGCTGTGGTGATGATACTCTTTTCATACATCCTCCAACACTATTTAACTCTTATAATGTTATACCCTTGAGGATTAGTAAGCCAGCACACTGTAAGTCAAGAAGAGCGTCAGGACAGGACCCCCTTTATGATAACTCCAGTCCCTTCAAGTCTTCATTGGAACTACGCAACATTAACGCTTTCAGTACTAGTGCCGTCATTTTAGCTTTATCCTGGCTACCATTAAGCGATTTTATTCAGTTTAAAAAGGGCCTCCAGCAATGAATAGGCTTCAAACTATCTCACGTAACCTTTTCTACCACCACAGTTCCTGCTTAAGGGCAGATCTCCACTCCAGGGATATTTTTTCTGGACCCCTTTCTCCCTCATGTTTAGCCCCATTGCTTTTGATATTATAAAACGTTTGCCCCATTAGTTTAACGATTTTAAGAACTTTCACCCCATATTAAGACCTTTCGTGCAATTCAGGTGTCAATTTTATCCTGGCGAGCGATAGCGAGCCTGTAATTTAAGAGGAATCGGCCTTCGGCCGGGACATTTTTCTACCGAAAAATGTACAAATTTATCTTGAAAGGGACTCAAGGGGGTGTAATTTTAAGCTTGATGGAGGTCTAGGGAACACACTAAATACCTCCCCTTAAAGTGCACAAAATCGTCTAAATATAGCTAGAGTAAAATGAAAAAAAGACGTCGCCGGTACAGAAGGGGTTTAATATAATATCTTCTACTGCGAACCTAGCGTAATGATGTCTGCATATTGTAACAACTCTTGCGGTATTCTAATTAGGAGTTCATCAGGGTGGAGATTCGTTGTGGTCTGATATCATGGTAAACGTGGCTAATAAAGAGGTGTATATATTATGAGCTAGTTGGCGTGGGTTGTTAATGTTTTACTGACTGACTCTCGCTCTCTCTCTCTCTCGCTCGCTCTCTCTCTCTCTCTTGCTCGCTCTCTCTCTCGCTCGCTCTCTCTCTCTCGCTCGCTCTCTCTCTCTCGCTCTCGCTCTCTCGCTCTCGCGCTCTCTCTCTCTCTCTCTCTCTCTCTCTCTCTCTCTCTCGCTCTCTCTCTCTCAGATGACATACATCCTGTAGAAGCAATCCTAATTCCTAAGTTATTGAATGAATCCACATACGTCTTTAACAGCCCGGGTGAGTGGTTTTGGGTATGGCAGATACTACTAAAATGGGGAGAAGTGCAAGGTGATGCATATAGACCAAGAAAATCCCAAATCATACTATTCACTACTGGTAAAGACTCAAATAGTGACTGATTGAACATATATTCGGATGCTCTAATCAATAGCGATTTAAAGTTCCACATACTACGTTGAATTAGAGAAAGAACAATAATCACATCTAAAATCGGCTCTACATGGAACAAACTTGCCTCAGTAGTTGTAAATAGGTTGTGTAAATCAAAAGAGGGTAGATAGTTTTTGGCAACATATGCAAAGGGTGTTCGACACTAAAATATATTTCCTTCTTGTAATGTATCTCCCTGGAATACACCGCAAGGTCTATAAGATACTATATATTCCTTTGTAGCATCATGTAGCGCGCACACACACGCACACACACTAACAAGCACACAAACACACATTAAAAAACTCACCCTAACAAACACACACACTCACAAACACACTCACTCACAAACACACTCACTCACAAACACACTCACTCACAAACACACTCACTCACAAACACACTCACTCACAAACACACTCACTCACAAACACACTCACTCACAAACACACTCACTCACAAACACACTCACTCACAAACACACACACACGCACACGCACACGCACACGCACTAACACACACACACACACGTTAATATAATTTGGGCTCACAATAATAATCACACTCCCCAGACAGACCCGCCCGCTAATATTATTCTCCCTCAAGCCTAAACATTCATCATTGGGGCGAGGGGAGGAAGGAAGGGAGGAGGAGGAGGAGGAGGAGGAGGAGAGGGGGGAGGTGGAGGAGGAGGAGGAAATGGAAGTACTGGAGGAAGAGGAGGAGAGAGGGAGGGTGAAGGAGGACGATAGAGAGGGAGGAGATGGAATACTGAAGGAAGAGGAGGGAGGGAGGAAGAGGAGGAGGAGGAGGATGGAGAAAGGAAGATGGGAGTGCTTGGTGGAAGAGGAGGAGAGAGGGAGGGTGGAGGAGGATAGGGAGGAAGAAAGAGAGATGGAGTACAAATGAAGAGGAGGAGGGAGGGAGGGTGGAGGAGGATAGGGAGGAAGAAAGAGAGATGGAGTACAGAATGAAGAGGAGGAGGGAGGGAGGGTGGAGGAGGATAGGGAGGAAGAAAGAGAGATGGAGTACAGAAGGAAGAGGAGGAGGGAGGGAGGGTGGAGGAGGATAGGGAGGAAGAAAGAGAGATGGAGTACAGAATGAAGAGGAGGAGGGAGGGAGGGTGGATAGGATAGGGAGGAAAAAAGAGAGATGGAGTACAGAAGGAAGAGGAGGAGAAGAAAGGGAGGAAGGAATGGTAGGACATGGGAGTACGGGAGGAAGAGGAGGAGAAAATGGAAGCATGGAGGTATAAAAGGGAGTGCGGGGGGGATGGGGAGAAGAAAGGGGGGGGGGGGGTAAAGGGAGATAGTGAGAGAGGAAGGGAAGGAGGAAGAAAGTAAGGTAGAGAAGGAAGGACAGTAGGCAGGGAGGGAGGAAGGAAGTAAGGCATACTAGAATGAAAAGAAAGAAGGCAAGGAGAGTAAGGAAGGGAAGAAGTGAAGAAGGGGAGGAGAGAAGATAAGAGGAGGAAGGGAAAGAGGGGAGGAGGAGAAGGGAGGGCAGGGAGGAAGAGGGGAGGAGAAGGGAGGGCAGGGAGGGAGAAAGATCAAAAGAATAAAATTGAGACCACCGACCGTTCCCTTCGCTCGGCCAAAAGCAAAACGATATTAGCCTTCCGCGCCAAAAAAAAACTCCTAATCTTCTCCCAGGCCTCCAAAACAGTGTAATCTTTTCACCCAATGCTTGTGTGTTCTCTCCCCTCACCCTCCCCCCACCCCTCCTCCTCTCTTCTCGCTCTCTCTCCTCCCCCCTTCTCTACCCCCTCTCCTCCCCCTCTTTTTTCTTCTCTCTCCTCCCCTCTTCTCTTCCCTTGATATATATTTATTTATGAAATATGGTTTTTTAGTTTCCTCCCTAGACCTCCATCAACTTAAAATAATACCCCCAAGAACCCCCTTCGAGATAAATTTGTGCGTTTTTCGGTAAACAAAAATGCCCAGGCCAAAGGCCGATTACTCCTAAATGGAATGCAGCCTCGCTATCGCTCGCTAGGAAAACATCGACACCTATGGCTCGAAAGGTCTTAAAATCGCCAAACTTATGGGGTGTACGTTTTAAATTATCAAACCTAATGGGGCTAACGTCTTAAAATCTGAAAGTAAATAAGGCTAAACATGCGAGAGAGAGGGGGGCCAGAAAACAACCACTCCCCTCCTTAATTCTCTCTAGCACTTGTCATTATCTTGTTCTTCTATCCCATCTTACCTGTTCTGCTTTGTCTATCCTTTCCTTTATTCTCTCTACCTCTTCTATCATTATCTTGGTCTTCTATCTCACCTTAACTGTCCTGCTCTATTTTTTGTTTTCATCCGTGCCTTTCTTCTTCTTTTCTTTTGTGTATGAAGGAGACAAAAGGGATAGCTGCCTGTAAAAAGTGTGTCCTTTTTACACTTGTTTACTCCCATCTACTCTCCAGTTTCCATCATGTATCGCTTCTTCTCGCTATTCTTCTATCCAACCTCACTTATTCTCATCTCTTTCTCTCTATTCTGTCTTCCTCTCTCCTTCCGCCCTCTATCTACCATTCCCCTCTTCTCCCCTTTCTTCTATCCCACATTAACCACTTCCTCTCTCTCTCCCTCCCATTTTTGTTCCTCTTCTTCTTCTATCCCACCTCCCCATCCTTCTTTTTCTCCTTTCTCCATCCATCCCATCATCAAGCCCCCCTTCTCCATTTTACTCCTATTATAATTTTTCTTCTTCTATCCCACTTTACTTCTCCTTTCTCCTTCAGCCCCCCTCTTCAAGCTCCCCCCCCCCTCTCCCCATCATACCACCTGCAGCGCCCCCCGCCCCCTCTACAAGCCTCCACCACCGATCCCTGCCCCCTTCTAGAAGCCTCATCCTTCAGCGCCCCCCGCTCCCTCTTCAAGCTTCCTCCTCCACCACCCCGCCCCCTCTTCAAGACTACTCCACCACCGCCCTCCGCCCCTTCTACAAACCTCCACCACCACCACCGCCCCTCACCCCCTCTTGAAGCCTCCACCACCGCCTCCCTCGCCCCCCGCTCCCCTCCCACCTTCAGTCGGGAGGGATCACTGACGCAAAACTCGGCCGGCATAATTGATGGGAGGAACGAGGTTTTCCAGTTAATTTGACTGTGACGATAATTACTGCCATCTAGATCAATTAAGCCCGTGTTTTATCGTGCCTTAATTAGATTAGCCCCGGGAAGAGAGTTAGAGGGAAATTGCCGCCTGTTATCTGGCGGCGGGGTTTTTGTCCTTCAAGTAACGTGTGTGTGTGTGTGGGGGGGGGGGGGGGAGGGGAATCTGGCTCTTCCCCTCCTCACCCCCTCTTGCCTCCTTTAACCCCCCCCCCCTCTTCCCCTATCCCCCTCTTGCCTCCTTTAACCCCCCTCCCCTCACCCCTCTTGCCGCCTTTTAACCTCTCCATCCCTCCCCTCACTCTCTCTAATTCCAGCCGTCCGTCTGTCTGTGTGTGTGTTTGTCTGTTTTGTGCTGGCTGTTTGTGTGTGTGTGTGTGCGCGCCTGTCTGACTTAATGTCTGTGTTAGTGTCCTCTTTCCCTCTTCATTTCTTCCCTTCTACTCATATATATATATATATATATATATATATATATATATATATATATATATATATATATATATACACACTATATATGTATATAGGGGAGTAAGGGGTCTGGCGCAAGTTGGACTAGAGAATAGTCCATCAGGTGCCTGGCCCGGGGAGACGATTAATATGAAGGGTGCGCCTGGAAGAGTGGTGGGAGGGCTTGTGGCTTTGGCTCCGCTGCATGTCTGCCTGCCGTGATCGGAACCTCTCCGGGTGGTCGGGGGCCGGGGGAGTGCTGGAGCGACCTTGGTGACCCTGGTCTCTGGGTCTTCTCCTGGGTGACCTGGATGTGTGTGAGTTTGTGCTTTTTATCTGTGTTTATTTGTTGTTTTATGTTGTTTTTGTGTTTTCCCTGTTCTTGCTCTGTCTTGAGTCGGCTACCCCCAAAATGGGGATTGGGCCTGAGCATATAGATAGATAGATATATGTATATTTATTTATGTATTTTGGCTTCAGTTTCTTCTATATTTGGCATATTGTTGACTCTTCACCAAATGTTTTTCTTACTTCTATATTATTAGTTTGCTGATTAATTGTTTATAGTTGTCCTTTCATAAATGTTCCCGACTAATATAATATATTCGTAAGTGTACATCTCTACCACTTCCAAGATAATGTTATAGTTACTTCCTGTTGGAGTACAATATCTCTTCTTCTCCATGTGTGTTGTTTTTCCTCCCTCTCCACTATCCTTCATTGTTTGTATTATATTAGTTATGATGGTTCAGTCAGCTGTATATGTAATAATATGTGTACGTTCTGTTATTATATATATATATATATATATATAAATATGGTATACTTATATAAACTGTATATATATATATTATAATTGTAAAATATGGTGTTGTAACTAACGAAAGCTCTTATATTTCAGGTAAGTTGACTCATCTCCTGCAGCTACTTCATCTTTGGCTGTAAGGTAAAGTAAATAACTATTTATTGTCTTCCTCAAAAATATAATGGAATCCGGAATATTGTGTAAATTGATATTGAATTTAGCTCTGCGCGATAGAAATACATTCAACTTGATATTTATCGAATCCTTAAGTAGGAAATGTATACTGGGTAACATTTATAAAAGGAAACAGTAATTCACTCTCACATAATATTTAGCACATTTACGGAGCCCCTATCAATTTTAGCCTCGCATATTGCCGGGTTAACTCCGTCAGCATTATGAGGTAATTTTCATCATATTCTGGTTATCATTAGACAATCTTCTTTTGCTTATAATCTACCTTCAGGACTCAAATGGGTAAAACGATCTTGGCCAACCCTCTGAATAACATAGGTCCTTCTTAAACCGATCTTGGCCAACCCTCTGAATAACATAGGTCCTTCTTAAACTGATCTTGGCCAACCCTCTGAATAACATAGGTCCTTCTTAAACTGCACAAATTCGTCTAACTTTAGCCAGCATAAAAGGTAAAAATATGTCCTCGTGCTGAAGGGGTTAACGATACATCCTTTTATAGATAAAGATAGAATATGAAACTATCCCTACGTAAATATAGTACGATAATCACAGATCCCTACGCATTTACTGAACGAATAGAAACATAGACAAATAATAATGATGTATCAGTAGATTCTTGCGTACTAATTGATCGATTATCCCACAGATACATGCAAATATGATCACACACATTTACCCTTTACGAACTTATGAAATGAATATATTCTTACGGATTCATTTATCGGTTGTCCCACAAATACATGCACATATGGACACACAGAATATCCCTTTACGAACTTATAGAACGAAAATCAGTAACCAAAAGCGAATCCACCAACTTACCTCCACTTGGTCCGGCGATTCTGAAACCACGTCTTGACCTGCGCGTCCGTCATCTTGAGTTGCTTAGCGAGGGCCGCCCGTTCACTGGAGGCCAGATACTTCTGTTTGTTGAACCGCTTCTCCAGTTCGTTCACCTGTGGAGAGGGGAATAAAGGGTTAGCTTATGGGTTGATTAATTAAGGGATCTGCTGGGGGATTATATGAAGGGTTGATTAATGAAAGGGTATGCTGGGGGAGAGTTTTAGAAGGTAAGGCGGATGGGGGGAGTTAGCTGAAGGGTTGAGTTATGAAGGGGTTTGCTGGGGGAGAGTTTTAGAAGGTCAGGGGGTTGGAAAGTTAACTGAAGGGGTTTGCTGGGGGAGAGTCTAGAAGGTAAGGGGGATGGGGGAGTTAGCTGAAGGTGTTTGCTGGGGGAGAGTTTTAGAAGATCAGGGGGAAGTAGGAGTTAGCTGAAGGTTTGATAGATGAAGGGGTTTGCTGGGGGAGAGTTTTAGAAGGTCAGGGGGTTGGGGAGTTAGATGAAGGGTTGATTAATGAAGGGGTAGACAAAAAGCGAGGTCATCATTTCATTCATTTTCATTTTCTATGGAGCTCGTCCTGGAATTTTTACGACTCTGAACCTCACGATTCTATACAGGACTGGCCATTTGTATCGGCACTAGCTCAGAGAAGAGTGTTGAGAGGGGAGAAGGGGTGTTGGAGAGAGAGGAAGCTGTTGGAGTGGCTTTGTTATTGGGCTCCCTTAACGGGAACACGTACGTATTTAGCAATGGTATTGGATTCACTGGCCTTTGAGCAGAGGATCAAGGGAATCTGGAATTACAAGAGATTTAGGATTTATAGGAATTTAGACCGAGCTTAAAGGGAATAGGTAGTTAATAGGGAGGTAGGAATCGCTAAAAACTGAATGTGGTTGGAAAGGAATTATTAGGTAGAGGTTATATAATAGTTCGTTAACCCTTTCTGTACCAGCGACGACTATTATATTTTATTCTAGCAATATTTAGACGATTTTGTACAGCTTAAGAAGGATCTGTGGTAGTTAACCCCTTGCGGACCATGACGCGTTTTGACGGTTTATTCTGGCTATCATTAGACGATTTTATTAAGGTTAGGAAGGCCCTCTAGGAATCAATGGGTCAAATCTATCCCAATTAGCACTCAGACTCCCAAACCTTTTGTTCTAAGCTGAATACAATCGTCTAATGATAGCCATAATCAAATGTCAAAACGCGTCATAATCCTCAGGGGTTTAAAAGGGTTGATTGAGATCATTTGAAGGTTTATAATTGCTTGAGGTCCTTCCTAAACTGAATAAAATCAATTAGTATTTGCCAGAATATAATACAAATTACTTCGCCGGGACAGAAGGGGTTTAAGGGGAGATCTCCACTTGAGGGATTTTTTTCTTGACCCCTTTCTCCCTCATGTTTACCCCCATTGCTTTTGATATTATAAAAAGTTTGCCCCATTAGTTTAGCGATTTTAAGAACTTTCACCCCATATTAAGACCTTTCGTGCAATTCAGGTGTCTATTTTATCCTGGCGAGCGATAGCGAGCCTGTAATTTAAGAGGAATCGGCCTTCGGCCGGGAAATTTTTCTACCGAAAAATGTAAAAATTTATCTTGAAAGAGACTCGAGGGGGTGTAATTTTAAGGTTGATGGAGGTCTAGGGAACAAACTAAATACCTCCCCTTAAATGAAGAGAATCAAACGTTAAAAAGGTTAATACAGTAATAACCACTGGAATATGAACAGAGGATGATATGAAGGAGTAGGTATACAGGCGATATACATTATGATCCACTGGTATATGAGCACATTATGATCCACTAGTATATGAGCACATTATGATCCACTAGTATATGAGCACATTATGATACACTGGTATATGAGCACATTATGATACACTGGTATATGAGCACATTATGATACACTGGTATATGAGCACATTATGATCCACTGGTATATGAGCACATTATGATACACTGGTATATGAGCACATTATGATCCACTGGTATATGAGCACATTATGATACACTGGTATATGAGCACATTATGATACACTGGTATATGAGCACATTATGATACACTGGTATATGAGCACATTATGATACACTGGTATATGAGCACATTATGATACACTGGTATATGAGCACATTATGATACACTGGTATATGAGCACATTATGATACACTGGTATATGAGCACAAGTTGAAAGACATGAGTAATTTAAGGGGAGTGCCCTGCTTTTTGTTATTTCTGTCCTTTTCTCTCTTTCTCTGGCTTGTATCCATTCGGCCCCATTCAGCCTACTGTGTTAAGACGTTTATCCCCATCCAGGTGTCAATTTTTTACTGGTGAGCGGTAGCGAGCCAGCATATGTTTTTTATTTTTGTTTGACAGCAGGCTAAATTTGTACATTTTTCGATAGAAAAATGTCTCCGGCGAAGCCGGATTCCTTCATATAATGCTGGCTCGCTATCGCTCGCCAGGAAGAAATCGACACCTAGATGGGGATAAACGTCTTAAAATAGTTGGCTGAATGGGGCCGAATGGATACAAGCCAGAGAAAGAGAGAAAAGGACAGAAATAACAAAAAGCAGGTTTTAAGGAGCTAGTGCTTGGTTTTATGGGCTACTTATTCATATATTTAATTAATGTTTAGTTTCCTCGTTAGACCTGCATCAATATACACAAAAATATACACCCCCTATGCCCTCTTTCAAGATATATTTGTCCATTTTTCGGTAGAAAAATGTCCTGGCCGAAGGCCGGTTCCGTGGCTCCAATGCAGTTCCTCGGTAAATTTATAATGTGATTCAGGTATTATCTCTTTGCAGACGATGACTTATTATTATTATTATTATTATTATTATTATTATTATTATTCTTAGTATTATTATTATTATTATTATTATTATTATTATTATTATTCTTAGTATTATTATTATTATTATTATTATTATTATTCTTAGTATTATTATTATTATTATTATTATTATTATTATTATTCATCTTCTTCTTATTCTTCTTATTATTATTATTATTATTATTATTATTATTATTATTCATCTTCTTCTTATTCTTATTCTTATTATTATTATTTCGGGTATTATTAAGCTGTTTCCTATTAATTAAGAATAAAAGGGACAAAACACACACACACATACAAACAAACACGCGCGCACACACACACACACACATATACAAAAAACGCACACACACACACACACACACACACACACACACACACACACACACACACACACACACACACACACACACACACACACACACACATACAGTTAATGGAAAGTGGTAGTAGTTATCAGCACACCTAATGAACCAGTATAAAGGTTTGACTCTAACAGTGTACTCAATCCTTATACATAGCTTGATCACATTAACCCTATCAGTGGGATGACGCCAGATTTATGGGGAGGCTTTTAGTTTGTTCCCTAGACCTCCATCAAGCTTAAAGTTACACCCCCTAGACCCCCTTTCAAAATAAATGTGTACATTTTTCGGTAGAAATATGTACCTCTTAAATTACAGGCTCGCTATCGCTCGCCAGGAAAACATCGACATCTAAATGGCACTACAGGTGTTATTATAATAATACTAATACTAATAAGTCATCGTATCCAAAGAGATAACACCTGAATCACATGATACATTTAGCGAGGAACTGCATTGGAGTCACGGATTCAGAATACATGATATCGATATATAAAATATACCTATTGTCTAAACAGCTACAGTGACGAAAGATAGTCATCTAAATCATAATTGTTCAATGTTCATATTTAATCTAAATTTAAGTAGTACAGCTCTCTGGAAGTTACCTTTTATAATCTTTAATATAATAATATTTAATATATATTAATCGTAAGGTTAAGTTAAGGTTAAGATTTTCTTGTATTCCTTCTCGTATTCACTCCAGTCTTAAGGGGGCCCACCTCGCTATTTTCTCTTTTTCCCTCTCTCTCTTTGGCTTGTATCCATTCGGCCCCATTCAGCCTGTTGTTTTAAGACGTTTACCCCAATTCAGGTGTCAATGTGTTCCTGCCGAGCGGTAGCGAGCCAGCATATATACAGTATATTTTTGTTTTACAGCAAGCTAAATTTGTAAATTTTCGATAGAAAAATGTCTCCGGCGAAGCCAGATTTCTCCATACAATGCTGGCTCGCTATCGCTCGCCAGGAAAAAAAACGACACCTGGATGGGGATAAAAGTCTTAAAACAGTTGGCTGAATGGGGCCAAATGAATACAAGTCAGAGAAAGAAAGAAAAGGAGAGAATGATAAAAAAAAAACAGGTGACCCCCCTTAAACCTAATGGCTGGGGTTCGACACCCTACTTACTTGTACTCGGGTGAAGGAGGTGCGGGGCTTCTTGCGCTTGGGGGGCGTCCGGGATTGGTAGGGGTGGCCGATCCTCCTGGGGAAGCCGAAGGGACCTGGGGAAGAACACAAGAGAGGTATTAGAGTAACATCGATACACAGACTGCACAGACCCTGCGGCCTCTACTAGACATTCCGGACTTAAGTATAATATGGCATTTGTTACGAAGTAGAAGGTAAAGATAGCAAAGGACAAGGCTCTTTCCCCACCCGCCACTTCCTCCGACCTTGGGTTCCGGCATCAAATTTAGTGTGAATGAGAGAGAGAGAGAGAGAGAGAGAGAGAGAGAGAGAGAGAGGGGGGTAGGTCCACTTTACCTGGCCCTGTGTTAAGTGGGACACCCTGGATTTAATTGTGGTGGTCACTTATAGGTACTTAAATAGAGTGCGGCCCTGTGTCGTCGAGGGGGGTAGGGAGGAGGAGAGGGGAGGGAGGGAGAAAGGTGATGGAGGAGAGATTGGAATAAGAGGAGGGTGATAATTGAATCATGGGAGAGTGAAGAAGAAGAAGAAGATTGGGATAAATTGAGATATCGAGAAAACTGGAAAATGTCGCCATGGGGAGAAAGAAGTGTGGGGGGGGGGGGATTGGAAGAGGGAGGTGAACAAAGATGGGAACGAAAAACATATGCCATTATTGGGAGGTAGAGAAGAGAGGGAGGAGAAGAAGAAGAAGAAGAAGAAGAAGAAGAAGAAGAAGAAGGAGAGAATTGACAGTGTCGCCAAGGGTGGGAGTTGGGAGTGGGGAGTTGAAGAGATGAAAAAAAATATGAACAAATAGGTGAAGAAAGTACACTACATGAGAGAGAGAGAGAGAGAGAGATATTCTTGTGTAGATATACTTCTGTAATGTAATTAATATATGTAATGTTACGAAGTTCGGTTAATCCTTCATCAGAGCCTAAACATAACTTATTAACCTACATTCACAAACAAATTAATTACTATAATAATTTCTGAATCGGGATCAGGGTAGAAGTGTGGAGGTTGTGGTTGTGGTAGACGTGGGAGGTTTTGGTAGATAAAGGGTTGTATGGTTGTTGGTGTGGTAGAGGCGAGAGGTTATGGTAGAGGTGTGATGGTTGTGGTAGCTATGTAAAGATGTGATGGTTGTGGTAGCTATGTAAAGATGTGATGGTTGTGGTTGTGGGAGCTATGTAAAGATGTGATGGTGGTGGTTGTGGTAGCTATGTAAAGATGTGATGGACCTGTTTGTTTTGTGGTAGCTATGTAAAGATGTGATGGTTGTGGTTGTGGTAGCTATGTAAAGATGTGGTGGTTGTGGTAGCTATGTAAAGATATGATGGTGGTGGTTGTGGTAGCTATGTAAAGATATGATGGTTGTGGTTGTGGTAGCTATGTAAAGATGTGGTGGTGGTGATTGTGGTAGCTATGTAAAGATGTGATGGTGGTGGTTGTGGTAGCTATGTAAAGATGTGATGGTGGTGGTTGTGGTAGCTATGTAAAGATATGGTGGTGGTGGTTGTGGTAGCTATGTAAAGATTGTGATGGTGGTGGTTGTGGTAGCTATGTAAAGATGTGATGGTGGTGGTTGTGGTAGCTATGTAAAGATGTGATGGTGGTGGTTGTGGTAGCTATGTAAAGATGTGATGGTGGTGGTTGTAGTAGCTATGTAAAGATGTGATGGTGGTGGTTGTGGTAGCTATGTAAAGATGTGATGGTGGTGGTAGCTATGTAAAGATGTGATGGACCTGATGTTGTTGTGGTAGCTATGTAAAGATGTGATGGTTGTGGTAGCTATGTAAAGATGTGATGGTGGTGGTTGTGGTAGCTATGTAAAGATGTGATGGTGGTGGTAGCTATGTAAAGATGTGATGGTTGTGGTTGTGGTAGCTATGTAAAGATGTGATGGTGGTGGTAGCTATGTAAAGATGTGATGGTGGTGGTTGTGGTAGCTATGTAAAGATGTGATGGTGGTGGTTGTGGTAGCTATGTAAAGATGTGATGGTTGTGGTAGCTATGTAAAGATGTGATGGACCTGATGGTGTTGTGGTAGCTATGTAAAGATGTGATGGACCTGATGGTGTTGTGGTAGCTATGTAAAGATGTGATGGACCTGATGGTGTTGTGGTAGCTATGTAAAGATGTGATGGACCTGATGGTGTTGTGGTAGCTATGTAAAGATGTGATGGTTGTCTTTATGGTAGAGATGAGAGGTTATGGCTTGATAGAATATGGTTGTGGTTGTGGTAGCTATATAGAGATGTGATGGTTGTGGTTGTGGTAGGTAGGTGAAGATGTGACGGTGGTCGTGGTGGTAGAAGTGAGAGGATACGGTTGTCATTGTGGTAGGAGGGAGAGGTTATGGTAGCTACGTAAAGGTTTCCCACGAAGACACCTGGACCAGACACCTCAATTAGCAAGGACAGGTAGGTAGGCCGGCCCACCACACACACACACACACACACACACACACACACACACACACACACACACACACACACACACACACACACCACACAAACACACACACACACTCCCCCACACCCACACACACACAACACACACACCACACACACACACACACACACACACACACACACACACACACACACACACACACACACACACACACACACACACACACACACACACACACACACACACACACACACACACACACACACACACACCTCTAGATGCCAGAGTCGAACCCACACCGGATACAAGCCTATGTACAGTTACCCACATAAGTTCTGTTCCTCGTCGTGATCTTATGTGTGAAAGTAAAATAGTATGAATGTGTTGCGAGTGTGATTTCGTTTAACCCTTTCTGTATTAGCGACATCTGTTATATTTTATTCCAGCACTCTTTAGACGATTGTATGCAGCTTAGAAAGTATCTGTGGTAGTTAGGGAGGTTGATTGAGACTGTTCGAAGCCTTATAATTGTTAGAGGTCCTTCCTGAACCGAATAAAATCGACTAATAATAAACAATGGCATCTTGGTACTTAAATCTACTGAGGTGTCGATATTTCTGCGCAGGATCGACGTGACTGACTTTTCAATGGTGTTTGTCTGTGTGTGTGTGTGTTTGAGAGAGAGAGAGAGAGAGAGAGTATATATTTTTTTATTTGTGTACCGGTACTGTATGTGTGAGGGTGTGTCTGTGTGTGTGTGTGACTGTGTGTGTGTGTGTGTGTGTGTGCCTGCTTGTGTGTGTGTGTGTGTCTGTGTGTCTGTGTGCGTGTGCCTGTGTGTGTGTGTATGTGTGTGTGTTTATAAAGGATCGTACTGACTGACCGTTGTGTGTAGTGTGTGGAGGTGTAATGGTCCTACCTGGATTAATTGTTTAGTGGGCCAGGTGGGTGGATGTCGCCCTACCTTACTATTGTGTGTGTGTGGGTGGGTAGGTGTGTGGGTGGGTAGGTGTGTGGGTGGGTAGGTGTGTGGGTGGGTAGGTGTGTGTGTGTGTGGGTAGGTGTGTGGGTGGGTGGTAGGTGTGTGGGTGGGTGGGTAGGTAGGTGGGTAGGTGTGTGGGTGGGTAGGTGTGTGGGTGGGTAGGTAGGTGTGTGTGTGTAGGTGTGTGTGTGTGTGTGTGTGTGTGTCTCGCGATCCCAGAGGAGTCGATTGTTATTACATAGCGTACGTGTGATTATGCATGTGCAATTTAACATTATGTATATACAGTAGGCCTATCCAGATCTATGTATTATGTACAAACTATTTATGTGACTATTGAACACCAGCACACTCCCGAAACACATACATTGTGTTTAATTGTATCCAAACGCAGCACTCTTGTCGGTGCGGCCCTCTGTATCTCGGTGATAGAGAGGGAGGGTTCTAGCATTCTTAAGGGCAGATATCCACTTGAGGGACTTTTTTCTTTACCCCCTTCTCCCTCATGTTTAGCCCCATTACTTTTGAAATTATAAAACGTTCGCCCCATTACTTTAGCGATTTTAAGAACTTTCACCCCATATTAAGACCTTTCGTGCCATTCAGGTGTCAATTTTTTCCTGGCGAGCGATAGCGAGCCTGCAATTTAAGAGGAATCGGCCTTCGGCCGGGACATTTTTCTACCGAAAAATGTACAAATTTATCTTGAAAGGGAGTCAAGGGGGTGTAATTTCAAGCTTGATGGAAGTCTAGGAAACACACTAAAAACCTCCCCTTAATATATATATATATATATATATATATATGAACACCTTTCCCTGCAGCAAAGTGGGAGTGCTTTTATTTGACTATAGTGAAGCTCATAATCTAAATATTTGTGTTTCTACATCAAAACTAACTGACACGATAATAGATACTGATGATCGTTAACTTTTATAACGTTATCATAAGCATACTCTTTATATAGGCATAATTTAAAGGGTATGAACTCGACGTTTCACCAGCTAAGCCTTGTATTTTAGTCTCCAAAATGGCGTTACAAATGAAAGTTATCGGATCTCCGTGCTGTCTAAGGTGGACAGGTACAGGTAGATGGCGGAAGGGCAAAGAGCAACCATACCAGATGCCAACCTTACCTACCATTATCCAACCATACATACCATTCCCAGCCTTCCCACAAGACCTTCCTACCTTCCACATCACTTCACTTGCATTTCTTCCCACTGCCGATATGACTATAACTAGATATATAAGTATACTCGATTTGGTTTCATTTGGTGGACAATTTATTCCCTCAGCAGCTCATTTCTCGATATATAACTAATGGACATCATATGTGAAAGTATGGTGGTAGTTGTCCATTCTCTGTTTACTATAGGGTCTCTCTCTCTCTCTCTCTCTCTCTCTCTCTCTCTCTCTCTCTCTCTCTCTCTCTCTCTCTCTCTCTCTCTCTCTCTCTCTCTCTCTCTCTCTCTCTCTCTCTCTCTCTCTCTCTCTCTCTCTATCTCTCTCTCTCTCTCTCTCTCTCTCTCTCTCTTTCTCTCTCACCCGCCTTCCATTCATTCGTTAGCTAATTGAGCCTGCCATCCGTCTGTCTGTCCATCTCGTACGGGGGCCTAATTAGCAATACGTTATTTATACATATTTTTGTGTTAGATCGTTGTACTAGTCATTTTTCTTCTAATCTATATATTTCCATGTTATGTATGTATTGATTTATTTATTTATTTATTAAATGTTATTTAAATATTTTATAAATAGGCCTAATGTTTTATTTTTCTTTATTATTACTATTACTATTATTATATATACAGTATATAGTAAAACTCGCTAGGAAAATTGAAACAATGGAACACCATTGGTGTTCCAATGTTTTATTTTCCTAGCGAGTTTTACTATATAATTTGATCACACGTATATGTGATTTTACCTTCATATATATATACCGGTATACTGTATATATATATATATATACCGGTATATATATATATATATATATATATATATATATATATATATATTATATATATATATATATATAGATATATATATATATATATATATATATATATATATATATACCGGTATACAGTATATATATATATATATATATATATATATATATATATATATATATATATATATATATATATATATACCGGTATATATATAAATATTTAT
This sequence comes from Paralithodes platypus, assembly GCA_032716605.1. Classification (NCBI taxonomy): domain Eukaryota; kingdom Metazoa; phylum Arthropoda; class Malacostraca; order Decapoda; family Lithodidae; genus Paralithodes; species Paralithodes platypus. The sequence continues at coordinate 38,970,183 of CM064507.1, forward strand.
ATATATTTATATATATATTTTTTGAAGGGGGGGGGATTCTATGCATTTTTTTTTTTGAAGGGGGGGGGGGATTCTATGCATTTATCAGTTTGTTTGTTTTTCAATGTTTTACCAATACCAATGGTATCGCCTCATGTATGTCTTGCATCTTTTTGTATTATTCTATTTATTTATATATATTGTGTATAATTATGGAGGTATTCAAATAGTAGCTCAACATTTGCTCTGCGCTTTCGTTTGTTAACCCCTTCAGTATCGGTGTCGTCCTTTTAGCTTTATTCTGGCTGTTCTTAGACGGTTTTATTCAGTTAAAAAGGGCCTCCAGCAATTAACAGGCTTCGCACTATCTCACTTAGCTTTCTTGATGGTGTAATGATTAGAGTGTTCAAGATCTGTATGTGGTAACCTAGGTTCGAATCCCGGGAGGATCACATGCTTTCACTAATTTAATTGGGAGATGTTTGGTGTTGGGAGTGAAACTAATAAATTAGATAAACCTATTTTCTACCACAGATCCTTCTCAAATTTCACAAAATCGTCTAAATATAGCTAGACTAAAATGATAAAGATGTCGTCGGTACAGGTGTTAATAGATTGTATTAGCCAAGGATCCACCTCCCTCCCTCTTTCCACCCCTCCTTCCCTCCATCTCCCCCTCCCTCCCCACTCCCCCCTCCCTTCCTCTCCCTACTTTCCCCGCCCCCCTTCCCTCCCCACCCACTTTCCCTCCCTCCTTCCCCCTCCCTCCCTCCCTCCCTTCCTCTCCCTCCTTCCCCGCCCACACCTCCCTACCCATCCATTAAACTCTCTGAAAAACAAACCCTCCTGTCCCCACCTTCCGCACCGCCGGGTCTGTGGTATAATAACCGTAGGCCTATATAACGGTACCTGGGTATATTGAAGGGGGTCACCGTTTTGTTTTATCTTTCACTCCTTTTCTCTCTTTCCCTGGCTTGTATCCATCCGGCCCCATTCAGCCAACTGTTTAAAGACGTTTATCCCCATCCAGGTGTCGATTTCTTCCTAGCGAGCGATAGCGGTGTATGGAATACAAAGGGTTGATTGAGATCGTGTTTACCCTTTTAATACCTACATATCCTTCCTAAGCTGCATAAAATCGTCTAATGATAGCCAAGACAAACTGCTAAAACGCGTCCGAGCTTCAAAGGGTTAACCCGTTCAGTACCAATTGTGTCCTTTCCATTTTATACTGGCTAATAATAGAGGATTATATTAACATAGCACAATTACCTATCTAGCTCCCATAAGTTCTCTCTAGACTGAAGATAATCGTCTAATAATAGCCAGAATAATCTATCACAGTGCGTCATAATCCTCAAGGGGTTAAGGGGGTAGTCCTTGGTTTTTGGTCTATATATTTATTTATATATTTATTTTTGAGTTTCCTCGCTAGACCTCCATCAAAATTTTTAAAAAGTACCCCCTAGACCCCCTTTCAAGATAAATATGTATATTTTTCGGCAGAAAATTTTCCCGGTCGAAGGCCGATGTAAATTTCATCTAAAATTACAGGATCGCTATCGCTCGCCATGAAAAAATCGACACCTAAATGGCATGAAAGGTCTTAAGATTGGCAAATAAATGGGGCGAAAGGTCTCACAATTGTCAAACTAATGGATCGAACGTTTTAAAATATCAAAACTAATATGCTAAACATGAGGGAGAAGGCGGGTCCATAAAAAGCGAGTACTACCCCCTTAATGTTCCTCTCTTTAGGTTTCACAGCCATTATTATCAAGGTTTTGACTGTACAATGTAACCCAAGGACGAGAAACAGTTTATCAAGAGTTTAGGTTTGACCCAAAACTAACTTGAACGATGATAATTGCAAAACACGATATATTTGGATTGAGTTTTCAGTAGTTTTTAAATATCATCGTCCGTTTTTTTTTCATATATATTGGATCAAGTGTACGGCGGACGATGATAATTGCAAAACACGGTATATTTGAATTGAGTTTTCAGTAGTTTTTAAATATCATCGTCCGAGTTTTTTTCATATATATTGGATCAAGTGTACGGCGGACGATGATAATTGCAAAACACGGTATATTTGAATTGAGTTTTCATTGGCTTTCAAATACCATCGTCCGTTGATTCATATATATTGAATCGAGTGTACGTGATTCACCCCGGGAACAAAGCCAAGAATCACATCCCCCTGATCTTATTTCCACGTACAGTTAGAGTAGAAAAAACCCTGGAGCGTTTATGTCATTATGCTACACTCGTAACATGGCGTGGGATTCGGTACAGCTGGATATACGGTCCAAGTACCGATGTCCGTGACCGTAGACTGTCCTTAGCTATGCCCAATTTGTAGAAAAAGCTAGACGGCAACCTTATATTTCCTTCCACTTGGTCAGACATAGAAACACAGAGATAGAGAATTCAAGGCTACCTGAAGGACACATGATCACGTAAACTTATATATATATATATATATATATTATAACTGTGAATATTACACTGTTCATAAATGCACAGTATGGAATAAGAGTTTTTATTTGTTATTTTATTATTTTTAGAGCGAGATCTAAGCTTTTGATAACTCCGTATGGGCTGTGCTGAAATTTGATTATCAGATAAACTTAACCAATGATTAAACGAGTAAATTAGTGGCAAATATAACTAAGTGTCTTATGATAATCAAATAGCGCATAATTGCATGTTGGCATCAAGTCCATTACTGGCCACTTATTTCTCTCCAGGGTATTTGGTTTTCCACTCATACATTTTATTTATCAAAGTTTACCTTCCTATCCTCTCTCTCGCTCTCGCTCTCTCTCTCTCTCTCTCTCTCTCTCTCTCTCTCTCTCTCTCTCTCTCTCTCTCTCTCTTATATACAGTATATATATATATATATATATATATATATATATATATATATATATATATACTGTATATATCAGCATTGATGACAGCAACTGTACATAGTTTAACATCATTTATATAATGACTAAAACGGAACCATATAGTAAGAAATGTCCTTGTGCCTTGGAGTCCCATCACCATTCATTTGACGAGACCTTTAACTTTTTGTGAACTTGTCCCCAAGACCAATCATATTAGTGTTATTGGTCTTGCCTGTCCCCTCATCACTATTGTGTGTTTTGTTCCAGCGGACGGTATAGTGTCATGTTCATATCTTGTACTCAACTGTTACGATGATGTTCAAGCCAAATATGTTGTTGGATATATAAACTTGGTATTGATATCATGTTTGTGTTACTTTTTGTAGCTAACTTGTTTCTATCTGTATGTCTGTCTGTGTTCTTGTAGCTAACCTGTCTGTCTGTCTGTCTGTCTTCTTGTAGCTAATATAACTGTCTGTCTGTCTTCTTGTAGCTAATATAACTGTGTCTGTCTTCTTGTAGCTAATATATCTGTCTGTCTGTCTGTCTGTCTTCTTGTAGCTAATATAACTGTCTGTCTGTCTTCTTGTAGCTAATATAACTGTGTCTGTCTTCTTGTAGCTAATATATCTGTCTGTCTGTCTGTCTGTCTTCTTGTAGCTAATATATCTGTCTGTCTGTCTTCTTGTAGCTAATATAACTGTCTGTCTGTCTTCTTGTAGCTAATATAACTGTCTGTCTGTCTTCTTGTAGCTAATATATCTGTCTGTCTGTGTTCTTGTAGCTAACCTGTCTGTCTGTCTGTATGTCTTCTTGTAGCTAATATAACTGTCTGTCTGTCTTCTTGTAGCTAATATAACTGTCTGTCTGTCTTCTTGTAGCTAATATATCTGTCTGTCTTCTTGTAGCTAATATATCTGTCTGTCTGTCTGTCTTCTTGTAGCTAATATATCTGTCTATCTGCCTGTCTGTCTTACTTCTTGTAGCCAACCTGTTTCTATCTGTTTGTCTGCCTGTCTTACTGTATGTCTGTTTGTATGTAGGTAATGTGTTGTATGTATGTACAGTCCTAATGATAAAAACAAAACGGATATTGCTAACTAGTGAATTTCAGCAGTATACCCTTTGTGGCTTAAGCTGATTATTTTAATAGTTCGTCAGTGTATCATACTTTTGACTCCATAAATTGTGTATACATTTCTGGCCACGACTTTACATCCTTGTAAATATGAATCTTATCAGTGTACTTGAAAACAAAACTATATATATACTGTATATATATACTTGGTGGAATACATATTAGCTTTAACCCCTTCTGTACCGGCGACGTTGTTTGAATTATATTCTAGCTATACATATATAGACGATTATATTTAGTTGAGAAGGGCCTCCAGCAATTAACAGGCTTCGAACTATCTTAATTAACCCTTTTTTACCACTACAGATCCTTCTCAAGCTGCACAAGATCGTCTAAATATAGCTAGAATAAAATATTAAAGACGTCGCCGGTACAGATGGGTTTAACAGTAATAGTAAAGATCGCAATTTGCTATTATCGAAAGTTCAGATAGTAATGTTCTGGTATACTGCACCTCTGTTGTCCACCATTACAGAGAGGGGCGCGTCTTGTGCCAAATAGTTTCCTTTCCTCTATACGTGTCTATTCGTGGTTTGTGAACAAAAGTGGTTTGTGAACCTTCAGGATAGTTTCGTAACTGCATGTCCCGGTGTCTGTGGGTGACGTGCCGACAACCTGAAGCCGCGGTGCATGGTGGAACTAATGTTAGGCCGCTCAGCCCATTTTCTACACACCATTGGCACCTAACGACTAAACACTTCAATTATGGTGCGTGTGTCCTTGGTAGTGGTGGGGGTGGTGGGGGGGTGGGGGTGGGAGGTGGAGATAGCGAGGTGTGGGTGTTAACAGGGGGGGTGGGGTGGGGGTGGGGGTGGGAGTGGGAGTGATTGTCCGTGCTTGAGGGAGGGGATATATGGGGTGGGGGGGGAGGGGTGGTACATACATGGGGGAGTGAGAGAGAGCGAGAGAGATATTAGGCTAACACAGGTAAATCATTTATCTGATTAACTGTATACGCATTCCGTAAATATCTTGCACTTAAGGATATTATCATGGTTTTTATTATTAAAGGTAAAACATTTGCTTCTTATAAACGAGTATATGATATTAGCTTGTGATGTTCTTACTACAGTCTGTTTTTAAATTACTTGATGCATCCTCCAATTGTGATTTTATTCAATGATGACAATACAAGTGTTGGAATATGTGATTATATTAAAGACTTCAGATGAATACTAGTATCACAATATGCATGGATGAAACACAATTGCGGAAAAGTACAAGCGGAAAAAAATAGCCGAGTCGATATAAAACAATAGAAGACGAAAGATATAGAGTGAGCCACTATTGAATGGGCGTACGTGGGCGGGTGTGTGTGTCGGGCTATAAGAGTGAATGAGGGCGTGTCTTGTGGTGTTTAGTGGTGTTGTCAATGTGTCACCTTGGAGTCTAATGGTGTGAGAGAGAGAGAGAGAGAGAGAGAGAGAGAGAGAGAGAGAGAGAGAGACAGACAGAGTCATTGTCACTCATACGCTCACTGACTCTCTCACTTTGTTTTACGCACCCAGTTTTTTGTATGGAGAGTTCACATAGGCCAAGGCTGGACTCAAATATGTAGTAATATATATACACTACAGTATATATATATATATATGAATGATGTATGTATGTATATATATGTGTGTGTGTGTGTTTGTTGTCCTGATAATTTGCCCAATTGGATAGTTATACGTAAATTAAATTTTATAACTAACTTGGTAACCATGTCTTTGTTATTGTTCCTCTAACAGAATCACCCTCCAGTATTACTATCAAATAATGTTCAATTAATGATATGACGAACCAAGAAGTTGTATTTATTTATCTCATATACCTGAAAGAGACAGTGGTAGGTGATGATATGTTGCTGCTCTGTGAGATGCAACATGTCACCATAAGTATAATTAGCCTACAGCTTACAAACCAGTAATGCAAATCAAAGAATCATCATTTAATTAACAAGACCATTAGATTAACAAGTTCATTTAAGAGATATTATGTTTTGTAATTTCTCTATTGGGGCAGGTGGTTGAACAACCATATCTATCTATATATCTATCTATATACAGTATATATATCTATATATAGATAGACATATCGATAGACATATAGATAGATAGACAGACAGACACAGACATATAGATAGATAGACAAACAGACAGACAAACAAATATATAGACAGATAGACATATAGATAGGTATATAGATAGATAGATAGATAGATAGATAGACAGACAGACATATAGATAGGTATATAGATAGACAGACAGACAGACAGACAGACAGACAGACAGACAAACAGATATATAGAGAAACAGATAGATAGGTAGATAGATAGAGAGATAGAGAGATATTGATAGATAGAGATAGATAGATAGATAGATATTTAGATATATGCACCCATAGAGTCAAATTAGTTTGTGTTGTACTATACTGTACATACACACACTCCGCTTAATTGGTCCGGTTCTTTTTTAATACTCTTTTACATTTTCCTTAATCATTCAGCCCCCCCCCCCCCCCCCCAAGCTCGTATCTTACCCTTTTATCCCCTCCCTGACCCCCAGAGAGAGAGAGAGAGAGAGAGAGAGAGAGAGAGAGAGAGAGAGGGGTAGATAGATAAATAGAGAGAGAGAGAGAGAGACAGAGAGGTAGATAGATAAATAGATATATAAATATAGATAAATAGATAGATAGAGAGAGAGAGAGAGAGTGTGTGTGTGAGAGAGAGAGTTAGAGAGCGTTAGAGAGAGAAGGAGGCAGGAGGTGAGATCGAGGCAGTATAAGAACAAGACTCCTTTAATGCCCCCCATAAAAACAACACTACACCCAATACAATCGAACCCGGCCATTGGGAGTCTCTCGAGGAAGTGAGAGAGAGATATATTTACATAGATTTACATAGATACACTGGCCACACAGACCTTACGATCCAAACGAGGTGGTCAGGACTTAATTCTAGTAGAGATGGCGTATCCGATAGAAAAGGAAAGTTGATGGAAGGATAGAAAAGGAGAGAGAGAGAGAGAGAGTTACAAGGAATAGTTCGTATCTCAAAGACCTTTTGGTCCATTCCGGGGAGTTACTGGAAGTGGAAGGATAGCATTTGTTTAGTGCACTATACTCATTGAGCGTGTAAAATACTATCTACTACTCTCTTCTTGAAGTGCTCTACTGAAGAACTGTTTACAAAATCTGAGGGAAGTTTGTTCCAGGTAGAACATATTTTATAATTATGTGGAGAGAGTGAGAGTGAGTGAGTGTGCGTGCTTTCTGTGTATGAGTGTATGTGTGGGTGCGTGTGTGTAATGACAGTGAGTAGTCCATTCTTTTGCATAATGATAATCACTAGCATTGCCTCCTGTATGTTATTAATATTGCATATGTATAGTTCTGCGATAATGGCATACCTTAGTTGGAGTGGAGGTTGGGCCTCTCACTGTATGTAATAGTTGGATGGAGGAGGAGGAGGAGGAGGAGGAATACAACAAAGGAATACAAAGGAGAACAAACTGCAACAGACCTATTGGTCCTTACGGGGCAGTTTGGATATCTAAAACTACTAATCTACTGACAACGAGGTAGAGAAAAGGATAGCAAACAAGAAGGCACCTCCCCACCCACCACTCCCTCCAGCTAA
>CM064507.1:38980315-39016122 GCA_032716605.1 Paralithodes platypus
ATAGAGATAGAGATAGATAGAGAGTGAGTATGAGCGAGAGAGAGCACCACCATATACCCCTCTGATGTCACCTGTCACCAATCTAGCGCAGGTGTCCTTTTGTAACCGAAATACAGAAGAACAGGTGTGTGTGTGTGTGTGTGTGTGTGTGATACGTGGAGACACAGGTAAAACAGATGTACACTCCCAAACCATAATACATATATACCTTTTTGTTCAATGTGTTTTTGTATTTATTTATTTTTGTATTTAACTGTCTTGAGTCGGCCACCCCTCAAAACAAAAAAAACGGAAAAGTGGGGATTAGGCTTGAGTATATAGATAGATAGATAGATAGATTTGTATATTTTTTATTTTCTTTACTTCACTTTACTTTTTTTGTTTTACTTTTGTTTTGTGTAGGCATATGTTTACTTTATTTTGTCTGAATCGTATTTTTTGTTCAACTTTGTTTTTCTTATATTTCTTGTCCTTTGAAGCGGAACTCTGATGCAGTATATATATACAGTATATTATATAGCACTCTGTTATCTCGTTCGGATTCTATACAAGTTTACAATGATCGTGTTTTGCTTTTCAGTGTACGTACGTGTTCTGCTAGCATAAAAGATGGAGTGTACAGTAGATAGCGCAAAGATAATGGATATATTGAACTCTTGTGTGTGTGTGTGTGTGTGTGTGTCTTGTGTACTCTTGTGTGTGTGTGTGTCTTGTGTACTCTTGTGAGTGTGTGTGTGTGTGTGTGTGTGTGTGTGTGTGTGTGTGTGTGTGTGTGTCTCAGAAATATTCAGTTTGCATCTCATTAGATATGATATGGACGTTAATAATTTCAACGTTCTGTAACGCTATAAATATATGTGTAATTGTAGGTGTCTCCCCCCTCACACACACACACACACACACGACGTTGTGACGTCCCATCTGGGGTTGGCAAAAATGGTACAAGGCGAGATGTGTATCATATGGTTCACCTAAGCTGATGGCTACCTAAGCCTTCGGGCGAGACGGTACCGTCTATAGTGAGAATGGTACCATACAGATCCACCCTAAGCCTTCGTTTCCGATGTCGCTAATTGGCTAAAATACAGACTACACACACATCCACAGCCATTCCAACAGTACATAAAACACTTAACATGCATTTCACGCAATACATTCCCAGTTAAGGAGGCGCGATAATAATGAGCTTAGCTCGCATTGCGTGGATTCCCCTTGACGAACAAGTAACTGAGTAACGCACACGCACACTCAGTCACTCGCACACACACTCTGTCAGTCTCTCTCTCTCTCTCTCTCTCTCTCTCTCTCTCTCTCTCTCTCTCTCTCTCTCTCTCTCTCTCTCTCTCTCTCTCTCTCTCTCTCTCATTTAATTCTATATTCAGTAACTGTCTCTCCATGTATGTGAACAGTAAATATAACGCAGGTATATAATTCGTGTGTGAACTGAACTTATAATGACTTTCAGACAAGATTCCCGTATGCCCGAATAAGCTAGTAGTTTTAGGCACACCTTTTTTAACTCAAGATATAATATTTTGGGCACGTTTTCTTTATTACTATTTTGTTTTGTTATGTAGCTCAGCATCGCAACTTTATTTATTTATTTATTTATGTTATTTATATTTGTATTTGTTTTACCGTAGACTCAATACACAGTCGGCAAGTTTATTCTGAGATCAAAGTTAACTAATTACGTAATTCACATTTATTATGCATGGTACTAGACTTTATATTGAGAGAGAGAGAGAGAGAGAGTGAGAGAGAGTGAGTGTGAGTGAGTGAGTGAGAGAGAGACCAAACGAAAATATACACAACAAAGAAGGCACTAACATAAAGTGACTCCGCGCATGAATTCCCCGTATACAGTATGTTGACATGTGAAGGGACCATAACAACTCTATAGCATGCTATTCCCTCCCTTACAATGACATACTAGACGTGTTAGTATATACAACTAGAACCTTGCTCCAGTGGTCAGCAACCCTTAAAGCTAGAAGAGCCATTTATTTAAAGTTTCATAGAAATGTTGTGCTATCGGAGCCGCAATACAAACAAAATAGTTGTCAAACCAAAATCTACAGTAATTCAGAAATAAGAGAAAATACCCTACTTCTCAACAAAACAAATTATAGTTATATTGTTTAATTTACTTGTATTCACAATGCTTAGCAAAGACACAATGTCTCGCATTTCTAAAAATCATAACGATTGATGACTAAATATCTTCGAATTTGAATAAAACAAAACTAGTGTTGCCTTGAATGTGTTATATGATGCCTTCGTTTTATAGGATAAATTATTATTTCTGAAGCTTGTGGAGCCACACAAGTGTCCTGAAAGAGCTGCATGCGGCTCCTGAGCCGCAGGTTGCCGACCCATGATAGAGAACGGTAAAAGGGAACTTATTGTGTGGAGTTTAGGGTGAGTGGGACATTTGGATTTGGTTGGGAATACTTTGGATTGTGATATTATGTGGGGTTTGTGTTGTACCTGTGAGGGGGAGGGGAGTGGGGTTGTGTGTGTGCGTGTGTGTGTGTGTGTGTGTGTATGTATGTATGTGGGTGTGTTGTGTGTGTGTGTGTTTGTTGTATATGGTGTTTAATATATACTGTATGTGAGTGTGTGTAGTGTGTGTGTGTGTGTGTGTGTGTGTATTGTGTGTGCGTGCGTGTGTGCGTGCAAAGAACTAACACCATAAACCACCGGAATATTAAACATCTTGAATACTGCAAATACAATAGGTTGGTGCTTCTGTTCTCCTTTGTTTTGTGCATGTTTTTATTGCAGTGTATTATGGTTTATATGTGTGTATGTTGTTTATATGATGGACAGTGATAGTGCGTTTATAATTCTGTTTTATAATGTATTGATTATACCCTGTTCCAAGTAAGGGGGCCAAAACTCTTCAACATTAACCTCTATAACTCACAAACGACTAGAGTAATCGAGTTAATATCTCTACCACTTGGGAAGGGTCAGCCAGGGAATAGGTTTGGAATTTGACAGGCCATTTGTTCTAGCCCTTTCTGAGTTATAGAGGTTTGGGTTCACGAGTTAGTGGACTAGCTATTTGGAACAGGGATACTTGGCGAAATAATTCCAAACTGGAAAAAAAAAAAAAAATCATAAGCGATTTTTCCAGCCACCATTTTCCCAACAATTCTGATCTGGATAGAAGAGTGAAAGAGATGCAACATTGCAAAGAATGTGAGAAGTGTGTTAAGAAGTGTGAGCAAAGTGTTTAAAAAAGTGTGAGTGAGAAGTGTGTTAAGAAGTGTGAGTGATAAGTGTGTTAAGAAGTTGAGTGATAATTGTGTTAAGAAGTGTGAGTGGGAAGTGTGTTAAGAAGTGTGAACCAAGTGTGTCAAGAAGTGTGAGTGAAGTGCGTGAGGAGAATAATGTGTAAGGTTGCCCCAAGTGAAGCGCTCGCCTAAGTTGTTTATGCTATTACTGCGACACTTCCTGCATAATACTGTAATGCGAGAGAGAGAGACAGACAGACAGACAGACAGACAGACAGACAGACAGACAGACAGACAGACAGACAGACAGACAGACAGACAGACAGACAGACAGAGAGAGAGAGAGAGAGAGAGAGGTACAATGTGTGTATGTGTGTGTTAGCTAGTGCCATAAAGTGATATGTGGTTGACCCCTTGGCATGACCCTGATTGACCTCGCACCACAAGCTGACCCCAAACAGTCTCCTTCCTCTAGCCATTTCCCCTTTCTCCTTTTATTATCATTGGATAAGGTCAATCTCCGCATTCACTTGTATCTATTCGTAATACCACCAACCCACCACTTGCGAGTTTTAGGCTATAAGGAAGTTGGAATCGTAAACACCGATATTAAACAGAAATGCAATAATGATGCAAGTTTCTGATGGATAGAAAGTATGATAAATTTGGTTATATGTGTTTATAAATGTACTACGACAGTATTATAGCTGGTAATTCTGCATATTATCGATGCCTACAGCTCCAACTTCCTTATAGCCTGAAACTCGCAAGTGGTCAATTAACTTACAATTAAACCTAATGAACTCCTTGAGGAGTATGACGCATTTTAACAGTTTACTCTGGCTATTATTAGACGATTTTATACAGATATTGAAGGATCTGTGGGAGTTATAAGAGTAAAGACGGTCTCAATCAGCCCTCTGACTGCCATTGTATACAGATATTGAAGGATCTGTGGGAGTTATAAGAGTAAAGACGGTCTCAATCAGCCCTCTGACTGCCATTGTATACAGATATTGAAGGATCTGTGGGAGTTATAAGAGTAAAGACGGTCTCAATCAGCCCTCTGACTGCCATTTGCCCTTCCTAATCTGAATAAAACCGTCTAATGATCGTCAGAATAAACTCCTAAATTGCATCATAATCCTCAAAGGGTTAAATAGTACTATATATACATGTAGCTATGTCATATGTAAACACATTAGTCATTAAATGTATTCCTAATGTTCTGTATGTAGGAGCTACCAATTGCACTATTTAACTCTATTTGTTCTTAGGTAGGTCTATATTTTGGTCTCCGCTCTTTCGCCCCATTAGTTTGGAGATTTGCAAACGTTTCACCCCATTAGCGTATAGAACGCTTTATCCCCTTCTTCTATGCCTCCCTCAATTCCTTCCCTCCATCCCTCTCTCCGTCCAAATGTTATATCTCTTTCCTTCCCTCCCTCCCTCTCCTTCTCCTTACTTTCCCTCCCTCCCTCTCCTCCTCCTTACTTTCCCTCCCTCCCTCTCTTCTTCTATTTGTTTTCTCTCTCTCTTTCCTTCCCGTCCCTATCTCAATTCCTCTCTTCATTTTCCCCCTTTTCTCTTTCTCCCCCCCCCCCCTATTTTCCTCTCCATTTCGTGGTGTGGACAGAGTATAAGTTTGCGAGGCTTGAGGCCCACCATTATAAAAGTTAAATGCTAATGACATTTATCTGACGGCTGGGAGGAGGAGGAGGAGGAGGATAAAGAGGAAAATAAGAAGACGGAGAAGAAGGAGGAGTACAAAGGAGGAGTACAAAGGAAATCAAGCAACAACAGATCTAGTGACCCTTCTAGGTTGCTTGTCCTCCAAAACACTGATGATCAAGTGTCCAAACAGTGGTTTAGAGTGGGTAAGGGAACATTGGAAAGGGAACTACTGCCCTGCCACTAACGTGGCAGGACTAGGAAGTTAGTAGGGGACATATGGGTTAGTAACTGAGGGGAGGATAAAGTTATTCATTTACAAACGCAGTCAGTCGCGGGTTTGATGCGAGATATTTGTCTAGGCGGAATTTAAATGAATCAACGGTGCTGCAGTCTATAACGTCTCGGGGAAGCCATTCCACAAGTTGACAACTCGATTGAAGAAGAAATTCTTAGATTCGTGCGAGTTAAAAGATTTACCAATAATTTTGCAACCGTTTCCCCGCGTGTAATTAGATTGGTCGATAGTGAAGTACTTACTACAGTTCATATTGTCGATGCCTTTGATGATTTTGAACACTTGAATTAAGTCGCCTCTTAATCTGCGCTGGGTTAAAGGAAATAGATTTAATTCTCTAAGACGCTCTTCGTATGGTTTGTTCTTTAGGCTAGGTATCATTTTGGTAACTCTACGTTGAACTCGTTCTAGCTTGTTTATATCTTTTTGGTAATAAGGGCACCAGGATTGAACGCAGTATTCCAGAAGAGGGCGGACTAAGGAATTGTAAAGGGTTAGGATAACTTCTTTGGATTTATGCTCAAATGACCTGCCTATAGCAGGTTGTGGTGAGGTTGTGGTGATGAGGAGGGTGTGGAAGACAAATATGAAATCAGTGACATTATAGAAGAAGAAAAACACTAGTGGAAAACCGATAGACAAGGGGTGATATGGTAAGACAAATGCAAGAATATAAACCGATAGACAAGGGGTGATATGGTAAGACAAATGCAAGAATATAAACCGATAGACAAGGGGTGATATGGTAAGACAAATGCAAGAATATAAAGTATACGAATAGACGGTACAAGAGATGATCGATTACAAAAGAATATACAGGAATAGTTGCCCTCTCATCTCGGCCACTAGATCATTTCAACCAATAGATCTCAACCAGTAGATCTTATAATCCAGTAGATCTCAACTTTCGCTCGTAAGGACAAAAATCGACACCTGAAGGGCACGAAAGGTCTTGATATTGACAACAAATGAGGCGAAAGGTCTCAAAATCGCCAAACTAACGGAACGAACGTATTAAAACCTCAAAATTAATATGCTAAACATGAGGGAGAAGGGGGCCCAGAAAAGCGAGTATTACCCCCTTAACTTTAACTTACTCCAGGGGGTCTTTTTGGATTAAGCCTGTTTTATTACATTTGTTTGCCAATTTTAGATGTAATCGATTATTTTAGCGACTATAAGATGTTTGGCTCCATTATTTTTGCGATTGTACGATGTTTTGCTCTATTATTTTAGCGATTATACGATGTTTTGCTCCATTATTTTAGTGATTAGAAGATGTTTCGCTCCATTCAGGTATATACCTGTTCTGAAGAAAGCAGTATTCGGCCGAAATATTTTCTTCTTAATGGAGGCTAAGGGGTTGTCTTGTAGCTTGAAATGGTGCCTGGGAAAGCGTTTTCGTAGCTTGAAGGGGGTCTGGGGGCAAACTAATTAACAACTACAATCTTCCAAGAAAATTGCCAGATCCCCGTCTTGTTTCACACCCCAATGGAACCTGGTGTAGATTATAAACTACAACACATTTTGCATAATTACAGGGCTTTAATTTTGATGCATAGCTGGAGGAAGTGTGGAGTGGAGCAGAAAATTAAGGCTGAAATTAGGGAGCGCTATTTACAGCCTAATATATCGCACCCAGAATAGATTTAAAGTACCGGTACTAGAGAAAGCTGTCTCCATTCTCGCAGAAATAAAGATACTATAATATTATGTTATTTCATTTTTTGTCACGTCTTCTTCATTGTCATTTAAATGTTTCAAATGTTTGCTAAAGTTTTAATGTGTAGTTTTAATGTGTAGTTTTAATGTGTAGTTTTAATGTGGAGTTTTAGAAATATAAATTCATATTATCACCAACCCACCAATCAACTTACAAAGAAACCTAATTAATTAAATCAATGAAACTAATGAATACATGTGGCACTTGAAGGTCTCGAACTTAGGACACTCGCGGCGAAATTCAGTGCACAGACCATTACGCTATCAAGACAGTTACAGATTTATGCACAAGCTCACGATATACGATCCACTCTCGAACACTGGATATTAACGGGAGATCTCCACTTGAGGGATTTTTTTCTTGACTCCTTTTGCCCTCATGTTTAGCCCCATTGCTTTTCTAGTTTTAAAACGTTCGCCCCATTATTTTGACGATTTTAAGAACTTTCGACCCATTTCTGTCAATTTTAAGACCTTTCGTGCCATTTAGGTGTCGATTTTATCCTGGCGAGCGATAGCGAGCCTGTTATTTAAGAGGAACCGGCTTTCAGCCGGGACATTTTTCTACTGAAAAATGTACAAATTTATCTGGAAAGGGGCTCAAGGGGGTGTAATTTTAAGCTTGATGGATATCTAGAGACCAAACTAAAAACCTCCCCTTAATCTAAGCATGTACTGTACATATACCCAACAGCACTATGATAGCCTAATGATTACACGATTGGAAGGGGTAATTGATGGGGCCTTAACCCCTTCACCACCATTACGTTATTGTCATCATATTCTGGTTACCATTAGACGATTTGCTTTAGTTTGTAATCTACCTACTACTACTACCCTCCTTTCCTTCTCCTTCCTTCCTCCACCACCACGACCTCCACCACCAATAATGCCTCCTTGACTTTCTCCACCACCACCAGTACTTCCTCTCCTTTCCTTCCTCCCCCCCCCCCCTCCTCCTCCTCCTCCTCCTCCTTCTCCTTCTCCTTATCCTTATCCTTCTCCTTCTCCTCCTACTCCTCCTCCTCCTCCTTCATCACCACCACCACCACCACTACCATCACCTCCACCACCACTAACTTCTTGTCTCTCCTCCACCACCACCACCACCACCACCACCACTACCACTACCTCCTCTTCTCCTCCTGTGACCAGTCTCAGAGGCCCGCTAAGCATTTTAAGTGGCAGGATCGAGGAGTAATCTAGTATTCCTGACACCTTTCGACAGTTTCCATCCCCCTTGGTCCCCTCCCTCCGTGCTTCCCCCTCCTCCTCCCCCCTGCTTCACTACCTCCTCCTCCCTGCTTCCCTCTCCTCCTCCTTACTTCCCTCCTTCCTCCTCCTCTCATTTCTTTCCTCCCTCTTCCTCTTATATCTTCTCTCCTTCCCCTTTGCATACTTCTCCTTCGCTTCCATATCTTCATTCCCTCCTCCTTCCTTCTCCTACTATATATTGTCCCCTGCCTTCTCCTCTATTTTCTTTCCTCACTCCTACTCTGCGCTCTTCTTTCCTCCCTATCTCATCCGCCGTCCTGCTTCTCCTCCTCCTCCTCCCCTCCTCCTCCTCTCCTCCTCCTCTCCTCCTCCTCTCCCTGCTTGCTTCCCTCCCCCCCTCTCCTCTTTCCTGGCATTCGTCCTTCTTATCTCCCTTTCCCCTCCCCTCTCTCTCTCTCCTCTATTTCCTTCCCTCTTCGCTCTTTCTCCCCCCCCCCCCCCCCCCCCCTCCTCCCCTCTTAGGTGACGTGGTAATGGCTACCTTGAGAGCTGGCCCGTCTACAACCAATTAGGCTCAGCTTAGAACACACTATACAGGAAAGGAGTTGGAGCTTTAAATAGGTAAATACTATAAATAAACTAAATGTATGTACGTGTGTGTGTGTGTGTGTGTGATGAGATTATGCTGTATTTTTTATAAGTACCGGTAACATACGGTGCTATATCAACAATTTTAAAAGATTATTAGTCAGGCTAAGGGTAATAATTGCTGTTGACATTATCATCCCGGGGGGGGGGGGGATATGATGTTATAATGTAAACAGAGGTAATTCAGTAGGTTTTAATACTAATAATAGACTAATAATACATGTAGCTCTGTACATACATCATTGGTGTTGGGTATAATTATGGTGCTATACAGGAAGTTAGTGAAGGTCAGTAACCAACACCAACGCAAGAGAGTGATAAATGGTGTATAACAAAGCAGGTCGCTCTTCACTCAGTCACCTCTAATCCCTTTCTTTCCTCATATAGAATAAATAAAAATAATATATATATATATATATATATATATATATCTATATATAGATATAATATATATCTGTATATAGAGAGAGATATATATATATATTATATTCATGTTCATGTTATAGATATATATATATATTATATACGGTATATATAGAGACAGATGAGATTACATGTCATTTGCCATAAATTCTTACTTACGGACTGAAGAGACGGAGAATTACAGTACCTGAAACAGATAAAAAACAGAATTAATGGAATATTAGGAGAGAGAGCTACTGTATATTCATATATATAAATAATAATTAAGAGAGTGCTAAATGGGAGAAGGCTGTAGTACATTCTTGAACATACAATTAGGTCTTGTGTGTGGCCAGCATTATTTTGGGTTTATCGTCATTATTCCATGGCACAATATTTATCCTAAGTTTATATCATAGAAAAGTGGTGGTTTTCATATGGCTTGGATCAGTCCTTTTAATTAAGGGGAGATTGGCCGTTTTTCTGGCACCCCTTCTCCCTCATGTTTAGCCCCATCTGTTTTTGAGATTATACGACGTTCGGACCATTAGTTGGAAGATTGTAATACCTTCCACACCATTTCGTTGTCAATTTCAAGACCTTTCGTGCCATTTAGTTGTCTATTTTATTCTGGCGGCCAATAGTATGCCTGTAATTTTATGGGCCGGGACATTTTTCTACCGAAATATGTACAAATTTATCTTTTTGTGTGTTTGTGGACTTAACATAATTCAAGCAATGGTCGCTCTTCTGTAAAATTAAAACCGCTTACTTAAGAATGGGAAAGGGATAGGATACTCTCTCTCTCTCTCTCTCTCGTTTTTTTTTTCAAGTGTGTGTGAGTGAGTGTCCGCGCCGTGCCCCTCCTCCCACCCACCCATCACCGCCAGTCACCTAGCGCGTCGCAGGCCAAGCCTTATAAAATATGCAGGTAGAAGGCCAAACCTTCACGAATAATAGGGGAAAATCTTTAATCCTTTGAGTACCAGCGACGTGTGGTATCTTTCATTCTAGCTTTATTTGTAGACGATAGTGTGCAGCTTAGGAAAGATCTGCGGTAGTTAAAAGGGTAAGTGAGATAGTTCGAAGCCTGTTACTTAGGATATTGTGCAGCTTAGGAAAGATCTGCGGTAGTTAAAAGGGTAAGTGAGATAGTTCGAAGCCTGTTACTTAGGATTTTGTGCAGCTTAGGAAGGATCTGCTGGAGGCCCTCTTTAAACTGAATAACATCGTCTAATAGTAGCCAGAGTAAAGTTTAAAAGACGTCCCCGGTACAGAAGGGGTTAAACAATAGCAAGGAGAACAACCCTCCACCTTTTACTCTTCTACTCTTCCTCTTTTCTCTTTATTTCCTCCTTTACCTCTCTCTCATTCTTAAGGGGAGATCTCCACTTGAGGGATTTTTTTCTATACCCCTTTCTCCCTCATGTTTAGCCCCATTGCTTTTGATATTATAAAACGTTTTCCCCATTAGTTTAGCGATGTTAAGAACTTTCACCCCATATTAAGACATTTCGTGCAATTCAGGTGTCGATTTTATCCTGGCGAGCGATAGCGAGCCTGTAATTTAAGAGGAACCGGCCTTCGGCCAGGACATTTTTCTACCGAAAAATGTACAAATTTATCTTGAAAGGGACTCAAGGGGGTGTAATTTTAAGCTTGATGGAGGTCTAGGGAACTAACTAAATACCTCCCCTTAAGAGACCTCTCACCTCCCCAACCTGTCTATTCCCCTCTACTTTAACTTTGAGGGGAGATGGGCCGTTTTTCTGGTCGGGGGGACCAGAAAAACGGCCCATCTTCCTTATGTTTAGCCCCATTAGTTGTCAGATTTTAAGACGTTCGGCCCATTAGTTTGTCGATTTTAAGACCGCTCGTCCCATTTATTTGTCAATATTAAGACCTTTCAGGCTATTTAGGTGTCATTTTATTCCTGGCGAACGATATATATTAATGTATATTTTTGAGCTAAATAAAGAATTTGAATTTGATAGTTAGCCTGTAATTTTGGAAGAATCGGCCTTCGGCCGGGAAATTTTTCTACCAAAATAATTTACAAATTAATCTAGAATGGGGATCTAATGGATGTTATTAAAAGTTTGATGGAGGTCTTGGGAGGAAACTAAAAATAATATTATATATATGAAATAATCGACCCCCAAAAATAAACCCTTCTCCCTTAACTTCTGTGGACCTCCCCTGTTTCGCTCCATTACTTTGGAATTTTAAGACGTTTCACCCTATTAATTCCCTATTAGTTTGGCGATAATAAGACGCTTCACCCCATTTAAGTGTCGAGTTTTGTTTTGTCTAGGTGAGTGATAACGAGCCTGTAACTTAGAAGATATCGACCTTGGGCATTGTCATTTTTCTATCCAAAAAAGAGTACAAATTTAGTTAAAGGAGGTCTGGTTAGTTTGAAGGTCTTGGAAGGCTGTTGTGTTAACCTAAGGACTTGGAAGGCTGTTGTGTTAACCTAAGGTCTTGGAAGGCTGTTGTGTTAACCTAAGGTCTTGGAAGGCTGTTGTGTTAACCTAAGGTCTTGGAAGGCTGTTGTGTTAACCTAAGGACTTGGAAGGCTGTTGTGTTAACCTAAGGTCTTGGAAGGCTGTTGTGTTAACCTAAGGGACAAATTATAACTACATTGGTCAGATGTTAGTATGTTTAACCCTCATTTTATTCTTATAGCTTCTCCCGAAGCTGAATTAAAATGGCCGGATGCTTGCCAGAATAAAGGGGAAAAGACAATATCGTTCTGGAGGGATTTAAAAATGCAGACGGCATGCAAAAACTCTTTCAGTGCGCACACATGCACACACACACACACACACACACTCTCTCTCTCTCACTCACACACTCACTCACTCACTCACTCACTCACTCACTCACTCACTCACTCACTCACACACACACACACACACACACACACACACACACACACACACACACACACACACACACTCTCTCTCTCTCTCTCTCTCTCTCTCTCTCTCTCACACGCACACACACACACACTCACTCTCACTCTCACTCTCACACAAACTCACTCTCTCTCTCTCTCTCTCTCTCTCTCTCTCTCTCTCTCTCTCTCATACACACATAGTGATGGGTGATGGATAGACTTCAGAGGGGAAAAATATGGCATTGAATATTGTATATATACGGTATATATACTGTATATATATTTTGGTCTTTTACAACCCGTACGTCGCATCCTAGAGTAAATATTAATTGTTTATACGATCTATATTCATTATAGATAAAAGCCGCATATTATATTTCCTGTGTTGGCTTAGATGTATCCCTTTAATGGAAATTACAGAATACAAAAATATACGCAAATTTTGTTCGTAAGTTATTTCGGTACATGCTTGTTTGTATTATGATTATGTTTACAAACTGTACGCACCAGAGTAAAGCTGGATTATATATTTGATGTATTATGAATTATATATAAAATATCTGTTTTTGTCTCCCTGTGTGTGGAGTTGATAGTGCATAGTCAAAAGGCATTAAAATTTGTATTTTTTATGATTTTGGCTTTCACAATATTAGATTCGACAATATAGGTATTTTTGTAATGCCATAATTGAAGTAATTATAATACTATACGTTGTGTGTGTAATGGAGGCGAGTAGATCTGGTAATTAGTTGGTTAATATGTGTATAAAGGGTTATTATTTGGACTAATATATATATATATATATATATATATATATATATATATATATATATATATATATATATATATATATATATACCGGTATATACTGTATATTACCTAGAACAAGCTTCCTTCGAATGTTGCAATAGTTTCTCATTAGAACAGTTTAAGTACAAAGAACATATGCATATTTGGCATATTATGTATCCCACTAATATGCCGCAAGGCGTTTGAAATGCTAACCCACCCTTTGCAATTCCTTCCTTGTAGTCTCCACCCAAAGATATGATCACCTCCACTTAAGGGGGTAGTGCTTGGTTTTTGGTCTATGTATTTATTAATTTATTGATTTTTGAGTTTCCCCGCTAGACTTCCACCAAGCTTAAAATAGCACCCCCTAGACCCCCTTTCAAGATAAATTTGTAAATTTTTCGGTAGAAAAATGTACCGGTTCCTTCTAAAATTACAGGCTCGCTATCGCTCGCCAGGAAATAATCGACACCTAAATGACACGAAAGATCTTAACATTGACGAAGAAATGGGGCGAAAGGTATTAAAATCGACAAACTAACGGCACGAAAATGTTAAAACCTCAAAACTAATATGCTAAACACGAGGGAGAAGGGGGTCCATAAAAAGGTGAGTCCTACCCCCTCAATCCCTCTCCCTTTTAATTTGTATTTTTTGTTTTATCTACGTGTTCCACGATATTATCCCGAGATAGTGTTTGAAAATCTCCCTCTAAGCACTACACCTGAGGAAGAATAAAGGTGACCGCCTCCTCCCCTGCTGTTTACGGTACCCCTCCCCCCTCCCCCTCCCCCCCTCCCACCCCAGAGCTCCGTAGCCAACCCCTGCCCCGTGAGTGCTAACGTGTGTTGCTATAAGGGATCTGCCCACTTAGCCATACCCCTCTAACTATCTACGTAGCCGCCGCCTCCCGCTTTACCTGTGCTTGCTCTCTCTCTCTCTCTCTCTCTTTTATATATATATATATATATATATATATATATATATATATATATATATATATATATAATTATACCGTATGTATATAAATATACACATATACACATTATATAGTGTATTTATACATATTATATACAGTATTCTATAATATGTATAAATACACCATATAATGTCTATAGTCTATAGTATACAGTATATGTGTATATTTATATACATACGGTACCGTACGGTATATAGGCCTATATAGTTTTGTTTTCTCTTTCCATTTCCAACTTCCTCAAACCCATATTATTCCTCCCGCCACCTTTCTCTCCAGTCTTAAGTGTTCTTCCGTGGCGTCAATCAGCGAAGAAATGCGCCGACGGGAGAGTGGTGTGGGGTGGGGGGGGGGGGGGTTCCTAGCGATGCCAATTAACATTCTCTGCCTTGTTTATACCTAGCTAAACACTCGCTTTGGAGAGGGAGAGAGAGAGAGAGAGAGAGCATTGAGAGGTAATAATAATAATAATAATAATAATAATAATAATAATAATAAATAAGAACTATTGCTTTTGACTGTACATGCAGTATAGCTAAATAAACACGCTGTGGAATTATTTGTTGGTAAGGGTCACAACATTAGCGTCAATATATACCCGTGTTGTCGTTGGTGGGAGCAAATCATTCGTCGTGTGCAGTAATAATGCTTAAAAAAATACGACATGACTTATTCTTTTATTGATCACTTTATTCTCCTGATGCGTCCTACTCACACCATCCAACAACCCATCGTAAATTAGCCTTTTGTGTGTGAGAGAGAGAGAGAGAGAGAGAGAGAGAGAGAGTGAGTTAGTTCTATATGATTCTGTTACTTAATATTTAACTTGTATTTTATTTTGTCGTAATTTTTCCGTGTGTTTTTTTTTCTCCGTTTCTATTCATTCTATTATTTTTGTTATTATTCTTTTCACATCTACGATTTATGTCTTATTATTATTTTGTTCGTTTTACAATAATTGTATTTTGTTTTTGTGTATGTTCTTTCTTATTGCTATTATTATGTCTTATGTTGTATTAGGTTCAATTATTTATTATTCATTATTATCGTTGTTATTCTTCTCAACTTTACTTTAACTTGCCTATAACCTTCCGAGTTATAGCTACCGGAAACCTTGAATCAAGAGTTCGTGACCATAGCTCAGAAGGCAATAGAATTATATTACTATGTTGTGTAGGCAGAGGATAGTTTGTAAAGAACAATGACTTGAAATGCATTATGCATATTGGTTACTGTAATCTTCTGTCTTTCTGTCACTATATTTGTTTTGTTTTGTTTTATCACAATGTTCATCCTCACTCCCTCTTGCAGTCTGTCCTTTTCCTCTTCCACTATCCTCTGTTCTATCAGGCAATCCCAAATGATAGTATCCTCTCATTCCTTCATTCTTCAACCTAAGATTTATGTGTTCATGGTGGTCACGAAGCTGATGATTGTCCTGGGTGTGGGAGGTGGCGGTTGCAGCGGCGACACTGTCCCGGGTAACAAAGGTAGTGTTGGGAGCCTCACAAGGTTCTTATGTGGTTACAGAGCAGAGTTGTGCGATCCTTCAAGCAGTCTGTTGTTAACTTCTTTGTAAAAACTGGCGTCGTTGCATCTAGCAATTGCAGTGGTGCTGGTGTGACATGCAGGATCTGGCACTCGGGTGGTTATGTCAGTGTGCAGTGTTCTGGATGGGGTTCTTTAAAGAAGTTTTTAGAACAGGTATTACAATCCTGTCTAAGTTGACGCTGGTGGCAGGTAGGCATGATGTTTTGGCTGGAGTCCTATGGCAGAGTGACGGAAGGGCACCCTCAAAATAGAGAAGCAGGTGGCTGATAGGCCTATGCTGTTTAAATGCGTGTTGGTGCTCTGGGGCCTCATGTGGTACCAATAATTCCCTCTTCGATAACGAAGTAAATTTACCTTCGCTTCACTACCACTGTCTGCCTGACTCATCCTCTCTCTATCCATCCTTCCATCCAATCATATGAATCCCTCCCTCACTCCATTTATTCATCCATCCTTTATTGTCCCCTTTTATCATTCCCCTATCCATCCTTCCAACTAGCTATATACTGCATATATATATATATATATATATATATATATATATATATATATATACATATATATATATATATATATATACATATATACACAGTATATATCCCTCCCTCCCTCCATCCTTCCATCTAGCTACATATACCCCTCCCTCCCTCCATTGATCCATCCATCCTTTCTTCCTCCCTTACATCACTCCCTCATTCCATCCCTCCGTATCCCCCCCTACCTTAAAGTAATCTACGGGGTCCGGCGCTCCTAATGTGAAATTCCATAATGATATTCTCCTTTTCACACGGCCCCGAGAGTTATGGCGCCTCTTCCAGGTACAGAAATTACCTTTATGAAGTCTCCCCTCCCACCCCCCGCCCCTCCCCCCTCCCCTGTGTTTCATGTTGAGTGGTCGCCATTCACTCTTATTAATGGGGGGCGCCGCTCCTTTGCGCCCCTCCTCCTCCTCCCCTCTGATGCACCACACAAAGCAAATTAATTCTTTTGTATTAGGTCCGCTTTATTTGGGCATCTTGGTGCTTCTTTGTTTTGTTGTTGTGTTGTTTGTTGCTTATTAGCAGCACTAAAAACATATTACTTTTATTATCTGTATTGGGTCTGCTTTATTTTGGCACTTTTTAATTGTGTCTATAAAGTATTAGTATTATTATTAGTATTATTAGTATTTTATTTGTATTTGTGTTGGCTCTTGCAGCTCTGACAATATATTATTGCTGTTATTGGATATGCTTTATTTTGGGCACCATAGTATTTTATTCTATATTGTTTAGTCTTTCTTTGGCTCTTACAGAACCGAAAGCGTATTATTATTTCAATTGGATATGTATATGTTTGATACATAAGAAAATACACTCTTAATGCACTTTGAATTTCCACATACAGTATAAAGTCGGCGAAGACCAGAACTTATGTGGGCAACTTAATATGAGTCAATAATGTAATATATATATATATATATATATATATATATATATATATATATATATATATATATATATATATATACAGTATATGTACAGTATATATATACACCAGAACAATAATAAGTTTCTTGCATGGAACTCGATCTATTGCAAAAGTACGCAAATTAGCACTTTTGTTTTCCTTCTTTCTGTAGACGCATTAATGCATTTTCTTTTCAGATTCCTTTGCTCATAAAATACTCAGCATGCATTATTAACAGTATTATAAACACAACGCTAGCAAAGATTCAATTTACACCTGATACTTTCAACCTATTGGCGTGTTAAATCAAGGTTACGTTATGACTATGTGCAGCTAATATTTATTGTCACAGCGAAGCTTAGTCTCTCTCTCTCTCTCTCTCTCTCTCTCTCTCTCTCTCTCTCTCTCTCTCTCTCTCTCTCTCTCTCTCTCTCTCTCTCTCTCTCTCTCTCATCATTGATCTATATATATCTAATAAGCTAGTTATTCTTTCTCTTGTGTTTTTATTAGGAGTATCATATATAGTTATCTTTCTGTTAGGAAGTTTGGTTTTCCAGATAGAATGGTTGAGAAGTGGAATAAGTTACCAAACGACCTAGTGTGTGCACAAAGTATTCAAGCTTTTAAAGTAAAATATGATACGTTAAAGGCTAACGGGACACTACGAGAGTAATCTCAATCCTGTAAAATACAATTAGGTAAATACACACACACACACACACACACACACACACAAACACACACACACACACACACACACACACACACACACACACCAATCTATCACTTCAGTGTATACATATACATGTAGTTCTCAGAGGGTGGTCATAGTTTCATTGATTTATTCATGGACATTTACTGCAAGCGAACACAAGAAGTCTAATTGGTTCAAGCACACACACACACACACACACACACACACAGAGAGAGAGAGAGAGAGAGAGAGAGAGAGAGAGAGAGAGAGAGAGAGAGAGAGAGAGAGAGAGAGAGAGAGAGAGAGAGAGAGAGAGAGCGAGAGAGAGCATCTCCTCCCATTGAGCAAGAGTTGGGCAGAACACAAAATACGATCACCCTCAGTATCTCTGCTCTGTCTTAACGTCACCCAAATTTGGTGTTTATCGCCTAGACCTCGAACCCCGAAACACTTAAATCCACTCATCATATTGAGGGGAACATAAAAAGTGCGATTTAATAATAATAATAATTATTATTATTATTATTATTATTATTATTATTATACTAATTATAATAATATACATTGATAACAGGATTCGAAACTGCATAATAAATCGTAGGCTTGTCCACCAGTGTTTTAACTGTCTTCGTAGCGCAATGGATAAATGCACTGAATTTCGGTGTGAGCATCCTACAGTAGGTTCGAATCCCTGGACTGCCACATGTATTTGTTGATTTCATTAATGAGTTTAGGAGTAAAGTCGGTTGGTGGAGGTAACATAATAATACTATATATTTTGCATAGGTATTCAAGGTATTTTAAAATTGTAATGTTTATAGCATCACATGTACTAAAATTGGCATATTCAATTTATATATATATTGGTATATTGATAAATAGGTATTCAAGCGCCAACTTAAATATTTCCAAATTGTGGGTCACTATTATTTAATCTCAATGATTGTGTTGTTTTATTGTTTGCATTTACGTAAAATAGTATTACATATTAAGTAACGAACGAAGTTTTTTTTACTTAATTATCTGATGTATTATTCATATGGAGACATTATTCATTGTTTCTACGGGAACGGTTGAATTATTTAGTATTACAATTCACCTAAAGTTTATCGGCATAATACGCTCATTGGAAAACGAATATGCAAAATGACAACGCAAGACAATCGAAAAGCAATGTCACAAAATATCCAAAGTGTTCATAATCGCCGAAAACACCGAAATCAAAGCGCTACATTTTCGCGAAGTATCCGAAATTGTTAGTTGCAAAGCGGGCCACCTTCTCATCTCGGCCTCTTCATCACACCGGTGGGGAAATGGTATATACGTGATGGGGATATATATTGATGGTTTCCTAATATCCTTTTACGTTAGGTCTGTGTTGTGTGTGGGAGGGGGGGGGGGGGGGGGAAGCGAAGGCGATCACAAGTGTGTCTGAATGACTCACCCCTGATGACTTGTATATTGGTATTACACACAAACAAACACACACACACACACACACACACACACACACACACACACACACACACACACACACACACACACACACACACACACATGTGAAAAGAGTTGAAATTAATATAGATATATGAATACAATAGATACAGTCAAACACCCACCCCAAGGCAAAATAGAGAAACGGATGGACTTCATCAGGCCACAGCCACCCGCCGTAATCTGTTGTTTGTTATAACTATGACAAACCTGCTATCTATATAATACCTGGTGTAGAGTGTTTGACCTTAAAGACAAAGTTGTATAGTACTAATGAAATAGTCAAAATCAGGGGGTTGATAAATTTGAGGAAGTCAATTTTGTAGTCACAAGCAGAGTAGACAAAATCAGTTAGTTTAAATTGGGGAAGGCACATTTCGTTGTCGGATATCGAATAGACAAAATCCGTTAACTATGTGAAAAAGTACTGAAAAAGATTTAGCATGAGACAAAGTGAGGTTGAGCTCTGGGAGGCAGGGGACGCTCAACCCGGACAGGATCAGCCCATCTCCTTGGCATCAACATTCTGGTAATACAACGTCGACATATTCAGTAGATGCAGTGTGTGGTAAATTCAATGACGTCATCATTATTAGCCGAGATGTTCTTCACAAATTTACTCATATCATCTCTACCTGTTCTAAGATGGTGATTCTTGGAATATGTCACTTTTTATAATATTTTTCAGTTCATTGTAGTTCAAATATCTAATTGGTAGTTTGTTAAATTGCCATGCCATTACATGCATTATGCATAGTTATATATATATATATATATATATATATATATATAAATTGATGTGTGTGTGTGTGTGTGTGTATTATGTGTAGTTTTTGAGTGGCTGCAGGCTAATATAGAGTAATCACATGCACTTATCGTATTCACACTCAAGGGCCCACGGATACATGCATTTGCGCGCGCGCGCGCGCGCGCACACACACACACACACACACACACACACACACACACACACACAATTACGTATTCACACACACGGGCTCGCGGATATGTGCATTAACAAACACGCACGCACACATCCGGTTACAGAAGCATATAACCCAGTAATACCGGCCCTTTAGATAACTACTGGGGAATAACACAATTGCTAAAGTTTCCATTGGTGCTTCATTCACAAGTTAATTACATACCTGGTGCTTCATTCGCACTTATTTTCCCACGCTAAATGAGATGTCGGTGCTTCAGTGCTGAGCGTAGATGTCGGTGCTTCAGTGCTGAGCGTAGATGTCGGTGCTTCAGTGCTGAGCGTAGATGTCGGTGCTTCAGTGCTGAGCGTAGATGCTTAGTTTAACGTTTTGCAGCCGCTATTTGATTAAGGGGGATTTCCACTTGAGGGATTTTTTTCTTGACCCCTTTCTCCCTCATGTTTAGCCTCATTGCATTTGAGATTTTAAGACGTTCGCCCCATTAGTTTGGCGATTTTATTAACTTTCACCCCATTTATGTCACTTTTAAGACCTGTTGTCCCATTTAGGTGTCAATTTTTTCCTGGCGAGCGATAGCGAGCCTGTAATTTAACAAGAACCGGCCTTCGGCCGGGAAATTTTTCTACCGAAAAATGTACAAACTTAGCTTGAAAGAGGGTCTAGAGAGTTTAATTTTAAGCTTGATGGAAGTCTAGGAAACACACTAAAAACCTCCCCTTAATAAGATACACGCGCAGTTAAGCCCAAAACTTAGCCTACCATGGTTCCTTTCATAATCCTCTCAATATAAGCTTTTGCCAATTGTATCTAACTACTTTCCTGCTGGTGTAGTCTTATCCTTACGAATAATGGATGACTAATGTCGTTCATCAACTACAATGTTCTCAATACGGTATTAAATGATTTCGAAATGTTGACATGATGAACATCTTCCTTACCTAAGTATTATTTATGTACAACCCTAGACTACATTAGATCTATGGTACAACAAACCCTAATATTTAACACTTTTTGTATTTGAGAACACTTTTCCATTTTTTTTTTTTTCTGGCTATCATTTGACGATATCTTAAAGTTCATGAAGATCGTATATTCAAGTTCCCCTTTTCTGTATATTTTCCCCATTATCTGTTTAGTAAGAATGCGTTCTCCTTAGATTTAGTTCTTTACCCAATATGTCAAATACTACTGTACCGTATAATCTGCATCACTCTCCCAACATAAAAATAAAAGGTTTGTGAATGTCCCAAGGATTCTTTTATAGAGAAGTTATTATTGAGGGTTTTCGTATTTATCCTGAATATTATTACGTTACCGGTGCTGATGTGGATAATTTTGCACTCTATCCAGGCAAAGTTCATACCATGTTTATGTATTCTTTATGTTTGTATTATTATGGTGATATACGGTATGTAAAAATAATCCGCTTATAATCGTACCTTTTCATATATACAGTATATATATACCGGTATATATATATATATATATATATATATATATATATATATATATATATATATATATATACAGTATATATATATATATAATCCTTAATGCTGAAACTGCCAATGCCTTTAACCTCGTCTGTTTAAAAGAGAATCTATTACCTGGCTATACTAATATATACTGTATATATATATATATATATATATATATATATATATATATATATATATATATATATATACACAATAGGTTTTGTTAACTGTGTTTCATTCCAGTGTATTATGTCGCAATTATTGTAATTTGATACCTATTAAGCCTTGTGGTCAATATGTTGATACAGTTTTAGCCTAAGTAACGTATTTTTGGTTCACAAGAAACATATCACATAATTACAAACAACATTATTATTTACCCTTGCATATTTCCCTTCCCATATTCGTCATAGTTTGTCCTATGTGCTATCCTATCCTTCCCCTCATCTTTTCTTGGGTTCCGCTATAAATTATATCCTGACCACCTCGCTTGGATCGTAAGGTCTGTGTGGTCAGTACGTATATGTAAATCTATATAAATAACTTCACACAAACGTTCTCCGCCGCAGCCCAAGTTTCAGTCGTTTCACTCCGTATATTCTTCATTCACAAACTCGTAAGGCGATGTCACACGAGCGCTTTTTCCGGCAATTTTCTAAGCGCAATTTTTTTTTATCGCACTATTATGGGGCTTATATACATTAACCCCTTCTGTACCGGCGACGTCTTTTTAGTTTCATTCTAGCTCTATTTAGACGATTTTCTGCAGTTTAAGAAGGATCTGTGGTGATAAAAAGGGGATAGTAAGATAGTTCGAAGCCTATAAACTGCTGGAGGCCAATTTTAACTTAATAAAAAATCGCCTAAAAGTAGCCAGCATAAAGTAGAATATGTGTGGTGGTTTCGGACCAGTAAGAGTTTCATTTTAAGGTTACGAGACGAGAATTGCTCCAAAATATTGCCGTACAAAGTGCCCGTGTAACACCAGCTTGACCATTGTCCTCGGCAGGGTGTCAAACGAAAGTCGAGTCCATTATTTTCAGTCTTTATTATTGCCCATATATATAAAGCTAAAATGATGGTTTATAGTTTCAGTTTAGTCCTGGGAAATGATAGAATGCCCAAAACAATGCTATGTCATGGGGGAGATGGTTCACTTTTTGGGCGATTTTTGCATGTATTCATTATTATTTTAGTTTCCTCCCTAGACCTCCATCAAATTAAAAAAAAAAAAAAACATCCATTAGATCCCCCTTCTAGATTAATTTGTACATTTTTCGGTAGAAAAATTTCCCGGCCGAAGGCCGGTTCTTCCAACATTACAGGCTCACTATCGTTCGCCAGGGAAAAACACCTAAATAGCACGAAAGGTCTAAATATTGACGAAAAAATGGGGCGAAAGGTCTTAAAATCGACTAACTAATGGGGC
Organism: Paralithodes platypus; assembly: GCA_032716605.1. Lineage (NCBI taxonomy): Eukaryota > Metazoa > Arthropoda > Malacostraca > Decapoda > Lithodidae > Paralithodes > Paralithodes platypus. The sequence goes on from CM064507.1 coordinate 39,003,223, forward strand.
AAACATCTTAACATCTGAAAATTAATGGGGCTAAACATGAGGGATAAAGTGGTCCAGAAAACCGGCCCATGTCCCCTTAATCTAGCAGGGAAGTAGGTAAATTGCCAACCCCGCCTGCGGTTTGGATGTGCAATGTGATCCGTGGTCTTCCTGATGCACACCTTAGATACCTGACGCTCGCACGATAATAGGCTCGTAATATACAATGGTGTGAACGAATGACTTTATTAAACAACAAGTGAACAATATTACACCGGGAATATTTTCGAGGAGACGCGCACTTGGTTTTAGGATTCTCGTTCCGGAATTGACATCGAATTGACTTGATAATCGCGGACATATTTCTGCATTAATTTATCTTTCTATTTTGTGGCCAACAATCTTGACCACACTAACCTATGGTGATGGGCTGGTCTATCAGAGTGAGAACTGAGCATCTCTGCCATACCCATAGCTTACTCTGACTGCTCCTTTTACTTATATATTTTCTAGATCTCAAGTGACGGCGTCTCTTCCGTGGATTGACCTCCCAATCTACCAAGATTGGAAGCCAAAGCGTCACATTTTTCCTTTGCCCCTCAACTTTCTCTTCATAATTGCTGAGGGGCACAGGGCCCTGGGTGGGGCTTTGGTTTCCCGGGCGTTTCCTCACCCTCCTCAGCTCCCCGCCATGGAGTGGCTTCAGTCACCCAGGCTTTATTGTGGTCGGCAGGGAGGGTTCTGTGGGGGCGCTCGGTTATGGCTTTGGCCTTGCTCGGGGCCTTGGGGCTGTTCGGCCAGGCAGCTTGGGGAACAGCAACAACAACAACTCAAGAAGGACTGGGTAATAGAGCCAATATGTTTACCATTTGCGAAGAGCCAGGCTGGAAATATATGTGTGGATATTTGCAGCCCGTTCGCTCTATCCCTCTTTGAATTACAGAGGCTATTGGTCAAAATTTCAGGTCTAATTATAGTGAATAGACTGCAATCAATGATAAAATTGAAACCGTATACATTGAATGAGAGAAAACACAGAGCTATTTTCTACGTTGGAAGATAATATTTCAAACTATTTTATCATCGTGTCAGCAATGTTCAATCAAACCAACTTTGAATGCAGTCGATTGCATATTCCTGTCTTTAACCTTGTATCGTGTTATAAATACCATATCTAATTACAGTATAAGGATCTGGATGTTGGTTTAAGGTTGTTTGTGTTTCTGTAATATTGTTTAGTAGTACCGGTACTAACAAATATAGAGAGAACTTTTGACAAGCTGAATATAATCGTTTTGCGGTAGATAGAATAGAATATTGCTTCATTCGATTTCAAGAAAATATATTTTAGGCATTGAAATGTATATGCTATAACGTGCCTCATATACTAGGCCTATTGAATGTATTCTTAATTAATAATAAGCAAAGAAGTGTATGCAATATGGTGATGTGTACAACAATGGTAACTCTGAACATATGCTTTATACATTGCACACAACAAGCTGGCCACCTTACCTTGGCAATATATATATATATATATATATATATATATATATATATATATATATATATATATATATATATATATATATACTGGACTTGTGTTTATTAGTAGTGGGGAACACGGACTTTGGATCGTGTCACCATCTTTTAATATCATGAAACATCATGGCGTGCATCATGTGGTCAATCCAACCTAAAGAAAACACCAGACGCGCCGCCAAAGCTCGATTTTTTGTCTCCCATTTTCATTTATTTGTTAGCATCGAAGGCGCGATTGCAATGAAAATTTCAACACGCACGATCATTCTCCGTTTTATGATTTTTTTTTTTTTTTCCCCGGACCTGTCGCGCGAGAGAATTCACGTCAGATGGGTCGAAATCTGGCAGTTGTCGCCCAGGAATCAAGAAGTTTCAATAAGTTTCAATTACCCGAGTCGGAAAAAGTGGACTGTGCCTTGGACGTGACCCAGGGACCACCGCTGATCGTCAAAATATTAACACGTAGTATACCAGTTTTGGAAAATACAGTTGAAGGATAAAAAATGCATACATGAAGTTTGTATAAATGGATACAAAACAAAGATATACAGTTTGTATAAGTGGATACAAAAATAAAGATACAGTTTGTATGAGTGGATACAACACAGAAATATAAAGTTTGTTTAAGTGGATACAAAACAAAAATATAAAGTTTTGTATAAACTAATATCAAATAAATACACTAAGTCTGTATAAATGGATACAAAATATATAGGCCTACGTGAAGTATGTATTAGTGGATACAGAATACAAACATGGAGTGTGTATACATGGATACAAAATTAATACATGAAGTCTGTATAAATGGATAACAATGCCATTATGAATGATATACAGTATATGTTAAATGGATAAAGAATACAAATAGTGAGTATGTATAAACGGATACAAAATGATTAGATGGAGTCTGTATAAATGATACAAAGTGCAAATATGAAGTATGTATAAATGTATCTATTGCCAGACAGCACCATCAGTTTCTAAATATTCCTATTCCATATTAGTACCAGATTAGTCAAGTCTACATTTGATATTAAACTTTTCTAGCAAATGACGCTTTTATTTCATTGAAGTTTACCACTGCGCGGTTTTAATGACGTCTGGAAAAAAAATAAAGGCCATAATGAATATTATAACCCTTTGATTCCTCTGAGCCCTTGTATCCTGAACAATATCGCCTGCCGGTAGCTTAAGGAGGGTGACCTGCTTTTCTTATCTCCTTTTCTCTCTTTCTCTGACTTTTATCCTTTCGGCACCATTCAGCCTATTGTTTTAAGACGTTTATCCCCATACAGGTGTCGATTTTTCCTGGCGAGCGGTAACGAGCCAGTATATTTTAAAAAAATAATAATTGACAGCTGGCTAAATTTGTACATTTTCGATAGAACAATGTCTCCGGCGAAGCCGGATTTCTCCATATATTGCTGGCTCGCTATCGCTCGCCAGAAAAAAATCGACACCTGGATGGAGATACACGTCTTAAAACAGTAGGCTGAATGAGGCCGAATGGATAAAAGCCAGAGTAGGCCTAAGAGAGAAAAGGAGAGAAAGAAAGCAGGTCAGCCCCCTTAAAGAGAACAAAAGCTGTGATGATCTTATTCCAAAGCTTAGGTATAGTCTATTCCTCTGTTTATAATCAAACAATGTTCTTCGTCTTAGGAAACGCTCCTCGAAGACAAAGGAATTGCAAATTAAACTCACGCGAAGCTTGGAATGTCATGACAAACTGTTATTAATATATATTTTAATGTAACCAACCGCAAGAAGACCTTACTCAGCCTGAAAAGGATCAAGTGTTGGTATAAACAAATCGTAAATATATATATATATGCATTATCCTACATGCCTATCCTTAAATATATATATATATATGCATTATCCTACATGCCTATCCTTAAATATATCGTACGCAAGAAATGTATTATATTCAAGAGTCGTGGTAATAAATCCAGTTAAGGGGAGATAGGCCGTTTGTTTGGTGTATTAATTCATTTATTCCTATATTTCTTAGTTTTCTCGCTAAACCTCCACCAAGCTTAGAAAAACACCCCCTAGGGGGGGTCCCTTCAAGATAAATTTGTAAAAATTTTGGTAGAAAAATTTCCCGGCCGAGGGCCGGTTCCTCTTAAAAGTTCAGGGTCGCTATCGCCAAGAAAAAAATCGACACCTAAATGGCACGAAAGGTCTTAAAATTGACAACAAAATGGGACGCAAGGTGTAAAAATCGCCAAACTGATGGGCCGAACGTATTATAATCTCAAAACAAATGGGGCTTAACACGAGGGAGAAAGAGGACCCAAAAAACGACCCATCTCCCCTTAATGGCATTCCTGGAAGGTAGTGTCGGTGTCAAATTTCACTTTCCGACCCGACACATTATTTCGCAGGTGTCACACGAGCTCGTTTTTCCGGCAATAATTTTTCAGCAATTAACCACTTGCGAGTTTCAGGCTATAAGGAAGTTGGAGCCGTGAACATCGATATTAAACAGAAATGCAATAATAATGTACGTTTCTGATGGATACATGGTATGTTGAATTGGGTTTTATGTATTTATAAATGTACTACGACCGTATTTTAGCAGTAAATTATGTTAAATATCGTTGTCTACAGCTCCAACTTCCTTATAGAACGAAACTCGCAAGTCGGCAATTCGCTTCTACTCGCTTCAAAATGTAAGTACTATCAGAATCCGGCAACTGGACATAATCTACCTTCCGTCTTGTTTCTGATACCATTACCGAAGAGTCTCGATATGTTTGAGATAAAAAAACGACTCCCTGCTCGTGGAAGATTGCTCGTGTGTCGGCACCTTTATGGCGGTGTTACACGAGCGCACTTTCCGTCAATTTTGACAAGCAATTGTAGTCTGTCACCTTTAAAATTTCATCTACCCTGTACATCAGAATTCAGCAACCTTATACAATCTACCTTCAGTCTAGTTTCCGATCCGATGATATGGAAAATGATCAAATAATTACGAGCATAATCTAGCTCATCGAAAATTGCTGGAAAATTTGCTCGTGTGACACCACCTTTAGTCTGAATGTAAAGTAGGAAGTCTAAATGGAGTTTGGGGGATTCAAGACAAGACATGATACTGTTCTTTGCCCTTTCTGACGAGATTACAGCTTCATCTGTAATGCATTCAAAACTTAAATGTTAAGTTCTGTATTAATCCTTCCTTCTTCGGTGTCTTTTGTCCAATTTCTACCAATCACATATTAGCTAAAACTTCAAATTAATCTTTAATGTATTACACAATAAATGTCCCGTTCTGTATCTCACGGTGACCCTTGTTCAATCTTTACCAAACACATCTTCCCTACTTCCAGTAATGTTTTTAAGTTTGATTATGTCAGTGGTAAACTTTCAATTATTGTTTTTATCAAATTACTCTCGTGTCTCAACCCTCAATGTTCAGTACAACTTCTTAATTATCTCTCTCTCTCTCTCTCTCTCTCTCTCTCTCTCTCTCTCTCTCTCTCTCTCTCTCTCTCTCTCTCTCTCGTTTACTTAGTCATAGTTTCCCTGTATCATCTAAATAAATGTATCTATATCTAATCATCTGTTTCTTTCTAACTATCCCATACTACTTCAAAGGCCCTACCGTAACATGCCTCTCCAGCCTATCGTATCCGCCGTAAGGTTAAGGGGAGATGGGTCGGGTTTTTTTTGGACCGTTTTCTCCCTCGTATTTAGCCCCATTTGGTTTGACATTTTAAGACGTTTTGCCCCTTAGTTTAGCGAGTTGATAAACACCATTCCATTGTCAATTTTTTAGACCTATCGTTCCATTTAGGTGTCAATGTTTTCCTGGCAAGCGATAGCGAGCCTGTAATTATAAGAGGAACCAGCCTTCGGAATATTTCTCCACCGAAAACGTACAAATTTATCTTGAGGGGGGTTTTAATTTTTTTTTCTTCTAAGTTTGAGGGAGGTCTAGCGAGGAAACTAAAAGGTAAATGAATAAATGCATAAATGGACTAAAAAATACAAAAAGCCATTAGCCCCTTAAACTCCGCGTGATAAATGTGGTGGTATTCCGGTGAAGGAGGGGAGTGTGTTATTGTATATAATAACTATACCTTATCTAGCCTATATAATCTATCATATACCTCTATCAATATTATATTACCTGTCTTCTCTGTATCATCAATTACTCGCTAGCTATTTACCGGTATATATATTTATCTATCTATATCTATCTATGGGAGGACGTGTCTTATTTTATATATTACCTTAGCTATAGCATATATACGCTATCCTATATCTATATCAATATATTACCTGTCTTCTCTATATCATCTAGTATATCTCGCTAGCTATTTACCGGTATATATATTTAATTACATATATATATATATCTATCTATCTATTAATCATATCTCGCTATCTATTTACCGGTATCTATATTTATTTATCTGTGTATATGTATCTATCATATACTCTACCGTAAGAGGCCTAGACCAAGGTATCATAACGCCAGGTGATAAATGTTGGGGTATTCCGGTAAAAGAGGGGCTTGTCGGGCCGGGCAGTAGAAGGACAAGTGCGGCCATTTATTACAACACTCGGCCGTAGCCAGGGACGGTTCTGCTACCTTTAAGGGAGCCCACCTTGCTTTTTTTTTTTCTCTCTCTCTGCCTCTCTCTTTGGTTTGTATCCATTCGGCCCCATGCAGCCTACTGTCAATATTTTCCTGGCGAGCCAGCATATATTTTTTTTTACAGCTAGCTAAATTTGTAAATTTCTTGATAGAAAAATGTCTCCGGCGAAGCCGGATTTCTCCATACAATACTGGCTCGCTCTCGCTCGCCAGGAAGAAATCGACACCTGGATGGGGATAAACGTCTTAAAATAGTTGGCTGAATGGGGCCGAATGGATACAAGCCAGGGAAAGAGGGAAAAGGAGAGAGAGAGAGAGAGAGAGAGAGAGAGAAAGAAAACAATATTGAAAGAAAGAAAACTCGACAATTCTATACTTCGAGTGGTAGGTATGAAGCGACGGAATTGAACGAAGGCCAAATACATACATTTGCCTCCATTCGTTCAAAATAGAAGGTATATTATTACAACGGGGAAGGCAGCTAAGGTGGGGATTTCTGAATATTGAGGGGAGATGGGTCGTTTGTCTGGGTTCGACCCATTATTTTGGCGATTTTAAGACCTTTCGCCCCATTTCTTTGTCAATATTAAGACTTTTTGTGTCATTTAGGTGTCTATTTTTTCCTGGCGAGCGATAGCAAGCCTATAATTTAAGAGGAACCGGCATTTGGCTTGTACATTTTTCGATAGCAGATTATATACAGCTCACTAGAGTAAGGATTGTTTATTCCTCGAGTGTACGGTCGCGCTAATAAGTCATGTCCCAGCTGTCGTTACGTTTTTGTTGCTCTGTGCTGTATTAATGTCTGTCGCTTGTTGAATAGGGTGTGTAACTGTAGGAACATGTTTTTATACTTCACTCGATATGAAGAAATGAAGCATAGATATTGCTGATACCAATTATTGATCAAAACATACTTGGTGCCCAGACATCACTTATTAGCGCGACGGTACTTCCATAACAAGAAACAGATGAGGTCAACGATTTTTATGAGTGCCTGTACGCTACTTATTATTTTTATGAGTGCCTGTACGCTACTTATTATTTTTATGAGTGCCTTTTTTTTTTTTTTTTTTTTTTTTTTTTTTTTTCTATATTCCAACTACTCCCTCTCGGGCATAGGCTGAGAGCCTGTACATTCCACCGCTCAACACGGTGAAGCCCGTGAGGTATTGTTGCAGCCTGTACGCTACTTATTATTTTTATGAGTGCCTGTACGCTACTTATTATTTTTATGAGTGCCTGTACGCTACTTATTATTTTTATGAGTGCCTGTACGCTACTTATTATTTTTATGAGTGCCTGTACGCTACTTATTATTTTTATGAGTGCCTGTACGCTACTTATTATTTTTTATGAGTGCCTGTACGCTACTTATTATTTTTATGAGTGCCTGTACGCTACTTATTATTTTTATGAGTGCCTGTACGCTACTTATTATTTTTATGAGTGCCTGTACGCTACTTATTATTTTTATGAGTGCCTGTACGCTACTTATTATTTGTATGAGTGCCTGTACGCTACTTATTATTATCGACAAGGGAGGGAGGCGTGTAGTTTATGGCGGATGTCTAGTTGGGGTCGGGTTTATGGCGATTGAACCCCTCATTTACCTGGGCAGTGGCGGTAATTAGGGAGGGAGGACAGGTAAAGGCTGCTGCTCGAGAGGGGGTTCATTAGTAGTAGCTTTTTAATCGTGTGTCGCCGGGAGAGAGAGAGAGAGAGAGAGAGAGTGAGAGAGAGTGAGAGTGAGTGAGTTGCATAAATACAGAGCTTTTGGTCCCTAATCCCTATTAGGCAGTCCGGGCTTAATTTTAACAAAATGTCCTACTTAGTGGAAGGTAAAGACAGCAAAGCAGGAGAGAGAGAGAGAGAGAGAGAGAGAGAGAGAGAGAGAGAGAGAGAGAGAGAGAGAGAGAGAGAGAGAGAGAGAGAGAGAGAGAGAGAGAGAGAGAGAGAGAGAGAGAGAGAGAGAGAGAGAGAGAGAGAGATAGAGAGAGAGAGAGAGAGAGAGAGAGAGAGAGAGAGAGAGAGAGAGAGAGAGAGAGAGAGAGAGAGAGAGAGAGAGAGAGAGAGAGAGAGAGAGAGAGAGAGAGAGAGAGCATTATCTAGCTAACTTACCCGCAGCCAGGAAAGATGTATATTTATAAGCCAAGTGACAGACCTAGCACCACACTCTTTAATTTCCATAACGAGGCGACTTGGGGCGGTGGTGGCGGCGCTGGTTGAAGGGCGCTAATGTGTGTGTGTGTGTGTGTGTGTGTGTGTGTTTGTGTGGATGAGAAAGTGGAGGAAGAGAAAATATGGTTGTGTTCATATGTAGTGATGGTGGTGGTGGTGGTGGGGGGGGGGGGGGGGGGCAAAATCAAGGTATATACGTTTTAAGAGTCAAAATGTCTGGACACGCGGAGCTTGAGGCAGTTTAAGTCATAGAATGAGGGAAAAACACCGTAAATATATTATCACGTAATTAATTAATCTCACTCCTCCCCATTCCATTAAATATAGCGTTTGGTTTCCTTTTGTTTATCTTCATATCAATTACCATCAATGTAATACCACCTAATTAATTCACCTTCAACCCCTTTCCCTTTAATACCAAACACCACAAATATATTGATACCTAATTAATCACCTCAGTTCCTCCCCTCTCCTTCCCACCAAATTATTACACCATAAATACGATATCACCTAATTACTCCACCTTAGCAATCCCCCCCCTACCCTCCCTAATTATTACACCAGAAATACGATATCACCTAATTACTTCACCTTACCAATCCCCCTCCCCCCTCCCCTCCCCAATTATTACACTATCAGTACGATATCAACTAATTAATTCACTTCCCCCCCCTCCCCCCCCCCCAATGATCACACCAGGAATACAATAGTACCTAATTAATTCACCTTACCTCCCCCCCCCCCCCTCACCCACCCCCTCCTTCCTCCTGATTTTTGTTCGTGCCCCAAAGCTCATCAGGCGTCCCTAAAGCCGCGCCTCAGCTGGCCAAAGTTTGCTGCTGCTCCTAATTCCCCCCCCCCCCCCCCCCCCCTCAAACCAGGGTACAAGTTTATGTAATGCAACCTTGTTCTGGCTATTTGTGCAGTCACTCATATACATTCGTGGACCTACTCTGTTTTTCGTATGCTATACCCTGTTTCCAATATATCTAATATACTGTATATAGACGATTAGAACACTCTTGATATCGTTACGAGTAGGTGTTCATTTTGACAGTGACGGAATTGGCCATCTGGGTTGGGTAAAGTAAAAGGTTATTCCGGTGCTCTTTACCGGGCACGAAGTTCACGGCGTGTTAAGAGCTTTTGTAACAAGGCCTTTTACGGGGAGGCCGGGAGAAGTTGGAGGGTTAGTTATGAGCTGGGAGGAGGGGGGGGGGGGGAAGGCGCGACCTTTGGAGGGGGGTAGGGGATGGAGGAAGAAGAGAGGAGTGGGAAGGGGAGGGGGTTAATTATGAGCGGGGGGTGGGGAGGGGGGGGAGGCGAGATATTTGGAGGGGGGTGGGGGATGGAGGAAGAAGGAGAGAGGAGTGGGAAGGGAGGGGGTTAATTATGGGCGGGGAAGTAAGGGGTTGGAGGGGTGGGGAGGGGATGGAGGAAGGCGAGGGGGTTAATTGGGATCGTGGGGGAGGGATCTTGGAGGGGGGTAGGGGATGGAGGAAGAAGAGAGTAGGGGGAATGGGAAGGGGTTAAATAGGAACGTGGGGGAGTGGGATGCTTGGAGGGGGTGTGAGGGGGGGGGGAGAAGAGAGTAGGCGGAAGCTTTAACTGTGAGCGTGGGGAAGGGGGAGGCTTGGAGGAGGGAAAGGGGTGGTTGGGAGGTAGCGGTAGAAAGAGGGGAGAGGGGAATGTTTGTGAGTGGGAGGGGAGGAGGAGGGGTAGGAATGGGAGGAAAGGAGGAGTGGGAGGGGGAAGGAGTGAGAGTGGGAGGGGAGGAGGAGGAATGGGAAGGAGTATGAGGGGATAACGAAGCGGGAGAGAGAAATAGAGGGAAAGAAGGAAGTACGGGAGAAGATGGGGGGATAAAGGGAGGCTTGGAGGGGTTGGAGGAAGGCATGGGAGGGAAAAGCATGGGAAGGAAATAAACATGAGAGGAGAAAGCTTGGGAGGGTATGGGGAAGGTGTCATACTTCCCATAGGTTTTAAGGAAAGGACGAGGAAGAAGAAAAGGAACGGAAATGAAGAATAAGAGGAACGGAGTAGGAGGGAAGACATTAGCCAGAAGAATAGAAAGGAGGAGGAAGGGACGGAAAAAGAGGAAAGTAGGAGGAGTAGAAGGAGGAAGGCAGAGGAGGAGGAGGAGGGGTACCGGTACTGGAAGGATATTATCGATCTTCCCCGTCTGTTATCTGTCTGTTTCTCCCCTTGCCTGCCTGCCTGCCCGTCTCTTCCGTTCCCCCTCCCGTCTCTCTCCTGTTTACTTGCCGACCTCCTTCAGTTCGGGGGATATCTTTGGAACAGGCTGTCTCTGGATACTAGTCGTGTCTCTGTACTGTGTATCTGTTCTGTCTGTGTATACCTTATGTCTGTATTTATATGTCTGTATACTTCCCGACCTCCTTCAGTTCGCTCGATATCTTTTAGAGTCCTTTGTTTCTGTGTGTATCCCACCCTTGTCTGTATTCCACCTCTTGTGTCTGTCTTTCATTGTCTGTCTGTAATACTTTTGGCTGTGCGTCCAGTTTCGGTCTTTAATTCTGAAACTCTTTGAAGCCTCCATCTTATTAAGGGTGGTCACCTGCTTTTTATTTATTTGTTTATTTTTTTTATTATCTTTCTTAGTTATATCCATTGGGCCCCATTCAGCCAACTGTTTTAAAACATTTATCCCCATCCATGTGTCGATTTTTTCCTGGCAAGCGATAGCGAGCCAGTATTTTCTGGAGAAATCCGGCTTCGCCGGAGACATTTGTTATCGAAAAATGTACACATTTAAGCAGCTGTCTAACAACATTATCCAAAATATGGTTTGGTCGCTATCGCTCACTAGGTATAAATCGACACCTGGATGGGGATAAACGTCTTAAAACAGTAGGGTGATTATGGCCGAATGGATACAACCCAGAGAGAAAAAAAAAACAGGTGACCCCCTTAACCATTTCAAGTATATGAGATGAATACTATATACAGTACAATGTTGTCATGCCAATTAATGCTGGTAATTTTCTCTCTCTCTCTCTCTCTATATATATGTGTGTGTAATAATAATAATAATAATAATAATAATAATAATAATAATAATAACAGCAGCAACTCAAACGTTAATAATGCAGTTAGATAATAAAGGTACTGTACACTGCTCCACCCCTTCCTCACCTCCTTTCAAACTATGCCCATGAAATCACCGGCCCATTATGTAAAGGAGATACGGAAACCCCAATTAACCCAGCCACTCTGCCTCTTCAAGCACAGGTAGGCAGACAGGTAAGTAGGTAGGTAGGCGGGTAGGTAGGTACTTAGGTAGGTAGGTAGGAAGGCAGGCAGGTATGTTGGTAGGCAGGTAAGTAGGTAGGTAGGAAGGCAGGCAGGCAGGTATGTAGGTGGGTAGGTAGGTAGGTAGGCGGGTAGGCAGACAGCTAAGTAGGTAGGCAGGAAGGTAGGTAGGTAGCTTAGGTAGGCAGGAAACAAGAAATGACTATGTAAGAATGAGAGGTAATGCCTGGTTTGGTTGTGTTGGGTGACTAATTTGCCAGAATGAAAACGGCTCAGCAACACGAAATGGCTGATAATGTGGTGGCTGAATTGGGATTGGCATTGTGGTGAAGATGGTGAAATTGCTGGGTGACGAGTTTAACTTAAGGGGAGAGGGTTGGGGTTTTTCTGGTCCCCCTTTTCCCTCGTTTTTAGCCAGATTAGTTTCCATATTTTAAGACGTTCGGCCCATTAGTTTGGTGATTTTATGATTTTTTCGGCACATTTCTTTGTCAATATTAAGACCTTTCTTGCCATTTAGTAGTCGATATTTCCCTATGCAGCGATAGCGAGCCTGTAATTTAGGAGGAACCGGCCTTCGGCTGGGACATTTTTCTACCGATTTTGTTTTACAAATTTATCTAGGAGGAGGATATTGGGGATTTTTATTTAAGCTTGACGGAGGTCTAGGGAGGAAACTAAATAACAAAATATTAACAAAAAAATATAAATAATAAGCAAATTAATACGCCCATCCCCCCTTAATACGCCCATCCCCCCTTAATACGCCCATCCCCCCTTAATACTCACACATCCCCCCCTTAATACCCCATCCCCCCTTAATACGCCCATCCCCCTTAATACGCCCATCCCCTTAGTCCCATCCCCCCTTAATACGCCCCCCCCTTAATACACCCATCCCCCTTAAATACGCCCATCCCCCCTTAATACGCCCACCCCCCTTAATACGGGCCCATCCCCCCTTAATACGCCCATCCCCCCTTAATACGCCCATCCCCCCTTAATACGCCCCTTAGGTGAACAACATGAAATGGCGGAAAATGTGGTTTATAATATAGATGAGACGATCTTAAGATGGTTCACTTTTTGGGCTATTTTTGCATGTATTCATTATTTTTCTAGTTTCCTCCCTAAAAAAAAACTCTATTAGATCCCCCTTCTAGAATAATTTGTACATTTTTCGGTAGAAAAAGGTCCCTTAAGATGGGGATGAGTCAATTTCTCGCTAGTTAAAGAAAAATAAATAAAAAACGGCATATAGATAGTAATGCTCGCTGTCTTATGTGTGTCGTTAGGAGGTGTTCTAGTATTTCTGA
>CM064507.1:39016222-39023722 GCA_032716605.1 Paralithodes platypus
TTCTGAATATTGAGGGGAGATGGGTCGTTTTGTCTGGGTTTCGACCATTATTTTGGGCGATTTTAAGACCTTTCGCCCCATTTCTTTGTCAATATTAAGACTTTTTGTGTCATTTAGGTGTCTATTTTTTCCTGGCGAGCGATAGCAAGCCTGTAATTTAAGAGGAACCGGCATTTGGCTTGTACATTTTTCGATAGCAGATTATATACAGCTCACTAGAGTAAGGATTGTTTATTCCTCGAGTGTACGGTCGCGCTAATAAGTCATGCCCAGCTGTCGTTACGTTTTTGTTGCTCTGTGCTGTATTAATGTCTGTCGCTTGTTGAATAGGGTGTGTAACTGTAGGAACATGTTTTTATACTTCACTCGATATGAAGAAATGGAGCATAGATATATTGCTGATACCAATTATTGATCAAAACATACTTGGTGCCCAGACATCACTTATTAGCGCGACGGTACTTCCATAACAAGAAACAGATGAGGTCAACGATTTTTATGAGTGCCTGTACGCTACTTATTATTTTTATGAGTGCCTGTACGCTACTTATTATTTTTATGAGTGCCTTTTTTTTTTTTTTTTTTTTTTTTTTTTTTTCTATATTCCAACTACTCCCTCTCGGGCATAGGCTGAGAGCCTGTAACATCCACCGCTCTCAACCCGGTGAACGCCCGTGAGGTCTTGTTCCAGCCTGTACGCTACTTATTATTTTTATGAGTGCCTGTACGCTACTTATTATTTTTATGAGTGCCTGTACGCTACTTATTATTTTTATGAGTGCCTGTACGCTACTTATTATTTTTATGAGTGCCTGTATACTGTATTTTATGAGTGCCTGTATATTTTATGAGTGCCTGTATATTTTATGAGTGCGGTACGCTACTTATTATTTGTGAGTGCTGTATGGTACGCTACTTATTATTTTTATGAGTGCCTGTACTCTACTTATATTTTTATGAGTGCCTGTACGCTACTTATTATTGTATGAGTGCTGCACGCTATTATTATTATCGACAAGGGAGGGAGCGTGTAGTTTATGGCGCATGTCTAGTTGGGGTCGGGTTTATGGCGATTGAACCCCCATTTACCTGGGCCTCTAATGGGAGGGAGACAGGTAAGGCTGCTGTCGAGAGGGGGTGCATTAGTAGTACTTTATCGTGTTCGCCAGAGAGAAGGAGAGAGAAGATACAGGATGGGTGTCTCGGGTGAGATTTACTGCATATTTACAGGCTTTTTTGGCAGTGTAATTGGTCCTACTTAGTTGTAAAGACTGCCAGGAGATAGAGAGAGTATCAAAGGAGGAGAGAGAGGCCGAAGAAATGAATACAATAAATCATAATATCTGAGCGAGGGGAAGCCCCTCAATTAAGACAAGAGGACGAAAAACGTAACAATCTAATCAGAGATCAGAGAGAGAGAAGTGAGAGAGGAGAGACGAGGAGAGGACGGACGAGAGAGAGGCAGCGAGAGAGAGGAGAAGAGAGAGAGAGATGAGAGAGAGAGAAGATAGAGGGGAGCCGAGAGAGGTGGTTAAAGAGGAGCACAGAGAGCGAGACGCCTCCGGAGCCCGCGACATCTCCGAGAGCTCGGATGGGGAATTTAACAAGAGATCTCGGAGAGTAGTAAGGAATATGGAGCAGGAGAGCCGAAAGAGAGACTGGAGAGAGAGAAACAGGCTAGAGTATAAATGAGAGAAGAGAAGAGACGAGGAAGGATGGGCAGAGAATACGAGAGTACGAGAGAGAGAGAGAGAGAGAGAGGGGATGCTGGTGGGAGAGAGAGAGAGAGTGCGAAGAAGCTAGAGAGAGCAGGATATGACGGAGAGAAGAGAGAGAGAGGACTTGGAGGGGAGAAGAGAGAGGATAGGAGAATGGGAGAGAGGAGATATGAGAGCGAGAGCATTATTATCTAACTACCGCAGCCAGGAAAGGTGTATATTTATAAGCCAAGTGACAGACCTAGCACCACACTCTTTAATTTCCATAACGAGGCGACTTGGGGCGGTGTTGGCGGCGCTGGTTGAGGGCGCTAATGTGTGTGTGGTGTGTGTGTGTGTGTGTTTGTGTGGTATGATAAGTGGAGGAAGAGAAAATTGGTTGTGTCATATGTAGTGATGGTGGTGGTGGGGGGGGTGGGGGGGGGGGGGGGGGGCAAAATCAAGGTATATACGTTTTAAGAGTCAAAATGTCTGGACACGCGGAGCTTGAGGCAGTTTAAGTCATAGAATGAGGGAAAAACACCGTAAATATATTATCACGTAATTAATTAATCTCACTCCTCCCCATTCCATTAAATATAGCGTTTGGTTTCCTGTTTATCTTCATATCAATTACCATCAATGTAACCCACTAGAATTCACCTTCAACCCCTTTCCCTTTAATAACCAAACACCACAATATATTGATACCTAATTAATCACCTCAGTTCCTCCCCTCTCCTTCCCACCAAATTATTACACCATAAATACGATATCACCTAATTACTCACCTTACAATCCCCCCCCTACCCTCCCTAATTATAGACAGAAAATACGATATACCCACCTAGATTCACCTTACCAATCCCCCTCCCCCTCCCCTCCCCAATTATTAATCTAACAGTACGATATCAACTATTGCAATTCACTTCCCCCCCCTCCCCCCCCCCAATTATCACACCAGGATACAATAGTACCTAATTAATTCACCTTACCTCCCCCCCCCCCCCCCCTCACCCACCCCCTCCTTCCTCCTGATTTTTGTTCGTGCCCCAAAGCTCATCAGGCGTCCCTAAAGCCGCGCCTCAGCTGGCCAAAGTTTGCTGCTGCTCCTAATTCCCCCCCCCCCCCCCCCCTCAAACCAGGGTACAAGTTTATGTAATGCAACCTTGTTCTGGCTATTTGTGCAGTCACTCATATACATTCGTGGACCTACTCTGTTGTTCAGTATGCTATACCCTGTTCCAATATATATAATATACTGTATATAGACGATTAGAACACTCTTGATATCGTTACGAGTATGTGTTCATTTTGACAGTGACGGAATTGGCCATCTGGGTTGGGTAAAGTAAAAGGTTATTCCGGTGCTCTTTACCGGGCACGAAGTTCACGGCGTGTTAAGAGTTTTGTAACAGGCCTTTTACGGGGAGGCCGGGAGAAGTTGGAGGGTTAGTTATGAGTTGGGAGGGGGGGGGGGGGGGAAGGCGAGACCTTTGGAGGGGGGTAGGGGATGGAGGAAGAAGAGAGGAGTGGGAAGGGGAGGGGGTTAATTATGAGCGGGGGGTGGGGAGGAGGGGGGGGGAGGCGAGATATTTGGAGGGGGGTGGGGGATGGAGGAAGAAGGAGAGAGGAGTGGGAAGGGAGGGGGTTAATTATGAGCGGGGAAGTAAGGGGTTGGATGGGTGGGGAGGGGATGGAGGAAGGCGGGGGGGTTAATTGGGATCGTGGGGGAGGGATCTTGGAGGGGGGTAGGGGATGGAGGAAGAAGAGAGGGGGGGAATGGGAAGGGGTTAAATAGGAACGTGGGGGAGTGGGATGCTTGGAGGGGGTGTGAGGGGGGGGGGGGGGGAGAAGAGAGTAGGCGGAAGCTTTAACTGTGAGCGTGGGGAAGGGGGAGGCTTGGAGGAGGGAAAGGGGTGGTTGGGAGGTAGCGGTAGAAAGAGGGGAGAGGGGAATGTTTGTGAGTGGGAGGGGAGGAGGAGGGGTAGGAATGGGAGGAGGAAAGGAGGAGTGGGAGGGGAAGGAGTGAGAGTGGAGGGGAGGAGGAGGAATGGGAAGGAGTATGAGGGGATAACGAAGCGGGGAGAGAGAAATAGAGGGAAAAGAAGGAAGTACGGGAGAAGATGGGGGATAAAGGGAGGCTTTGGAGGGGTTGGAGGAAGGCATGGGAGGGAAAAGCATGGGAAGGAAATAACATGAGAGGGAGAAAGCTTGGGAGGGTATGGGGAAGGTGTCATACTTCCCATAGGTTTTAAGGAAAGGACGAGGAAGAAGAAAAGGAACGGAAATGAAGAATAGAGGAACGGAGTAGGAGGGAAGACATTAGCCAGAAGAATAGAAAGGAGGAGGAAGGGACGGAAAAAGAGGAAAGTAGGAGGAGTAGAAGGAGGAAGATGCAGAGGAGGAGGAGGAGGGGTACCGGTACTGGAAGGATATTATCGATCTTCCCCGTTCTGTTATCTGTATGTTTCTCCTCCCCTTGCCTGGCCTGTTCCTGCCGTTCTCGTATCCGTTCAGTCCTCATAAGTATCTCTCCTGTTTACCTTGCAACCCCCCACCACGTCCCATCCTTCAGTTCGGGGTGAATTTGGGATATCTTCTTTGGAAAAGGCTGTCTCTGGATACTAGGTAGTGTTCTCTGTAATGTGTATCTGTTCTGTCTGTGTATACCTTATGTATGTATTTATTTATGTCTGTATTACTTCCAGGACTACTTCAGTTCGCTCGATATATTTTCAGACGCCTTTGTTCTCGGTGTGTATTCCCCCCACCACTTGTCTGTCATTCCACCATCTTGTGTCTGTCTTTCTATTGTCTGTCTGTCATACTTTTGGCTGTGATCTAGTCCCAGTTTCGGTCTTTTAAATCTGGACCTCTGTTTGAAAAAGCCTCCATCTTATCAAGGCGTGGTCACCTGCTTTTTATTTAGTTGTTTAGGTTTTTTTTATTACTATTTCTTTAGTTATATCCATTGGGACCATGTCAGCCAACTCTGTTTTTTTAAACATTTATCCCAATCCATGTGTCGATTTTTTACTGGCTAAAAATTAGCAGGGATAGCCTGAGCCAGTATTTTCTGGAGAAATCCGGCTTCGCCGGAGACATTTGTTATCGCAAAAATGTACACATTTAAGCAGCTGTCTAACAAAATTATCCAAATTATGGTTTGGCGTTTGTTCGCTATCGCTCACTAGGTATAAATCGACACGTGGATGGGGGAAATAAACGTCTTTTTTTAAAACTAGTAGGGTGATTATGGCCGAATGGATACAACCCAGAGCGGGGGAGGGGAGTGGCGGGTGGGAGAAGGAAAAAAAAAAACACACAGGTAGGTGACCCCCTTAACCATTTCACGTATATGAGATGATTACTCTATACAGTACAATGTTGTTCATGCCAATTCATGCTGGTACTTTTTCTCTCTCTCTCTCTCTCATATATATATGTTAGTGGGTCAAAATAATAATAATAATACATAATAATTAATAATAAATAATAATAACAGCAGCAACTCAAACGTTAATTATGCAGGTTAGTACTAAAAAAGGTACTGTACACTGCTCCACCCCTTCCTCACCTCCTTTCAAACTATGCCCATGAAATCACCGGGCCCCCAGTGGGTTAAAGGAGATACGGAAACACCAATTAAACAGGCCATCTCTGCCTCTTCAAGCACAGGTAAGGCAGACAGGGTAGTAGGTCGGTAGGCGTGGGCTAGGTAGGTACTTCGGTAGGTAGGGTCGGGAAGGCAGGCAGGTATGTTGGTAAGGCAGGTAAGTAGGTAGGTTTTAGGGAAAGGCAGGCAGGCAGGTATGTAGGTGGGTAGGTTAGTTATGTTAAGGGCGGTTAGGCCCCGGCAGACAGACAGCTCAAGTCGAGGTAGGCCAGGAAGGTAGGTAGGTAGCAGTTGTTTTAGGTCAGGCAAAAAACAAGAAATTGACTATGTAAGAATGAGAGGTAAATGCTACTGGTTTGGTTGTGTTGGTGGCGTGGACTAATTTGCCAGAATGGGGGGTGGGGAAAACGGACCCCATCAGCAACACGAAATGTGCTGATAATGTGGTGGCTGAATTGGGATTGGAATTGTGGTGAATGTAGGATGGTTTGAAATTGGCTGGGGGGCACGATGTTTAACTTAAGGGGAGAGGCGGTTTGTTGGTTTCCGGTGGGGTTTTTTTCTGGTCCCACCATTTTCCCTCGTTTTTAGCCAGATTAGGTTTTCCATACTTTTTTTTAAGACGTTCGGCTCCCATTAGTTTTGGGTGATTTTATGATTAGATTTTTTTCGGGCCATTTCTTTGTCAATATTAAGACCTTTCTTGCCATTTAGTTAGTCGATATTTCCCTATTCTTGGCCAGCGATAGCGATAGCCTGTAATTCAGGAGGAAACCGGCCCTTCTCGGCTCGGACATTTTTTCTACCGATTTTGTTGTACAAATTTTATCTAGGAGGGGAGGATATTGGGGCGAATTTTTTATTTACGGCTTGACGGAGGGTTAGGGAGGGGGGAAAAACTAAATAAACAAAATATTAACAACAAAACAAAAATATAAATAATAAGCAAATTAATTAGATACGCCCATCCCCCCTTAATTACGGCCCTCCCCCCTTAAATACGCCCATCCCCCATTAATACCGCGCCCATCCCCCCCTTAATAAGCCCATTCCCCCCTTAATACGCCCAATTCCCCCCCTTAATACGCCATCCCCCCTTAATACGCCCATCCCCCCTTAATTTCTACGCAATTCCCCCCTTAATACGCCCCCCCCCCTTAATACACCCTCCCCCCTTAATACGCCCACCCACATAATAATCCATATCGCCCCCATCCCTCCTTTTAAATACGATACGCCCATCCCCCCCTTAAACGCCCCACACCCCCCCTTAATACGGCCATCCCCCCTTTTTTAATACGCCCCATCCCCCCTTTAATACGCCCCATAACCATTTTTAATACGCCCATACCCAATTTAATACGCCCCTTAGGTGAACAACATGAAATGGCGGAAAATGTGGTTTATAATATAGATGAGACGATCTTAAGATGGTTCACTTTTTGGGCTATTTTTGCATGTATTCATTATTTTTCTAGTTTCCTCCCTAAAAAAAAAACTCTATTAGATCCCCCTTCTAGAATAATTTGTACATTTTTCGGTAGAAAAAGGTCCCTTAAGATGGGGATGAGTCAATTTCTCGCTAGTTAAAGAAAAATAAATAAAAAACGGCATATAGATAGTAATGCTCGCTGTCTTATGTGTGTCGTTAGGAGGTGTTCTAGTATTTCTGAACACAACTGTACAATACACACACACACACACACACACACACACACACACACACACACACACACACACACACACACACACACACACACACACACACACACCACACACACACACACACATATACTTTGAAGCTGTGTAAGTTAATGCCCTATTGTCTGTGTACACGGAGTATGGTGTACATAGCCTGTAAACGTACATACATACATTCATACATACATACGTACACACATACATACATACATACATACACAACCCGTAGCCCCTACTTATTAAATATTCTCCCCTTGGCTCTCCCCTCGTGCTCTCTCTCTCTCTCTCTCTCTCTCTCTCTCTCTCTCTCTCTCTCTCTCTCTCTCTCTCTCTCTCTCTCTCTCTCTCTCTCTCTCTCTCTCTCTCTCTCTCTCTCTCTCTCTCTCTCTCTCTCTCTCTCTCTCTCTCTCTCTCTCTCTCTCTCTCTCCTTCTTCTCTCTCTCTCTCTCTCTCTCTCTCTCTCTGTACTGGCGACGTATTTTT
>CM064507.1:39031222-39053722 GCA_032716605.1 Paralithodes platypus
CCGGTGATGTATGTTGTATTTTATCAGCTATATTTAGACGATTTTAGGCAGCTTAGAAAAGATCTGTGGTAGTAAAAGGGGTTAATTCAGATAGTTCGTTGTCTCATAATTGCCACACTACCATCCTAAGCCGAATAAACTCTTCTAAAAACAGCTAAAATCAATTAAAAGAAGACGTCACCGATAATGAAAAAGTTAAAAGTATTCGTTTCCCAGACCAACGGCACCTGGTTGTCTCCCTCTGGCTTTGGTGCAGTTTCGACTTCTTCCAGCTAACATTTCTACCATTAGGGAAGGGACACCCAGGGAATAGGTGTGGCAATTGACAGCCCATTTGCTCTAGCCCTAGGTGGTAGTACACAGGAGTACAAAGGAAGTCAAGCAACAACAGGTCTAGTAGTAAGGGTGCACGGGAGGTAGGGTGTGAGGTAAGGGTGAAATTAAGGGTGACAGTGGTGGTGGTAGTAATTTGGTTATAATAGTGTCTTGTATGAGTGGTGGTAGTGTTGGTAAGGGTGAAAAGGAGGTAGGGTGCTGGATAACTCTGAGCCTTAAGGGGAGGAAGACCGTTTTTCTGGACCCCCTTCTCCCTAATGTTTAGCGCCACTAGTTTTGAGATTATAAGACGTTCGGCCCATTAGTTTGGCGATTTTAACACCTTTCGCCCCATTTTGTCAATGTTAAGACCTTTCGTGCCATTTAGGTGTCGATTTTTTCATGGCGAGGGATAGCGAACCTGCAATTTTAAGAGGAACCAGCCTTCGGCCGGGAAATTTACAAACTTATCTTAAAGGGGGGTCTAGGGGGTGTTTTTCTAAGCTTGATGGAGGTCTAGGGAGGAAACTAAAAACAATATATGAATAAATTAATTAATAGACCAAACAAACGGCCAGTCTCCCCTTAAAGGTTAGTAGGGTCGGTAAGGGTGGAAGGGAGGTATGGTGCTGGATAACTCTGGGCCTTAAAAGTTGTACTCGGGGTTGCCCTGGGAGGAAGAGTACGGTGTCCCAAATGTTGCTCTGGCCGTTAGGGGAAGAGAGAGAGAGTGAGAGTCGCGCTCTTTCTTTCTCTTCACAAACACACACGCACACGCACACGCACACAAACACACACACTCTCTCACTCACTCACTCTCTCTTTCTTTCTCTCTGACGCTTTATAGTGAGATAACTATATAATCATTATCCTTTTTTTCGCCAAGATTAGTTTCCTGAAATTGCCACAAGTTCTTTGTAATAATGTCGTTCAATGAATACCACACTGTATTTGATATACCGGTATATATATATATATATATATATATATATATATATATACAATATATATACACACTACACGCGGACACAGATATACAGTATAAGGAAAGGTATTCACGTTATAAAGGAGTTATGTATTCAATTCAATTTCAATTTTGAACATTCAATATCATTATATCCAGGCTCATACTAGGCCAAAAAAAAACAAAAAACGCAGATTTAACATACTAATTATTATTCAAATAAAGAAATTATTGGCAATAAATACGTTAACATTGGCTAGTTAGTATTGTATTTAAACGAAATAAGAATGACACAACTTTAGATTAAGATAGTTGTGTACATTTGTGTGTGTGTGTGTATTTTTTTGTTTTATGTTATTCTCTCATGTATTAATTGTTATTACATAACTAGTATTAACCCCTTCTGTACCGGCTCGACTTTTTAATTTTACTCTAGCTATATTTAGACGATTTTGTGCAGTATAAAAAAAAATATGTGATAGTAAAAAGGGTTCAGCAGGAGGTTCGAAGCCTGTTAAATGCTGGAGGCCCTTTTAGAACTGAATACAATCGGTTAATAGTAGCCAGAATAAAGTTAAAAGGACGTCGCCGGTATAGAAGGGGTTAAGAACTTGATCTAGCATTCGCCTGGTTCGGTTAGTATACAGTACCGGTATTTAAGGGGAGATCTCCACTCGAGGGATTTTGTTCTTGACCCCTTTCTCCCTCATGTTTAGCCCCATTGCTTTTGATATTATAAAACGTTTGCCCCATTAGTTTAGCAATTTTAAGAACTTTCACCCCATATTAAGACCTTTCGTGCCATTCAGGTGTCGATTTTATCCTGGCGAGCGATAGCGAGCCTTTAATTTAAGAAGAACCGGCCTTCGGCCGGAACATTTTTCTACCGAAAAATTTACAAATTTATCTTGAAAGGGACTCAAGGGGGTGTAATTTTAAGCTTGTTGGAGGCCTAGGGAACAAACTAAATACCTCCCCTTAACCCATGGAGTACCGGTGACGTCCTTGGCTTTATATTCTGGCAAACTGTTAGACGATTTTATTCAGCTTAGGAAGGACGTCTAGACCCAGCAACAGGCTCCAGCGTATTACAATGCCTCCTTTTACAGCTGCCGCATACCCTTCCTAATCTTCATAAAATCGTCTAAATGGAGGTTGTATCTGTTTCGCTACCAGTATGAAGATAAAGAGTTAAGGGCAGAGAGACCGTTTTTCTGGACCCCCTTCTCCCTAATGTTTAGCCCCACTAGTTTTGAGATTATAAGACGTTCGGCCCATTAGTTTGGCGATTTTAACACCTTTCGCCCTATTTCGTTGTCAATTTTAAGACCTTGCGTGCCATTTAGGTGTCAATTATTTCCTGGCGAGCGATAGCGAGCCTGCAATTTTAAGAGGAATTGGGGACATTTTTCTACCGAAAAAATGTACAAACTCATCTTGAAGGGGGGTCTAGGGGGTGTTTTTCTAATTTTGATGGAGGTTTAGGGAGGAAACTAACAAAAAATATATGAATAAATTAATTAATAGACCAAACAAACGGTCTGCCTCCCCTTAAGGCGGTGTCACACGAGCGTTTTTTTCGTCAATTTGTACGAGCAATTGTAGTCTGGCATCTGCAAAACTTAAGTTCCATATGAATTAAACTACCTAACATAATCTACCTTCCATCTACTTTCCTATGCCAATGCGAAAAAAGCCTCAAAATAGTAATAATAATAATAGTATGAGAAAAACTTGTTCGTCGAAAATTGCCGGAAAAAGTGACATTGGCGTAAGTACAGACAATGCGGGTAGTCGCGTGTTATATAGTCTATTCGCTGTAAGTAGGCGAGCAATTATGACCTTTATCCTCTGTAGCTAAAAATGGCGAGCAATCATGATCTTTATCCTCTGTAGCTAAAAAAGGCGAGCAATCATGACCTTTATCCTCTGTAGCTAAAAAAGGCGAGCAATCATGACCTTTATCCTCTGTAGCTAAAAAAGGCGAGCAATCATGACCTTTATCCTCTGTAGCTAAAAAAGGCGAGCAATCATGACCTTTATCCTCTGTAGCTAAAAAAGGCGAGCAATCATGACCTTTATCCTCTAGCTAAAAAAGGCGAGCAATCATGACCTTTATCCTCTGTAGCTAAAAAAGGCGAGCAATCATGACCTTTATCCTCTGTAGCTAAAAAAGGCGAGCAATCATGACCTTTATCCTCTGTAGCTATAAAAGGCGAGCAATCATGACCTTTATCCTCTGTAGCTAAAAAAAGGCGAGCAATCATGATCTTTATCCTCTGTAGCTAAAAAAGTGCTATAGCAAATTGGCTGTACATTTCCACATCTATGCCTTGACTGACTCTTCCCAAATGGTAGAAATATTAGCTCGATTACTCTAGTCGTTTTTGAGTTACAGAGGTTAGAGGTCATGATTTCTCGCCTACTCGCAGCGAATAGACTATAGCTGGTATACCGATACTGTACGTGTGTGTGTGTGTGTGTGGTGACGGGGGTGTTACTAAGAGGGGGGGAGGGGTAGTTTTTCTGGACCCCCTTCTTTCTCACGTTTATCCAAATTAGTGTTCAGATTTAAAAGACGTTCGTTCCAGTAGTTTGGCGATTTTAGACGTTTCACCCCATTTATTTGTCAATAGGACATTTCGTGCCATTTTGGTGTCGCTATTTTTTCCTGGCGGGCAATAGCGAGCCTCTAATATTAGGAAGAACCAACCTTCGGCCGGGTGATTTTTCCACCGAAAAATGTAAACATTTGTCTTGAAAGGGGGTCTAGGTTTTGCTTTTTAAGCTTGATAAGAGTTCTAGCGAGGAAACTCAAAATAAGTAAATAATTAAATAAACTGGCCAAAAAACCAGCACTAGCCCCTTAACCCCTTCTGTACCGGTGATGTACATTTCATTGTATTCTGTCAACTATAAGACGCTTTTTTTCAGCTTAGGAAGGACGTCTACCCATTGAAAGACTACGCATTATCTCCATTTATCGTTTTAGCCACCACACATCCTTCCTAAGCTTCATAAAATCGTCTAAATGCAGCCGAAAGTAAATACAATAGACGTAGCCGGTACAGAAGGGGTTAAGGGGGGATGTGTCATTTATTGGTCGGTTTATTTACATATACAATATATATATATATATTTTGTAATGTCCTCCCTAGACCTCGATCAAGCTTAAATAAACATCCAGGATAAAACAAAATCGACACCTAAATGGCACGAAAGGTCTTCACATTGACAAAATAATGGGAGGAAAAGTCTTCAAATCGCCAAACTGATGGGTCGAACATCCTATAATAAATGAAAACTAATGGGGCTAAATATGAGGGAGAAGAGGGTTGGGGGGGGGGGGGGGGGGGGGGGGCAGAAATACCAACCTTCTCCCCTTAAATGCACTGTAACAAATGGAAGGTCTAAAAAGGGTAAATAAAATCATTGATAGTGATTATTTTTTGTATATTTATGTTAGATGTGTTTATTACTACCACATAATACAGTAGGCTGTGTATATATATATATATATATATATATATATATATATATATATATATATATATATATATATATATATATATGTATATACCTGTATATATATATTTATTTATTTACCTTTCTATCCTTGTGTTAGATGGGGTTATTACTACCGATGTATTTTCATAAAGGTAGATTACTATGAACATTATTATTGCCGTACTTTTGGCATACCTTTTTTTAGCCAATCCTTGTTGAAAGCGTAGATCAGCCATGTGAAAGATTTAGTGATATTAAGGTATATTATTATCGATACCTTTGTCATGCCTTACGTTTGCCCATATACTTTAAGAGGGTAGTGCTCAGTTTTTGGTCTATATATATTTATATATTCCTATGTGTTTTAGTTTCCTCGCTATACCTCCGTCAAGCTTAGAAAAACATCCCCTAGACCCCCTTTTCGGTAGAAAAAAATTCCGGCCAGAGGCCGGTTCCTTCTAAAATTAGAGGTTCGCTATCGCTCGCCAGGAAAACATCGACACCTAAAGGGCACGAAAGGTCTTAATATTGACAACAAAATGAGGCGAAAGGTCTCAAAACCGCCAAACTAATGGAACGACCGCCTTAAACCTCAAAACTAACATGCATTAACATGAGAGAGTAGGGGGTCCAGAAAAAGCGAGTTACCCCCTGAAGCGCGTAGGAGAGTCGTGTGAAAGAATTAGTGATGTTACAATGTATTATAATGGATATATGGGTGACCGGTCAACTCAACCAGTAGACCATTTCAACCAGTAGCTCTCAACCAGTACCAAATCAACCAATTCGGTTAGGTTAGGTTAGTATATACTATATTTTGGCACTGGTTTGGTTGGTCTTGGTTGATTTGGCACTGGTTGAGAGATACTGGTTGAAATAGTCTACTGGTTTTAATGACATGGAACCGGATATATGAATAACCTTGTTCATACTTTCCAATTAAGGGGAGTCACCTGTTTTTTCATCTTTCTCTCCTTTTCTCTCTTTCCCTGGCTTGTATCCATTCGGTCCCATTCAGCCAACTGTTTTAAGACGTTTAACCCCATCTAGGTATCGATTTCTTCCTGGCGAGCGATAGCGAACCAGCATTGTATGGAGAAATCCGGCTTCGCCGGAGACATTTTTCTATCGATAAATGTACAAATTTAGCTTGCTGTCAAAACAAAAATACATATATGCTGGCTCACTACCGCTCGCCAGGAAAATATTGACACCTGGATGGGGATAAAAGTCTTCAAACAGTAGGCTGAATGGGGCCGAATGGATACAAGCCAAAGAGAGAGGAAGAGAAAGAGAAAAAAACCGAGGTGGGCCCCCTTAACCCATATATTTTGAGAGCGTAGAACAGCCATGCGAAAGAGTTAGTGATATTGTGATCTAGCCATAATGTAGACTAATATATGCCAATTGGAATCTGACCTACAGGAGTTCATGGCTACCACCCATATAGCCTATACTTACACTATACCAGGCTTTGAAAGCATATATAGGGGAAAATTTGCGTATGTAGTATATAAAGTAGGTTAACAATCTTTTATAAATGTATAGACTATATATATATATATATATATATATATATATATATATATATATATATATATATATATTTTTTTTTTTATATATATATATATATATATATATATATATATATATATATACTATACTGTATATGTGGGGCGGGGCGACGGGTGGATGGCTTAATATGTCAAGTAGATTGATTAATGATATGATAATAATATGTTGTGTATGACAACCATAATATCGGTATGCATATTATTTATGCAAATTTATAATAATACCCTTCTATTAATGTTTATTGAATGTAATATCTAAGAAAAGTATTATGTGCAAATAGTGTGTGTAAAATTGATCGTATTAAAATTATATTTTATATATAATATATACTGTATATATAAATATATACAGTATATTGTACGTTTTTACCGTTTGTTTAATTTTCACGTTGACAATTAACATATTTAACCGATTATTTTGCTAAAAACTATTGCTAACAATAGCTATATGTAATAGAAATACTTTTTAAGAACATACGAATTTATGATATCAGTAAGCATTATTCAATATAATTAAAATTAAAATACACCAAGTTAGTTATTCACATGATTAAAAATAATATATGTACCGGGATAATGGTTTATATGATATAAGTGTATATGTACCGGGATAATGGTTTATATGATATAACTTTATATGTACCGGGATAATGGTTTATATGATATAACTGTATATGTACCGGGATAATGGTTTATATGATATAACTGTATATGTACCGGGATAATGGTTTATATGATATAACTGTATATGTACCGGGATAATGGTTTATATGATATAACTGTATATGTACCGGGATAATGGTTTATATGATATAACTGTATATGTACCGGGATAATGGTTTATATGATATAACTGTATATGTACCGGGATAATGGTTTATATGATATAACTGTATATGTACCGGGATAATGGTTTATATGATATAACTGTATATGTACCGGGATAATGGTTTATATGATATAACTATATGTTTCACAAAATATTTTAATAGTAAGCCATTGCTAGTGTTCCACCTGTACACCTAACACCACTTTATTATGCATATACATACAATTAATGCATATAATTAAAGTGCAATGAATGTATGCGGGAAATTATGCAACACCGTATGTATATTAACTATAAATTGAGGCGCCCCTGTATACCCCCCCCCCCCCCCCCCTTCCTACTTACCGCACGTATACATTGATAATTCACACAATAATATGTACGGTAACTAATTAACATGATTAATATGGGGGCTATGTATACCGGTACTTTGGAAAATATGCATTATATATATTGCAAACACAGACTCTTCGACATATTTCCGCACACACATACATAAATAATTCACATTATTTAAATAGTTATAATATATGTTTAAGATAAGATAATATATATATATATATATATTTATATATGAAAGTATTTTTGTGTGTTTATATTCATGTACACTCGACCCCCTGCCCCCCTTCTTTTGGTTTACACGGTCTCACAAGCTAATAAATCTCATCACATGACTAATATAAAATATAAGTATATTTTACGTTATATATGCAGTGCGGAGTATCTATTTAACTAAGCTATTGATGTTTGCCCCTCCCTTTTTTAACACACACACACATGAATAATTTACAAGATAAATATATAATTAATGTAAGGAGACATAATTATACGATACCAAATATCTAGGAATAAGAACTTGTGATTTGTCTACAGTATAAATCCCCCCGCCCCCTTTAAAATTATTGCTATTACTTATTTATGTAATTTGTGTATTTAGTATTATTATTCATATTGTTAAGGTTTATTTTTATTTTTGCATAAATACACAATCGCTCACTTACAAACACACACACACACCTGGGGAGTGTGTACTGCCGATAGAACAACAACAATAACAAAACACATCGGTACACTTACATACATACTCACACGTAGACCTACACACAGCCAGGGAATGAGTGGGTACGGCCGGCACGACAACACACACACCCGTACACTGACATGTACACACAGACAGGTAGTCAGTGTGTACGACCGGCACGATAACAACACACACAACCAGGGAATGAGTGTTTACGGCCGGCACGACAACACACACCCGTACACTGATACATACACACAGTAAGTGTGTACGGCCAGCACGACAACAATACACCCGTACACTAACACGTACACACAGCCAGGGAGTGTGTATGTGTGTGTGTGTGTACGGCCGGCACGAAAACACACATCCGTTCACACAGACAGGGAACGAGTGTGTACGGCCAGCACAACAACAACAACAACAACACACCCGTACACTAAACAAATCGTCTGGTGTTACAGCGAGCCGGTCGGGAATTGGGAATACCTGTGCGGGACTTGGGGGATTAGTCGTAAATCGAATGGTATGTGGCAAACCAAAATTATAAATGTGTTCGAAAATTTATGAGCGTCGTAGTGTAATAATAATATTAATTTTGTGTTGTGGGTTTGTTTTTGAAGATACGAATATATAACAATTATGCGTGTCTGCTGTTGTAAAGATGCATGAAAAATGTTATGTATAGTGGTGATATCATGTATGTTATCCGGAGGTGGCCGGGTGCATCCCTGAGTATGTGGCCATGTAGAGACAAGGTGAGAGTGACACCCACACCTCCCAAACCACTACTACTGACGGAGGCCCGGTACTGCCACACACTGTATGCACATTATCTTACCTGTGATGGGCGCTAGGGCTGAGAGGTGGTGAGCCATGGCTGCTGTACGCTCCAGGGGCGTGAGTCCTGCCAACCAAGGTAGCGGTGCGCCGCCCATGTGAGGGAACATGGCCCCCAGGGCGCTGCCTGGCCCCGCGCCGCCCATGGAGGGCCTGTGTGCTGGCACTCTTATCACACTACCAGGGCCGGACATGGCCGCAAGGGACCCCTGTGACCCTAGTCCTGCGGCCATGGCAGCGGCGGCGGCGCTCATTGGCGGCATTAGACTAAAAGGCGGCAAGAGACCGCCGGCACCCATGAAGGGCATATGAGTGTATGTAAAAGGTTGAAATGGTCGCGCGTCACCTTCGTCATCGTCGCCTTCAGGCTCACTACCACCACAACTCAACCTCTCACGGTCGTCCCCTTCATGCTCTCTCTCACTGCGCTCACTGTCCCTCTCACAGCGCTCACTGTCTCGGTCACTGTGTCGGCCGCGGGGCTCCAAGTCCACAGGGAAACCACCCTCACACTCGCGGTCAGATTCACTACCCTCCTCCAGGAGTCGATGCCGGAGGGCGGCCGCGCGCCCTGAGGACTCCAGTAGAGAGGAAATACTAAATGAAAGGCGGCCATGCTGTCCCTTGGGACTGCGAACGTCTGGGTGGCGACCATGAAGAGCCTCGTCCCGGCTAAGGTCTAGTGGCGAGCTGCTCCTGGCGCGGCTACTAGGGGAGGCCGGCGCCGGGGAGGCCTGGCGGCTGAGCGCCCCGTCGACGGGTAGTTCCTCGTGGTCCTCTGCTGACATGGCGGTCATCCTGGTCGGTGCCGAGTCTTGGTGTCGGGCTGCCGCTACCGCACACCTCCGTCTAATCTGTATTCTCCATTACCAGTGTCCTCTTGGGGCTCCAACATGCTCCCATCTTGGCATGCAGCCGCGCTTAGGAGACCATTAAAATCACAACCGACATAACAAGATTTACCTTCACTACAAGCCAAACTCAAACACGGAATGCATCAAATCCATCTTTCAGGAGCCATTTTCCTCCGCTCACCGTTGATTGGCCGAGCTATAAGGCCCGCCCCTTGTTGCTATTGGGCGGTATGGCGCTGGCTCCGCCCTCCGTCGGGCGTGTTCATATTGGTAAGCGAATTATGGGCTACTGAACTATAATTAGAGTAAATTACATCAAGATATTAATTCAGTTCATTCCATGCTGAGAAAATATTAGGAGTGAGCGCAATTTAATGAAAATGGGTGACTACTTGTATGTAATGTACCTTAAGGGACAATCATTTTGAAATTCCGTCGAATTTTGCCGGCAACTACGAATTAAAAAGCCGAAACTTCCATAACCGGCCCCCTAATTACGTGTTATTCCGAGGCTCACCGCGGGCAGAATGTGAATATTAAGCAGACATTATCGAAACATATTGGAACAGACCCCAGTAATGAAACCCACCCCACTACGCCCCATTGTTTTCTCTTTTCTTAGCGGCCGGAATCGCCTTAATCAGCGTTCTAATTTCTGATAATTGGCTCCAAAGTTGGGGAGTCTTGCCAGGGTCTTAGAGGAGGGTTGAACCGCCATGAATCACGCCAGATGACACGCGTTGCAGTTGCTATCCTTCGCCCTGCAACATCCTAAGACTTACTCCCTTTCCTTCGTATATATTTTTTTTTTTTTTTTTATGGGGCCATCTTCCCTCGCGCATGGTAATTTGGGACGGATGAACGTATAATTGAATGTGATACCGAAGTTGACGATAAAAAACCCGAGGCGCGTCTAGTGAGGGGAACACAATATTATTCCTGCTTGCTAACAACTTCCTTCGCCGAATTGAGCGTCTCGACTTTGTAACTTCGTCCTGTAATATCGGTGTTCTTGCGGTTAAGTCGGAGGTAAAGCTCCTCTTGCACTCAGATGGGGAGAGCACT
Source organism: Paralithodes platypus (assembly GCA_032716605.1). Classification (NCBI taxonomy): domain Eukaryota; kingdom Metazoa; phylum Arthropoda; class Malacostraca; order Decapoda; family Lithodidae; genus Paralithodes; species Paralithodes platypus. The sequence goes on from CM064507.1 coordinate 39,042,192, forward strand.
TGCCGGGACTTGGGTTCAAACGGGTTTATTCGGCTGGCTGTGCAGGGCGCTTTTTGTGGCCATCATTTTAGTCGGACCTTGTATTACATCTTTGACAATTTTGAAGCCTGGGGATTATCTTTTATGGTTTTTTATATATATACCCCGAAAGAGATAATGATAATAATAGTCCCATATATAAAAACCTTTCAGGATTGAGTCCGATCCATTCGCTGAATCAGGTTGAATAGCTGGAGGACGATCCCAGATTGGAATCAAATCGGCGCCATTTCACAAAAACGACTTCAGTTTTACAAAAGTATTGGCTGCTGATTGTAGTGTTCATGAAATTTGTAGCTGAGGGAACATTCTTGCCTCGTCTTCTTCTAGTGGGACATGAAGTGAACAGTGGGGTAATCTGCGGTCCTGGTAAGAGACCCTATGGTGCCCGGGATCGATCAACCTCCGCCATGTTGGTACCAGTGGGCTCATCTCTTTACACACCAATTTATCAATCTATCTATATACTCAGGCCCAATCCCCACTTTTCCAATTTTCTGTTTGTTTTCTTTTGTTCCCTCTTTTCCTTTTTTTTTGGGGGGGGGGGGGAGGGATCTCAATTAATTATTTTAGCTACCATATATCCTTCTTAAGCTTCATAAAATCGTCTAAATGTAGCTTGACTAAAATATAATATACGTCACCGATACAGAAGGGGTTAATAATTAGGGCACAAACATGGCGTCCATAAGACAAGAGATGGCCGCTCTTCTCTTAGTACAGGGTCACTATTCTGGTTACCTGTCGACCAACACCCCCCAATAACTCACTCGATAACAACTTTTCCCTTCCTTAAGGGGACAGTGGCTGTTTGTTTGGTCTATTAATTCATGTATTCATATATGTTTGTAGTTTCCTCCCTAGACCTCCATCAAGCTTAGAAAAACACCACCTAGACCCCCCTTCAATATAGATTTGATTTTTTTTTCGGTAGAAAAATATCCCGGCCAAAGGCCGATTCCTCCTAAAATTACAGGCTCGCTATCGCTCGCCAGGAAAAAAAATCGACACCTAAATGGCACGAAGGGTCCTAATATTGACAAAGAAATGGGATGAAAGGTCATAAAATCCCCAAACTAATGGAACCAACGTCTTGAAATCTCAAAACTAGTGGGGCTAAACATTAGGGAGAAGGGGGTCCATAAAAACGGTCTGTCTCCCCTTAAGAGATGGATCGATATGCGTGCCTGGCTGGGGGAGACTCGTATACCTGTTTCGATCCAGACTTGAACCCCTTTATTACCATGGCGTCGTCACGTTCACTTTGATTATGGCTACCATTAGGCGACTTTAATCCGCTTTGAAAGAACTTTTGGGGATAAAATGAAAAACGAAACTCTCTCAAATAACCACAGACTCCACACAGACTCCCACAGACTCGCACAGACTCCCACAGACTCTTCCCAAACTAAGTAAAATCGTCTAAAGGTACCTAGAATATACTGAGATGAGTGAAAATTCCACAGTGCCGTTAATATATGATTGTAAAGTTAAACCCACATATTGAAGAAAGTACTTATTGTTGCGACACGACAGTATGATTGTAAAATTAAGAAGAGGTTTTTAGTGTGTTTCCTAGACTTCCATCAAGCTTGAAATTACACCCCCTTGACCCCATTTCAAGATAAATTTGTACATTTTTCGGTAGAAAAATGTCCCGGCCGAATTCTCTTAAATTGCAGGCTCGCTATCGCTCGCCAGGAAAAAATCGACACCTAAATAGGACGAAAGGTCTTAAAAGTGACAAATTGGGTGAAAGTTCTTAAAATCGCCAAAATAATGGGGCGAACGTCTTAAAATCTCAAAAGCAATGGGGCTAAACATGAAAAAGAAGGGGATAAAGAAAAAAATCCCTTAAGTGGAAATCTCCCCTTAAACCCTCATGTTGAAGAAATTACTTATTGTTACGACACCAAAGTTGCGGGTTATCTTGAGCCCCTTTCAAGTGTGAGAGAATCTTAGGAGAGCCGTAACTTTCGTGCCTGTACAATAAGCACCATGTTCAATATGTGGGTTTAGTTTTCCAATATACTGAAATGGTTAAGAGATGGTTCGATATGCATGCAAGGCTAGGGAGACGACCGCAGCCGGGTGGAAGGCAAGGAGTGGTAAGCTTGCGTGGGTATTGCTATCAAGACCACTGGGTTTTTTCCTCATCTTCATTTGGCTTCACTTTTCCATTTTGTTTTTTCTTTCTTTTATAATTCTCGCTCCTTCTGTCTCTATTTATATAATTGACTTATTGTATTATTGTATTTATCATTATTGTGTTATTGTATTTATCATTATTGTGTTATTGTATTTATCATTATTGTGTTATTGTATTTATCATTATTGTATTATTGTATTTATCATTATTGTATTATTGTATTTATCATTATTGTATTATTGTATTTATCATTATTGTATTATTGTATTTATCATTATTGTATTATTATCCGCCCTCTTTCTATTTGTCAATAATTTGCCTGTACTGTACTTCCTTCCAAACTCACTCACTCACTCTCACTCTCACACACACACACTCTCTCTCTCTCTCTCTCCGTAATACGAGGTTCTGCTATCTCTATTAGAATTACCGGTAAGTCCTGGATCGTAAGGCCTGTGTGGTCATTATAGCTATGTAAATCCTTGTAAATCCCCCCCCCCCCCTCCTTGGTTGATGAGGGACTCTTGGCCTAGTATTAAGGGGATAGTGGCTGTTTGGTATATTAATTAATTTATTCATATTTGTTTTTAGTTTCCTCCCTAGACCTCCATCAAGCTCAGAAAAACACCCCCTAGACCGCCCTTCAAGATAGATTTGTACATTTTTCGGTAGAAAAATGTCCCGGCCAAAGGCCGATTCTTATTAAAATTATCGGCTCCCTATCGCTCGCCAGGAAATAATCGACACCTAAATGGTACGAAGGTTCCTAATATTGACAAAGAAATGGGATGAAAGGTCATAAAATCGCCAAACTAATGAAACCAACGTCTTAAAATCTCCAAACTAGTGGGGCTAAGCATTAGGGAGAAGGGGGTCCAGAAAATCGGTCTGTCTCCCCTCAAGATGGTGTGATTGCCCTTCTCCTACAGCGCCTCCCCCCTCAGGCCCGTTCCCGACAAGATCCGGCCGATAGATCCGACAAGTGAAGCGGATCGTGTACCTGCGCCGACTGTTCTTGTGGCCATGTAATCATCGGGGGACTAGGGTATATGATGTAAGGGATGTTTGGAACCCCCTCTTTCGACCCATTTGTTTGGCGATCTTGAGAAGCTTCGTCGTATTAGTTTGGCGATTATAATAAGCTTTGTCCTATTAGTTTGGCGATTATAATAAGCTTTGTCCTATTATGTGACGATTATAATAAGCTTTGTCCTATTAGTTTGGCGATTATAATAAGCTTTGTCCTATTAGTTTGACGATTATAATAAGCTTTGTCCTATTAGTTTGGCGATTATAATAAGCTTTGTCCTATTAGTTTGACGATTATAATAAGCTTTGTCCTATTAGTTTGACGATTATAATAAGCTTTGTCCTATTAGTTTGGCGATTATAATAAGCTTTGTCCTATTAGTTTAGTGATTATAATAAGCTTTGTCCTATTAGTTTGACGATTATAATAAGCTTTGTCCTATTAGTTTGGCGATTATAATAAGCTTTGTCCTATTAGTTTGACGATTAAATAAGCTTTGTCCTATTAGTTTGGCAATTAAATAAGCTTTGTCCTATTAGTTTGGCGATTATAATAAGCTTTGTCCTATTAGTTTGACGATTATAATAAGCTTTGTCCTATTAGTTTGGCGATTAAATAAGCTTTGTCCTATTAGTTTGACGATTATAATAAGCTTTGTCCTATTAGTTTGGCGATTATAATAAGCTTTGTCCTATTAGTTTGGCGATTATAATAAGCTTTGTCCTATTAGTTTGACTATTATAATAAGCTTTGTTCTATTAGTTTGGCGATTAAATAAGCTTTGTCCTATTAGTTTGGCGATTATAATAAGCTTTGTCCTATTAGTTTGACGATTATAATGAGCTTTGTCCTATTAGTTTGGCGATTATAATAAGCTTTGTCCTATTATTTTGACGATTATAATGAGCTTTGTCCTATTAGTTTGGCGATTATAATAAACTTTGTCCTATTAGTTTGGCGATTATAATAAGCTTTGTCTTATTAGTTTGGCGATTATAATAAGCTTTGTCCTATTAGTTTGGCGATTATAATAAGCTTTGTCCTATTAGTTTGACGATTATAAGATGGTATAAGATGGCGAGCGCAAGCGAGCCAGCAACTTAGCAAAAATCGGTGATTGCCGAGACATTTCTCTGTCGAAAGATGTATACTAATTTTGCTTGAAGGGGAGCTGGAGAGAGGGTTCTTACCTTGAAAGGGGTTTAGTGGAACGAAACTAAAAAAAAAAAAAAACATAAATTGGTGTAAGAATGAGCCCCCTGAGGCCAAGTGCAAGTGATCGTGTATCTCCACCTGTTCTGGTGACTGTGTTGGAATATTGTTAACCCTTTCAAGCTCCTATACGGATTTGTTTTGTGTTTTCTGGTAATTATTAGACGATTTTATTCAGATTAGGAAGGGTGTATGGAAGTCAGAGGGTCGATTGAGATAGTCCTTACCTTTTTTAATACCCACAGACCCTTCCTAAACTGCATCAAATCGTCTAATGACAGCCAACATAAACTGCTAAAACGCGTCAGAGCTTCAAAGGGTTAATCGTGTGCATTCTGAATGGAGGTGTATTGTACACTCGGATACCATAGTCTTTAAGCCGGTATCACACGAGCGCATTTTCACTCAACATTTATCCTAAACACTGGTCTGGCAGCTTATGAAGTCAACATTTACAATATTTCGGTTACCTAAATTCATATTCATCTAACAACAGTCTAGTTTCCGATACCCATGCAAAATAGTCCAGAAATGTTGCCAGAAAAATGTTGATTATCGAATGTTGACTATAAAAGCTCTCGTGTGATACCGGCTTTAGTCAACTCGTAATAATTCGTGGAACCCTTATATGTGTATCTATTCTATGTGGATGTATATTTGAATATAACTTGCTTTTCAATAAATAGTTTATAGTTTTGTAGTTGATGTATAGAAAATTATATTCATAAAATTGTTTCCGGAGATACACTGCCATAATTAACAATATGCGAAGCCCACGAATATTAACCCTCTCTGACATATGACGCGATTTTGAGCCTATTGGGGATACTTTAAAGCATGTGTTACCATCAGGGGTATTTAGAAACCTTTAGTTTACTTACTTCAACCTCTGCAATTGTCTTTGTGTTAGCTGTGGGCAGAAAACTAATTTTGGCGAGGTAATTATAAGAGCGAGAGAAGTCTATTTCTTATTGCTACTCTGGCAACCTCTGCGTCATAAATGCGTGAAAGGGAGGGTTAATGCGTGGCAGGGTTTCAAACCGGAGCAATTTTGTTTGAAGATTTAAATGAAGATGAGTAGAAATACAAGAACTATCTGTCTATCTATATGCTCAGGCCCAATCCACACTTTTCCGAATTTTGTATATTTATATTCTATTTTACAAGAACATTAACATGAAATAGCATTATTTTGGTCAGTTTCTTCTTGGCGAGCGATAGCGAACCTGTAATTTACGGGGAATCGGCCTTTGGTCGGGATATTTTTCTATCGATACAAAAATAAATCTTGAAGGGGGTTCCTGGAGGTGTTTCTTCAAGCTTTGAGGTCGAGGGAGGAAACTAAAATAATAATAATAAAACGATACGTAAAAAGGCCAATACATACGCCCATCCCCCCTTAAGGGGAGGTTTTTAGTTTGTTTCCTACTCCTCCAGCAATCTTAAAATTTCACCCCCTTGACCCCCTTTCAAGACAAATTTGTACATTTTTCGGTAGAAAAATGTCCCGGCCGAAGGCCGATTACTCTTAAATTACAGGCTCGCTATCGCTCGCCAGGATAAAATCGACACCTAATTGGCACGAAAGGTCTTAAAATTGACAGAATTGGGCGGAAATTCTTAAAATCACCAAACTAATGGGGCAAACGTCTTAAAATCTCAAAAGCAATGGGGCTAGACATGAGGGAGAAAGGGGTCAAGAAAAAAGTCCCTCAAGTGGAAATCTCCCCTTAATGTGTATCCGAGTGTACCATTCCACTATACCCTTGAATTCCACTATACCCTTGAATTCCACTATACCCTTGAATTCCACTATACCCTTAAATTCCACTATACCCTTGAATTCCACTATACCCTTGAATTCCACTATACCCTTGAATTTGGTATAGCTTCAGATGACTGTAGCTAGGAGGGTTTAGCCTTGGAAGGGTTTTTTGCCGTTTGCCTTCTGAGCATTGAAGGTACAGTCGCTTGCAGTTAAGGTACATTGAAGGTACAGTCGCTTGCAGTTAAGGTACATTGAAGGTACAGTCGCTTGCAGTTAAGGTACATTGAAGGTACAGTCGCTTGCAGTTAAGGTACATTGAAGGTACAGTCGCTTGCAGTTAAGGTACATTGAAGGTACAGTCGCTTGCAGTTAAGGTACATTGAAGGTACAGTCGCTTGCAGTTAAGGTACATTGAAGGTACAGTCGCTTGCAGTTAAGGTACATTGAAGGTACAGTCGCTTGCAGTTAAGGTACATTGAAGGTACAGTCGCTTGCAGTTAAGGTACATTGAAGGTACAGTCGCTTGCAGTTAAGGTACATTGAAGGTACAGTCGCTTGCAGTTAAGGTACATTGAAGGTACAGTCGCTTGCAGTTAAGGTACATTGAAGGTACAGTCGCTTGCAGTTAAGGTACATTGAAGGTACAGTCGCTTGCAGTTAAGGTACATTGAAGGTACAGTCGCTTGCAGTTAAGGTACATTGAAGGTACAGTCGCTTGCAGTTAAGGTACATTGAAGGTACAGTCGCTTGCAGTTAATTAAGGGCAAGCATTTTGTTTTTCTGAAACTTCTTCTCTTGCATTTTAAGGGGAGGCAGACCGTTTTTCTGGAACCCCTGCTCCCTAATGTTTAGCCCCACTAGTTTTGAGATTATAAGACGTTCGGCCCATTAGTTTGGCGATTTTAACACCTTTCGCCTCATTTTGTTGTCAATTTTAAGACCTTTCGTGCCATTTAGGTGTCGATTATTTCCTGGCGAGCGGGAGCGAGCCTGCAATTTTAAGAGGAACCGGCCTTTGGCCGGGACATTTTTCTACCGAAGCATTTACAAATTTATCTTGAAGGGGGTTCTAGGGGGTGTTTTTCTAAGCTTGATGGAGGTCTAGGGAGGAAACTAAAAAAATATATGAATACATTAATTAATAGACCAAACAAACGGCCAGTCTCCCCTTAAGTACCATTAGTTTTCACATTTTGAGACTTTCGGAAGATTCTTTGTCAACGTTAAGACTTTTCGTGCCATTTAGGTGTCGATTTTTTTCCTGGCAAGCGATAGCGGGCCTGACATTTACTACCGAACAATGTACACACTTATCTCGAAGGTGTGGGGTGGGGGTCTTTGGGATTTTGTTTGTTTTGTTTTTTAGGGCTAGGGAGCAAACTAGAACATATATATATATATATATATATATATATATATATATATATATATATATATATATATATATACCGGTAATAATACACCTAAATAAATAAATAATATATCGTCCCCTTAATTAAAAGTGATACACGTGTTATTGATCTATTTTAACATTGATGGGATAATTTGAAGCCTTCTCTGTGAACGCATACCATGTCAGTCTTAGCCCTCATGCGATGTTCACTGTCTCAAATTGATCCCATAATAGTGCACCAGGTACTTGCGCTGGGGATTATACAGTCAAGGTCAGGAATACTTGAACATGGTTTTTTTTTCGTTTTTCTTTCCCTGTTTCTATATGTATGAAAGATACAAAAGGCAGGTTGCCTGTAACGAGTGTCTCCCCAAAGCCAAAAGTGTGACAGGGCCAAATTCAAGAGACGTTGGCTTCAAAATGCCTGGATATACGAAGTTTAAAGCAGTTTAAATCATAGGATGAAGGAAAAATTGATTGAGGGAGAGAGTTCCAGATAATGAAACAAAACAAGACCGTGATCACTATCCAGAAAATCCCAGTATTTAGAGTCTTGTGGCGCCTGCAGAGTATCGCAATAGTTCGCCAGTGTATTATAATTGTTTCATCCGACGATTGTTCATTAACTCCTGTGCACGACTGTACGTTATAGCAATCTACTATTTCGTTTGTGTTCGGTATAAATTCAAATATCGGTACCTAAGATGTTTTCCCCGTTTGCACACTAAAACATTGAAGTATTATAACCCTTTGACTACGAAAGGCTTTCCGATACTATAGTTTATCCTCCGACTCCTCATATGTCCTTACAAATGTTAATTCAATATTCTAAATGTATGTATATATGTATATGCCCAGGTACAATACCGCATAGCTGGGGGTGGCCGACTCGAGACAGAGCCCGAAGAGAAACAACATTTAAAGTTCCAATTCTTAGGGTCCGGGACAACTTTCGTGTTCCCTCGCCCCCTTTCTCTGTCTCGCCTAATAGGTGAATTTTACAAAGGGAGGAGAATTCCTAGCCTCCCGCCCCCGAAGTACGAACATAGTACAGGGCTAGAAGCAGACAGGGCTAAGGTTGGGTAGAGGATGCCAAACCTCACTCTGGACAGGACCAGCCCTCATCCACTCTAATGATAGCCAGCGTAAAATATAGAAAAACGTCATCAATAGTTTAAGCCCAAATCCTGTTCTTGGCATGTCCCCCCCTCTCATAAGAAGAGTAAAGATATAATTATGCCCTGTAGATCTTCCCGTCGTAATCCCTTGTACCGAATCTTGATATTAATCCCTTCAGTACCGGTGCCGTCCTGTTAACTTGATTCTGGCTTGTATTCGACGTTTTTATTCGGTTAAAAATGGGCCTCCAGCCATTAACAGGCTTCGAGCTATCTCACTTAACCTTTTTTTTTACTACCACAGATCCTTATTCTTAAACTTCACTAAATCGTCTCAATATACATAGAATTAAATTAACAAGACGTCGCCGGTACAGAAGGGGTTAATGCCGTCTTTTCCTTTACCTTGCCAATCTTCCACAGGCTAACCTCGGGCCGACAGTGATGCATTGTCAACAATTATGGGTTTAACCCTTTTAGTACGGGTGACGTCTATTTTGTTTTATTCTAGCTATTTTTAGACGATGTTTAGCCTAGGAAGGATCTGTAGTAGCCAATATGGTTAATTGAGATAGTTAATAGCCTTTATATTACTGGAGGTCCTTCCTAAACTGAATTATATAATTTAGTAACAGCCAGAGTATAATTAAAAGACGTCACACGTACTGAAAGTGTTATAGATTTGTACGAAAAAAGGTAGTTAATATGTATGCCGTTCTAAATATACATAGGTCAGGTGAAGGTATTGAGGGATAAGCCTTTACAACGGCACCTCGTAGATACTTTCCCTATTTTCTGAAGGGAGAAAATACTATTTGTAGAGAGGGGAGAAGGGGTGTTGGAGAGTGGATGCTGTTGGATTGGCTTTGTTATGTGTGTCATTAGTCTGTATACGTCGTCGAGGTGTCCCCCAGCTGGGTACAAGCATGTGAAACACGCCAAGACGTACTACCACACCCACTAAATGTCCGCCTTGGCTGGGATCGAACCCAGGTCAAGCAGATTCACGCCCTACCGCGGCTCTTATATCATAGCAACAAACTAATAGAAGTACATAAAGGTAAAATAATATCAATATACCAAATGATATGACACGAGTTTTTATATCCTCGATTTTCTTACAATGCATCATAGAATTAAGCCAAGATCTCTCTCCCGGCATGTTCCTCCTCACTAAGGAAGCCTAAGGATATATGCCCTGCAGATATTGCCTTGTGTCTCACCCCCATAATCCCTTACACCAAGTCTTTATCGTAATGTGGTCTTTATTATGTTTATCCTCCGCAGTTCAGCCCCGTATGTGATAGGGTTAACCCTTCTTTACCGGCGACGTCATTTTAATCTTATGCTAGCCATATTTAGACGATTTTGTGCAATTTAGGAAGGGTAAAATGAGATTGTCTGTAGCCTTTCAATTGTTACAATTGTTACAGGCAGCTTTGCCTATTGTCTCCTTCATGCACTTAGAACAACAAAATATTCGTTATAGTAATTAGTAAAACGTACAGAATGTTGGAAAAAATAGCCCAGAGTCTTTTCCCTCCAACACGCATTAATCCCGGATAATCGCCGTCAGAAATCCCCAAATCTTCCGCGAAAATGCGGCTCCCGTTACGGTTAATCCGACAGCCGCGACGCCTTAAAATCCGGCCGGGACATAATCGTAAATCCGGTGCTTAATCCTTCGTCTGTTGTCTCGCGGGATTAGGAGGATCGGAGATGATTTTTTAGCGGGATTTTGTCGGGGGTTTGGCGGGGTTATGGCCGGTTCGTGTTGCTGGACCGGTTTCTCAAGTCAAAATGGCCACACTCCGAAATGGCCACACTCCGAAACGGGCACATTCCACTCCAAAACGGCTATATTCCGAAACGGTCATACTCCGAAAATGCCATACTTCGATACGGCCATAGCCTACTCCAAACAGGCCACACACCGAAACAGTCACACACCTAAAACGGCCATACTTCAGAACGATCACACTCCGAAATGGTCATACTTCAATATATATTTGATTAAACAGGGCGATACAGGAATCTTATAAGCATTGTAATAAGTGTTGTAATGGTTATGTACTGTCTATATATATATATATATATATATATATATATATATATATATATATATATATATATATATAAACAAATTCAAGCTTAGCTATAGGTTATATCGATTCTTCTTTAATTAGTATGAAATGTAGCATCAAGTAATACACATGTTTGTGGATAGTCATACGTTAATTAATTTTAGTTTTTAGCGGTTGTTTCTTATAAATTATCCTTTCATCTACGAGTTATTAATGGTGATGCTATTTCCTTTATTTTAGATGCACTGATGATGGATATTATCGCCGAAATGGTCCACCCCAGTATTCACACAGTGGATCCATAAGTACGTGAGTTACAATTTCGATGTATTATATTGTATGTATATTTTTTATCCTGTATCTTTACTTAAGCTTATCAAATGGTTATATGGATTCTTCATTTTAATTGTAATTAAATGTGGTAAGTCAGAGGCATATTATTATTTACGTTACATAATTTTTGGTTTTAACGCTTGTCTCTTATAAATGACCCGTTCAGTTATGAGTTTAATATATATATATATATATATATATCGATATATTTGTTGGATTACGTGACTTTATATTTAATTTTGCTTCTGTTTCCATCTCTTTCTATTTATCGTATAATCATGTCATGTTTGATGTGTCATCATATTATTTACTTCTACCAACCAATTATCTCTCTCTCTCTCCAAATGTCATCCTTTCCTTCTTCGTAATATAGTTTTCCTATTACTCTCTTTTCAATACCATTTC
>CM064507.1:39058722-39116871 GCA_032716605.1 Paralithodes platypus
GAGTGAGTGGTGGAGAGGGAGGGAATGTATGTGTGTGTGTGTGTGTGTGTGTGTGTGTGTGTGTGTGTGTGTGAGAGAGAGAGAGAGAGAGAGAAAGAGTGTGAGAGAGAGAAAGAGTGAGAGTGAGTGGTGGAGAGGGGCGGGAATGTGTGTGTATGGTGTGTGTGTGAGAGAGAGAGAGAGAGAGAAAGAGTGTGAGAGAGAGAAAGAGTGAGAGTGAGTGGTGGAGAGGGAGGGAATGTGTGTGTGTGTGTGTGTGAGAGACAGAGAGAGAGAGAGAGAGAGAGAGAGAGAGAGAGAGAGAGAGAGTGATGGAAAGAACAAATGTAATACAAGCCCAAAATATCCATAGCAATCACTGGGCGTCGACTATATGTACATAGCAAAATAAAATATCACGATGCGGTTTATAAAAAAGTGAAAATATAATGAAATAATATTATATAAACAAAATAAAATATAATAACACAGAAAAATCAGTCAATAAATATACAAAATTAAACAAAAAAAAACACATAAATAAATACATTCCTACAGAAACAAACGAATAAAAAAACACATAAATAAATACATTCCTACAGAAACAAACGAATACAAAAATACATAAATAAATACATTCCTACAGAAACAAACGAATAAAAAAACACATAAATAAATACATTCCTACAGAAACAAACGAATAAAAAAACACATAAATAAATACATTCCTACAGAAACAAACGAATAAAAAAATACATAAATAAATACATTCCTACAGAAACAAACGAATAAAAAAACACAAATAAATACATTCCTACAGAAACAAACGAATAAAAAAATACATAAATAAATACATTCCTACAGAAACAAACGAATAAAAAAATACATAAATAAAAGATTGTTAAACGGAAAACAAGCAAATACACACATACAGTACATTCAAAATTAATAAATAAAATAAAATATATTAGGCAAATCTGTGCGCGACCACAAGCTAGAGTGTCTGGAGGGGGTCCGGTGTTAAGGCTCTGCGGGTACCATGACATTATAGTCCTGTCAGCCCCCAGAACACGACTTGACACACGCAGGGGGCTGTTCGGGAGGCGGCCACTAATTGTAACCCTTTATTGTTCCATTGGGGGGGGGGGGGGGGGGGGGTGTTATGTTAGTGGGGTAAAAGGTATGTCTCATTGTTCCTCTTGGTTGGGGATGGGGAGGCGGGGGGATAGTTAGAAGGGGGTTTGGGTGGGGAAGGGGTGGTGGTGGGGTAGAAGGGGTATTCATGAGTGTATGTCCTATTGTACCTCCCGGTGGGGGGTGGGGGGGTTGGGTGGGGAAGGGGTGGTGGGGTTTGTTAGTGGGGTAAAAGGTGTATCCATGGGTGTTTGTCTTATTGTTCCTCTCGGGAGGAGGTGGTTGTGGGGGTGGGGGGGTTAGAAGGGAAGTGGGGGGGGGATATATTTGTTTGGTAAAATGTGTATCTATGGTGTTCGGTTGTGCAGTGTAGTGCTTTGCTAAATGTGTGTGTGGGGGTGGGTGTGTGGGTGTGGGTTTAGGTGGTGTTCTGTGATGCTGTGATGTGCGCTGTTGTTGCGTGTATGTGTGTGTGTGTGTGTGTTATTGTTCCTCTCGGTCAGGGGGTTTAGTTAGAAGGGAGGGTGGGGTATATTCGTGTGTTAACATACATGTCTATGTTTGTGGTGTGATGTGCTTTGTTGAATGAGTGTGTTTGTTTATTTGTTAAGTCACATATTTTGTATTCTTAAGAGATCCATTATTTTAGTCTTCCAATATGAACATGCTGCTAACTTTACTAAGAGCTTCACAATCGACCATTCAGACTGTTATACCATGATCCAATAGGCCTCGTAAATTTGATGGATCTTAACTCCTTGAGGATCCAAAACGTATTGTTACATTATATTTTGATTATCATGAGACGATTTTGTACAATTTAGGAAATATATCTAGGAATCAAAGGGGTAAATTCTATCTCGATTAATTCTTTACCTTCCAAAAGTTCACCCTAAGTTAATTAGATTCGACTAAAAGATAGCAAGAATAAACTATCAAAACGCGTCATGATCCTCAAAGGGTTTTTGACTATCGGGAAAGTGTAGTGTGGAGACTGTAAATACGGCCCTATATGCTACGAACAGTATAGCGTAGTGCCCCCGCCCCTCATAATGGCCCACACCCCGTATTCTAGCCTTCTAGCCCATTTTAGTCGATGGGTTTTCTCGAGTGAGTGAGTTAGGGAGAGAGGGGAGTCATACGGTGAGAGAAGGAGGAAGGAAGGCAGATGGGGAGTTAAGGAGGGAGGGAGGGAGGCAGGAAGAGTGTGGGCTAGGGAGGTAAATGGAGGGGGGGGGGGGTAAGGCTGGGAGGAGAAAATGGGAGAGAGGGAGAAGACAAATGGGGGTAGGAAGGGAAGGGAGTAGGGCTGGAGGGAGAAAGAGAGATGAGTGAGGGAGAAGACAAATGAAGGGGTAGGAAAGGAGTGAAAAGACAAATAGGGGGTAGGGAGGGAGAAAGAAGACAAATGGGGGGGTAGGGAGGGAGGGAGAAGACAAATTCAGGGGGTGGGGAGGGAGGGAGAAGACAAATGGGGGGTAGGGAGGGAGAGAGAAGACAAATGGGGGTAGGGAGGGACGAGGAGAGACAGATGGAGAGGTAGGGAGGAAGATAAATGGGTTAGGAAGGTTAAATAATGGGTGTGAGGGTGGGAGGAGAGGCAGACGGTGGCAGACACTATAATCTCTTCATTAATGCTACCCACTTATCAGGACCTTCTGCCTCCTGACTCGGCCTCAACGGGAGTTTTATTTCTAGGGTTTTAGTGGGTCTAGTTTTTATGTATATGTATAATTTTCATTTTTTGATCAAGTATTTTTCATATTCGTGGTTTTATTAGGCCTGTTTATTATGGTTTGTTGTTTTTATTAAGTCTGTTTTTCAGGTTTGTGTGTTTAGCATAAATATTTGTGCATGTGTACTTGCGTTTTCATTCGAAAGGACCTATGCAACTCTCAATTACTCAGTCTGTCCAGACTGTTCACCACACCGTCTTGGTGGTGTAATGGTTAAGGTGTCTAAAAATATGTGTGTGATAACCCAGGTTCGAATCCCAATGGATCACATATATGCTTTCATTAATTTCATTGGAGGTGTTTGGCGGTGTGGTGAAATTAATAAAAAATAGATTACTCCGCTCTACAGCTCCTAGTTCGAGAGGTTCTCATCAGTTGCTGTTCATGTTTCACTTCCATACGTGAATGTTGTGAATAACACTCTGTCCTTCAGGGACATTACACTAAGACTCGTATTCTTAAACATTTATTTCCCTTTGCAGCGCCTGATACCGAACGAATATTGTGGGAATGAGTTTTTTGTATAGAGATTAGGCGGATTAGAACTCCCATTTCTCAAGCTAGCGCCATTTTTCAAGATATTTCGTCCATTACCGGAGCTACGAAGGGAAATAATGTTTTAAGAATACTACCCTCAGTATTCTTGATTGACCATTCTTCCTTTCAGGATCTCCAATCACCCTTCGCCCTTGCAATTTTCACTGTACTGTCTCGCTCTCCATTTTACCGTACTTGCATTAAATAACTCCTAAATACTTGAACATTTTAACTTCTTTTAGATCCTCATATCTGAAATTTTCTTTTGGATCATAATTTATGTATTCCAAGCTTAAATCACCTACACAATTTGGAGATCATACGCAACAGAGCAACGGTGATAATTCTATATCTGACAGGGAACTATTTGTTTTTAATATAGTTACCTCCTTACTAATGACGAATGCACATTCTTTTACAATTATCTTGATGTTTTTTTAACCTTAGTGTTCCAATCATGCTCACTCAACATTTCATAGAAAAATTCCAGCAAGTTGGAAATTGAGGCAATTTCGGTTTTGCCTGAAGCCATGTTGGGAATTCCGAATTTAGGTGTGAATATTACTTATATACCCTGTACCAAGTTAGTAGTCCAAAACTATTGGACATTAACCTCTGTAACTCACAAACGACTAGAGTAATCGAGCTTATATTTCGTATACCATTTCGGAAGGGTCAGCCAGGGAATAGGTATGGAAATGTACATCCCATTTGTTTTAGCCCTTTTGAATTACAGAGGTTAGGGTTCTCTCACACCGTTACTACACAGACTGGCTTTCCACCGCTATATACATATTATAACGTCGAAGTAAGCCAGTGGTTTAAGTAAGGATACACACACACACACACACTCCCTCACTCACACACACACACGCACGCACGCACGCTCTCTCGCTCTCTCTCATGTCCAGCTACCCCTTACATGTGGTAGTAGCCGCCCCCTTGCCTCACTCTACCACCCACACTTAAAATTGACTAACGAGACCAAAGTTTCCTGCACCGGAATTATCCCACATCCGGTCGGCCGCTTCAGGTGATTCACAGCCCTTCAATACCTACGATAGTTGAGGTCTTATTGCTTCTGATGGCTCTTATGTTCGCGTCCCCATGCTTGTTTATATTATGGCTTATTAACTTAAATCCTTACTTACTCACCTTATTAACTTAAATCCTTACTTACTCACCTTATTAACTTAAATCCTTACTTACTCACCTATATGTTAAACTGTCTTCGTATCGCAATGGATAAATGCACTGCATTTCGGTGTGAGTATCCTAGGTTCGAATCCCTGGACTGCCACATGTATTTGTTGATTTCATTAATTGAGTTTAGGAGTAAAGTCGGTTGGTGGAGGTAACATAATAATTATATATTCTAGATTTAACTAAGCCTAGCCTAATGTAAAGTAACTTAGAATGTTTAGAATTGTAGTTGCTTACATTGTGGCCGTTTATTAGTGTGGCCTTTTTTACTTGCTCCCCAAAATAGATTACATTATATGAGTACTGTTTGATAAAGTTCTTGTGGCCATTTAGGAGTGATGCTATTTTGACTTGCTCTCCAACATAAATTACATTATGTGAGTACCGGTACTCTTTGATTAGGTTGTTGTGGTGGTTTAGGAGTGTGGCCTTCTTGATTTGCTCCACAACCTAAATTACATAATATGGGTACAGTTTGATGAGGTTGTGGCCGTTTAGGAGTGTGGCCTTCTTGACTTGCTCCCCAACATAGATTACATTATGTGAGTACTCCTTGATTAGGTTGGTGGCCGTTTAGGAGTGTGGTCATCTAGGAGTGTGGCCTTTTTGACTTGCTCCCCTATATAGATTGCACAATATGGGTACTCTTTAATGAGGATGTTGTGGCCGTTTAGGAGTGTGGCCTTTTTGACTTGCTCCCCCATATAGATTGCACAATATGGGTACTCTTTAATGAGGATGTTGTGGCCGTTTAGGAGTGTGGCCTCTTTGACTTGCTCCCCCATATAGATTGCACAATATGGGTACTCTTTAATGAGGTTGGCCCCTACGTCCCTACCACTATAGTTATTTGCAGTGTCGTGAGTTTTTAAGTAAATTAATAATATAACAAATAAATCATATGATACTGAATAAGGACTTTGAAAGTGGTTTATTCACTGTCACTATAGACCATTCATTATAGGTAGGCCAAAAATCTTGATATCTAACATCTATAACTAAAATATAACTAGAGTAATCCGAGCTATTATTTCTACCATTTGGGAAGATTCAGCCAGGGAATTGGTGTGGAAATTTACAGCCCATACACTCTAGCCCTTGTTGAGTTACAGAGGTTATAGGTCACGAGTATTGGCCAACCTATAAAGAATGGACTATACTAGCAATATTACGAAGCTATGTTTTGCTCTGTTATTTGTAGTATCACCAATCGATGGCGCTGGTTATTTACGATCTCATTATTATAATTTAAAGGTAAATCACAAGCAAGATACCGTAATATTAACCCCTTGAGGATCATGACGCGTTCTGACTGTTTCTTCTGGCTATCATTAGACTATGTTATACAGTTTAGGAAGGATCTGTGGGAATTAAAAGAGTAAAGACTGTCTTAAACCTCTGAGTTCCATATACCCTTCCTAATCTGAATAAAGTCGTTTAATAAAAGTCAGGAAACAGAAAAGAAATGCGTATTGGATCTTGAAAGGGTTAATTACGGTTAAATAAAAGTTGTTAATATTTGTCTCTTACATATTATATTATCTTGCTGTATATGTATTGCCTTATTATACAGTAAATGTTAACCATTCTATATACAGGGCATATATACAGGTATATATATATATTTTTTTTTTTTTTTTTTTTTTTTTTACTGCGTGTTCTAAAGTCTCCTCCTAGCTAGCTCTCTAAGGGTCCACAGCGAAACATGCAAATCACCCCCTCATAAACCCTCTTTTTACACGCCCCTAAAACCGCCTCTTCCCGCCCCCGTGACAGCAATTTGATCAGTTTTTGGAAAGTCCCGTATTGATTTGGTTTTGGCCTTTACCGCGGCGCTCAAATCGGGTTATGGCCTCGCATTGAAGTTTTTTTTATGGCCTGTATACCGGTGGAGGCTTGGGTTGGGGTTGGGGAGGGTAGGGGAGAGGAGGAGATCGGCCAACCTCCGCCATCTTGGGTCTTTACTTTCGCTTTATACAGTCGAATAATATGTTCATACGCCCTCGATAGATATACTCTTTTAACTTAAAGAGGAGGTTTTGGTTTTCTCTGATGTTTCCCTCATGCTTAACCCCATTAGTTTTGAGATTTTAAGGCGTTTGCTCCATTTAGTTTGACGATTTTAAGACCTTTTGTCCGATTTATATGTCAATTCTAAGACCTTTCGCACCCATTAGGTGTCGTTTTTTTTTTCAGGCGAGCAATATCGAACCTGTAACTAAAGAAGAACCGGCCTTTACCCGGGACATTTTGTTTACCGATTTTTTTTTTTTTTTTTTTTTTTTTTTTTTAAAGCTAGGGTGCACCCCACCCCCGGCCCCCCACCTTAAGGGGAGATATTTAGTTTGTTCCCTAGTCCTCCATCAAGCTTAAAATTACACCCCCTTGAGTCCCTTTCAAGATAAATTTGTACATTTTTCGGTAGAAAATGTCCCGGCCGAAGGCCGGTTCCTCTTAAATTACAGGCTCGCTATCGCTCACCAGGATAAAATCGACACCTGAATTGCACGAAAGGTCTTAATATGGGGTGAAAGTTCTTAAAATCGCTAAACTAATGGGGCAAACGTTTTATAATATCAAAAGCAATGGGGCTAAACATGAGGGAGAAAGGGGTCAAGAAAAAAATCCCTCAAGTGGAGATCTCCCCTTAAAGATGTTTATATTATAAGATTATATGTTTAGGGTAATGAAAGTGTTCATAATAATATACTTGTGCTGTATAAGGGTAGTTTGTACTGTATAAGGGTAGTTTGTACTGTATAAGGGTAGTTTGTACTGTATAAGGGTAGTTTGTATTGTATAAGGGTAGTTTGTACTGTATAAGGGTAGTTTGTACTGTATAAGGGTAGTTTGTACTGTATAAGGGTAGTTTGTACTGTATAAGGGTAGTTTGTACTGTATAAGGGTAGTTTGTACTGTATAAGGGTAGTTTGTACTGTATAAGGGTAGTTTGTACTGTATAAGGGTAGTTTGTACTGTATAAGGGTAGTTTGTACTGTATAAGGGTAGTTTGTACTGTATAAGGGTAGTTTGTACTGTATAAGGGTAGTTGTACTGTATAAGGGTAGTTTGTACTGTATAAGGGTAGTTTGTACTGTATAAGGGTAGTTGTACTGTATAAGGTGTACTGTATAAGGGTAGTTTGTACTGTATAAGGGTAGTTTGTACTGTATAAGGGTAGTTTGTACTGTATAAGGGTAGTTTGTACTGTATAAGGGTAGTTTGTACTGTATAAGGGTAGTTTGTACTGTATAAGGGTAGTTTGTACTGTATAAGGGTAGTTTGTACTGTATAAGGGTAGTTTGATAGTATTATGCCCATCTCGTATTATGATTGAGAGGTAGTACATCACTATTAACCCTCTGAAGATTATGACGCATTTTGACAGTTTATTCTGGCCATCATTAGACGATTGCATGCAGTTTCGGAAGGATCTGTGGACATTATAAGGGTAAAGACTACTTCAATTTACCCTCTGACTTCCATATACCGTTCCTAATCTGAATTCAATCGTCTAATAATAGCCAGAAAACAGAAAGGAAATACGTATTGGATCTCGAAAGGGTTATATACACTTTGTTATACCCTTGATTTTGACAGTGTACCCATAATATAGACTCGACATCACTGGTATACGATACATAGTGACTCTCGATCTATATTATCAAAACAAAACATCACTCCGTAGTCCTGTTCAATACATCACTCCGTAGTCCTGTTCAATACATCACTCCGTAGTCCTGTTCAATACATTACTCCGTAGTCCTGTTCAATACATCACTCCGTAGTCCTGTTCAATATACAGGTAGGTGGGCCAGAAATCCTGACCCCTAACTTCTGTAACTCCAAGAAGAACTAGAGTATATCGAGCTAAGGTATATATCCATTTATCAAGAGTCAGACGGGGAATAGGTGTGGTGATGTACAGCCCATTTGCTCTACCCCTTTTAGAGATACAGAGGTTAGGAGTCACGCTTTTTGGCCTACTTAGAGGTGTGGTGACTTACAGCACGTTTGCTTTAGCCCATTTTAGAGATACAGAGGTTAGGAGTCACGCTTTTTGGCCTACTTATCATGAATGGAGTATATTTTGATACTTATGTCCCCAAAATGGTCTCCAAGGAATGTGTCCGATCTCTCTTACTGTAGGGTCTTTTGGGCTGAGGGTTTCTTTGAGTGATTGGGTCTTGTGGGCTGGCTGTTTTATGCCTTTTATAGGGCTTTTAATCCATTTATTTTCTGTCTATATCTGAGCAAATTTATGTCTATATCTCTATCTAATTATCTTTATATATCTTGCTCTACATCTATCTATCTTACTGTATATATCTTACTATATATAATATATATATATACAGTATATAGCCTACATAAATACATACATTACTCAACACCTGTTTTACTTTATATCTATCTTATTATCTGTCTATCTCTATTTATCTATGTATGTATCTCTCCCTCTCCAGGCTGTGGGTGTCTGGGAGTGATTGGGTCTTGTGCTTTGGCTGCTCTATGCCTTTCATCTGGCTTTTAACCCTATTAAATCTTGGGTGGTCTTTTTGGATCCCTTCTGTTTCGCCACATTAGTTTGAGGATTTGAAGTCGTATCATTGCATTATGTTGGCAAATACTGTATATCGCTCGCCTGCAATTTAGGAGAATTTGGCCTTTTCCGATTGCCAGTTCCTCCTAAATTACAGTTTCGGTATCGCTCGCCAAGATAAAAATCGACACTTAAATGACACGAAAGTTCTTAAAGAAAATGGAGAAAAAATGGGGCGAAAGGTCTTAAAATAGCCAAACTAAGAGGCCGAGCGTCTTACAATCTAAAAACTATTGGGGCTAAGCATCTCTCTCTCTCTCTCTCTCTCTCTCTCTCTCTCTCTCTCTCTCTCTCTCTCTCTCTCTCTCTCTCTCTCTCTCTCTCTCTCTCTCTCTCTCTCTCTCTCTCTCTCTCTCTCTCTCTCTCTCTCTCTCTCTCTCTCTCTCTCTCTCTCTCTCTCTCTCTCTCTCTCTCTCTCTCTCTCTCTCTCTCTCTCTCTCTCTCTCCCCGTAAGACAATGTAAGCTTTGGAATGGCCTCACTAGCCTTTGTACCTCAGCCATTTATCGCACGACTAGAGTACAATGACCACAATAGGCTACTCCGCGTGTGTGAGCGTGCCTATTAAAGACTCATGATACCCACTGTCAAAGGTCATCAATCCATAAAGTAGGCCGTTCCATAAAGGCCGAAAATGTGAGTTATAACCACTGTTATGTGGGTTATGACCACTGTTATGGGAGTTATGACCACTGTTATGGGAGTTATGAGCACTTATGGGAGTTATGAGCACTGTTATGTGAGTTATGAGCACTGTTATGTGGGTTATGAGCACTGTTATGTGAGTTATGAGCACTGTTATGTGGGTTATGACCACTGTTATGTAAGTTATGAGGACTGTTATGGGGGTTATGAAAATGAGCACTAATGTAAATGGGTCGTTTGCCAGGAATGTGGGTTGGACAGATGGGATTGGTGATAAGGGCTGTTGTGATTTAATATAATTCCGGATTATGTGTATAGGAAGATAGATTTTTGTTTTTTCTAGAATTAGATTGGTCTAGTGTAAATGGAGCTCCATTAATTAAGGATTCGAGCCAGTAAACTCGATGTAAGTACTAACTACCGCCTACCTTGCAGGAAATAGCAAATGGGGTATGGCCCATATCCCCTACGACACATAATATACACAAACAAGGAAGCAACGTGAAGTTTATATCTAAAACTAACTTGATTATGCACAAACAAGCAGGCGAAGTAACACCCAAATGACCAATATAGCTAATTATACTCAAACAATACACCGAAGTGCAACTGTTATCCACAGTTAAATATTACGAATGTTTATCCTATTCTGGTTACCATTTGACGCTTTTCTTTAGTTTATAATCTACTTCTAGGACACAAATGGGTAAATAAGATCTCAATTAACTCTCTTAATAACACAGGTCCTTCTTAAACAGCATACACACATCTAACTGTAGGGAGGATCAAAGATCAGTCACCTATTCCTTGTCACTGTTTTCAGCGTTCCTACAACCTCTTCCCCTGTTAGACAGTACCACGGTCTCTTATACTGTATACTAGGTTGTGGTTGTACCCTCTACCGCACTTCATCGTCCAGACTCCTATCTTTACTAATCACAGTGCCCAATTGCTTAAATGAGCTGACATACTCCATAACCTGACCATTCAACGTCACCTCACACTCTGTGACTGCACCCATTTCAAAGACAATAACCTTACTCTTCCCCACATATATCTTCAGGTTCCGTTTCTCACACAAAGTTCCAAACATATTTACCAGACCCTGCCACTCCCACTCATTATCACACATTATAACTGTATCATCAGCAAACAGCAGCACAGGCAGCGTTCACTCATTCCCTTCCCTTGTTAGGGGTACATTAACATCCACTACTCTTCGATGCATTTCTTTCATGACTCCATCCATATACTGTATATACTTAACAACCATGGGGACATTGCGCATTTTATACATGCATACGAAATAAAGTACCTATAATTTTATGGGAGAGAGAGAGAGAGAGAGAGAGAGAGAGAGAGAGAGAGAGAGAGAGAGAGAGAGAGAGAGAGAGAGAGAGAGCACTAATACCATCATCTCGTGTGTTGATGATGAACAGAGGGGCTTCAGAATAAAACATGGCAGGGCTTGATGGAGACCTCACACACTTTCACCTTATTATTATCTCTCTCTCTCTCTCTCTCTCTCTCTCTCTCTCTCTCTCTCTCTCTCTCTCTCTCTCTCTCTCTCTCTCTCTCTCTCTCTCTCTCTCTTAAAAAAGAGGAGGTTGAGGGGTCAGCTTATTGAGTGCTTTAAGATACTAAAAGGTTTCGACAAAGTCGATGTAAATGCACTATTCACATTAAACAATACTAATCAAACTCGCGGAAATGGAATGAAATTAAAAACCAAAAAAGGCAAACCTAGATGTCACAAAGAGTTTCTTCACCTACAGTGTGGCGACAGAGTGGAATAAACTACCAGCGAGAGTGGTGGAGAGCGACACAATAAAACGCCTTCAAGGGAAGGCTTGACCTCTATCTGCAGAGGGCCGGGGGTGATATGAATGGAAAAAAAAAAAAAAAAAAAAAAAAAAAAAAATGTATGCTGTATATATATGTGTGTATGTATGTATGTGTATATGTATGTGTATATATATGTATATATATATATATGTATATGTATGTATGTGTATGTGTGTATGTGTATATATGCATATATGCATATTATAGTTTGTAAGGCCAGACTGCCTAGTAAGGACCTTGAGGTCTGTGTGGTCTGTGTATCTATGTAGCTCTCTCTATCTCTCTCTCACTCTCACTCTCTCACTTTTGTAATCGTGGTCTGTCTTTCATTGGGTAGGTGTAGAATATATTTTTTCAGGCCTATGGAAGATGACGAGCTGTCTGTCTGTCTGTCTGTCTGTCTGTCAGCCTTTGGGAATAATTTCATCAGAATGTCACTCACAATATTAAGGGAAAAAATTGTGTGGTTGGTGATGAAAGGTTATTTGGGTGAAATCTACCTAATATCACACGCCTACCATTCCTATTGTATATATACCAAAAAAAAAAAAAAAAAAAACTTGATAATAAATGAGAAGATAGACTAACCAATTCGTACGCAATGGACGAATTAGTACGCGGCATAATATAGTAGATACTGTACATACATTGATAGTCACAAACGGACACATAGAAAAGCAAGATGTAAAATATTAGATACATACAATGTCATAACCACTAGAAATAGATAGATACTGAAAAATAAATACCCAACATTATAATGAGCCAAGTTATATAAATAAATGCCACTAGTGTTAAAACGTACCTAAACTATTGTACTTTACGATCCTATATTTATAAATCAAACTCTTCTGAGTTCCGCTCATTGAAAAAAAATAATAAAAACAAATAATAATAATTATATAACAAATATAAAACAAGAAATAATGATAATAAATACGAATTGTGTTGGAAATGTATCATAGGGTAGACTGTAATTCCTACGTGGTGATCTGGTTAGTACACATTGTCGATGGGAAAAATGGCCACAAAAGGTGATGGTTGGAATAATATATATGGCACACACATTAACCTTTAGTATCCTTCATTTCCATACTAAATATAATTATCTATCTCTGATATTTTTGTGTGCGTAGCGAGCGATAGCGAGCCTGTAATATAGGAGGAACCGGCCTTCGGCTGGGACAGTTTTCT
Source organism: Paralithodes platypus (assembly GCA_032716605.1). NCBI lineage: Eukaryota > Metazoa > Arthropoda > Malacostraca > Decapoda > Lithodidae > Paralithodes > Paralithodes platypus. The sequence continues at coordinate 39,071,598 of CM064507.1, forward strand.
ACCGAAAAATGTACACATTTTCCTAGAAAGGGGGTCTTGGGGGTATATATTTAAGCTTGATGGAGGTCTAGGGAACGAACTGTAAACCTATCCTTAACCCAAGCCTATGTGGTAGGAGAGTTGAAGCGTCAATAGCCAAGGCCGGGGTCATTTGCATGACCTCAGGTCCCTCTTTGTGCTTTTGGCTTATTGGTGACATACTTGTTGACAGGGTCAGTTTGCAAGCCCTGCCTCAACCAGCTGGGTTGCCCCCCTGGTCGTTTGGAGGCTGTAGAAGTCTCCAATTCAGAGTATCTAACCTTTAAGGGGGGTCACCGTTTTTGTTTTTGTTTTTTCCTTTCTCTCCTTTTCTCTCTCTCTCTGGCTTGTATCCATTCGGCCGCATTCAGCCAACTGTTTTAAGACGTTTATCCCCATTCAGGTTTCGATTTCTTCCTGGCGAGCGATAGCGAGCCAGCATTGCATGGAGAAATCCGGCTTCGCCGAAGACATTCTTCTATCGAAAAATTTACAAATTTAGCTTGCTGTAAAAACAAAAATATATATATGATGGCTCGCTACCGCTCGCCAGGAAAACATAGACACCTGGATGGGGATAAACGTCTTAAAACAGTAGGCTGAATGGGGCCGAATGGATACAAGCCAAAGAGAGAGGGAGAGAAAGAGAAAAAAGCGAGGTGGGCTCCCTTAGACGAGTTACCTGCCAAGGCTTATGAGTTGCATCTGCCCCTCTCCCCAATTTACTCGCCTTTAACTCTTTGAGGATCATGACACGTTTTTGACAGTTTATTCTGGCTATTCTGGCTATTCTTAGACAATTTTATGCTGATTAAGAAAGGCATATGGAAGTCAGAAGGTTAATTGCGACCGTCTTTACCATTTTAACTCCCACAGAGCCTCCCTAAGCTATATACAATCGTCGAATGATAGCCAGAATAAACTGTGAACACGTGTCATAATCCTCAAGGGGTTAACCACACACATTAGTATACGTTGGGATTAACCCCTTCAGTACCAGTAACATCCTTTTTAGTATGTTATGGAAACTATAAGACGATTTTGTTCAGCATAGTAAGGACATCAACCAATGAAAAGGCAACAGACTAACTCAATTAATCCTCTTAGCCACCATATATCCTTCATAAGCTTCATACAATCGTCTCAATGTAGCTGGTATCCAATACAAAAGACGTCACTGGTACTGCAAGGGTTAGTATTTTTGCGCTCGGCCCCTGAACAAAGCAGCGACCCCACCTTATTATATAGTGCAAGGTGGGTGTTATTGAAAGGGTTAAGTAAAGGGTTATTATGCCGTGGGAGTGTCCAGGCTATAAACGGACTGGGGGGGCCGTGTTAATGAATATCGCCCCCTGATAACAAGGCCGCACCCCCCCCCCCCCCGTATTAAGCTGCCCCTGGGTAATGCACAAACACCCGGCCACTTAGCTTGGGGGGGGGGGGGGGGGACAGGGGTGCTCTCAAAACACACTGAATAATTTAGCAGTTTAGTTCCCGTTTCCAGCCCTCTCTTTAGTGTGTTTAGCTTGGGTGGTGATGATGGCTGTGGTTGTGGTGATGATGGTTGGTGGTGATGGTGGAGGTGGTGGTGGTGATGGCTGTGGTGGAGGTGACGATGGTTGGTGGTGGTGCTGGTGATGATGGTTGTTGGTGATGATGGTTGGTGATGGTGGTGAAGGACAGTGATGGTGATGGTGGCAATTACCACACCTTAAAGCCATCTAACCGTTTCGAGCAGATGAGTTTGTTTTGCCTGCGCCTATGATTCTATGATATGATTCTTCCACTTTGTTTTTAGTGTTGCTATTCTTATGTGTGGGGCCTTGAGAATGAAAACATTTGTAAACCATATAATTAGTAAATAATCAAATAGAAAAAAGATGAATGTATTAAGAATAAATAAATGCATACCCAACCCAGAGACTTTCACGATGAGCTATGTGTAATTAATATATATTTGGAGCCGTGTACATTGCCATTTTGAGGAAGGGACTGGAGTTCTCGAAAAGAGCCTCCAGTCCTGACTTTATTCTTGACTATTAAGTGTGCTGGCTAGATAATCCAGAAAGGTTGATAGCCTCTGAAGTTCAATTTTAACTAACCAATCATTGCCATTTTATTGTCATATAGTTACGACTTACCAAAAGGCCCGTACATTTCTCTTGCTGGAAAACAAAACTACATTCCCACCCGTAGAAAAGTATTGAATAATGTAATACAATTTTGTTTTGTCGCCGTTAAGGGGAGATGGTCGGTTTTTTCTGGACACCCTTCTCCCTTATGCTTAGCTCCATTAGTTAGGCGATTATAAGACCTTTCGCCCCTTTTCTCTGTCAATATTTAGACTTCGTGTCATTTAGGTGTCGATTTTTCCTGGCGAGTAATAGCGAGCCTGTAATTTAAGAGGAACCGGCCTTTGGCCGGGAAATTTTTCTACCGAAAAATTTACAAATATATCTTGAAAGAGGATCCTGGGGTTGTTCTTTTCAAGTTTGCTGGAGGTCTAGGGAGGAAACTAGAAATATAATATATAAATGAAAAAATCGACCAAAGCGCTGAAATGTAGCCGTATTGTAGATAAGTATGATCTAGATTTGTAGAGAAAGCTTCCTATTCATACGGTTGCTTGATCAGAAGGTATCAATCCTAAACCTGCAAAATTGCATAAAGAAACCCGCAAGCAGATATACGAGCATTTGCTTTTCCGCCGTATTAATTATATATATATATATATATATATATATATATATATATATATATACTGTATATTTATAAATTACATAGTAGATATGGGTGAAATATATCCAAGACAAATCAAGCTCCAAACACGTTATGATATCTTCCATTTTTTGAGGAATTTGTAACATTAGGGTTTGAACTGTTGTGTATATAAATACAATAGAGAGGTGATTCGCTGTATACTGTAATGAACATAGAATGTATTGGTAATTGGGTTTATTAAAAATAAAGTCGTGGGGGATTAAGGGGGGAGGGGCGTATTTATTTCCTCATTTATATATTGTTTTATCATTTTTTTAAAGTTTCCTCCCTAAACCTCCATCAACCTTACAAAAACACCCGTTCCAAGACCTTCCTTCAAGATAAATGTGTACATTATTCTGTAGACAAATTTCCCGCCCGAAGGCCGGTTCCTCATGAATTACAGGCTCGCTATCACTCGCCAGGGAAAAACTAACATGAAAATGACACGAACATTCTTACTATTGACAAAGAAATGTCCCGAACGGTCTTAAAATCGCAAAACTAATGGACCGAACGTCATAAAATCTGAAAACTAATGGGGCTAAACATGAGGAAGATGAGGGACCAGAAAAACGACCCATCTCCCCTTAAAGACACCCTAGCTGTACGGGGAACGACAACAAGGCGAACATTTGTAGTAAATTAATCTAAATATTTATTATGAATAAATATGAAAAATCATTGCAAGAGTGGCAAATTACTTCGTATAATATAGGAGGGGAATTTATATATATATATTATATATTTATCGGATTGCTATATGTGAAAGTATCAAACTGCATCGTGCAATCTTATAATATATATATATATATATATATATATATATATATATATATATATATATATATATATATATATAAATATTGCAAATTAACATATACTACCGGTAAATATGTACACAGACAGTAACCATAATATATACATACTCGCATGCACTCACGAACGTATGAAGTTATACATGCAAATACATACCTGCAGAGAAAATGAGGTGCGGCAGAGTAGGCAGCAGTTAGATGGGTCCTGTGGGTGTGGAATATAAGCACTCAGGTGTCAGTAATACCTGTAATCTAGAGCGGAGGTGTTGGACAGGTGTCAAGGCAGTGCGTGGTGGAGTGAATGGAGGGGATTCAAACCATGCCCCCCACCCCCGCCCATCCCTACCTCTTCACCCCCCTTGTTTATCTTGCTCAATTTCCTGTTTGTTACCCTGTGCCCTCATCATCATCATATCTCTCTCTCTCTCTCTCTCTCTCTCTCTCTCTCTCTCTCTCTCTCTCTCTCTCTCTCTCTCTCTCTCTCTCTCTCTCTCCTAGTTTGTCATACTCTTCCTTACATTCTCCATTAATGTTTATCATTTAGCTATTCTTTGGCTTGATTCCTTCCTTCCTCCCTCACGCCTTGACACACCCTCAGACCATAGCAGTCATGGTATAAGAACAGTCTTTATACCATGATAGCGGCCATCTTCTTGTCGATCTTCCTCGCTTTCTCGGCCACTGGAATTCTCTCCATCATATACGCTTTTTGCTGTTCTTCCTTCAAACTGTCTTGATAGCGTAATGGTTAGTGCGCGGAATTTCGGTATGAGTAGCCTAGGTTCGAATCCTTGGAGTACCACACGTATTCATTAGTTTAATTTATTTCATTAATGAGGGATATTTGTAAGTTTATAGGTGGGTTGGTGATAATATGAATAATTCCATAGTCCGTTTAATTTCAGCTGACGGTAGAATGAATCCCTTAACAACTGATGGGTGACCTAGATGTGTGTGAGTTGGTGCTTTTTATCTGTGTTTATTCGTTGTTTTATGATGTTTTTGTGTTTTCCCTGTTCTTGCTCTGTCTTGAGTCGGCTACCCCCAAAATGGGGATTGGGCCTGAGCATATAGATAGATAGATAGAACAACTGATTTATCGATCTATCTATTTATCTATCTATCTATTTACTCAGGCCCAATCCCTACTTTTCCTATTTTTTGTCTTTTCTTTTTTCGATACTTAATGGAAACATATGAAACTACAATATCTCTGTATCATAATAATACCAAGTTTTTATATTTATAAACATAGTTCGCTACCAAATCCTCATAATAACCGAGGAATCTTGATGGGAACTTTGCAATTTACCGTCAGCGGGAAAACAACCGACTTTGTATCCATATACCATATAACCCCTTCTGTACCGCGGCGTCTTTTTTCATTTTCTTCTAGCTATATTTAGACTATTTTGTGCAGCTTGAGAGGGATCTGTGGTAGTAAAAAAGGGTTAAGTGAGATAGTTTGTAACCTTTTAATGGGTAGACGTCCTTCATAAGCTGAATAAAATCGCGTAATAGTTGCCAGAATATAATGCAACATATGTCACCGGTACAGAAGGGGTTAAGGATATCGTTGATAGATTTGTTTTCAATTGCTGTTTGATCGATAATCTGTGACAATATTTCGGAATTTAGAAAACCATATCCATTTTTTTTTTCCGAGTGCTCTCACGCCATGTCCTCTTTAGAAATCACACTCTACAAACACACACACACACACACACACACACACACACACACACACACCTGTGATATTATTTCGAAAGTTCAGTTCCGCAATTGGTGTGTTCAATTGAAGTAAATACGTTTCCACAATATTTTCAGACACTTGAGCTTATAATGGAATTTTTCAAACTGAAATATACACCCCCCTCAAGACCCTCCTTCAAGATATACACCCCCTCAAGACCCTCCTTCAAGATATACACCCCCTCAAGACCCTCCTTCAAGATATACACCCCCTTCAAGACCCTCCTTCAAGATTATTTTGTAAAAAAAAAAAAAAAAAATCGATAGACAAATTTCCCGGCTTCCTCTTAAAATACAGGCTCGCTATGGCTCGCCAGGTAAAAATCGACACCTAAATGCCACGAAAAGTTTTAATATTGACAAAGAAATGGGTCGAAAGGTCTTAAAATCGCCAAACTAATGGGCCGAACGACTTAAAGTCTGTAAACTAATGGGGCTAAACCTGAGGAAGAAGAGGGACCAGAAAAACGAGCCCTCTCCCCTTAATGATGCCCCCAGTGACACCTAGTGAGCGAACCTGTAATAAGGGGTAGTGCTTGGTTTTTAGTCTATGTATTTATTTATAAACTTATTTTTGAGTTTCCTCGCTAGACCTTAATCAAACTTTAAAAAACACCCCTGAGACCCCCTCTCAAGATAAATTTGTACATTTTTCGGTAGAAAAATGTCCCGGCCGAAGGCCGCTTCCTTCTAAAATTACAGGCTCGTTATCGCTCGCCAAGAAAAAATCGACACCTAAGTGGCACGAAAGATCTTAATAGTGACAAAGAAATGGGGCAAAAGGTCTCAAAATCGCTAACGTAAATGAACGAACGTCAGACTCTCAAAACAAATATGCTAAACATGAGGGAAATGGGGGTCCAGAAAAAGCGATTACCTCCCCCCCTCCCTTAAGGTTAGCCCTCTCTCGCCCATAGCAGTTACTATGGGATTGTCACCATGGCCTGTCAGTCATAGGGGGGGGGGCAAGCCTTCCTCCTCTCTGTCACGCACATACCATTCACTCATCCAGATTTACACATATTTATCTATAATTCGTTCATTTTTTACTTGGTGCAGATTGCTGGAGGTTTGTGTACGATTGACTCTGTTGTTGTTGTTGTTGTTGTTGTTACTCTTGTACTTCTTGCTTTTCGTCCATTCCTATTTCCCTATTAACGTATATTCGTCTCTTATTCATTCATTTTTTTACTTGCTACAGAATGCTGGAGGTTTGTGTATGATCGACTGTGTTGTTGTTGTTGTTCTTTTTCAATCCTATTTCCCTATTAACGTATATTCGTCTATTATTCATTCATTTTTTTACTTGCTACAGAATACTGGAGGTTTGTGTATGATTGACTGTTGTTGTTGCTGTTGTTGTTGCTGTTAATCTTCTCCTTCTTCTTTGGCTTGAGGATCAGAGGTGGCGAATGGATTAGAGAATTGTGATTTTGTATTTTATGTTATTTTTATGTTTATATTGTTTTATTATTTTTGTTTATACTAAATTGAAGGTAGATCATTAATTATTGCCCACCAAAATTCCTGCGTCACGTGAAATCCTGCTGCTCTTCTCAACCCTCTTAATTCCCCCTACCCTTCTATTTCGTTCGCTCTCACTCACTCACTCACTCACTCACTCACTCACACTCTCACACTCTCACTCACTCTCTCTCTCTCTCTCTCTCTCTCTCTCTCTCTCTCTCTCTCTCTCTCTCTCTCTCTCTCTCTCTCTCTCTCTCTCTCTCTCTCTCTCTCTCTCTCCTCCCTCCCCCACAGTAACAACTCAAACATCCTGCTGCTGCTGCCACCGCCAGCATGCCTCCCCCCCTCCCCCTCCCCCATTTCGTATTACACTGTCCCCCCAAAAAAAAAATTACCTCTCACGCCTGTTCCATTTGATTACCTTTAAGTCCCCTCAAACCCCCCCATCGGCCCCACATCGCCTCATCTCGGCGTCAGAGCGAGACTGCCATTATATTGTCATTAGAATGTCATGAGGGGGGGGGGGGGGGGAAGCAAGGGAGGGGGGGGATCTGTCATGGGGGCTTATAATACTCTATGCTCGTGGCTTCCAATTGGAGGAGAGAGAGAGAGAGTGTGTGTGTAAGCGAGAGAGACTATTTCTGAGTGTGTATAAGCTAGAGAGAGACTGTGTGTAAGCTAGAGAGAGACTGTGTGAGTGTGTGTAAGCTAGAGAGAGACTGTGTGTGAGTGTGTAAGCGAGATGGAGAGTGTAAGTGTGTGTAAGCGAGAGAGAGAGAGAGAGAGAGAGAGAGAGAGAGAGCGCGCATAGGGGAAAATATAAGCTAACCAGGAAATTAGTAAAGATGATGACAAATTTCTGTCAAATATAAGGATAGGAATGAAGATGGTGAAACAATTATTTGATCTATGAAAGGAAAATGTATATTGGAAGATTAAATACCTTAGCTTTCACATTGTATTCAAGATTTATATTCATCGTAACACAATGGCGGATAATTACATTTCAGAGTTTCGTATGATATTATGTTTGCTAATTTATTTATATTTGTATCAGTTTTGTAGTTTCCTCCGAAGACCTCCATCAAGCTTAATAACAAAAACACCCCCAAGACCCTCTTTCAAGATAAATATGTACCTTTTTCGATAGGAAAATGTCCTGGCCGAAGGCCGGTTCCCCATAAATAACAGGCTCGCTATCGTTCGCCAGGATAAGATCGACACCTAAATGACACGAAAAAGTATTAATATTGACAAAGAAATGGGGCAAAAGGTCTTAAAATCATAAACTAATGAGCCGAACGTCATAAAATCGAGGTATATTATACTCTATTTTTTTCCAGCTGATCGTAAATTGAATCTCTTATTAGCTGATTTCTTGATACTTAATGGAAATATATGAAACTACTATGGCTGTGTGTCGTAGTAATGCCAAGTTTTCAGAATAACCATCATCTTTCGCTACAAAATTTACTTTATAGCTGAGTAACTAAGATAGAAACATGACAATTTAGGCTCAGCTGGAAAACAATAGACTATAGTTGAGGTTAAGGGGGTACTGCTTGTTTTTATATTTATTAATATATTTTTTAGTTTCCTCGCTAAACTTCCGTCAATCTTAAAATATCAACCCCCTAGACCCCCTCTCAAGATAAATGTGTACATTTTTTCGGTAGAAAAATGTCCCGGCCGAAGGCCGCTTCCTCCTAAAATTAGTCTAGCTGTCGCTTGCCAGGATCAAATACACCTAAATGTCACGAAAGGTCTTAAAATTGACAATGAAATGGGGTGAAAGGTGTTAAAATCGTCAAAGTAATGGGCCAAACGTCTTGTAATTTGAAAACTAATGAGGCTAAACATGAGGAAGAAGGGGTACCAGAAAAACGACCCATGTCCACCCATAAGAATATTAAAAAATGCCTTATCGTACTGAAAGGGTTACCAGTATAGGGTGCGGGAGTGTGGGGGGGTTCAGGAGGTTAGAGAGGGGGTGTGAGGGAAGGGGGCATTGGGAGGAGGAGAGGGGAGGAGACGAGGGAGGGGGAGGGGCTGACGTGGGTAGAAGGGGAAAAAGGGGGTAGAGGGAGAGGGGGGGGGGGGAGAGTTGAGGGAAGGGGAAGGGGCAGATGGGGACGAGAGAGAGAGAGAGCTGATGGGGGCTAGAAGGAGGGGACGGAACTGTCGGGGAGGGGGAGGGGGGCTAGAATGTCGTGACAGTCCGGGTGACACACACTGGGATTACCGGGGCAGGAATATCTGTCCCCTACTGTACTCCCACCAGATTACCGCTCCCGCCTCCAATCACCCAACATTCCCTACCACCCGCCCCTTCGTTCACGTAATATTCTGGCCTTCCTTCCTTCCCACTCCCTTCCTCCCTCCTGCACTCCCTCCCTACCACATTCCCTCCTTCCCTCCCTCCCTACCACTCTCCCTCCTTCCCTCCATCCCTACCACACTCCCTCCTTCCCTACCACACTCCCTCCCCCCTCCCGCCCCTCCGTTCTCGTAATATGCTCGCCTTCTCTCCCTCCTATACTCCTTCCCTCCCTCCCTCCTTCCCGCCTGCAGATAAACACAGGGTCTTGCAAATTACCATTGTTGCTAAAACTGAAAATAGTGTATTTAGCAACACCCATGAGGAAGAGCTTACAGTTAATACCGAAAATGATGTCAAATGTAAGTGGGGTGTTAATAAAAAAAAAAAATGCGCTTTCGACTTACAAAGCATGCATCACTTTTATAACGAAGATGAATGATATAACGGAGGTGAGCCAAGGAATAATCGATAACCAATGATTTACAGGACATTTATTTACAACCGGCGAAATTGACTGGAATGTTTAAAGAGGTACGTATTGGTAGGACTTCTGGTAATAACGGACAAAACGACAAACCTTGGTATTCAGAACAGTGTAGAAATTCTAAAAAATAGTATATAAGGTACTGTACAAAAGGCATTAAACCCTCAAAATAACGCAAATTGTAAGGAAATGTTAAATAAGGCAAAACAGAAACATGCTAAGGTTATAAGGCAAGCTAAAAGGAAATATGAATTATCGCTGCATAATTTTTTTTTAGGTTACTTAAAAGTAGCAACCCTCGCGATTATTGGAATATTATTAACAATAGTACACGTAAACAGGATGAAAGGTGTACCATTCCCTTGGACTCCTTCGGTAACCATTTTAAGAGTATCCGTAATGGCTTATAAAAATAGTATTTGCTTTCATAACTTTATCACCCTCTCCGTTCTGATAGTGGCCATTCTGGTTGTGATCTTGCAAGTTGTGACCGTTCTAGGTGTGACCGTTCTAGTTGTGACCGTTCTGGTTGAGGCCATTGTGGTTGTAGCAACTTAGATATCAAGCTATTGTGGCTTCGGCCATTAAGGAGCTTGGCCGTGTTGTCCCGCTCCTCCCGTCTCTCATATGGTAATACCCCACAGTTACCGCGTTTCGACTCCCGTTCTGCGCCTCCCACCGTATTTTGCTCCGGCATTAGCGCATTACCTCGTGAAGTGCCTGGAAGTACCGTGTTCAGCCGCGTGTTTCCGTATTGGGGGCCGCGACAATAACACGTAATGCGGGGTCTTCTGGCCTTTCCCCGCAAGTGCCCGCATATCATCGATTTGTCGGCCATATTATCGTATTTTGACTTTGCCTTCCTTTCTTTATTGTGTGCCGGGGGGACTTTTTCGGGGTCATCGTGTTCTTCAACCTTTAATATTGGTTATTATTATAGGTCAAGATCCTTTTACATTGTCATATTTTGGGTTCTTGTGTATTATCATCATTGTTTTCGCTCTGTACTGCTTAGTATCCTCATATCATCGATTTTTCTTTTGCTTTATTTTTCGTACGCTATTTGGTCTTTGTTATTTGATTTTGTCTTGCCTTCGCTATGTTGTTTTCTTTTTAATGTCTGGGTTAGCCTTGTGCTTCTCTGTTGTCGTTGTACATTGTCATATCATACGTTATGCCTTTGTACACTATCATAAATTAACATTTTCAGCACCATGACGTTATTTTCATCTTATTCGGGCTGCCACTAGGGGCTTTTTCTGTGGCTTACATTCTACCTCTAGGACTCAAAGGGGTAAATACGAAAAAAAAAAAAAAAAAAAAAACATAAGTCCTTCTTAAACTGCATCAATTCGTCTAACTTTAGCCTGAATCAATAGTAATAAGCCGTCACGGTGCTGAAGGGGTTAACACAATGTTGGCATTTTCCCCGCTGTACTTCCAAATCATCGGTCTTTATAATATATTATCGCACGCACTTGTTTTATTTGTCTTATTTTTCTACCTTTATTTATTTTGTGTACATTCGCTTTTTCAGGGTTCTTATTTGTTCCTCCTTTATCTATTGTTTTGTTTAGTTAGCGAAAACAAAATATATAAATTATGTTTTCTGGTCATTTTCGAATTACAAATTTGTAAGGGTATATTTGGATTCGTCAGGGCATTGCGATTCAAACGGTTATGCCATATATATTTGTGGGCATTTTTTCCCTTCTGGACAGCTTTTCAAAAATTGTGTAAAAACGCTAATTCGCCGATAAACTTTAGCGTAGGAAGGAATATATGGAATAAACCCAACTATTTATCTCAAGTTTGAATGAGTGCATAGGTGGATGAATGCGAGTTAGATTATTGCCAGGTGAAGAGTGCAAGGTGAAGGATTGTAGAGGTGGATGAATACAGAGGTGGATGAATGCAGAAGTGGATGAATGCAGCAGTGAATGAATGCAGAGGTGGATGAATGCAGAGGTGGATGAATGCAGAGGTGGAGGAGTGCAGAGGTGGAGGAGTGCAAGGTGGATGAATGCAGAGGTGGAGGAGTGCAGAGGTGGATGAATTCAAGGTGGATTTAGTGCAGAGGTGGATGAGTGCAGAGGTGGATGAATGCAGAGGTGGATGAATGCAGAGGTGGATGAATGCAGAGGTGGATGAATGCAGAGGTGAGTTATGTGAGAGAGAATGATACAGGTCGGAGAGAAGATGGTCTTATTGTCACAGAACACACATTACTCCATCCACAACGCCATGTTATCGTCTACTGCTTTCGTCCCTTCACTGTCCTTCACTGTCCTTCACTTCCCTCGTCACTGTCTGCTCAAAACGTTAAGGGGGCTCACCGGCTTTTTGTTTTGCATCTTTCTCTCTTTTTGTCTCTTTTCCTGGTTTGTATCCATTCGGCCCCATTCAGCCAACTGTTTTAAGACGTTTATCCCCATCCAGGTGTCGATTTCTTCCTGGCGAGCGATAGCGAACCGGCATTGTATGGAGAAATCCGGCTTCGCCGGAGAAATTTTTCTATCGAAAAATGTACAAATTTAGCTTGCTGTCAAAACAAATATATATACTGTATATGCTGGCTCGCTACCGCTCACCAGGAAAATATTAACACCTGGATGGGGGTAAACGTCTTAAAATAGTAGGCTGAATGGGGCCGAATGGATACAAGTCAAAGAGAGAGGGAGAGAAAGAGAAAAAAAAGCGAGGTGGGGTCCCTTAAGTAATTACATCGTTTTATCCTGCCACTGCCCCTATTTTCGTCACTATATTTACTGCTCATTTCGTCACTTCACCACTATGGTCTATTTTGTTTCGTCCTCTCTCTTACCTTGGTATCGTCCGCTCTCCGTCACTTTGGTTCCCGAACATCTCAACCAGTAGACCATTTCAACCAGTAGCTCTCAACCAAGACCAACCAAACCAGTGCCAAAATATAGTACTAACCTAACCTAACCTAACCGTATTGGTTGATTTGGTACTGGTTGAGAGCTACTGGTTGTAATGGTCTTCTGGTTGAGTTGTCCGGTGACCCGTCACTTCATATTGTATCTCCCATCCTGCTATCGTCTCTTCTATCCTTCGCCCTATCTTTTGTCTTCTAATTATATGTAACCTTTATTCCTCCTCTCTCCTTGCCACTTCTATTTGTTCGTCACTTCACTGTCTTTAACCTCTCATCGTCCTCTCCTTGCCACTTTACCCCTCTATCCTCTCTCCATAGTCCCATCTTTTCTTCATTTCATTGTATCTAACTCTGAAACTTTCTCGCTCAAGCAATCTGTCCTTCATCCTATGACTTAAACTGCTTTAAACTTCGTGTGTCCAGGCATTTTGACCACAACCTCCTTTGAATTTGGCTCTGTCACTCTATTGGCTTTGGGGAAGACATTCTTTACAGGCAACCTGCCTTTTGTGTCCTTCATACACATAGGAGAAAAAAAAAAAAAAATAGGATCGTCCTCCCTCTCCTCACCATTTCACCCCTCTACCCCCCCCCACCCCCCCCTTTCCCTTGACACCCCCCTCTCCCTGTCGTCGTCCAGTGCCCCCCTTGGTCCCCCAAATAGCCCCCTAAGAGGTGACAACCCCGTAGTTCTCACACCTCGGAACCACCCGGCCACGATCACACGTATTCGGCCACGATTAATAGTCCACGGGCAAGTTTTATGCAACCCAGTTTTGACCTTTTGTACATCCACTCAATTGTTCACCGAAATATATACTCATAAACTTACTATTTTAAGATATTATGACGTAGGAGTGTAGGGTTAAAGTCCCTCTCGCTAGATTTTACACGAATTATCATCAAAGTATTCAACTAACTATTAATTTTAATTGTACATAAGGGAACACTTTTATCAGTCAACCTAACCTAACCTAACCTAACCTAACCTAACCTAACCTAACCTAACCAAACCTAACCTAACCTAACCTAACCTAATTTAACCTAACCTAACCTAAACTATCTATTTTGATATTATTATATTTTTTCCACCAACCAACTTCACTTCTAAACTCAATTAATAAAATCAACAAATACATGTGGCACTCCAAGGACTCGAACCTTGGATCTTAACATCGAAATTCCGCGCACTTATGCATTACGCTATCAAGACATGTTCAATACAGTATGTTAAATATCATTATAAATGTGTTAAACAACTATGAATAATGAGCGATTTCATAGCAAGGTTATCTCAGAACTGTTGAATCCGGGTGTACGAATGGTCACAGCTAGGTTGCACGAAATACAAATGGTCACAGCTAGGTTGCACGAAATACAAATGTGTATAGCGAGGGGGATCCGCCGCCAAACACACTGACTCTTGTACAGCTCCCGGACATTAACGCTCCATTAGACACGTAACAGCGACAAATCTCTGTTATTGGTCGGCCAGACGGGGAAGTTGTTCGTCGAGGGGAAGTGTGGTTCTTAGTTTTAGAGAGAGAGGGGCGAGGGAAGCGATTGTCTGTTGTTTTTACTTGGTGTTTGGCATTAAAGCGACTGATAGAACTACAGTAGCAACAACATATGTTTTGGTATGTTTTAAGAAATATATTGTTTAGAAGTCTATTACTGTAGTTCAACCTTTGCAATGAAGCTGACTGTGTAGTCTAAAAATAGCAAGATTAATACTAATACGCAATTCCTGAAATGTGATGGTTAACCCGTTCCGTACCGGCGACGTCTTTTTAATTAATTCTTGCTACTATATGACGATTTTATTTAGTTTACAAAGGGCCTCCGGCAATTAAGAGGCTTCAAACTATCTCGCTTGACCCTTTATACTACCACAGATCCTTCTTAAGCTGCTCAAAATCGTCTAATCATAGCTAGAATACAATTAACAAGACGTCGCCGGTAAAGAAGGGTTAATGCAGATTAATTATATGCAAGGTATAGTGTAAACTATAGACAATGAGTGATTTGGATCGTATATGGTAATTTAGCGTCGTGGACGACAACAGACGACACGGGTGTAGAAGGACAGACCGAAGAGAGAGAAGGGTAGTGATAGGAGGAGTCAGAGGGGGTAATGGATGTCACAGATAAGAAGTACTTTACAGTCACTTCACCTCGTAACCTCTTCGTTTCAGATGACATTAAGTCAACTCTATCTACCTAAAGCAAGTTATTATGGAAACAATATATTGTAGGTATCTGTGGACGGCACTCCATGACGAATGTTTTATTTGTAATTAGTGTATGTTAATGACTTGAATTTGCAGTGTTCTGGATGAACACTGTACCTGTGTAATAAGTTTTATAAATTATAGTAATGTGTTTTAAAGTAGCCTCTGAGTATTAACCATTAGATCTTGACACATTCATTTGGACAATACAGTATTTATCAGCTTTGTGCACATTATTGTCTATATCGACGATGTCTCTCTATATCGACGATGTCAAAAAATAATTAGAATGAAGACTGGACTGCCCCAGTGGTTTCTAATCCTTATGTAAATAGATTATATTACCGGGTATGTCATGCTATGTTACGGATTTCTACAGAGCGTTGTGGCAGTGAAGAGAAGTGGTTGTGAGGCGAAGTGACCTGTTGACATTAAGAGAGGTGACGAGGAACATAGTCTTTTATAGGGAAACTCACTTTGGTTTACAGCCGACATATTATATACCTCGCACTATCGTCTGTCTTTCCTATTATAAGCTAAGCAAAATCAATGATAGACGCTTGCAATGATGCAAAATAGGCGTCTTTGGTTTGTAAAGGTAGGATCATTAGTCAGCCTCTTTGCGATTAGATATTATCCCCAAGCTGAATAAACTTGCCTGGTGGTAGTAGCTAGAATTATGATAAAATATGTGATAAGTAAGAAAGGGTTAAAGCTCCCCTTAGACGCCCCTGATGAGGAAGGGACATCGGAGGCAGGGGGAGGTGGCAGGTACATGGGTAGACAACAGGCACGAGATTACTACACACACATCACTGAAATCATTAACTCTTTGACTACGAGAGGCATTTCTTCCTTATATTTTACTAGCATTATACGATTTTATTTAGATTAGGATGGAATGATAGTCTGAGGGTTAAATGCGATAACATATACTTTTGTTTATGCTTAGATATCCTTCCTGAGCTTAGTAAAATTGTATAATAACACACAAAATACAATGAAGCAAGGCGTTATCATATCCTGAAAGGGTTAACTCTTTGACTATTGAAGGCCTTTCCTGTAGTTTATAAACTCATCTGTTGATAGCCAGACTATATGAAACATGAGTCTTTGTAGCAGTTTATTTATGTGTGTTTAGTTAAATTACTTGTGTTATATATATATTTTTTTTTTCGGGTGGGGGGGGGGGTAGGGGATAGATCGTTAAAAGGGTTGTGCCGTCGTTTTTGTTATGGTGGCTACTAATAGACAATTGTGTTCAGCTTTAAAAGGGCCTCAAGCAAATTAACAGGCTTCGAACTATCTCAATTAACCCTTTTTACACTATTACAGATCCTTCTTAAGCTGCACAAAATAGTGTAAATATAGCTAAAATAAACTATAAACTACGTCTCCTTCTTAACCCTCTCCAACATATGACGCGATTTTGAGCCTATTAGGGATACTTTAAAGCCTTTGTTACCATCAGGGGATTTATAAATCTTTAGTTTAGTTACTTCAACCTCTGCAATTGTCTTTGAGTTAGCTGTGGGCAGATAACTAACTTTGGAGAGGTAATTATAAGAGTGAGAGAACTCTATTTCTTATTGCTAATCTGGCAACCTCTGCGTCATATGTGCGTGAAAGGGTTAAGCTGCACCACATCGTCTAAGTATAGCTAGGGTAAAATAAATAATACGTCGCCGGTACAGAAGAGGTTAATGGTCCCTCCCTTGAAAGATAACACCAGTCCAGCCCCACCCCACTCACCACTTCACCACAGCGCACTTCTTCCCTTTCCTCTTATCGCCCTGGAGAAATAGTCGCGCTATCCTATATTTCACACTGACCATTTTGTGCCACTATTTGTCCTCGAGTGAATGTGATGACTCTTTATGTGAGGCGGAAATATAATAGTGAGGGTTGTTGATGTTGTTGTTTATTATTATTGTTGCTGTTGTTTGTGTTGTTATTTTGGTTGTTGATGATTTTATTGATATTATTGCTGTTAATGTTTTTTGTTTTTGTTTTTTTATATATCTTCTATGCGAGACGATGAACTTCTTATGCTTTAATATTCTACCAACGAACCATTATAATGAACTTGCATGGAGATTTTAACCATTTATCTGCAATGCTATTATTATTATTATAGATAAAATATTAATTCAGCTTAGGAATCACCTTTTCACCCCTTTATGATTGTGACACATTTTGACATGTCTAATGATAGCCAAAATAGACCTCCCTTCCCACCACCCCCACACCGCCCACACCGCCCTTTCCACCACCCTCCCAACTCCCCCACACCGCCCCACCATCCCACAGTAACCATCAGTAACATCAAGCCGTGAGAGTTGTCTGCGCATCAACGCCTCCAAGGACGAAAAAATACATTAAATCATTTGTGCAATCAGAATGGCTGTGTTGCAGACGAACCGGACTTGTCTTCTCAATTAAAAAAAAAAAAAAAAAAAAAAAATATATATATATATATATATATATATATATAATAATAATAATAATAATAATAATTGAGCTTCCGCATTTTGGAAAGGTAACTAGCCCAGTGAATTTCGTGAAATTGAATTATTATTGAATTTAAGCAATTTATCTTAATCCATCATCTTAACCTGGGACCTTGATATTTCAATATGATTTTGTTCTTGAATTTTGAACTTTTAATTGGCAATCTGGTATACAGCATCTGGACATTTGCTATATTGATCATAATTCATTGATTAGTATGGCAGAAATTTGTACACCATTAGATATTTCTACTGACCCTTGACCTTTTAATCTCTAGAATACTTGCTCAAATAATATCCTGATCATTTCCAGTTAGAAGTCTTGTAAAACAATTAATTGGTGGGTATAATTTGATGACAGCAAAGCACCGTTGACTTTGACCTTGACCTGTGACCTTGACTATAGTGCATTCATTGTAGATAGACCACAAACCGTAACCCCTTACCTCTGTAACTCAAAAAGGGGTAGAGTGAATGGGCTGTAATTTTCCACACCTCTTCCTTGGCTGACTCTTCCCAAATGATATAAATTGTATCTCGATTACTCAAGTCGTTTACGAGTTATCGAGGTTAGTTGTCAAGATTTTTGCCCTACCTATAATGAATTGACTATAGTGAGTGGGATTTATCTTTCCTTCTTGGTTTCCTAAGCTGTTTACTTAACCCGGTCAGTACGATGGCGTTTTCTCACTTTATTCTGGTTAACCTCAGAATCTTTAACTCGGCTTTAGAGTACCTTGTAGGAAGCAAAGGGGTAGAATTGATCTTGATTAACCTTCTGATTTCTTCAATTCCTTTCTAAGATTAATCAAATCCTCTACTACTCTCTCTCTCTCTCTCTCTCTGTCTCTGTCTCTGTCTCTGTCTCTCTCTCTCTCTCTCTGTCTCTCGAGCCTTCTTCTTGTCTATCCTTTCCTTTTCTATCGGGTTTGCCATCTCTACTAGAATTAAGTCCTGACCACCTCGTTTGGATCGTAAGGTCTGTGTGGCCAGTGTATCTATGTAAATATATGTAAATATCTCTCTCACCAATAACACACTCCACTGCACACACCTCTCCTTCTGAGTACATAAAATACAGTTTGAAAGCCCGTGATTTCTTTTTATGATGGAGCAAATTCCGGTGATATGATCTGTAATAGAGCCTCATTCTTGGAGACCGACTACAGTGTTCTTGCCTCCACATCACAGAAGTAGACGTTCTTTATGGGAGATTCTGCACGCGAGTTTACACAAAAATACGAGATAGAATACGTTGGACTCTTTTCTTAGTCTTATTCTCGCTCTCTTTGGACGATTTAATTCAGATTAGGAAGGATCTGTGTGAGAAATATGTTGGATTAGCATAGTTTCCAACACTTTTCTTCCTAGATGTCCTACCTAAGCTGCATAAAGTCGTCTAGTGTTAGCCAGGACAAAATAAAGCTACATGACGTCATCGTACTGAAAGGGGTTAATGGCTGTAGAGGATAAATATAAATGAGGTAAAAAAAAATGGTTTAAAAAAATAAGAAAACAATAAATATATATATATATATATATATATATATATATATATATATAAATATATATATATATATATATATATAATAGTTGTAATAGTAATCGAAGTTCGATGACGACCATATTAAATTCTAGCTACCCCTAGACGAATTTTAAGCTTGAAAAGAATATCTAGATATCAATGAAGATGAAATTCTATATAATATAAAATACAGAAATAATGAAATTTTTTAAAGAGTAGGGTGCATACTTTACGCGATTTAGTTAGCGCCGGTTGACAGGTGCATGGAGGCGATTCATTTGTTGCCACCCTTTCGGGGATCAAGGCGTCTGGCAATAGATACACAATTAGGATTATTCCTACATATGACAACTCCGTTTCTCGTGTAATCGATTCAACATACATTCAATGCCGTTTTGATATTCTTTTTGATTTGTTAAATTATTTGAACATGGAATATGTTTGAATATATAAGAATAGGTTAGGGTAATACATGTTCTAGGTTGAGTAACATAGATGTTTTCATACATACAGTCGCGGCGATTAATGCTGTCGTAACATATTCGAAGCTAACTAGACTTAATGGATTATCCTTATTAATGATTTCCCTGATATCTACACTTCGGAGGTTGGTTTAATCAGGTCGAGAACTCTAAATGTGTCGGAATTTATGACCGCAACTGTACAGACGTCCTCATCTCGGTTGCATAAAATACAGTCGCCAGCCACGTATCAAAAGAGGCGGACACGGATCAAAGCGAGTGAGAGACGAGACGTAAATAATAAACGAGGGAATTGTTGGTGAATACAAGAGGAAGAAGGGGGCCGGAAGTAGAGACCCTATAGTCACCAGAGATCGGCCAACCTCCGCCATATTGGTGCCCTTAGCCTTGCCTTACACTTAAACATGTTCATACTGTATGTTCACCATTACTGTTACAGGACATTTACTTTGGTCTTTGGTCTCTTCCTATAACTTAAATTGCTTCAAACTCCAGTGCCCAGGCATTTTGGCTCGAACGTCCCTTGATTTTGGCCCTGTCACTCTTTCAACTCTGAGGGAGGCACTCGCTACAGGAAGTTCTGCCTTTTGTCTCCCACTACTCACATAGAAGAAACCAACTATTAGACCATTCTATTTAGCTTAGGAATGACCGCTAACTCTCTCATTCATCCCTTTAAGCTTCCACAGATCGTTCTTAGCTGCATACAATCGTCTAAATACAGCTAAAATAAGGCAAAACAGACGTCACTGGTACTGAAAGGGTATGGACAATAATAAAAGGCATAAAAGGCTATGGAAACAACTATTTGGCTGTGATTTACTTCTCTGTCCTTGCCTTGGATTGTGTTGTACCCTCAATATACCTGTTAATGGGTAGATTATGATGGACACTTTAATTGCCCTCCTCATATCCATCATTGTTTTCACAGTTTATACCAAGATGCGTTTTTTCATTTTATTGTAGCCATTGATAAGAGGATTTTATTTAATAAGAAAAAGGGTTTGTGTCAGGTTTTATTGAGCTCTTTTATACGCCTTTCATTCCAATAGACCCTTCCTAAATCGAATAAAACCACTTAATGATAGCCAGAATCGAGTGAAAAACAGCTTCCTCTAATTGTGAAAGGGTTAATTGAGCTATGTTTTAGGCCATCCGATATCGCGAGAAAAGCCTCTTCTATAGCCCGTGATGGCGCTAAGTAGCCCAGATAAGAGGTAGAGCAGGGCGGTATCTGGGCGAGATGTTGGTGATGGGTGAGGAGAGAGAGAGAGACATAGAGACATAGAGTGTGTGTCTGTGTGTGTGTGAGTGAGTGAGTGTGTGTGAGACAGATAGGGTGGTGGGGGGGGTAAACTTGGGTTGTATCTTGAACATTTCCATTGCAAATAAAAGTTATTCTAGTGGTTAATAAAAATGAGTCCAGCCCTCTATCAGAATCACAACTAGTGAAATTAGCCAAGTCATAACTAAGCACTAATTATAGAAGTCCAGCCTGCTATTTATGCAAAGTTGCCATAATTGTAATGCTACCCTGCATTGTAAACATCTCCTTGATTAATTAGGCTATAGTTTGGTGACTATCTGAAGTTGAACATCATATATAGTATTATTTAATTAGCGTTCGACTAATTATGGTAAGCCTAGTCAAAATTAGGAGAGGCAATTTGTCAAATGAGTTAGTAATTATTCCAGCCCGATTTCGTCATAGATATCGGGCTTAACTAATCATAGTTAGTCAACTACAAGTACTTGACTAATTACAGAGAGTGAGAGTAAGAGTGAGAGAGTGTGTGTGTGTGTGTGTGTGAGGGGGGGTAGTGAAAGAGGTGTGTGTGTGTGTGGGGTGATGGATGAGAGAGAGATAATAACCTCCCAAAGTGTGAGGAGGGGCGCCTGGATAACACGACCCTCTTAATAATTATAATCTCAATTCAGTTTCTGGCCCCCTCCCTACTCCCTCCCACAATCTGTAGTTTCCACCCAATTTCGTGAATTCGGCGTTTCATGGCCAGTGATACCACAACAAAATAGCGTGAGGCATTAGAGATTTCGCTCAGGGGGGTCCCTTTCTTTTATGAGTGGCTTGTATCCATTCGGCCCTATTCAGCCAACTGTTTTAAGACGTTTATCCCCATCCAGGTGTCGATTTCTTCCTGGCGAGCGATAGCGAGCCAGCATTGTATGGAGAAATCCGGCTTCGCCGGAGACATTTTTCTATCGAAAAATGTACAAATTTAGCTTGATGTCAAAACAAATATATATATATATGCTGGCTCGCTACCGCTCGCCAGGAAAATATTGACACCTGGAGGGGGGTAAACTTCTTAAAATAGTAGGCTGAATGGGGCCGAATGGATACAAGCCAAAGAGAGAGGGAGAGAAAGAGAAAAAAAAAGCGAGGTGGGTCCCCTTAAGGCCACGATTTATGTTCTAGAGTGTACACTACAAGCTAATCTTTAACCCCCTTCCTCTTACCCTCCTTCCAGGCTTCCACCTCCACCTCCATGCACTGCTCCTCTTCCACTTTCTCCCTCCTTCTATCTCCATGGCCCCCCTCCTCTTTCACCACCATCACCACCACCTCCACCTCCTCCTCCTCCTCCTCCTTCCTGCCACGGACATTAGTTCCAGGGCAGTATTTCCCTTTCCAATGTTCCCTTACCCACTCTAAACCACTGTTTGGACACTTGATCCTCAGTGTTTTGGAGGACAAGCAACCTAGAAGGGTCACTAGATCTGTTGTTGCTTGATTTCCTTTGTACTCCTTTGTACTCCTTTGTACTCCTCCTCCTCCTCCTCCTCCTCCTCTACGCCCACTCCTCCCCGTCAGAATGCATTAGTCATTATCTGGCTGTATCTGTCTCTTTATCTACCTGTCTCGCCCACACGTATATGCTCGTCTATTAATACTCCCCCCCCCCCTTCTGTCTGTCTCTCTCTCTATATATATATATATATACTGTATATATATATATATATATATATATATATATATATATAATATAGATATATTATATATATATATATATATATATATATATATATATATATATATATATATATATACAGTATATACAGTATATATATATATCGTAAAACTCGCTAGGCAAATTGAAACAATGGAACACCAAGCTTTCGTTTATTCTCTCAAGACATCTTGAGATGTCTTGAGAGAATAGACGAAAGCCCCCAACAACCCATCGTGTAACCCACATTGGAATTATAACTAAGACCATGAAAACACTAATTTCTCAAAATCTGGAGGAAAAAACACAAAAAATACGGGTGCGAGCCTATTCCCTATAATTACCTTCCTATGATCTGGTTTTCATCTTCTATATAGGCTATGGTTGTAGACCTGGCTCTTCTATATAGGCTATGGTTGTAGACCTGGCTCCTTCGCACGTTCTTCCACATAGGCAGGACACCACAAAATAAAATGCTTTACATTTTCTACCTCAAGGTCAATGTTGTTATCCCCTCCTATATATCTGTTTTTATCTTTTAAATTTAAATTATTTGTCCTACTGCTAGCCTATAATATATGACTGAAGCCTGTGTGTTATCATGTATGTCTTCTCTATATATATATATTTTTTTTTTTTTTTTTTTTTTTTTAAAGTCTAAGAGGGGAAATAAGAGGGTTGGAGAGGGAAGGGGGTAAAAGAGGAGGAAATTAAGAAGTACAGTAGTAGATTAAAGTTGGCGGGCCGTCCACCTTGCTATTTTAGGGATATTTTTACTTTATTACAGTTACATTTATTTCTTTTTCAGCCTTGCTATTTAGGGATATTTGTACTGTATTACAGTTACACTTATTTCTTTTTCAGGTGTCTAGTTGTCATTTTGTTTCTTTTTCCGTTGTCTAGTTGATTTTTGTTTTGTAGTCCTTGGGGTGCAGACAACACATCCCTGCTTGTCTTTGTGAGGAGTACATTTGACAAAATCCCACTATTTACATCAAGATGATATCGGGTTGCGTTTTCATCAAGATTATATGGGGTTTCTTCTTCGGTTTTCTTTTGGATTTGAGGTGTTAGTACTGGAGGTGGGGGAGTTATTTTTTGAGGTAAGGGAGACTCTCGTGATGTTTCTGCATCTTTTTGTAGTTGTTGGTCTATTTCTTCTTCTTTGTCTTCTTCCTCTTCATCCTCCTCCTCATAGTCTTCATTATATTTTTCTTGTTCATCTTGTTCAGCAAATTCAGACAGATCGATTGATTCATCTTCCTTCTCCTCCAATATGGGGTTCTTCCTCTGTTGAGTGTTCTTGGTCTGGTATTTAGGTGGTTGGAGAGCTTCTTGAGGGATTTTTATGGATGGTAGGTTGTTGTGCTGCAGTATTAAAGGTATTATGTGGCTCAAATTATGTTTATTTGAGCCAGCAATAGCCTTCGCTGTTTCTATGCATGCATATATTTTTGCATGCATAGTGTGTTCTTCCAGTCTTCTTGGTGTTTGCTCTGTTGCATGGGGAGATCCTCTGGTTTCAGTACCTCCTGGTCCTGTTACTTCTTGAGCTTCTAAACCTTGTTTGCCTTTCCTGGTGACAAATTCAACAGCTTCTCCGGTGTCTAGTGATATTCTGGTGTTGGTTCTTGATATCCCAGAATGGTGTATGAATATATCCTCGTTGTTGTCTGTTCTGTGGATAAATCCATAACCCTTCTTGAAGTTGTACCACTTCACAGTCCCTTTGATTTTGGTGTTCATGGTGACTGTGACGCCTGATGTGATTGTAGCTTCCCTTAATTTCATTTTTGAAGGTTCTATATATATCTAAGCTACTGTTCTTTCCTAACTTTTGTTTCCATTGTCTTGTATCCCATTCCATAACTTTCTTTCTAATTTCCTCATTTTTAATATTTACAATATTTGTTTCTCCTAAGCTTAACGATCACACACACACACACACACACACACACACACACACACACACACACACACACACACACACACACACACACACACACACACACACATCTAAACTACCGACGGTGTATTTACTATAGTTGGGACCAATTAATTGGCAAGGTATTCTTCCTCTATTATTTTTTGTTTTGGGGGGGCGGGAGGGTGTTGATGCACTTTCGCCAATTTTCTGGTGTAGCCTAATCTTGCTTAGAGCATCATGATTTATTTCCTAGACTCATTTCAGGAATTGATCTCTATTTGAGTTTCTTTTCTTTACTTCATTTTTTCAGATGGGCCCACATCAATTCAATTTGCATGTGACAGGGTAGCCTATATATACGGTATTATATTCAGAGAACCAGACAAATAATGGTCATGGTGTTGCTGGTTTTTAAGTTTAAATCCCGTGCCTCCAGTCAGCTGGGTGTCGGGCACAGTGGCTGTTCAATTTAGCGTCATCCTCCCCACATTCTGCGAGCTACTCTTGTCCTTATTTATATATTGCGAGACTTGGCTCGATGTAGGGGTGTGAATTGATGCTACAATATAAATATGTGTTATACCAGTGCTTAGATTAAGCAGATTTCCTCCATTTTATGCTGTTTTATAAGACCCCAAACATTGTCCGAATGTGCAACTTGGCTTCCTGACTATGACAACTGATTAGTTTTATATTTTTCAATACTTTGGAAACACGTTTGTAGATTTACCTACTAAATTATAATTTTAGGGAATAATATAATTTTTTAATAATGCTTTAGATGATTGTATTGTCAAAACAATCATTATCACGTCTGTTGTTTAATAGAGGATAGCTGTAAATAGCGACGAAATCGAACAGTCGTCAACAGCCTATCACGATCCCCGAAGGTTCAGTGTTGCCATACAGGCCTGGTCAGATTAATTGGTCCCAACTATAACCCCCTTTCCGCTTCCCCATAAGTTATCTACTCCTCCTTCTCTACTTCCTCCTCTCCCCTCCCCTACACCTCCGCTATCCCCTCCTACTATCTCCTTTTTCCCCTATCCTCCAACTCTCCTCTTCCTACATCCCCTACCTCTTCCTCCACCCCCACCCCGCTTTCTGTTCCATTGAACAGGACAGACGTGCTTTACATATTTAATTAATTGGGTGCTAATATTTCCTGTTTGCCTGTTTTCAGAATTGACTACTGTATTATTTCCTTTGGTTTTACTATTTGACTTTATATACACATAGTGCAAGGTATTTCTATCTTAAACTTAACTTTTGCTCTTATCAATTGACCACTTGTGAGTTTCAGGTTATAAGGAGGTTTGAGCCGTGAACATCGATTTTAAAGAGAAATACAATAATAATGTGGGTTTCTGGTGGATAAAAAGCATGATCAATTGGTTTTATGTATTTATATATGTAGTATGACCGTATTATAGCTGGTAATTCTGTTAAATATTGATGGTCACGGCTCCAACTTCCTTATAGACCAAAACTCGCAAGTCGTCAATTGTGGTTGTATATTCACATGTTGTCTTTTTGTTCAGGTTGGCCAGAAGTCGGGTTCCAGTCGAGCACGGTAAAGTTGCCGTTTAGGTGCCACAGCCGTCAGACACTAGAACAAGTAAGTAGGAATGTGATTGTTTTCGGGTTAACATTATAAATTTTCTATAATTACTCATAAAGTGTGGGCCTAATTTTCAAACTGCACTTCTACTGTAGAATGATATAATGCAATAATCAAGAGTTTAATATATATATAATTATATATATATATATATAACTTCCTCACTCTTATAATTAATTATTATTTGATCAAACTATTGACTGCACACTTATAACCAGGACAAGCTTTAAAATGGTGTCGCATTCATTCATTTATATAGTTTAGCTTTAGGACCTGCCGTAAGCCAGTCAAGAACGGTATGGTGTGCGGGGGTTGTTGTATATGGGATTCAGTATTTTAATAGATAGGAAGGGGAACAGGAATTGGAGTACCTATATATCTAAATGATTATCTTTGTACTATATCAAGAGTGTGATGATTGACTACGCGAGTCAGGTTTAGGTTATGTTTGGTTATGTTATGTTATGTTATGTTATGTGACCGATTTGTTAAGGAATATTACCAATATCTCTGTCTCTCTCCGTACAACTCTGGTTAGTCAGAGATATACCAGTACACATTAATCTCTACTGTTTGTCTCGTGTATCTCTCTCTCTATCTTATTATCTCTCTCTCTCTCTCTCTCTCTCTCTCTCTCTCTCTCTCTCTCTCTCTCTCTCTCTCTCTCTCTCTCTCTCTTTCCATCTATCACTCAGACTCTATCTATCTATCTATCTCTCCTACAGTAATGACCAGGGCCTCAGAATATCTAGTATCGCGTCGACCATCTCCTTATATTACTAGTATTATTGCTCCTCCGAGGTCCGCCATTTTGGGCCTGAACGTGAAGTGAGGAACGTGAGGGCAAGTGCGTATGTAAGGTGAACGTAATAATGATGACGGGAACTGAAGACATGAACGTGAGGGCAGGTGCTTATGTAAGGTGAATGAGTTTGTTTTTTGGTCTATGTATATATTTACGAATTTATTTTGGAGTTTCCTCGGTAGACCTCCATCAAGCTTAAAACAGCAAATGTGCAGGTTCCTTCCAAAATTACAGGCTCCTATCGCTTGCCAGGATAAAATCGACACCTACTGTAAATGGCACGGAAGGTCTTAATAGGGGGGGGGGGGATAAATTAAGAACAGAAGACAAAAATCATAATAATGAACGACGGAAAACGAACGAACGGTGGAGAAAACAAGAACAAAAAAAGGAACAAAACATACAAGATAATAATATTGGACGGAGTACAACGATACGAAAGAACTAAGGAGGAAAAACCAAACAAACAAAAAGGACAAAAAGGACAAAATAATGATAATGGATGAAGGAAAACGAAACGAACGAACGATGGACAGACAGACAGACAGACGGACGGACGGGCCCAAACAAAACAGAAATATTGAGCTCCCGTGCCAAAGCCAAATAAGTAATAAGGGAATTGGGTAAGCATGAGGACGGGACTTCTCTTTTGCATTCATGTCTTCATTTATTCAGTCTGCCTGTCTGTTCGCCTCAAATCCAACCCATTTTTTTTTTTTTATCTATTATCGCAATCTAGTCCACCTTTTTATATATATATATTTTTTTTTAGTGTCGTTTTTTTAATTATCGTTTTTTTTTATTATCGCTTTTGTTATCGCTTTTTTATCATCGCTTTTTTAGTGTCGCTTTTTTTTATCGTCGCTATTTTTTTTTTTTTTTTATTGTCGTTTTTTTTTTCGCTTTGTTTATTGTCGTTTTTTTTCGTTTTGTTCACCATTTTCCCAGTTTTGCATGAAGATGGAATTCCGGAGCCGGGAGGTAAATTAAACACCGCGACTTTCCATTCTCGTTCGCCGGCGCATTACGTAAACAAAAAAGGGTTATATCGGGAAACGCGCGAAAATAATAACAATAACAAGCGAACGTCCGGAATTGATGATGGCGCTTGAGTGTTCCGTTTGATGAAGTCGGTGTACGATAATTTCCTGGGCTCTGTGTACAATAATCTCATGGCGGTGACGTACGATCATTTCCGGATCTCGTGTACAATAACCTGTGATCTGTGACGCACGATACTCCACTGAATCTGATCTTCAATAATCTATACAAGCTCCAGCATCCGGCTAGTTCTGTAGACTCATGGTTTTATGTGTGTTATTACAAACAAAAAAAAATTAGTTATTGTTTTCATGTTACAAAAGTGAAATTCGTTGATTGCAAAGAATATGATAGCATCGTTAAAATAAATGAAGGCTACTCGATCGTAAAATCAACGGTGTATGAAATGGAGCTTTTGAGGAATTTGCTTATAGGCACAGTCAAGAGTCAAAAGTTCAATAGCCATTTTCGATGAGAATGAATAACCGAAAACAATATACATTCCCTTGATAGTTCCTATATATTTGCCTCTATCTGCCCACTGACTTATGACCTTTACTTGTTTATAGGCACAGTCAGATTCAAAAGTTGCACTACCATTTCCGATGAGAATGAATTTCCTTGATAGCTCTTATATGCTTGCCTCTTAAGGGGAGATGGTTTGTTTCTATTAATTTAATTATTGCTTTATTTCTTAGTTTCTTCGCTAGACCTTCATCAAATTTATAAAAAACACCCCCTTCAAGATAAATTTGTACATTTTTCGGTAGAAACATGACCCGGCCGAAGGGTGGTTCCTCTTAATATATCAGGTTCGCTATCGCTCTCCAGGGAAAAAAACCGATACCTAAATGGGACGATAGGTCTTAATATGGGCAACAATTGGTTGAAAGGTCTTAAAAACGCCAAACTTATGGGCCGAACGTCTTATAATCTGAAAACTAATGGGGCTAATCATGATGAAGAAGAGGGACCAGAAAAACTACCCATCTCCCCTTAATACCCACTGACCTATTACCTTTCCTTGGTAGTTCCTATATATGTACCTGTAACTGACCACTGGTACACTGCTAAATTATTAAGGGGACAGTGGCTGGTTTTTTTCCCTCGCTAGACATCCCTCACACTTAGTAAAACATCCCGTTGACCCCCCCCCCCCCCCCCTCAAGGTAAACGTGTTATTTTTTCGGTAGAAAAATTTCCCTCTTATAATTACAGGCTCGCTATCGCTCGCCAAGAAAAAATAGACATCTAAATTGCACGATAGGGCTTAAAGTTGACAACGAAATGGGACGAAAGGCTTTAAAATCGCGAAACTAATGGGGTTAAACATGAGGAAGAAGGGGGACAAGAAGAACGACCCATCTCCCCTTAACTTAAACAAACAGTGAGCATGGTATGGGGTAACACACACTAATCCCTTTACCACCATCATCACGTAATTCTCATCATACGTTGGTTACCATTAGACAACGTTCTTTAGTTTGTAATCTACCTATAGTACCGGGTATACGACTCAAGTGGGTAAATACGCTCTCAATAAACCCTCTTAGTAGCATAGGTTCTTCTGAAACTGCATAAAATCATCTAATGTTAGCCTGAATCAAAGGAAAAATATGCGTCATATTGTTGAAGGGGCTAACTCAGACATGTGTTTATAGACTAAGTTTCAAATGGTTTCATCAGTGTGTCAGATAGCTTCAACAAATTATATACCCCCTTTCGCTACAGGCGGTTGGACAATGTGGGACAGGTGGAGAATTCAGGATTGTGTAGCAAAGAAGTAAGGTGTTGTGTTTGTGAGAAATATACACGACTGGATTTTGGGGAACCAGAAAACAATGAAGCCATAAATAAAAATGAATAAATGAATACAATAAATAACATAAGAGCACTAAAGCTTTCATGTACACGAGGAGAGTGCTCAACCAGTTTTGTAGTAACTTGAAAATGGAGTTAAAAGAAAATGTTGCAACAGGGTGGACATATTTCAGGTATAGTTGAAATACTCACCCACGATATATATATATATATAGTATATATATATACCGGTATATATAATATTATATATATATTATTTTGTTTTTATTTTTTTTATTTTTTATTTTTTTTGCCGGATGGCGTGAGCCCCGAAGGGGTGGCCACGAACAAGTCACCCCCATGCACCTCTGTCCCCAGTCAGTCGACGCCCCTCATCCCATCCAGCACTGATTATACGCATATACTGTACTTCTTAACTCCATCCTTCCACCTCTCTCGGTCTACCTCTCCCTCTCTGTCCTCCACCTCACTCTAGTACACTCTCTTAGTCATTCTCTTGCTTCCCATACATTCCACATGGCCGAACAATCTCAAGGTGTTCCTTTTCACACTTTCCAGCACATCTACATCCACATCACACCTTTCTCGTAATTCCTCATTCGTCTGGCTATCCCTCCATGTAACTCCACACGCACTTATTAAGTAACTCATTTCCACCCCTCTCATTCTTGGTTTGTGTCTCTCCAACAACGTCCATGCTTCGCTCCCGTAAGTCAATGTCGGGATTACCACACTGTCATGCAAGGACTTCTTTACTTCCATGCTGACCACCCTAGTTCTTGTTACTGCTTTCAGCGTTCCTACAACCCTGTCGCACCCTCTCCCGCACTTATTCATCCATACTCCCATCATTACTCAACACACTGCCCAAATACTTAAATGAGCTGACATTCTCCATAGGCTGACCGTTCAACCTCACCTCATAGAAGAAAGACCTATGTCATTCAGAGTGCTTATTGAGATCGTATTTTACCCCTGTGAGACCCAGAGGTAGATTATCAGCTGAAGAAAATAATCTAATGGTGACCAGAATATGATGCAAATTACGTCATCGTGCTGAAGGGGTTAATATCCTCAGAAACCAAGATGTGCGCCAAATGATGAACATGATGATAGCAGGGGAGATTTGTGTTTATTTGTTCATTGATTCGTGTATTTATTTGTTTACTTATTAAGGCGTCATGGTGGTGAAAGGGTTAATTATCTCCGACATTTTAACCCTTTGAGGATCATGGCACGTTTTGACAGAATATTTTGGCTATCATTAGGCGATTTTATTCCGTTTTGGAATGCCCTCTAGCAGTCAAAGTGGAAAAACGATCCCAATCATCCCTCTGATTCCCACAGTTCTTTCCGAAACTGAATAAAAATAGTCTAATGATAACCAGAATAAATTGTTAAAATGCGTCATAATGCTCAAGGGGTTAATGCTCTCGGAAAACATGATGGGTGCAAAATTATATACGATAAAAGCCCAAACCCTCCCCGACAGCCTGAGAAAAACTTATAATTAGCCGCGTTCATTGGCACCCATAATGATTCCAGCGCTAGTGAGGAAGTGAATCGCGCCTTTTGATTATTCGGCTTAAAAATTGAATGCGGTGAGCGCCCCCCCCCGCCCCCCCCCCCCCCCCCCCCCCCCCCCCAAAAAAAAAAAAATAAATAAATAAATAAATGACACACACACCAAGAAAAAGAAAAACAATTATATAATAAAAAATAAGTATATCTAATCATGTGGCTTCCTCTAAATAAGACGTGTATGATTGTCTTCTTGTATAACTGTGACTTTTACCCCCACCCCCCTCCGCCCCCTTTCAATGGCTACACACTCGGGGTTTGCGGGCGGGGTCACACCAGCGATTTACCGGCATTTTTCGATTGTCAAGTCGAATTCCGGCAATCATTAGTTTTTTTTTTACGTGTTGATATCGAAGTCTGGATGGAAGTTTTGATTGATATAGGAGCTTGATATTCGTAACGTTTAATACCCGAAGCTGGCCGACGAGAATTGCCGATAGATATTGCTCGACAAATCGCTCGTGTGCCACCGTGTTAAGGGGAGATGGCCCGTTTTTGTTTGGTCCTCTTTCTTCCTCATGCTTATCCCCATTAGTTTTGAGGTTTTAAGACGTTTGCCCCATTAGTTTGTCGATTTTAATACCTTTCGTCCCATTTCTTTGTCATTATTAAGACCTTTCGTGCCCTTTAGGTGTCTGTTGTTTTTCTTGGTGAGCGTAAGCGAGCCTCTAATTGTGGAGTAATTGGCCTTCGGCCGTGACATTTTCTACCGAAAAATGTACAAATCTTTTTGTTTTTTTTATTTTGTTTTTGGGGGGGGGATCTAATGGATGTTTGTTTTTAAAGTTTGATGGAGGTCTAGGGAGGAAACTAGAAAAATAATTAATATATGAAACAAAAAATCGACCAAAAAGTGAATCATCCCCCCTTAATCGAGTTCCGTCCCGCCCCGGCATTTTGATTCTCACACCGAAAATTAGTCCCGAATTTTTGTCGCGAAACGTGATGGTACAAGATTACAAAATATGAAATCCATGTTATTTCTGTATCTTAATTTTATTGTACATTGTTTTATTTTTATTTTTTTATTATTTTTTTTTATTTTTTTTTTGGTGCTATTATTTTGTCCGTGTCGCCCCTAAACCTCTGAACCTTGGCCGGAATGAGATCAAAGGTCGTAACTTCCAGCTAGGGCGTGTCATAGGGCTCTTATGTCAAAACGGCCACATCCAAAATAGCCACATCAAAAGTGGCTACATCCATAACGACCAAATACATTATGGGGTAACATCAATCTCAATTAGGCCTACTTGACTTCCCAAACTTCTTCCCAACTGAGTAAACTCGATTAACAAAAGACAGAATGAAATCAACAAAGGTATCCTCGTAGGCCTATCTTGAAAGAGTTAACATTATCCCTTCGGTTCAATGTCTTCAATGTCGTCATATGCATTTTATTGTGTCTAACGCTACAAGATTTTTATCAGGTTATGAAGGACCTCTAGAAATCAAAGATGCAATAATTATTTCAATAAACCCTCTGGCAGCCACAGCTAGGTGCCACTGAAATACACCCTCTGGCAGCCACAGCTAGATGCCACTGAAATACACCCTCTGGCAGCCACAGCTAGGTGCCACTGAAATTGAATGGTACAATCGCCCAATGGTAGGCAGAATCAAATTATTATGTTTTTTACACCAACCAACTTCACATCTAAACTCAATTAATGAAATCAACAAATACACGTGGCACTCCGAGGACTCGAACCCAGGATACTCACATCGAAATTCCGCGCACTATGCATTACGCTATCAAGACAGTTAAAGAAATATGGACAAGCCTGTGATTTATTATGCAGTTTCGAATCCTGCATATTAATCTGAGCATGTACACTCGGTCCAAAAAGTATCTGCACCCCTACCCTGATAATCTGGTGTGTACAGCTTGGTAGGGTTTGCATATCTACCTGTAGCTATATCCATCTATACTACTATCTACCTATTCTACCTAAGACCTACTACCTACGACCTACAACCTATACTACCAAGCTGTACACAACAGATTATCAGGGTAGGGGTGCAGATACTTTTTTGACCGAGTGTACATATATTCCAACTGTGCTATGGTAGCCTAATGTATAGACGAATGGAAGGAGTAATTAATGAGGCACTTAAGAAAGGGTGGGGCGTCACCGTACTGAGAAGGACACAAGCAACGGGGAAATTTATTATGTAGTCAGTTTATTGGGGATAAAATAGAGAGCAGCTGTAAACGAGAAATTACGAACAAAAATAATAATAATGACTAGATTGATAAATAAATATAAACATAAATGAATAAATTACGTATGTTCAGCTTGTCATTAAGGGGAGGTATTTAGTTGATTCCCTAGACTTCCATCAAGCTTAAAATTACTCCCCCTTGACCCCCTTTCAAGATAAATTTGTACATTTTTCGGTAGAAAAATTTCCCGGCCAAAGGCCGGTGCCCCTTAAATTACAGGCTCGCTATCGCTCGCCAGGAAAAAATCGACACCTAAATGGCACGAATGGTCTTAAAATTGACAGAAATGGGGCGAGGGTTCTTAAAATCGCTAAACTAATGGGACAAACATCTTAAAATCTCAAAAGCAATGGGGCTAACCATGAGGGAGAAAGGGGTCAAGAAAAAAATCCCTCAAGTGGAGACCTCCCCTTAACGCTATCTATGAAGCGTTGAAGCCAGGTGTTCTTGTGCTAATAGAAGTTGCTCTCACCTTCATTCACCGACTCTAATCAATATAGATATGTATAATTATGTAATTGTATAAGTAATTATCATGTCAAAACCGGGTAACCACTATAAATTATCCCGATTATCCGGTTTACCTAATGAGGTTTTTTTTTCTTCTTTTTTTAGCTTTATCTGGGTGTCACTGGGATTCATATGTCAGACTTGGGTGTGTCAGACTTGGGTGTGTTAGACTTGGGTATGTCAGACTTGGGGTTAATGTTCATGATCTCTAGTTGAGCATATAGTACTGCACCAGATAATTATTCAGGTGACTGTACATTCTATTTTTGTGTTCCGCTGCCCCCTCTCTCTCCCTCAAAACCTATTAAAAGAAAGCACAGAAGAAAAAAAACTCCATTATAGAAAGCAGTTAATGTCTCAAACCGCAGAGGAAATGAAGATATTGAAACTTGGCTGGGTGCTTAGGTTTATTTCCTTCCTGGATGATCAGTGCTGCTCTGCGGTTACTCTGCGTCGAATTCTTAACTGCTTCCTTCGCCATTACGCACAGATATGCACAACCTTACCCAGGACTTCATGTTTTTTTCTTTCGTTTTCTTTTAGTCTTAATTTTCTTCATATTTTTCCTTCCGTTTTCTTCTCTCTTTTTATGTAGGCTATTTATTAATTCATTAATTATATTTGTTTTATTATTTGTTTGCGTATTGTTGGGAGGTTGTCACTGGTTGTCACTGGTTGCTTATTGAACGACCATATTTTTTCTCTTATATGTATGAAGGAGACAAAGGGCTTTAACGAGTGCTTCCCCCAAATGTTTGAGAAACGTACGCTGTAAAAAAAAAAAAAAAAAAAATATATATATATATATATATATATATACAGTATATACGGTATAGGTGTGGAAAGGGTAAATTGAGTGCCCATAATAATCTACCTCTATAAAGGATTATTGGTATTAATGAGCCCATCTATTATAAAGATAGAAAGGTAGATCACTACTGTATTATCATACCCAATGATTTGATATAACTTTTACATACCCTTTTATACCCTTTATTTTTAAGAGTACAATAAAGTACAAAGGAAAGTGAGCAACAACAGATCTACTGATCCTTACGAGGCTGTTTGTATCTAAATTACCTAAACTATTATGTAGGAGAGAAAAGTTAGCTTAGAAGGGACAGGATTTATCTTTTCCATGCAGAATGGCTAAACTGACTTGGTACTCTACAGGAAAATATTAAACTATAACTACTTGCTATATCTATTAAACTATAACTACTTACTATATATATATCTATTAAACTATAACTACTTACTATATATATCTATTAAACTATAACTACTTACTATATCTATTAAACTATAACTACTTACTATATCTATTAAACTATAACTACTTACTATATATATCTATTAAACTATAACTACTTACTATATCTATTAAACTATAACTACTTCTATTAAACTATAACTACTATTAATCTATAACTACTATTAAACTATAACTACTACTTGCTATATCTATTAAACTATAACTACTTGCTATATCTATTAAACTATAACTACTTACTATATATATCTATTAAACTATAACTACTTACTATATCTATTAAACTATAACTACTTACTATATCTATTAAACTATAACTACTTGCTATATCTATTAAACTATAACTACTTACTATATCTATTAAACTATAACTACTTACTATATCTATTAAACTATAACTACTTACTATATCTATTAAACTATAACTACTTACTATATCTATTAAACTATAACTACTTACTATATCTATTCTACCAAGAGGGGTAATGTGGGCGTGTCTTGTTATTCATCTGTACACGCAGTCAGTCGGGGATTAAGGGCGAGATATTTGTTTAAGCGATATTTGAAGGTTTCAACAGTGCTGCAGTCTATACTATTGCTAGGTAATATTTAATATTGTTCTGGGGGCATTTTTCTACCGAAAAATGCCCAACTTTATCTCGAAGGGTGGTCTTGGGGATATTTTTAAAGCTTGATTGAGGTCTAGGAGGAACCGACTTTTGGACGGGACATTTTTCTATCGAAAAATTTAAAAATATATCTTGAAGGAGGGTTTCTTTTTTTAATGGAGGTCTAGGGAGGGAAAAAAATGATAAAAAGATATATAGATGAGGAAATAAATACGCCCCTCCCCCTATAATGATACACACACTAATCGGAGTGTTAACATTCAGTGTTTTGATTTAGGTTGAAATATTAAGTTATACTACCCCCAACAAATTTCCGATAGTTGTAATAGTATCTCTTCAAAACAAATCGTAGTACTGTACTAGCAGTAGTGGTAATAATGCTGCACTAGTATTAACTATTTATAGTTATATTAACGATAACATATGATTAATCAATAGGGGTTTATACCAAATACAAAGATTTATTTTTTAATTGTACTGATATTGTACAAATTTGGAAGGAATAGACAAACCTTTCAACTTGTAAACATAGAACACGCCATGAAATTGCTACAACCCAAATAGTTCATTTGTGCGTGTGGTGGTTAATGTCCATTGATCACCCCCCTCCCCCCTCCCCCCTCAGAACCCCACCTGTTCTCCCTCCCCTATACCAATTAGTCAAGTAGAGTGTGGGCGTGGGGGTGGAGGGTGAGATGAGGATGAAGGTGGATGGGGGGATTGGGGTGAGGGGGGGGGGGGGGGTGGAGGTGGGGGAAACTCGACAATCAGATGGAAAGCTCTCTAGGCTGACAGATCGAAGACTGGTAGTAGCGGTGCATGAGTGTTATAATAATGTACAACCCTCAACATAATTGATTCAGTCTTAAAAATTGTACAGATTCAGACTAAATACTATAGTTATACACACTACTATTTATACACTTCCACCATTATATTGTAATAGTTTCATGAACGAAAATGGAAATACGGAGCTAAATATACGTAAAAGTCAAGGCATCTTCGATATTTGCCGATTTCCGGTTTATGTTCATCTTATGTTCTTATTATTTCAAGTTCCATTATGAACAGCTGAGTGCAGGGTGTTTAGACGAGACCATCCTAAGACTGGAGGGAATATGAGAAACAACACAGGAAAATTTTCCTTAAATTGCATTGTGTTGGCCATTTTATCACTTTCGAGGACAATAAGAACTGTGAAGCATAAATTGGTGTGTATGTTTAACTTCATTATTACCGGTGACGTTTGTTGCAGCTTAGGAAGGATCTGTGGTAGCTAAACAGATTAAATGGGATAGTCTGTAGCCTTTTAATGGTTAGAGGTCCTTTCCTAAGCTGAATATAATCCTCTACTAGTTGTCAGAATCTAAGGAGAAGGACGTCACCGGTACTGAAGGGGTTAACAATGCTGACAACAAAGAAGGGCAATGGTCTGGTTGTACACCCTGCTGGA
Organism: Paralithodes platypus; assembly: GCA_032716605.1. NCBI lineage: Eukaryota > Metazoa > Arthropoda > Malacostraca > Decapoda > Lithodidae > Paralithodes > Paralithodes platypus. The sequence goes on from CM064507.1 coordinate 39,108,718, forward strand.
CTATTATTTATACACAGAGTACAAAGGAAGGAAATCAAGCAACAACAGATCTAGTGACCCTTCTTGGCTGCTTGTCCTCCAAAACACTGAGGATCAAGTGTCCAAACAGAGAATGGTCAAAGTAGCGTAGTTAAGGGGAAGTTATTTTATTTATTAATATAGTAGTTTCATTATTATCGGTATATACTGTATATTTGTTTTAGTTTGCTCCCTGGACCTCAATCAAGCTTTAAAAAAAACAAAAAACAAAAAAAACATCCCAAAAACCCCTTCGAGATAAATTTGTATTTTTTTTTGGTAGAAAAAATTCACGGCCGAAGGCAGGCTCCTCCAATATTACAGGCTCGCTATTCCTCGCTAGGGAAAAATCGACACCTAAATGGCACAAAAGGTCTTAATATTGACAAAGAAATGGGCGAAAGTCTTAAAATGTGAAAGCTATTGGGGCTAAACGAGAAGGAGGAGGGGGTTCTGGAAAAAAAAAATCCCCTTTAAAAAGTAAAACCAATATACTGCCACCATAAAACTAGGCCTCCCCAACTGTCGTCATCACCACATTCTTACCCATAAACGCGTGTATTTTGTTGATGACCTCTGACCCTTTTATGACCTACCCTCACCCCCCCCTAGGAGACTCCCTTTATACCAGAGGGGAGAGAGGGGTGAGGGGGGAGGGGTAAGGGGTAATCAAGAGAGTGGGGGTGTATGTAATGCGTGGGAGGGATGTTAAAAGATAAAGGACACAATAAAGGAGGGAGTGATAAAGGAGAAACGAGGATAAATGGCACAAGAAAGGAGAACTAAAACAATAACGAGAAACCAAGAGAGAACACATGCAAGGAGAAACCAAGAGAGAACACATGCAAGGAGAAACCAAGAGAGAACACATGCAAGGAGAAACCAAGAGAGAACACATGCAAGGAGAAACCAAGAGAGAACACAGCAAGGAGAAACCAAGAGAGAACACATGCAAGGAGAAACGAATAGAGAACACATGCAAGGAGAAACCAAGAGAGAACACATGCAAGGAGAAACCAAGAGAGAACACATGCAAGGAGAAACCAAGAGAACACATGCAAGGAGAAACCAAGAGAGAACACATGCAAGGAGAAACCAAGAGAGAACACATGCAAGGAGAAACCAAGAGAGAACACATGCAAGGAGAAACCAAGAGAGAACACATGCAAGGAGAAACCAAGAGAGAACACATGCAAGGAGAAACTAATAAAAGATAATTAAAGAGATACAACATATTTAAAACATGTACAACGTTTTGACTGTTGATGGTTCGAGCCCCGCTGAGAGTATAAACACATTTAGTAGCTCACGTGTATTTGTGATATATATATATATATATATATGGTTGAGTGTGAGAGAAAGAGTGAGAGTAAAAGTGTGGGGGTAGGTGGCATGTAACAGATAAAAGGTGTACCAATTAACACTTAATATTTATAGTATATTTATATCTATATTTATAGTACAATATTTGCAGTTGAATCTTCGTAATAAACAAATAACCGTCCTTAGTATAATATCACTCCTGGAGTCAAATGTATTACTTCTCACTTATTCGTGTTCTGCTATCTGCCTGATCTTGATAGTGTTGCTTCATATATAGCCTTGCCTTAACAATTATCAGATAGATTTGTGTAATATCACTCTTTTGGGACTAATTTTAATGGTAGAACAAATGTGAATGTGATGTTTTTAAGCTGAGAATTATTGTTGTGTTAATATCGACACTGCCGCCTATAACCATATTATTACAATTATCAGAAATATGTGTACAATATATATATACCCTTTTGGGACTAAGTTAATTGGCAGAAAATTGTAAATGTGATGTTTTTTTTAATCTGGTTTAAAATCTACGGTACAGTATACTGTATATTGACAATGTACAACACATCTCAAGTGTCTTATTATGTCTTATTTACTGATTCTCTTCTCAAACTTGTTATTGTTGCGGCTCTTCTCATTATTTGTATTTACCATTTTATTATTTAATACGTTATATTAAAAAAATAATAATAATTGATGAAGACCCAACATAGGCTTCAACAGTAATGGTTAAGACCCAACATAGGCTTCAACAGTAATGGTTAAGACCCAACATAGGCTTCAACAGTAATGGTTAAGGGGAAAGTGGCTGTTTTTTTGGTCTATTCATTCATTGACAGAAATCGGACGAAATGTCTTAAAATCGCCAAACTAACGGGGCGAACGTCTTATAATCTCAAAACTAATGGGGCTAAACACGAGGGAGAAGGAGGTTAGAAAAAAATCCCTTAAGTGACAATCTCCCCTTAAAACTATTAAGATGCTATTATAATGTTTTCTCTAACTTATTCAATTGGGCAAGGCTTGTTATTTTATTATTAAGCCGGTATCACACGAGAGTTTTTGTATGCAACATTAGATGATCAACATTTTTCTGGCAACATTTCTGGGATCTTTTGCACTGGTATCGGAAACCAGACGGATGATCGATGAATTTAGGTGACAAAAATATATTAAATGTTGACCTCATAAGATGCCAGACCAGTGTTGAGGATAAATGTTGAGGGAGAAAGCGCTCTTGTGATACCGGCTCTACTCTCCCCTAATATATATATTTTAAAATAAGAAAGGTCGAGAGGAAGCAAAGGTTTGAACATTATTTGAATCATTATAAGAAATCAATTATAGTCGTCTGCAGAGAGTTATAACGTAATACATTTGATATAATTATGTTCAGGGCATAATTTGTATTGCTACTACTGTTATTATCACTGATTGTAATAATAACTTCTCATTTATGTTATCGGGCAAATTTGATAATAACCTAATCCCGACACATAAGCTATTTGCAAGACATACACAATTAGCAGTACCGGTATGTGGCAAAAATGATATTAGTGAGAGAATATTACTACTATTACCCCGTCACTACCGGACCATTACATTGTTGATATAATCTATCCACTTTATTAAGGGGGTAGTGCTTGGTTTTTGGTCTACAATATATATTTATTTATTAATTGATTTTGAGTTTCCTCGCTAGACCTCCATCAAGCTTAGAATAACACCCCCGTAGACCCTCTTTCAAGATAGATTTGTACATTTTTCGGTAGAAAACTTTCCCGTCCGAAGGCCGGTTCCTTCTAAAATTAGAGCCTCGTTATCGCTCGCCAGGAAAAAAATAGACACCTAAAGGGCACGAAAGGTTTTAATAGTGATAAGCAAATGAGGCAAAAGGTCTCAAAATCGCCAAGCTAACGGAACGAACGTCTTAAAACCTCAATATTAATATGGTAAACATGAGGGAGAAAGGGGTCCATAAAAAGCGAGTACTGCCCCCTTAATATTATGTTTTCAACACAGTAAATCAGTTTGTTCCATTCTTCGTTTTGCCACCGCTGCATCATTAAGTCGAGAAGGAGTGATGTACATGCTGTGGTGGTATTGTGGTTTTATATATCAACATTATTTTATTTTGCTAAATCTTTATTTCCACAGTGATTTATATAAGTTATTTTGTCTTTAATTGTGGCGTTTCTGTGTGTGTTTTTTTTTTTTTTTTTTTTTTTTGCAATTTTTCCGTTTTAATTTCGATACTTTCATACGATTTCGAACATTGTATTTTCATATGATTTCGACAATGTTACGGTACGTGTTAATGTATATAGAACTGCGTATATAACATTCAATGTTACGGTACGTGTTAATGTATATAGAACTGCGTATATAACATTCAATGTTACGGTACGTGTTAATGTATATAGAACTGCGTATATAACATTCAATGTTACGGTACGTGTTAATGTATATAGAACTGCGTATATAACATTCAATGTTACGGTACGTGTTAATGTATATAGAACTGCGTATATAACATTCAATGTTACGGTACGTGTTAATGTATATAGAACTGAGTATATAACATTCAATGTTACGGTACGTGTTAATGTATATAGAACTGCATTTTTTTTTTTTTTTTTTTTCTATGTGATTGAGGGAGGCAAAAGGCATAACTGCCTATAACGAGTGCCTCCCCCATAGTTGAAAGAGTGACAGGGCCAAAATCAAGGGACGTTCGAGCCAAAATGCCTGGACACACGGAGTTTGAAGCAATTTAAGTCATAGGAAGAGGGAAAGACTGATTCTGGGAGAGAGTTCCAGAGCTCAGATGTTGAGTAGAAGAAAGTTTGAGAGTAACGTTTCACTCTTGGGTTGGAGAGTTGCACAGAGTAGGGGTGGGATTGAGTTGCAAGACGGGTACCACGTGCCCTACGTAAAGGAGGTGGTATGCACTGGGATAGCTCTGGAACACTGATTATTATAGTAGCGATAGAATAGCGAGAGAGATGCAACATTGCGGCGGAGAGAGAGATTGCAGAGAGTTGGTGAGTGGACGGGAGTTAATGATACGAAAGGCCTTCCTTTCAACTTTGTCTAGGAGAGCGGTGTGAGAGGAACCTCCCCACACATGTGAACAATACTCAATACAAGGGCGCACTATGCCCCTGTACAGAGCAAGAAGCTGTGCAGGGGAAAAGAACCCCCTAAGGCGGTTGAGCACACCCAGCTTCTGGGAGGCTGCCTTAGCAAGACTGGTAATATGGTCCTTCCAAATGAGAGCAGAAGAAAAAGAGACACCAAGAATATTGAGAGAAGATGAAGGGTTGATTTTTGTATTGTTGAAAGAATAAGGGATAGTCCGCTGGGAGATCCTGACGGGTAGATAGATGGAGAAATTGGGTTTTTGGAAGCATTAAAGTTAACAAGGTTTTCTCTGCCCCAATTGGAAATAGTATTTAGATCAGAATTTAAGAGTTCTATGGCTTCATTACGTTTGTCGTTGAGGGATTGCTGGCTGGGGCGTTCTGAAAAACTAATGGAGTAGTGTAAGGTTGAATCGTCTGCGTATGAATGGATGGGAATTAAGGTACAGTTAAGGAGATCATTTATAAAAATTAGAAAGAGAATAGGAGATAGGACAGAGCCCTGAGGAACACCGGAGTTTATAGGGTGAGGAAGTGAACAATGGCCGTCCACAACCGCAGCTATGGAACGGCCGGAAAGGAAATTAGAGACAAAGGCACAGATGGAGGGATAGAAACCGAAGGAGGGTAGTTTAGAAATTAAAGATTTATGCCAGACTCTATCGAAGGCTTTCGATATGTCTAGTGCAATAGAAAAAGTCTCACCGAAGTCCCGAAAGGAGGATGACCAAGAGTTAGTAAGATATGAAAGAAGATCACCAGTAGAGCGACCCTTAAGGAAGCCATACTGGCGATCTGAGAGCAGATTATGAGAAGAGAAATGCTTAAGAAATTTGGAAGCAAGAATAGTTTCAAAAACTTTAGAAAGACAAGAGATAAGAGCAATTGGACGATAGTTGGAGGGTTGAGAGCGGTCACCCTTCTTTGGGACATATATAACATTCAATATATTTTTATGTCGAAAATGTCTGTACCTTCGCGAAATTATATATACAAATTCCCCATATGAATTTCAAGGGGTACAATCTTGAGCACTAATGGGTAGACACTCATTTTAATCTGTATCGTACCCGTATTGATAATTTAGGAATCGACAGAAAATGGTGGCGGAATAATATCTCTCTCTCTCTCTCTCTCAGTACAGCAGTTCAAAAAGAGAGTAGGTTGTATTATGCACACTAATGAGTCTAGTGCATTAAACAATCTCTCTCCTTCAACTCTGAGTATCTCCCTGGGATGGACCGCAAGCTCTCTCCGTGTTTTTCATAAGCGAAGGCGTTTTTTCTGGCACCTATCAGTCTGTTGACCGTTGATTCTCTAAGTGTTTTGGTTTATTCTACTCCTGTCATGGTTTCTCCATCATAACTCGCTTCCCCACCACCCTCGAAGGCGTTTTATTTGGCGCCTCCCTGTCTGTCGGCCGGTGTTTCACTTGGTGTTTTGTTTCGTTCTCCTTTCTTTGTTTTCCCTTTAAACAAAAACCTACCTACCGATTACTCGCTTCTTCTTTTCCTCCACCTCCTCCTCGTCTTCGTCTCTCATGATCTAAGACGTTTTTTCTGGCACCTCCCTGTTTCTTGGACATTGTTTCTTTCTATGTTTCTCCCTTTTCACATAGACTAAACAATAACCTGCCTTACGATAACACGCTCCTCCCCCTCCTCCTCTTCCTCCTGCTCCTCCTCCACCACCACCACCACCACCACCACCACCACCACCACCACCACGCTCTCTCATGATCGAAGGCGTTTTTTCTAGCACTTCTCTGTCTCCTGGCCGGTCTTTTCACCGGGGTCCCGATATGACGGATGGCCGCAGATGACGCAGCCCGGCCGGGATTTACGACGGGGTACTTACGATTGTCCCTCTGGCCCGCCGATCGTAAGTTACGTGTGCACTCGCTTCTGTAAGTGGACCGGGGGAGATTGAGGAGGGGGAAGGAGGGGGAGGGGGGTAGATTGAGGAGGAGGGAGAGGAGTGAGGGGAGGGGGTGAGATTCAGGAGGAGGGATGGGACGGGGGTCGTAGTGATGGGTTGTACAGTGTGGTGATCAGTGTTTTTGTGTTGTGTTGTGGTGTGCTTGTATTGTGCTATGTGCTGTAATATGGTGTTTGTGTTGATTTATGTGGTGCTTCTCTGTTGCGTTGTGCATTATATGGAGGGAGTTTTGTGTTGTGTGTGTTATCCACTGTATGCTGTTCGTGTCATGGTGTGTGGTGTGTATTTGTTGTTGTGTATGGTGTTTGTATGATGGTGTGTGTGTATTGTATGAAGGTAGTGTTGGTGCTGTGTAGTGTTTGTGTCGTGAATTGTAGTATGTCTGTCGTGCGGTGTGTGTGTTGTTTGGTGGTAGTGTCATGGTGTGTGGTGCTTGTGTTGTGTTATGTGTTGTATGGACCTGTAGTGCACTCATATTACAACGTGTTTTCCATTAATTCCTGTAACGTGTCACTGATCTTGCTTCATCCATTCTCATACCACACATCGACCCATACAGATGCCATAATTATTATTCCACCTCTGTTCTCAATATATTTTCTATCGACACCTCCAATTGTACTCCATTCACCTATTATGTCACCACATGCATGACATTAATTACACATGATTCGCGGTAAGACAACGCATGGTGTTCAGCAACTCTCAAACAAAATCATGGATTTCTTATTGTTTTCATTAGGATAATAGGGCACCTTTCGTGTCCTATAGGTGTCGATTTTTTCCTGGCGAGCGATAATGAGCCTTTAATTTTATAAGGAAGCAGCCTTCGGCCGGGACAGTTTTCGACCAAAAAATGTACAAATTTATCTTGAATGGGGGTCTAGGTTTTTTATTTGTTCTAATATACCGACTACAGTGAATCCCAGTAATGTGGTCTTTGTGGCTCAAGTGCGTGAGGTCCGTGGGATTGGTAAGGCCACCCCGGTTTCGCCCTATTAGTGTGACGATTGTAAGACGTTCCACCCTATTATTGTAGTGATTATTAGACGTTTCGCATAATTCAGATGTCGACTTTTTTTTCTGGCCGAACGAAAGCAAGCTTATCAATTTGGGAAATATGTCCATATAGGCCATATAGGATATGTCCATATAGGCCATATAGGATATGTCCATATAGGCCATATAGGATATGTCCATATAGGCCATATAGGATATGTCCATATAGGCCATATAGGATATGTCCATATAGGCCATATAGGATATGTCCATATAGGCCATATAGGATATGTCCATATAGGCCGAGACATTTTCGACCGAATTTTTTTATAAATTTAGCGTGAAGGGGGTCTAGGGGAATCATGGGATGCAGTTATATATATATATATATATATATATATATATATATATATATATATATATATATATATAGTATATATGTATATATATATTTGTTTGTATGTTTGTTTAAATTATATTTGTATTTTTATTGTATTTAGTTTAGTGGTAAAATGGAAACTGACTGATAAATAAACATAAACTCAATAATCCCCACCCACCCTTCGTCCGGGCTAGTGTTAAGGGCGGCCCAACAGGTGGGTGGGGCAGGTAAGAGGGCCACCCATATAGAACCAGGTTTTTCCTCCTACCCCGCCCAGCCCGTCTATAGCCCATATACAGTATATTACACAGAAGTACAGCTTGGGAATGACGGGGCAACACCAACCTTAGC
>CM064507.1:39116971-39134471 GCA_032716605.1 Paralithodes platypus
TCCTCTTCCTCCTGCTCCTCATCCACCACCACCACCACCCACCACCACCACCACCACCACCCCCCCACACGCCTCTCTTCATGATCGAATGCGTTTTTTCTAGCACTTCTCGTTCTCTGTCTCCTTCGTCTTTTCACCGGGGTCCCGATATGACGGATGGCCGCAGCGGCAGGCAGCCCGGCCGGGATTTACGACGGGGTACTTACGATTGTCCCTCTGGCCCGCCGAATCGTAAGTTACGTGTTGCACTCGCTTCTGTAAGTGGACCGGGGGAGAATTGAGTAGGGGGAATGAGGGGGAGGGTTAGATTGAGGAGGAGGGATAGGAGTGGAGGGGATGGGGTGATATTCAGGGGGAGGGATGGGACGGGGGTCGTAGTGATGGGTTGTAAAGTGTGGTGATCAGTGTTTTTGTGTTGTGTTGTGTTGTGCTTGTATTGTGCTATTGGGCTGTAATATGGTGTTTGTTGTGATTTATGTGGGTGCTCCTCTGTTGCTGTGGGGGTAGGTGCATTATATGGAGGGAGTTTTTGTTGTTGGTGTTGTTATCCACTGTATGCTGTTCGTGTCATGGTGTTGGGTGTGTATTTTGTTTTTGTGTTTGGTGTTTGTATGATGGGGTAGTGTGTATTGTATGACGGTAGTGGTGGTGCTGGGTAGTGTTTGTGTCGTGAATTGTAGTATGTCTGTCGTGCGGTGTGTGTGTTGTGTTGGTGGTAGTGTCATGGTGTGTGGTGCTTGTGTTGTGTTATGTGTTGTATGGACCTGGTAGTGCCCTCATATTACAACGGTGTTTTCCATTAATTCCTGTACTGTGTCACTGATCTTGCTTCATCCCAATTCTCATACCCCACATCGACCCATACAGCTGCCATAATTATTATTCCACCTCTGTTCTCAGCATATTTTCTATCGTGACACCTCCAATTGTACTCCATTCACCTATTTATGTCACCACATGCAATGACATTAATTAACACATTATTCGGGGTAAGACAACGCATGGTGTTCCGCAGCCAACTCTCAAACAAAATCATGGATTTCTTATTGTTTTCATTAGGATATAGGGCACCTTTCGGTGTCCTATAGGTGTCGAGTTGTTCCCGGCGAACGATCATTAGCCTTTAATTTTATCGGACGCATCCTTCGGCCGGGACAGTTTTCGACCCAAAAATGTACAAAAACTATTTTCTTGAACGGGGGTCTATGTTTTTTATTTGTTCTAATATACCGACTACAGTGAATCCCAGTAATGTGGTCTTTGTGGCTCAAGTGCGTGGAGGTCCGTGGGATTGGTAAGGCCACCCCGGTTTCGCCCTATTAGTGTGACGATTGTAAGACGTTCCACCCTATTATTGTAGTGATTATTAGACGTTTTCGCCTAATTCAGATGTCGACTTTTTTTTTTGGCCGCCGAAAGCAAGCTTATCAATTTGGGGAAATATGTGCCTATAGGCCATATAGGATATGTCCATATAGGCCAGTAAGATATGTCCATATAGGCCATATAGGATATGTCCATCTAGGCCATATAGGATATGTCCATATAGGCCATATAGGCTATGTCCATATAGGCCATAATAGGATATGTCCATATAGGCCATATAGGAGAATGTCCATATAGCCCATATAGGATATGTCCATAGAGGCCATAATTATGGATATGTCCATATAGGCCGAGAAATTTTTCGACCGAATTTTTTTATAAATTTAGCGTGAAGGGGGTCTAGGGGAATCATGGGATGCATTTATATATATATATATATATATATATATCATATCTATATATATCTATAGTATATATGTATATATATATTTGTTTGTATGTTTGTTTAAATTATATTTGTATTTTTATTGTATTTAGTTTAGTGGTAAAATGGAAACTGACTGATAAATAAACATAAACTCAATAATCCCCACCCACCCTTCGTCCGGGCTAGTGTTAAGGGCGGCCCAACAGGTGGGTGGGGCAGGTAAGAGGGCCACCCATATAGAACCAGGTTTTTCCTCCTACCCCGCCCAGCCCGTCTATAGCCTATATACAGTATATTACACAGAAGTACAGCTTGGGAATGACGGGGCAACACCAACCTTAGCAACGCTCACAATATGCCGGGTTAACCTCCATATCAGTTGTATTTCAATGCTTGGGGGGGGGGGGGGCGCAATATATATATATATATATATTCTCCCATTCCCACTCATTTTCATAAATATTTGCGGGTGTAGAGAGAGGAAAATATCACCAGTGGCACCAATATGGCGGAGGTTGGCTGATCTCTGTTACTTTAGGGTCTCTACTCCCAAGTCCCTCGTGTCCCTTGCCCCCTTCACCCCCTTCCCAACCTCTTCATATCCCAAACTCCCTTCCCCTCCCTGCTACCATTACCCCCCTTCCCCCTCCCCTCCCCTCCCCTCCCCTCGTCTATACTGTCACCCCTCCCTCCCTTTCCCCTAACTGAATGGGGGTAGGGATGAGAGGGCCTCCCCTCCCCTCCCCTCGTCTATACTGTCACCCCACCCTCCCTTTCCCCTAACCTACTACCCTTCTTTCTGTCACCCCATCACCCTTACTTCATTTGTTTCACCCCAGTCCCCTTTCCCTTCCCCTATTACCGCTTTCTCTGTCACCCCACAACCTCTCCCTCGTATCCCCCCCCCCCCCCTTCCCTCTCCTCTTCATCCCATTGCCCTCCCCCCTCTCATACTGGCCCCGTCAACCCCCCACCCCCCTCTCTGTCCCACTCTTGACTGTGCGAGCGTGTCCTTTTCTTCACATAGGCGCTAGGTAGTTTCCTTACAAGCAGCCGCGTAAGGATCAATGTTGTTGCTTTGTTTCCCTTTGTGCTCCCATGCCCCGTATCCTTCGTCCCGTCATCTACCTTTAACATCTTTCTCTCTCCTTTACCCTCTCTCTCCTCTCCACCCTCTATCCTTCCCCTCCTCTCCCCATCGTCTCTCCCATTCCCCTTACTCCTCCTCACCTTCCCCTTTCCTCCCCCTACTCATCCCCCCTTTCTCTCTCTCTTCTCTCCCCCTCCTCATCCCCCCTTTCTCTTTCTCTCCCATTCCTCACCTTCCTCTCTCTCTCTCTCTCTCTCTCTCTCTCTCTCTCTCTCTCTCTCTCTCTCTCTCTCTCTCTCTCTCTCTCTCTCTCCCCCCCCCCCCCCCCCCGAAACATCACACCACTATCACACCACCACCTCGTAATTACTAACACCGTGTAATTGAAAAAGGAGTTGCCAGCCCGGGACACTACCACCTCCACCACCACTACCATCCACCTCCACCACCACTACCATCCACCCCCACCACCACTACCATCCACCTCCACTACCATCCACCCCCACCACCACTACCATCCACCCCCACCACCACCCCCATCCCCACCACAACCACAGAGGCAGTACAAATTGCAAATTAGTTGGTAGTAGTCATAGGTAGAACGTTTGAATTCAAATCAGAACAAAATCATGCTAACGCTATACAACTCACTTGTGCGTCCCCATCTTGAATATTGCATGCAATTTTGGTCACCATACTACAGTAAGGATATAAATATAGGCCTACTGGAAAAAGTGCACACAAATTATACCTAGATTGCGAAACAAACCATACAAGGAGCGTTTAAAGGAACTGAATTTGTTTAGCCTAACCAAGCGAAAATTGAGAGGTGATCTAATAAAAAAAATTCAAGTTTTTTAATGGATTCAGCAACCTAAATGTGAGTGATTACTTCACTATCGACCGATCAAACTACACTAGAAACAATGGTTGTAAGATTATAGGAAGACGATTTCATTCTATGGAAGCAAAAAACTTCTTCAATCGTGTTGTGAATATTTGGAAGAGACTACCATCAAAAATTGTGAACTGCGATACAGTTGAGGATACAGTTGAGAAATTCAAGAACCGTATTGATAAATACTTGACCATTAACCCTCAATTAATACCATTTCTTTCAGAATAACTCCCAGTCGTAATGAAGAAATATCACAGATTGCAATATTAGTCAAATTTCTGTATACCATTTTGCTCATGACTTTTCTTTTCCTAGATCTTAGATGTAGAATGTGCGTAGTAGAGTACAAATGTATCTCCTTTCGTCCTATCCTATCTGAAATTCCATGTCATTTGTCCATACTGCTTGATATATTTTCCAAACTGTTTCCAGCGTAAACTGGAGTGAGCTTTGCTATCCCTTTCTTTACGTAGTAGTTAGTAGCTTAGCAGTGTAGGTATCCAAACTGCCCCGTAAGGACCAATATGTCTGTTGCAGTTTGTAAGTCCTTTGTATTCCTCCTCCTCCATCGACAATATGAACTGTAGTAAGTACTTGACTATCGACCAATCTAATTACACGCGGGGAAACGGTTGCAAAATTATCGGTAAATCTTTTAACTCGCACGAATCTAAGAATGTCTTCTTCAATCGAGTTGTCAACTTGTGGAATGGTCTTCCCCGATAACGTTTATAGACAGCAGCACAACACGTTGATTCATTTAAACTTCGCGCTAGACCAATCTCCATTGCATCAAACCCGCGACGTGACTGGCGTTTTTACTGCATAACTTTATTTTATCCCCCCCTCAGTTACTAACCCATTCTGTCCCCTACTAACTTCCTAATCCTGCCACGGACATTAGTTCCAGGGCAGTAGTTCCCTTTCCAATGTTCCCTTACCCACTCTAAACCACTGTTTGGACAATTGATCCTCAGTGTTTTGGAGGGCAAGCAGCCTAGAAGGGTTACCAGATCTGTTGTTGCTTGATTTCCTTTGTACTCCTTTGTACTCCTCCACACTTCGGGATAACCTCCGTAACCAAAACCCGGCGCAAAACAATAGAGAGAGAGAGAGAGAGAGAGAGAGAGAGAGAGAGAGAGAGAGGATTATGTGACACGTTTTCGAATTATTAATTATTATTCGAAGGGTTGTGGGCGGGGCTTGGAGGGGGTGGGGGTGTTATTACCGGTACTTATTATAGCATTGGTCGTTACTCCCTCTTGCTGCTACTGGGCGCGGGAGAAAGAGAGAGAGAGCGAGCGAGAGCGCGCGCAGGCTGAAATGGAAATTACTATATATAAGTGCTTGAAAGAGTGTGAGTGAGTAACAGCAAGAATTTACCCCAGAGAAAGCCTATCCATTAGCTTGTACACTTATCCATAACTATGATCTCTTTCTTTGCGGTCCCTTAGGGAGGAAGGGTTTTACTTATTGGTCGAGGTGTCTATTTATTTATAATGTTTGTAGTTTCCTCCCTAGACCTCCATCAAGCTTTTAAAATAGGAAGATTGCCGCATAAGAGTTTCGGGAGGTGGATAAGGGGTGGAGGAAAGATACATCACTATAAATTCGAGGGATTTGATAGAGGAGCGATAGCGAGAAAGGACCACTCAATAATACAAAAAAACAAAAATAATAATAATAATTATAATAATAATTATAATAATAATAAGCAGAAGAAGATGAATAATAGACAGAAAAACAACATATTTTTTATTTTTTCTGTTTCCAGGGGGAGACACGTGGGGGTGAGAGGTTAAGGGGGGATGGGCGTATTTATTTGTTCATTTATTTATCTCTGTATTATTTTGTTAAAGTTCCTCCACAGACCTTCATCAAACTTAAAACAACACCCCAAGACCATCCTTCAAGATAATGTTTTTGTCCCGGCCCAAGGTCGGTTCCTCTTAAATTACAGGCTTGCTAGCTCGCCAGGAAAAAATCGACACCTATATGACACGAAAAGTCTTAATACTGATAAAGAAATCGGGCGAAAGGTCTTAAAATCGCCAAACTAATGGGACGAATGTTGTAAAATCTGAAAACTAATGGGGACAGGGGTAGAGTGGGAGGCTCGGTAAATGGAGTAAGGCATATGGAGTCATTATAGTGGGTGACAGGGAGAAGGGGCCGCAGAGAAAGAGATCAGTTGGGGATAAGTGTACAAAGAAAATTGGATACAGGCAATTGAGAAGGGATGGACAAAATGGGGGACAAGGGAAGAAAGGAAGGAGACATGATATAAAGGAGGGAGGGGGGGGGGAGGGGGTTTGGAGCATTGGAAGAAAAGTGTGTGTGGGTGTGGGTGTGGGTGAGGGTGAGGGTGGGTGGATGTAGGGAAGGGGAGGGGGGGGGGGGTTATGAGAGCAAGAGTCGACCGCAAAACAAAAAACAAAAACAAAATAATAATGAACTTAACCCATTCAGTACAGCGAGAATTAGGGGAGATTTCCACTTGAGGGAATTTGTTCTAGACCCTCCCTCATGTTTAGCCCCACTGCTTTGGAGATATCAAGATGTTCGCCCCATTAGTTTGGCGATTTTAAGAACTTTTCCTCCATTTTTGTCAATTTTAAGACCTTTCTTGTCATTTAGGTGTCGATTTTTTCATGGCGAGCGATAGCGAGCCTGTAATTTAGGAGGAATCGGCCAATAAATATACCCCTCCCCCCTTAAGGGAAGAGAATATAAGGGTTAAAAACAAAGAGGGGTGTCGGGGCTGGAGTGAGTGACAGCGAGAATTAAGGGACAAGGGTAGAGGGTGGGTTAGTCCCATTTGTGTTCGATCAGCGTAATGCGAGGGTAGAGGGGCCATATCATTACCCCGACATTAGTGGTCTGGAAGTGTCGCCTAGGGCCCCCCTCCCCCCCCCCCATCCTGGAGGGGGCCCAGGCGCTTTGTATATGGGCCTTATATATATATATATTTATATATATCTTATATATATATATAACATAAACTAATATATCTATATATATATATATTTATCTATATAATATATATATATATATATATATATTATAAATTTGGTTCTATCCAACAACCAACTCTACTCTCCGAAATTCGATTAATGCAAATAGATTAATAGATTAATGCAAAAGAGGAGAGAGAGAGAGAGAGAGAGAGAGAGAGAGAGAGAGAAGAGCGAGAGAGAGGAGAGAAGAGAGATGGAGAGAGCGACGAGAGAGAGAGAGAAGAGAGAGAGAGAGAGAGAGGAGAGAGAAGAAGGAGGAAGAGGGTAGAGAGGAGAGCGAGGAGAGAGAAGAGAGAGAGAGAGAGGCAATACGGAGAGAGAGAGAGAGAGAGAGAGAGAGAGAGAGAGAGAGAGAGAGAGAGAGAGAGAGAGAGAGAGAGAGAGAGAGAGAGAGAGAGAGAGAGAGAGAGAGAGAGAGAGAGAGAGAGAGAGAGAGCATAATGATCCGACATTAGTAGTCTACCTACAGTATAAGTATCGCCCAGGGTCGTCTCTCTGGTGACAGACATTTCGCTATCTCACCATTTCGCTACTCATTACTCAATGAAGGGGGGTCACCTGCTTTTTTTCTCTCTGGGTAGTATTCATTCGGCCCCATTCAGCCTACTGTTTTAAGACCTTTTTTTCCCCATCCAGGTGTCGATTTATTTATACCTGGCGAGCGATAGCTAGCCACCATATTTTGGATTATGAGTTAGACAGATGGCAATTTTTTTACATTTTTCGATAGAAAAAATTTCTCCAGCAAAGCCGGATATCTCCATAAAATGCTGGCTCGCTATCGCTCGCCAGGAAAAAATCGACACCTCCTGGATGGGGATAAATGTCTTAAAACAGTAGGCTGAATGGGGCCGAATAGATACAACCAAGACAGAAGAAAAAAACCGGTCACCTCCCTTAAACTATACCCTGTTCCAAATAAGTAGGCCAACACTCTTGAACATTAACCTCTATAACTCACAAACGACTAGAGTAATCCAGTTAATATTTCTACCATTTGGGAAGGGTCAGCCAGGGACTAGGTGTGGGATTTTACAACCCATTTGTTCTAGCCCATTTCGAGTTGCAGAGGTTAGGGTTCACGATTTCTGGTCTACTAATTTGGAACAGGGTATAGTAACATAATGTACATAATCGTAACAGCTTAGGAGGTCAACTTTATATGTCATTCTGTTACCTAAAATATTCTATGATTAGTCTAGTTTCCGATACCAGTGCAAAATATCCTTAAGGAGGTAGTGCTTGGTTTTTGGTCAATATATTGATTTATTAATTATTTCTTGAGTTTCCTCGCTAGACCTCCATCAAGCTTAGAAAAACACCCACTAGACCCTCTTTCAAGATAACACCCACTAGACCCTCTTTCAAGATAAATTCGTAAATTTTTCGATAGGCTGGTTCCTTCTAAAATTAGAGGCTCGCTATCGCTCGCCAGGAATAAATCGACACCTAAAGGGCACGAAAGGTCTTAATATTGACAACAAAATGGGGCGAAAGATCTTAAAATCGCCAAACTAATGGAAGGAACGTCTTAAAATCTCAAAACTAATATGCTAAATACGAGGGAAAAGGAGGTCCAGAAAAAGCGAGTCGTACCCCCTTGATTTGTTGCCGGGAAAAAACCCTCGTGATAGCCCCATTACAATACTATAACTTCATTCTATAGTCTATTGTTTTCCAGCTGATCGTAAATTGAATCTCTTATTAGCTGATTTCTCGATACTTAATGGAAATATATGAAACTACTATGGCTGTGTGTCGTATTAATGCCAAGTTTTCATAATTAACATCATATTTCGCTACAAAATCTACCTTATAGCTGAGTAACAAAGATAGAAACATGACAATTTATCCTCAGCTGGAAAAAATCGACTATAGTTACCTTTACTATAATCTGGTTTTACCGGCTGACGGTAAATTGCCATGTCTCGATCTTGATTTTTCGGTGGTGGATGGAATGTGATTCCAAATGAAGCCACTACTTTTAGGCTCCTCGGTGGTCTAGTGGTTATGGTGTTGGAGTGCTGCACTACTGGCCTGGGTTCGAGCCCTGGCTTGGTCATATCAGAAAAAATATTAATTACGAAGAATTTTATAGCTAAATATGGTGTTAATTACGAAAACTTGGTATTAATACGACGCAGAGACATAGTAGATTCCAATTTGTCCATTAAATATACAAAAATCAGCTGCTAAGGGATTCAATTTACCGTCAGCTGAAATAAAACCTACTATAGTACAAACTATTGTCAATATGTTGTCAGAATAGTGTGGTGGCTCAAGGGTTGCTTAGAGAAGGCCCCGTGTGAATGTGTGTTGAGGGCCGGTGGTGCTTTGGGAAGGGTAGTGCATGCAGACGGTGAGTGACGGTAAAAAACAGTGAGAGGTTAGGGAAGGTCGCTGTGTGTGTGTGTGTGAGAGGGTGAGGGAGAATGTGTGTGTGAAAGAGAGAGGGAGTGTATATGTATGTGTGTGTGAGAGAGAGAGTGAGTGTATATGTAAGAGAGAGATAGAGAGTGTATATGCATGTGTGTTTGTGTGTTCCCTCTGTCCATCTGTCTGTCTATTATTACTGACTGTCTGTTGTGCTTGTATGTCAGTCTCTCTGTGCTACATCTCTATCTGTCTGTTCTATCAATTTGTTACTCCATTCTTGTCTGTCTGTCTGGCCAGTCTGTTCCCTCTATCGCCATTTTCTGTCTGTTAAATTTTATATGATATTCCTGTCTGTTCCCGTCTGTTCAGTCTTATATGATATTCCTGTCTGTTCTTGTCTGCTGTCTTATATAATCTTCTCGTCTGTTCAGTCTTATATGATCTGCCTATATGTATATAAAGCATACATACATAACAGTTAATTGTACACAAAACAGGCATAAATAATAGTCAATTGTACATAAAATAGGCATAAATAAAAGTGACTTGTATATAAAGCAGACATAAATAACAGTGAATTGTACATAAAGCAGACATAAATAACATTGAATTGTACATAAAGCAGACATAAATAACAGTGAATTGTACATAAAGCAGACATAAATAACAGTGAATTGTACATAAAGCAGACATAAATAACAGTGAATTGTACATAAAGCAGACATAAATAACAGTGAATTGTACATAAAGCAGACATAAATAACAGTGAATTGTACATAAAAGAGGCATACATAACAGTGAATTGTATATAAAACAGACATAACTAACAGTACATTATACATAAAACAGACATAAATAAGTCAATTGTACACAAAACAGGCATAAATAACAGTAATTGTACACTAAACAGACATAGATAAGTCAATTTTACTTAAAACAGACATAAATAACAGTAAATTTTACTTAACACAGCCATAAATAACAGTCAATTGTACATAAATCAGGCATGCATAGAAGTAACTTGTATATCAAATAGGCATGACGAGAGTAAAATAGAGACATTTGAGAGGCAAAAAGAGGGACTGAGAGCCACAGGGAATGATTACGCCAATACAAAAAAATAGCAATGCAATGAAGTGAAGAGATTGGCGTGGGAGTACAGCTGATGGAAAAATAATGATAATACAAAATATAATATAAAATAATAATAATAATAATAATAATAATAATAATAATAATAATAATAATAATAATAATAATAATCGACACCTGAGTGGGCTGAAATGTCTTATAATCGCCAAAGTTTCAGGGAATAATAATAATAATAATAATAATAATGCAAATACAAATATTAATAATGATGGTGATGATGATAGGAAAATTGGTATGTCTTAAGAACAAGGTCACAATTAATATAAACACCGTATGAGGAGGAGCACTTTAATGACAACGTTTCGCATATAGCTTCATTAGGGAGATCAGAGGCAACACATTACATGGATCATTAATTATTCAATGGATATTCTATTGATCGAGTGATGTCTTTCCTTTCTCTTCTCCATCTCCTTAAGGGGAGGTATTTAGTTTGTTCCCTAGACCTCCATCAACCTTAAAATTACACCCCCTCGAGTCCCTTTCAAGATAAATTTGTACATTTTTCGGTAGAAAAATGTCCCGGCCGAAGGCCGGTTCCTCTTAAATTACAGGCTCGCTATCGCTCGCCAGGATAAAATAGACACCTGAATTGCACGAAAGGTCTTAATATGGGGTGAAAGTTCTTAAAATCGCTAAACTAATGGGGCAAACGTTTTATAATATCAAAAGCAATGGGGCTAAACATGAGGGAGAAAGGGGTCAAAAAAACAATCCTTCAAGTGGAGACCTCCCCTTAACTATATTTAGGTTGTCATTCTTCTGACCCATTCCGTTTTCTACTTTAGTGTCATATGGCCTTTCGTCGCCTGGCGCTAGGAATCTATTAATGTAATGTAATGTATTCAATGGATAATTTGACAGTCAAATATAAATGGGAAAGCGTTTTTGATGGCAGGTTTAGTGTGGAAACTAGCTTTCCTCTGGTGTGGTTGATAGATGCATGGTGACTGAATGAGGTATTGCCTGCTTGTGATGGGCTCCTCCTTCTTCCTAGTGTTCTTCTCTTTGTCTACTCTCTTCTTCAGTCTATGGTTTGGTCATCTCTCCCCATTTTGGAGGATTCCATGCTTGGCTACTGGCTGATATATTCATAGATAATGTATAATATAAAGAATAAATTAACTCGAATTTTATGCATGAAAAAAAAATACCTCCAATATTTTCAGCATAAGTGGCTTTCAACCATCTGACACGCTTGTCTTTAAATTAAGACAAATTAAAGTAATGGACATGTTTTAAACAAATATATTGCTTAAGATTAACCTACTGTACAAAGCATAAGTAGCCTAAAATAGTAAGATATGTAAATAACGAAATGGAAATGCCATGCTCCTCCTATCCTTCAATTTCCAATTCCCTTCAGTTGATGTCCCGGTCACGACGGTCTAGCCTCCTGACAATGGTGCCATAGATGATGGCCAGTCTTGTCTATTATTCACCCAAATGGTTTTCATGGGTTCGCCAGTTACTGCTCCTATCCATCGGTTCATTTTATTCACCATGTTGAGAGTGTTTTCAGATACCTCATTTTGGTTCCATGTCATCTCAACCAGTAGACCATTTCAACCAGTAGCTCTCAACCAGTGCCAAATCAACCGAGACCAACCAAACCAGTGCCAAAATATAGTACTAACCTAACCTAACCGTATTGGTTGATTTGGTACTGGTTGAGAGCTACTGGTTGAAATGGTCTACTGGTTGAGTTGACCGGTCACCCCTCATTTTACCGTTTTCGATTAGATTGATACATATTAAATATTATTTGGCATAATGATGCTTAATACAAACATGCCTTGACAGATTTCATGTATATATTTAATTTCTTTGGGAGGTGTTTGGTGTGTGGAGTGAAATTAATAAATTAGATTATATACTATTTGCTACCATTAGACAATATGACTTGAGTTCAGAGGTTATGCAAAATCATCTACTTATAATAATGCATACCCGGTATAGCACAAAATAATTGTATTATCAACATGTATAATTATCTTCGAGCTGTCCGAGAGAAGAAATAACCTAGCATTAAATTAAGGGGTGACAATAATTAATGTGAGAGCACTGGACTGAAAACTCCGATGAATATATAATGATATAAAATGCCGTACCGTACTGTTGTTGTTGTTGTTGTTGTTCCCCAAGCTGCCTGGCCGAACAGCCCCAAGGCCCCGAGCAATTCCAAGGCCATAACCGAGTGCCCCCACAGAACCCTCCCCGCCGACCACAATAAAGCCTGGGTGACCGAAGCCACTCCATGGCGGGGGGCTGAGGAGGGTGCAGAAACGCCCGGGAAACCAAAGCCCCACCCAGGGCCCTGTGCCCCTTAGCAATTATGAAGAGAAAGTTGAGGGCCAAGGGAAGAATGTGACGCTTTGGCTTCCAATCTTGGTAGATTGGGAGGTCAATCCACGGAAGAGACGCCGTCACTTGAGATCTAGAAAATATATAAGTTAAAGGAAAAGTCAGAGTAAGCTATGGGTATGGCAGAGATTGCTCAGCTCTCACTCTGATGAAGGGGGAGTCACACGGACACTATTACTGGCAACTTTTAAGGGGGTAGTGCTTAATTTTTGGTCTTCAAGATTTTTTACTTATTATATAGTTTCATTGCTAGACCTCTATCAAGCTTAAAAACATCCCCCCTTCAAGATAAATTTGTAAATTTTTCGGTAATTTTTTTTTTTTCCGCTGGAACAAACTTCCCTCCGAAATTTTAATTAGTTCTTCAGTAGAACAGTTCAAGAAGTTAGTAGATAGATTTTGAACACTGTAATGAGTGTAGTGCACTAAGCAGTCTTATTCCTTGTACGTCTCTCTCTCTCTCTCTCTCTCTCTCTCTCTCTCTCTCTCTCTCTCTCTCTCTCTCTCTCTCTCTCTCTCTCTCTCTCTCTCTCTCTCTCTCTCTCTCTCTCTCTCTCTCTCTCTCTCTCTCTCTCTCTCTCTCTCTCTCTCTCTCTCTCTCTCTCTCTCTCTCTCTCCGAAAAACAGATATAGTTGAAGCGCAACGTACACGAGTCTTCTTTTAATTAATGGGAAAAAAAGTGGAGGTGGTGAAATTGTTGATGCGAAGCGTTGTTGCGACGGGCGAACCTGGCGTTGCATATCTCATTACTCCGGATATTTTTTGGAGAGAGAGAGAGAGAGAGAGAGAGAGAGAGAGATAGAGAGATAGATAGAGAGAGAGAGAGGGGGGGGAGGGAGAGAGAGAGAGAGAGAATATACATTATTGCTATATTTTACAAACAAACAAAACACAATGTAAGAGGACAAAATATCACAAACAAAGGGAACCAAGAAAGATGGGGAGGGAGGGGGGGGAGAGGGCGTGTTTGTTTGCCAGAGAGAGAGAGAGTGAGAGTGAGT
Source organism: Paralithodes platypus (assembly GCA_032716605.1). Taxonomy (NCBI): domain Eukaryota; kingdom Metazoa; phylum Arthropoda; class Malacostraca; order Decapoda; family Lithodidae; genus Paralithodes; species Paralithodes platypus. Next base: position 39,130,624 of record CM064507.1, read on the forward strand.
TGGGGGAGGGGGTACAGGAGGGAGGAGGAAAGGATGAATGAATGAGTTCGTGGGTATGTGAGTGTGTTTGGGAAAGAGTGAAAGTGAGTGAGTTACATGGAGTTATAGAGGATAGATGGTACACTCTCCTGTAATTGAGCAAATAGTATGCACTCTCTTTTTAAATTTGTTCTATAACCTTTCAGTTTGTTCCAAGTAGAGTAGATCTTAGTGTATGAGTTTTCTTATAATTATTTAGTCCATTATTTATAGGTAGGTCAGAAATCGTGACCTCTAACCTCTGTAGCTCGAAAAGGACTAGAGCAAAATATGGGCTGTAAATTTCCACATCTATTCCCTGGCTGACTTTTTTCCTAGTTGTCTTTTATTTATATAGGTTAGTGTTCGAGATGTTTAGTCTAGCCTACCTATAATCAATGGACTATAGTGTTAACGGGAGGCAGACCGTTTGTTTGGTCTATTAATTCATTTATTCATATATTTATTTTAGTTTCCTCTCTAGACCTCCATCAAGTTTAGAAAAACACCCCCTTGACCCCCTTTCAAGATGAATTTGTATAGTTTTCGGTATAAATGTCCCGGCCGAAGGCCGGTTCCTCTTAAAATTGCAGGCTCGCTATTGCTCGCCAGGAAAAAATCGACACATAAATGGCACGAAAGGTCTTAAAATTGACAACGAAATGGGGCGAAAGGTGTTAAACTCGCCAAACTAATGGGCAGAACATCTTATAATCTCAAAACTAGTGGGGCTAAACATTAGGGAGAAGGGGGTCCAGAAAAACGGACTTCCTCCCCTTAATCCTCTCCGTCCCTTATACTTCCTCCCGTATGGCAATTATATTGACGCTGAACATCTTGAACTATGTTAATCAAGCCCATTTAGCATTTACAAAATTCAGTGAGTTAGTTTCGTTGGCTTTCCTTTAATCTAATTTATTAATTTCAGTCCCCAACACCAAACCCTTCCCAATTTAATTAAAGAAAGCTTGTGAATTAAATATAAAATATAAAATAAAAACAGGAAAAGTGGGGATTGGGCCTGAGCATATAGATAGATAGATAGATGTAAAGTGGGGATTGGGCCTGAGCATATAGATAGATAGATGTGATCCTACTTGGAGTCGATAAAAGAATACCTAAGATTCCAACTGCTCCTCGTTTTCTGGACCACCTTACGTTTAACCCCATGATTTTTTTTTTTTTTTTTTTTTTTTTTTTTTAATTATAAGGCCTGGATATGGAACGTGTTTAGGACATGAATGGTGTTCAACCTCTTCAGGATTATGGCGCGATTTTTCGCAGATTATCCTGGCTATTATTAGACGATTTTGTTCAGTTTAGGAAGAACGTGTGGGAGCGAGAGAGTTAGTTGAGATAGTCTTTACCCCTTTGACTCCTAGAGATCCTTCCTAACATGTAAAAAATCGTATGGTGATAACCAAAATAAAGGCCTCCAATACCGAGAGAGTTAAATTAAAGTAAGTATAGAGAATCCAAGATGAGCGCTGTCAATCCTTTAGAATATGTAGGTAGGATTGGAAACTAAGCTGCAAATGTCACTAGAAATTCGGATGAAAACAATTATTATATATAATTTGAAATGGTTTTATATTTCAGAACTCGTGCTGCTGAAATAAGGGGGGATGCGCGTATTGATTTCATAATTTATGTATTTTTTTTATAATTGTTTAGTCCCTCCTCCCTCTAAACCTCCATCAAGCTGAGAAAAACACCCCCAATACCCTCCTTAAAGATAAATTTGTAATTTTTTCGAAAGAAATATGTCCCGGCCTAAGGCCGGTTTCTCTTAATTTACAGGCTCGCTATCGCTCGCCAGGAAACAATTGACACCTAATTGACACGAAAAGTCCTAATATTGACAAAGAAATGGGGCGAAAAGTCTTAAAATCGTCAAACTAATTGATGAACGTCGTAAAATATATATATATACTGTATATATATATATATATATATATATATATATTTGCATACAGTAATGTATATATATATATATTGACATCAATTATATTGGCCACATATTTGGTGTGTTATCTTCAAGTTTATGAAGAAAGTCTTAATAATTATAGATCCAATTTGAAAACTTAATTTAATTATTGTGTCGAGTTGTTGATGAAATTAAGAATGAGAACGTGAATCGGAAATTAAGAATGAGAACGTGAATCGGAAATTAAGAATGAGAACGTGAATCGGAAATTAAGAATGAGAACGTGAATCGGAAATTAAGAATGAGAACGTGAATCGGAAATTAAGAATGAGAACGTGAATCGGAAATTAAGAATGAGAACGTGAATCGGAAATTAAGAATGAGAACGTGAATCGGAAATTAAGAATGAGAACGTGAATCGGAAATTACGAATGAGAACGTGAATCGGAAATTAAGAATGAGAACGTGAATCGGAAATGAGTAACGGACATTTGGCTTTACCAGGAAGGCGTGAATGAATTAATTTGATGTAATTATATGAATGCACCTGGTGTAAAATATGCATGTGAAAAAATTTAATATTACACGCTCGATGTGGGATTTCTGCTGAAGTTGGGAAAAGTGGTGGAACTAGTGAAGGCTCTCGGTATAATAGTAGGCTAAAAGTGGTGGAACTAGTGAAGGCTCTCGGTATAATAGTAGGCTAAAAGTGGTGGAACTAGTGAAGGCTCTCGGTATAATAGTAGGCTAAAAGTGGTGGAACTAGTGAAGGCTCTCGGTATAATAGTAGGCTAAAAGTGGTGGAACTAGTGAAGGCTCTCGGTATAATAGTAGGCTAAAAGTGGTGGAACTAGTGAAGGCTCTCGGTATAATAGTAGGCTAAAAGTGGTGGAACTAGTGAAGGCTCTCGGTATAATAGTAGGCTAAAAGTGGTGGAACTAGTGAAGGCTCTCGGTATAATAGTAGGCTAAAAGTGGTGGAACTAGTGAAGGCTCTCGGTATAATAGTAGGCTAAAAGTGGTGGAACTAGTGAAGGCTCTGGGTATAATAGTAGGCTAAAAGTGGTGGAACTAGTGAAGGCTCTCGGTATAATAGTAGGCTAAAAGTGGTGGAACTAGTGAAGGCTCTCGGTAATAGTAGGCTAAAAGTGGTGGAACTAGTGAAGGCTCTCGGTATAATAGTAGGCTAAAAGTGGTGGAACTAGTGAAGGCTCTCGGTATAATAGTAGGCTAAAAGGCTGGAATACTGCACAGTAATATAGGACTACTCTGCTTAAGGGGGGTCACCAGCTTTGTTTTCTCTCTTTTTCTCCTTTTCTCTCTTTCCCTGGCTTGTATCCATTCTGCCCCATTCAGCCAACTGTGTTAAGACTTTTATCCCCATCCAGGTGTCGATATCTTCCTGGCGAGCGATTGCGAGCCAGCATTGTATGGAGAAATCCGGCTTCGCCGGATACATTTTTCTATCGAAAAATTTACAAATTTAGCTTGCTTTCAAAACAAAACAAATATATATGCTGGCTCGCTACCGCTCGCCAGGAAAATATTGACACCTGGATGGGAGTAAACGTCTTAAAACAGTAGGCTGAATGGGGCCGTATGGATAAAAGCCAAAGCGAGAGGGAGAGAAAGAGTAAAAAAGGGAGGTGGGCTCCCTTAAGCATAACTCGATTCGTTAGTAATGAAACTAATGAATACATATGGTACTCCAAGGATTCGAACCGAGGATACTCACACTCAAATTCCCCGCACTAACCATTACGCTAACAAGGGATTTAAGGGTAAAATTCAAAAGCCAACTTCACAGCATTGGGTAAATAGTATTCTTCCCAAATTACATATACTATATTTCTACTATTGGGTTGTTAGGTTTTCTTGAGCGGCCATCCAGGTTAGATAACCTA
>CM064507.1:39139471-39171971 GCA_032716605.1 Paralithodes platypus
TCTCTCTCTCTCTCTCGCCAGGACAAAAAATCGACACTTAAAGGACACAAAAAGTCTTAAAGTTGACAAAGAAATGGAGCAAAAGGTCATAAAATCGCCAAACTAATCGGGTGAACGTCTTAAAATATCAAGTCGAAGGGGGCTAAAGCACAAGGGAGAATGGTGTCCAGAATTTACCCCCTACAACCCTCAAATACAAAAAAAAACAAAAAAAAACAAAAAAAAAATCAGGCATAATTGGACTGAAGGGGTTATTCGAAGTACTTTTTTATCCTCTTGACTCCTCTAAAAGGTCTGTCCAAATCTGGATAATATCGTCCAATGGTAACCAGAGTAAAATCGTCCAATGTTAATAATTTCATCATCAATAATAAAATATAAAACCCAATTGTTCTCATAAATTCTAAACCTGTATTTTATTTTAAGTATCCTCCTATCTACTTTGCGTTGGTATCATCATATATATTTTGTTCTCTCTTGGACTCTCAGCATATCTTTAAGTCTCCCAACTACTATCATTATTTTGCTCTCAACTCTTACCTCCAGCAGGGTTACCAAATGACAACACAAAATACCGCTAGATTCGTGTTCATAAGTCGCTAGAATGTAGCCAGCTAGTAAATAAATTTAAATAATCACGACAATAAGGGTACAGTCTCTAGAATATGGCTCGAAAATGTCTGAAATGTGTAGAATGTCGCAAGGAACTCGAAAATGTCTGAAATGTGTAGAATGTCGTTAGGAACTAAGTCGCTCGATGTAAAAAAAAAAAAAAAACGCTAGATTGAATTAAACACCTCTAGATCTAGCGGTAAAGTAGGTAAACTGGCAACCCCTATACCTCCTCCAGCTCTCCGGACCGTAATGAGATGCACGATGCACGTCCTCCACCAATGATGAATGCTGGACTAATTCCTAGAAATTATGGTGATGCACGGTGAAGGGAGCGTCGTTATTATCTGTTTCCATGGCTGTAATTTGCTTCTCAAGACCAATGTTATTATCTCGTTGTCTGGAGTCTATCTTTATTACCCGCGTCCCTGTTTTGATACACTGTAATGCATATATATTTTGAACCTTGTAATAAAAGACCTGAGACGGAGACTATTGTAGCCTTGGTGTACGTTTATAATGTATTCCTGCGATTATAGGGTTCTTGCTTTTATAGATTAAGTTTCTAATTATACAATAGCAAAGAATATTTAACATAATAGTTATATTTATTTGATACACTGGAACGCGTTTTCTTCTATTCCTTCGCTTCTATTGTCTTCACTTCTCTTATATTCCTTATCTTCTGTTATCTCTTCTTCTCTTCTATTCAGCTGTATCTCTCTCTCTCTCTCTCTCTCTCTCTCTCTCTCTCTCTCTCTCTCTCTCTCTCTCTCTCTCTCTCTCTCTCTCTCTCTCTCGACCCTGGTATAATGACAGGTCGAGTCTTCAGCCGAATTTGGTGCGTTGTGCGCCCAGGTTTCCCCCCAAAATTCTTGGTCATTGCATTAACGATCACGCAACCTGCCTCGGCTAAGAAGAAGACACAGAAGGAGGAGAAGGAGAAGGAAGAAGAGTATAAAAGAGGCAAGGAGGAGGAGCACCAGGAGGGGGTGGGGGGGTGGGGAAGGAGGATGAGGAGAAGGGGGACAAGTAGAAGTAAAAAGAGGGAAGGTGGAAGGGGAAGAAGAGAAATGAACCCTCAGAGCACCTGTATATCACGGAAATTGATGTTTCTTACCTAAAGGGTTTGTGTGAGAGAGAGGTAGAGGTAGGTAGGGGGGGGGGGGGGGGAACTATACATCTTCAGCCTAGCGGACATTTTATCCAAGCTGATGGTCTTGTGGTCATTTTACACCCTTTTCCCTCATGTTTAGCCCCTTTTGTACCGACGATGTCCTTTTTATTTTATTCTGGGTACTACTAATCGATTGTATTTAGTTTAGGAAGGATCTCTAGCAATTATAAGACTTCAAACTATCTCAATCAACCTTTTCAACTACCACAGATCCTTCTTAAGCTGCACAAAATGTTCTAAATATAGCTAGAATAAAATAAACTAGCAGGGGTACCCGGCGTTGCCCGGGTTTAAATTCTACTACCATAATCACCATCATCAATCACTACTACCACAATCATCACAATACTACTACTACCATAATCACCGGCCTCGACCTCCCTGTGCCTCATTAAACGGCGACCTCGATTTCGGCCGCTAAATGACCTCCGATTGTGGATCTGACCTCATCCTTACCCCCATTTTGGGGGGCTGCGAACAACTTTCGTTCCATGCACCTTTTCGATCGGAGGCCTCCTTTTGCTCCAAACGGATTTTTGTTTTTTTCATTTTGTTTTTTCAATTTCGGCCTCGAAACGACCTCCGATCGTGGCCTAGCCCCCTCTATGACCTGACCCAGGTCAATTGACACCCACATGCAAAGTTTCAGCTCCCCAGGTCCAAAACTGCGGCCGCCTATTAAGAACACACAGACAGACACACGAACTGATTTAATAATATAGATGAGAGGCCGCCGGTACAGAAGGGGTTAAGACGTTCGTTCCCGTCGTTTGGCGATTATATGACCTTTCACCCCATTTATTTGTCAATACTATAACATTTCGTGCCATTTAGGTGTCGATTTTTTTCCTGGCGATAGCGAGCCTGTAATATAGTACAAACCGGCCGGAGGACATTTGTCTATTGAAATATGTCCACATTTATATTGAAGGGGGGGGGGGGGGGTCTTGCGGATCTTTTCCTTAATCTTGATGGAGGTCTAGGGAGGAAACTAGTACAATAATATAAAGATAAATAAGCAAGTAAATAAGGGGAGGTATTTAGTTTGTTCCCTACGTTTTCATGAAGCTTAAAATTACACCCCCTAGATCCCCTTTCAAGATAAATTTGTACATTTTTCGGTAGAAAAATTTCCCGGCCGGAGGCCGGTTGCTCTTAAAATACAGGCTCGCTATAGCTCGCCAGTAAAAAATCGACACCTAAATGGCACGAAAGGTCTTAAAATTGACAGAAATGGGGCAAAATGTCTTAAAATTTCCAAACTACTAGGGCGAACGTCTTAAAATCTCAAAAGGGGGGTAATTAAACATGAGGGAGAAAGGGGTCCAGAAAAAAATCCTCCAGGTGGAAATCTCCTCTTAAGCTGATATACTGTGGGTAGGCAAGGGTGTAGGGGCTGATGGCTTTAAAATCGCCAAACTAATGGTGTGAACGTCTTAAAATCTCATAAAGAAAGGGGCTAAACATGAGGGAGAAGTAGGTCCAGAAAATCCAAATACCTCCTCTTAAATAAATATATTACACACATACTACAAACAAATATTTACACATACCTGCCACTCCCCCGATAACGGTGGCTCGAAGGTTCTGTAGACTGGAAATTTCGGGTGGCAGCAAGAAAGAAAAAAAAAACCCACACATATATATATAATCTCTACCATTTTCTGCGCCCCATATAATTTATCGGCCTCCCATTACCCGTTTTCCTTTTCCTCTTTTTTTTTTTTAACCGATTTTCCCCCATATTATTCCCTACTGTGTCCGTTTGTTACTCCCTGCGGGTTTCTTTCTTATTCTCTACTCATTGCCGTTTTCTTTTCTTATTCTCTACTCATTGCCGTTTTCTTTCTTATTCTCTACTCATTACCGTTTTCTTTTCTTTCTTATTACCGTTTTTCTTTCTACTCATTACCGTTTTCTTTTCTTTCTTATTCTCTACTCATTACCGTTTTCTTTTCTTTCTTATTCTCTACTCATTACCGTTTTCTTTTCTTTCTTATTCTCTACTCATTACCGTTTTCTTTTCTTTCTTATTCTCTACTCATTACCGTTTTTTTTCTTATTCTCTACTCATTACCGTTTTCTTTTCTTTCTTATTCTCTACTCATTACCGTTTTTTTTTCTTATTCTCTACTCATTACCGTTTTCTTTTCTTTCTTATTCTCTACTCATTACCGTTTTCTTTTCTTTCTTATTCTCTACTCATTACCGTTTTCTTTTCTTTCTTATTCTCTACTCATTACCGTTTTCTTTTCTTTCTTATTCTCTACTCATTACCGTTTTTTTTCTTATTCTCTACTCATTACCGTTTTCTTTCTTATTCTCTACTCATTACCGTTTTTTTTTCTTATTCTCTACTCATTACCGTTTTCTTTTCTTTCTTATTCTCTACTCATTACCGTTTTCTTTTCTTTCTTATTCTCTACTCATTACCGTTTTCTTTTCTTTTTTTCATACCAGAGTCTCCCCTTACATTATTTCTACTGTTGTCTGTCAGCTACTGCACGTAATATCTTCTTTCTGCTCAGCCGCTTTCTTTATATTGTTACCGACTAGCGAGTTTCGTTCTATAAGGAAGTTGGAGCCGTAGACATCGATATTAAACAGAAATACAATAATAATGTAGGTTTCTAATGGATCAAAAGTATGTTGAATTGGGTTTTATGGATTTGTAAATGTACTACAACAGTATTTTAACAGGTAATTCTGATAAATATCGATGTCTACAACTCCAACTTCCTTATAGAACGAAACTCGCAAGTGGTCAATTGCAGGTTCTTATATTTTCAATTTAGTTGCAACTCTAGTTAAGGGGAGGTATTTAGTTTGTTCCCTAGACCTCCATCAACCTTAAAATTACACCCCCTCGAGTCCCTTTCAAGATAAATTTGTACATTTTTCGGTAGAAAAATGTCCCGGCCGAAGGCCGGTTCCTCTTAAATTACAGGCTCGCTATCGCTCGCCAGGATAAAATAGACACCTGAATTGCACGAAAGGTCTTAATATGGGGTGAAAGTTCTTAAAATCGCTAAACTAATGGGGCAAACGTTTTATAATATCAAAAGCAATGGGGCTAAACATGAGGGAGAAAGGGGTCAAGAAAGAAATCCCTCAAGTGGAGATCTCCCCTTAACCTTACCTAATTTTCGGGTGGTCTTATTATATATTTATTTGTATTTATTTATTTATTATTATTTATTGTTATTTTTGTTTTTGGGGGACCACCCCTGTTTTGTGTCGTCAGTTTGGCGATGTTAAGACGTTTCACATCATTATCCTTGTAATTATAACACGCTTCACCATAATTCGGTGTCGATTTGTTTGTGGGCGAGTGATAATGAGCCGGCAAATTTTGGGAAACCGGCCGGGGAAAAAATATATATATATATATTTAGCTTGAAGGGGAGTCTGAGGAGGCGATATTTAGCTTGAAGAGCGTCTGGGAAGGCCTCCATTTAGCTTAGATTCAAAGACCGCTTCAAGCAGTTCTGCAACTAACTTATGGCAGGGTCTAAAATATAACTGCATAACAATAATTATGTCACCATATAATGCACCTTCATTGTTGACGTAATGTTGACCCCCAAAAAAAATAAAAATAAACAAAATAAATAAATAAATAAATAAATAAATAAAATTAAAATAAATAAATAAATAAATAAATAAAAACAACGAAAATAATAATAATAATAATAATAATAATAATAATAATACAAATAATTATAAAATATACGGGCGACTAAAGAAAGGCAAAAGAGGAAGATGGATAAGTATAAATGGTGTGATTCAAATTGTATTCGTTCAGTTATCAATGTTCAACCCTGAATAAAACTAAATCAATGGCATACTAATGATATTCCAGTAGACAAGACTGGTTAAGGGGGGATGGGCGTATTTATTGGTTCATTTATGTATCTATTTACTATTTTGTTAGTTTCCTCCCTAGACCTCCATCACACTTTAAAAAAAAAAAAAAACATCCCCCTTGAAGATATATTTGTGAATTTTTCGTTTGTTCCGGCCTAAGGCCGGTTCCTCCTAAATTACAGGCTCGCTATCGCTCGCCAAGAAAAATATCGACACCTAAGTGACATGAAAAGTCTTAATATCGATATAGGAAAGGAAAGAAAGGTCTTAAAATCGCCAAACTAATGTGCCGAACGTCTTAAAATCTCAAAGCTAATATGCTAAACATGAGGGAGAAGGGGGCCTGAAAAACCAGCCCATCTCCCCTTTAAGAGGAGGTTTGTGTATCCTCCCTAGACCTCCATCAACCTTTATAAGCTCCGCCCTTTGAGATCATTTTGTAAAAATGTTGGTAGAAACATTCTCCTAAATTGCTGGTTCGCTATCGCTCGCTAGGAGTAAATTGACACCTAAATGGCACGAAAGGTCCTAATATTGACAACAAAATGGGGTGAAAGATTATAAAAACGCCAAACTAATGGGCCGAACGTCTTATAATCTGAAAACTAATGGGGCTATGCATGAGGGAGAAGGGTGGCCAGACAAAACAATCCTCCCCCCTTAAAGTCGAAACACTAATGAGGTATGTTATGGTGACGTCATGCGATTGGTGGTCTTTGATTGGTCTAGCTTGTGGTATGTTATGGTGACGTCATGCTATTGGTAGTAGTCTTTGATTGGTCCAGCGTGTGGTATGTTATGGTGACGTCATGCGATTGGTGGTCTTTGATTGGTCTAGCTTGTGGTATGTTATGGTGACGTCATGCTATTGGTAGTCTTTGATTGGTCCAGCGTGTGGTATGTTATGGTGACGTCATGCGATTGGTGGTCTTTGATTGGTCTAGCTTGTGGTATGTTATGGTGACGTCATGCGATTGGTGGTCTTTGATTGGTCTAGCGTGTGGTATGTTATGGTGACGTCATGCGAGTGGTGGTCTTTGATTGGTCCAGTGTGTGGTATGTTATGGTGACATCATGCGATTGGTGGTCTTTGATTGGTCTAGCGTGTGGTATGTTATGGTGACGTCATGCGATTGGTGGTCTTTGATTGGTCTAGCGTGTGGTATGTTATGGTGACGTCATGCTATTGGTGGTCTTTGATTGGTCTAGCTTGTGGTATGTTATGGTGACGTCATGCGATTGGTGGTCTTTGATTGGTCTAGCGTGTGGTATGTTATGGTGACGTCATGCGATTGGTGGTCTTTGATTGGTCTAGCTGTGGTATGTTATGGTGACGTCATGCTATTGGTGGTCTTTGATTGGTCTAGCGTGTGGTATGTTATGGTGACGTCATGTTATTGGTGGTCTTTGATTGGTCTAGCTTGTGGCATGTTATGGTGACGTCATGCGATTGGTGGTCTTTGATTGGTCCAGCTTGTAGTTCTCTCTTTCGTGACTCCCGTGCTAAACCAATCATGTAGCCATCTATCCATTATTGTATCCACCCACACAATCACACATCTTTCTACCCACACAATCATCCATCCTTTCACTCATCCATCCACCAAGCTACCTATCCAGCTATTGATACATCCATCCATCCTCCCAACTATCCACCTACCTACCTACTTACCCACCTACCCAACCATCCATCCACCCCTGACCATCCACCTTCCCCTGACCCCTCTCCCTTACCCCCACCTCCCCCGACCCACCTTCCTCCTGATCCAACACCACCCTTCCTCATCTGCTTGCTCCCCTCATCCCCGAGCGCCATTTGTCTCCCTGAATTCCTCTCTCCCTTAATTTCCCTAGAACTCCCACCTCTCTCTATCTCTTCCCCCCCCCCCCCCTCCAGCAATTCCCGTAACCCCCCTTGTTTATCAGCCCCTACCCCCCACTCCCTGAAACATAATTGTCTCACTCTCTCCCCCCCCCCCCCTCTCTCCCGTCCCATCGCCCCCTCCCCCTTAATTCACTTCATGTCCCTGATCCTCTCACCCCGCATCCCTGACCTCCCTTTTTTATTGTCTATCCCTTTCGCCTACCTCATCTCCCTAAATCCCCCCTCCCCCTCCCTCAATCTAATTCGTTTCCCTACCCTCTCCCTCAATCCTATTCGTCTCCCTAATACCCCACCCCCCCTCCATCCATCTCCCTGCCCCCCTTACCCCTCCCCCCTCACCTTGCCCACTTCCCTGACTTAAGGCCCCAAAACCTGTACTTACAGCCCGTCGTCCGCTTCTCACCAGCCCGACTTCTGGTCCAAAACATCGCACTGTGTTTACATTTGAAGCTTAATTAGTGCCTTTATATTTCCTCCAAAATCTTAATATGGTAGAGGGATTTTGTCTATTCTGCGAAGGTTTGATATAATTTAGTAGGATAAGGTTGAGGGCATTGAAGTCTGGGAAGAGCGGAACCGAACGCAGGGATTCGGACGAGCGCAACGTTGCCATTCACATCGTCTATTATCTCAATCGTCCTTTATTCTGCGGCTGTCAGTCAAACGGGACATATTTCAATAGGCAGCGTGCAGTCGCTAATAACAGGCGCGTCCGGACAGCAAGAAGGGAATGAGAGGGGCGAGCTGGAATTTAGGAGTTTTCGCCCTTGTGCCCTCCCGTCTTTTAGAGTACCTAGGCGCCATTTCCATTTGATTTGGATACCATTTGACGATTTTATGCAGTTTGGGAGTTTTTTTTATAGTCAGAGGGCTAATAGAGACGTGTTATAGCCTCTTGAATCGTTATTCTGCCGTAGCATAGTGAAATCGTCTATGGGTGGCCAGGGGGGATTGCAAATGGCGTGAGAGTGTTGGGAGGGGGTTAGGGTCGAGAATCCCCTGCCGCCGGGTCGCCCTCTCGTGACTTTTCCCCGGCACGACTCTCCGGGCCTTTTTATGCACCATGGAGCCCTTCATGACGTATTCTGAGGGGGATGGTTATATTGTGTTATTGTTTAATGTCCATGCTTGGCCAAAACACAAAGGCTCCTTCTCCTCCTCCTTGCCCCCACTGTTCCCCCTCCACTGCTCTCACTACTCCTTTTTTTTCTTCTTACTCTTCCTCCTCCTCTACATGTTTTTTTTCTTCACAGTTTATTTTTTAGACTGAACAGCTTTTGTTCTATCCCTCCCTTCCCCCCCCCCCCCCCCATCTCCATCTCCTCCTCCTGTTCTCCTTCCCATTTTATTTCTTAGACAGTGACCTACTTTTGTCCTTCATCCTCCTCCTCCTTCTCCTCCTCCCACTCCTCCAATCCCTCTCCTTCTCTCCGTTCTCTTCCTCCTCTACTCATATCACCAGTTTATTTGTAAGACATTAAGCAGCTTTTACCCATTTATCCTTCTCGTTTTCCTGCTCCTCCTCCTCCAATCCCTCTCCTCCTCTTCCTCCTTCAATCCCTCTCCTCCTCTTCCTCCTTCAATCCCTCTCCTCCTCTTCCTCCTTCAATCCCTCGCCTCCTCCAATCCCACTCCTCCAATCCTACTCCTCCCCTTCCTCCTCCCCCTCTTCCTCCCCAGTTTATTTGTAAGACAGTGAGCAGTCCCATTGTCCGCCGCCTCACCATTATCTGAAGCCCCATTACCGCACGAACAGCCGCCGAACAACAACAACACCAACAACAACAACAACAACAACAACATGGCCATGGCACGGATCTGCTTGGGACTCCGCGGCTGTCTTGAAGGTCGAACACACTAACCCATCTTCAGACAATTTTGGGATCGACGAGTTAATCGACATCTTGAGTCATTTTGGCTTCGGTATCGGCAACTATACTCTGTTTCATTTCATCTGACGGTGAGTTGAATCCCTTAGCAGCTAATTTATCGATGCGTAATGGAAAAATATAAAGCCACTATGTCTCTGTATCATATTAAGACCAAACTTATATAATTAACACCATATTTCACTACAAAATCTTGAAAATAACGCATAAACCTGGATGAGAACTTTGTAATTTACCGTCAGTTGAAAAGAAACAGACTATATAGATTAGAGCTACGTTATGTTGAGAGTTGTATTTGTTGCTGGTATCGGCAACTAAACTGAAGATCAATTATGGAAGGTGTCTGAATTTTAATCAAACTTGTCAATTTTAAATTCAGAAGTACCCATACTAGAATTCCAGATAATAAATTGCCTCCAAGGGTACCTTTGTGATTCCGCTTAATGTTATATGGACAGTCCAGTGCTGCCAATTTACCTACTTTCCCGCTAGATCTATAGGTATTTACTTGATCTAGCGGCAAATTTAAACATCTAGCGGCATGAAATCTACCTGATATTCTGGAAATTTGAGCTATTTTAGAGTGGTATTATTTTTAACATCGTTCTTAACACCAATAACCGCCAAATTAAATTAATGAAAGCATCCCTTTGTGCAACTCTCCAACCCAAGAATGAAACGATATTTTCAGTCTTTCTTCTATTCAACAGCTGAGCTCTTGAACTCTCCCAGAATCAAGCTTTCTCTCTGCCATGGCTTAAATTGCTTCAAACTCCGTGTGTCCAGGGATTTTTGCTCGAACGTCCCTTGATTTTGGCCCTGTCACTCTTTCAACTCTGGGGGAGGCACTCGCTACAGGCAGTTCTGCCATTTGTCTCCCTCACTCACATAGAATTTATTTTTTATTTTCTCAGGCTTCGAACCTCGGACATCTCATACAGAACTTACACGTTCTAACCATTACACCACCAAGAAGGTTTAGGACACTATTTTTTTTTTATTCTCCCAGGATTCGAACCTCAGACATCTCATACAGAACTTACACGCTCTAACCATTACACCACCAAGAAGGTTTATGACACTATTTTAGCGATTTTCGGCCTTTATTTACTATCTAGCGGACTTGATGTGGTAACCCTGGGACAGTCCTTCTCCGCTATTGTTTGTCAGAGTATAGTGTTCTCCGTACGACAAGTCTGCCTTCTATTGTGGCCTTTGTGTCGGTAATGTCCAATCTGGAAGGCCGACCCCAGATAATGACATCCTTATGGCTTCTAACCTTCCTTGTTCGCCTTCCTTTATGCCCTTGATTATGCCACCTTGAGGGAGCCCACCTCGCTTTTTTTTCTCTTTCTTTCCCTCTCTTTGGCTTGTATCTATTCGGCCCCATTCAGCCTACTGTTTTAAGACGTTTATCCCCATTCAGGTGTCGATTTATTCCTGGCGAGCGATAGCGAGCCAGGATTGTATTGTATGTCTCCGGCTTCGCCGGAGACATTTGTCTATCAAAAAATTTACAAATTTAGCTTGTCAAAACAAAAATACATATATGCTGGCTCGCTACCGCTCGCCAGGAAAATATTGACACCTAGATGGGGGTAAAAGTCTTAAAACAGTAGGCTGAATGGGGCCGAATGGATACAAGCCAAAGAGAGAGGGAGAGAAAGAGAAAAACAAGCGAGGTGGGCCCCCTTTAGGTACGACTGTTTCACGTAATCTAATCATCTTTTCTTTATTGTTCCTTTCCCACCATTCTTCGTTCATAATTTGGGAACGCATTCTTACATCGGATTATCGCATTCTATCGCTTCACTTAGACTATCCGAACATATTCTTTCGCTTCACTTAGACTATCCGAACATATTCTTTCGCTTCACTTGACTATCCGAACATATTCTTTCGCTTCACTTAGACTATCCGAACATATTCTTTCGCTTCACTTGACTATCCGAACATATTCTTTCGCTTCACTTAGACTATCCGAACATATTCTTTTACTATCTCTTACTATCTCTTTTACTATCTCTTACTATCTCTTTTACTATCTCTTACTATCTCTTTTACTATCTCTTATTACAATGTTCTTACTATTTAATCGACGCCTCGCTTTTATTCCCATATAATTTGTTATCAGCCATATCCTGTTTACGTCTTCCACACCCCATATGTCTAACTTTTGATCTTTATTGTAGCTTTATTAGTTATTCTATATACTGTATACAGTAGTTATATATGTATAGTTATTTTATATATTAGTTAGTATATATCTGTAAAGCTTGAGGGTGGAAAACGTACTAGGGTATACACAGTTCTCTCTACGTTATATATATACTCACCAGAATACTATTATATGCACCACCAATTGTTTTCTTTATAGCCCCCCCCCCCCCCCCCTCTCTATCACACTTTCCACCTACTTCCCCATTGTCATCCGTCCAGAGTCCACCTTTTATAAACCAGTCTCACTAAACAATGGACACACGGGGCCGAGTCAGACCACCTGGGGGGGTTCCGGCATCTTTCATTGGCATCTTTTGTAGGTAAATTTTGTTTTGGAGATTATAATTAAAGTTTATTAGATGGCTGTGAACTATACTTTTTTTCAATCTTATTTGCGATTCCTATTCAGTCACTTAGATTATAATAATCTACCTTCAGCCTTGTTGCCGCTTCCAACACAAAAGAGCCCCGATTATAATCTACCTATTGTAGAGTTCGCCACCTGCAAGTGACACCGATGAGCGTGCCGCCCTTCGGTTTGTTGTATAAGGTTTAATCCCCTAGATAGGTTAACCAACCAAGGCTGACCAGTCCCATCCATCCGGATTATTAATAAGGTTGTTTCCCCTTGATGGGTTGCCAACCAAGGCTGACGAGTCCCATCCACCCGATAATGTTGGCAATATAAAGATGTGGCTGGAAAGATTGCCGGAAGAGCATGGGTAACAAAACAATGGGAAGTTAAACCACACAGCACAACCCGACTAAAAGGATCCTCCCCCCCCCCCCCCCACCTCCGGAAGACACCCAACCAGACGCCGTATCCGCTTTTTTCTTCCCGTCTTGGTGGGTCGTACGGCGATGACGACAATTACACTCATTTAAGGGGGTCACCGTTTTTTTTTATCTTTCTCTCCTTTTCTCTCTTTCCCTGGCTTGTATCCATTCGGCCCCTCAGCCAACTGTTTTAAGACGTTTATCCCCATCCAGGTGTCGATCGCGAGCCAGCATTGTATGGAGAAATCCGGCTTCGCCAGAGACATTTTTCTATCGAAAAAAGTACAAATTCATCTTGCTGTCAAAACAAATATATATATATATATATATATATAAATATATATATATATATATATATATATATATATATATATATATATATATATATATATATATATGCTGGCGAGCAGTATTGACACCTGGATGGGGGTAAACGTCTTAAAACAGTAGGCTGAATGGGGCCGAATGGATACAAGCCAAAGAACGAGGGAGAGAAAGAGAAAACAAGCGAGATGGGCTCCCTTAATGACAACGGGAAGAGCTACGGGCCCATCATGGGAAACTGTTGGTCCCTCCTGTGTTCAGTCAGATGTGTAGTTAATGAGGTTACCGGCAGATGGTTAACCCTTTCAATGGGCTTGCGTAACTTCCAGCTCTAACATTTAGCCAAAGCTGTCAGCCATCCGGCTAACTCAGACTAGGTATCAATCCTCGCTCAGGTCGATGAACAGTTTTTATTGAGATATAGCCGGATGTTAGCATCTCCCCTTGAGCAAAGGAGATGGGTAATGGTCTCGAGCATTACATAAGAGTTCCGAAGCGCTATTAAATCTCCTCGAAGGGGAAAGAAATTGTCTTTAATAAATTACCTGAAATTATTATTGTGTTTTTTATAAGAACCAAATTACTGTATTTTATTTGATAAAATTAGTCGTGTCGAAAAACTCGAGTTGCTACCATTTGGACTCAATCCCTGGTCTTCCATATGAAAGATCAGGGAGTCACCACTGCTCCACCATGACTTAAATGCACTTGGAACTTTGCAGCTACTATTGCACTAAGACTTTATCTTCACCAAATGATTCGGCTGAGTTCATACACATTATGTCCTAGTTCAGTAGTTGCTGCAAGCTCTTTAACCCGTTCTATACCGGTGACGTCTTTTTTTATTTCATTCATGCTACTAATAATCGATTTTATTCAGTTTAAGAAGGATCTCTATCATTTAATAGGCTCGAACTATCTCACTCAACCTTTTAACTACCACAGATCATTCCTAAGATGCATAAAATCGTCTAAATATAGCTAGAATATAATTT
The DNA here is from genome assembly GCA_032716605.1 of Paralithodes platypus. NCBI lineage: Eukaryota > Metazoa > Arthropoda > Malacostraca > Decapoda > Lithodidae > Paralithodes > Paralithodes platypus. The sequence goes on from CM064507.1 coordinate 39,153,218, forward strand.
AAAAAGTCGTCGCCGGTACAGAAGGGGTTAAGTCAGTGGTAGTGCAGTGACAAAGCCCTGGGCTCTCTTCAGAAAGTCTGGGTTTCGAATCCCATTAATAGCTTGTAGTTTGACGTGAGGAATTTCATATGATTGATACCAGAGGAGAACTATTTGACACATTCGTGGGATTTTTGAGTTTAAATCTCTGTTCATTTTCCCCATAATACACGTTCGAGGCAGTCAATGTCCTTGTTGATAAAACTGGTTAAGGGGGAGGTACTCGCTTTTTCTGAACCTTCTTCTCCCTCATGTTTAGACCCATATAGTTTTGCGATTTTAAGACATTCGTTCACTAGTTTGGCGATTTTGAAACCTATCGCCCATTACTTTGTCAATATTTAGACTTTTCGTGCCGTTTAGGTGTCGATTTGTTCCTGGCGAGCGATAGCGAGCCTGCAATTTTTTAAGGAACCGGCCTTCGGCCGGGACATTTTTCTACCGAAAAAAGTACAAATATATCTTGAAAGGGGATATAGGGGGTGTAACGAGGACACTCAACATTATAGGGGGTGTTTTTATAAGCTTGATGAAGGTGTAACGAGGACACTCAACATTATAGGGTGTGTTTTTATAAGCTTGATGAAGGTGTAACGAGGACACTCAACATTATAGGGGGTGGTTTTATAAGCTTGATGAAGGTGTAACGAGGACACTCAACATTATAGGGTGTGTTTTTATAAGCTTGATGAAGGTGTAACGAGGACACTCAACATTATAGGGGGTGTTTTTATAAGCTTGATGGAGGTGTAACGAGGACACTCAACATTAGATAAATAAATGAATAAGTAGCCTAAATAACAAGCACTAGCCCCTTAATTTCCACCCATTTATTGGATTCAATACCATGCAGCATTATTATATTTGCAACAATTAATTGCTGTTTGTTTGTTGTTGATATACGCCACTGAGTACCTCGTGAGTCATATAGGTTAGTTCTTCCGGAATCTCAGCTGGGACCGGAAGTGTTTAGGTAATGACTTGAATAATGAGAAGGCTGGGAGGAAGCATCTGAAAGGTGGTGTGTGTGTGTGTGTGTGTGTGTGGTGTGTGTGTGTGGTGTGTGTGTGTGTACTGAAGGGTAGTATGTGTGTGTGTGTGTGTGTGTGTGTGTGTATGTGTAATGAAGGGTAGTGTGTGTGTGTTTGTGTGATGAAGCTTAGTGTGCGTGTGTGACTGTGTGTGTGTGTGTTACTCAGTTACTTGTTGGTCAAGGGGAATCCACGCAATGCGAGCTAAGCTCATTATTATCGCGCCTCCTTAACTGGGAATGTATTGCGTGAAATGCATGTTAAGTGTTTTATGTACTGTTGGAATGGCTGTGGATGTGTGTGTAGTCTGTATTTTTAGCCAATTGGCGACATCGGAAACGAAGGCTTAGGGTGGATCTGTATGGTACCATTCTCACTATAGACGGTACCGTCTCGCCCGAAGGCTTAGGTAGCCATCAGCTTAGGTGAACCATATGATACCCATCTCGCCTTGTACCATTTTTGCCAACCCCAGATGGGACGTCACAACGTCGTCCACTTATTCCAGGTACCTATTTACAGCTAGGTGAACTGAGGCTAACACATGAAAGGAGACAAGCCCAATTTGTCTCCGCCCGGCCGGGGATTGAACCCCCGACCCCTCGTGTGTGAGACGAGAGCTCTACCTACTAGGCTACGGGCTGTGTGTGTGTGTGTGTGTGTGTGTGTGTGTGTATGTATTTATGTATGTATGTATGTATGTATGTATGTGTGTATGTGTATACTGGGGAGGAAGCGATGTCAATGGAGAACAATACGACCACTGTGTATAAACGTTGGTAAGGGGGGGGGGGGGGGCCGCGAGGACATGAGATTACCGATGACTTGATGAACTATAATTATTGGCAGAAGAGGAAGTGGAGTGAGGGGGAGGGGAGAAGCGGGACGTCAATGGGGAGCTTGTTTAAGGGGATATGGTTGTTTTTTCTGGACCCCCTTCTCCCTCATGTTTTGCTCCATCAGTTCTGAGATTTTAAGACGTTTGCCTCATTAGTTGGGCGATTGTATAATTCTTCGCCCCATTCTTTTGCCAATAATAAGACCTTGCAATTTTGGTGTCGTTTTTTTTCCAGGCGAGCGATAGCAAGTCTATTATAAGAGAACGCCCCCCCCCCCCCCCTCTCCTTGATTAATGACAAGTCTCTCTCTATCTCTCTCTCTCTCTCTCTCTCTCTCTCTCTCTCTCTCTCTCTCTCTCTCTCTCTCTCTCTCTCTTTCATTCTGTGGGTGTGTATGTGTCTAAATAATAATAATAGTGAGAGAGTGTGTGTGTGTGTGTGTGTATGCTGGGGGAGTAAGGGATGTCAATGAGCAAGAACCGAGACATAAATAATTAGGAAGTCCGATTAACCCTTTCAGTACCGGTAACTTTATCCTGGCTACTAGTAGACGATGTTGTCAGTTTAAAAGGGACTCCAGATATTAACAGGCTTCGAACAATCTCACTTAACCCTTTTTTACTACCACAGATCCTTCTTAAGCTGCACAAAATCGTCTAAATATAGCTAGACTAAAATATAAAAAAGGCGTCGGATGGTGTACAGTACTGATCCCTATATACACCCTGTTCCAAAGAGGTAGGCCAGGCATCCTGAACCCTAACCTCTGTAACTCCAAACAGGGATAGAGCAAATGGGCTGTACAATTCTACGCCTATTCCCTGGCTGACCCTTATAAGAATGGTAGCAATATTAGCTTCAAGATTATTCTAGTCATGAGTGAGTTATAGAGGTTAAGGGGAGGTTTTTAGTTTGTTCCCTAGACCTCCATCAAGCTTATAATTACACCCCCTAGACTTCCTTTCAAGATAAATTTGTACATTTGTCGGTAGAAAAATGTCCCTCGGTTCCTCTTAAATTACAGGTTCGCTATCGGTCGCCAGGAAAAAATCGACACCTAAATGGCAGGAAAGGTCTTAAAATTGACAGAAATGGGGCTAAAGCTCTTAAAATCGACAAACTAATGGGGCGAACGTCTTAAAATTTCAAAATCAATGGGGTTAAACATGAGGGAGAAAGGGGGTCCAGAAAAAAATCCCTTGAAGTGGAAATCTCCCCTTAATGTTCAAGGGTCTAATAAATAAACACATTGGAATTGCTGAACCTTTAAGGAGGGGGTGTTTTCTGGTCCCCCTTCTCCCTCATGTTTAGCCGCATTAGTTTTGAGGTTTTATGACGTATGATCCATCAGTTTGGCGGTTTTAAGAAGTTTCGTCCCATTTTTTCGTCAATTTTATAGCCCTTCGTTACATTTAGGTGTCGATCTTATCCTGGCGAGCGAAAATGCATTATAGTATTAGACAGTTTATTTAAACTCTAAGTAAATATATATATATATATATATATATATATATATATATATATATATATATATATATATATATATATTAGGCTAGGCTAGGTTGACTAATATAAGTGTTGCCAAATGTACGACCTCCCCATCTGGGTCCTTACACTCCCCTCGTGATCTGGGGTGTGTCGCTATATACGTTCCTTTGTGGGGCCGCGGGTTAGCCAAAGACGTAACCAAGGATAAAATTGTCTGAATGACGTGTGTATGGATCCTGGACTACGCAGCGTGAACGTAATGGCCGGAAAATGCTTCAACTTGGGTTCTCAGTCATTCTTCGGCTAAAACTGATCTCGCAATTGATGTTCGTATTATCTCCGCCAAAGGAAGCTGGTTTACTTGTTAGTTTGTCCGCTGGATTCCTTTAATTTAAATACTTAATGAACGGATGTATGCCAAACTTGGCCTGTGTCTTCATTTGGTACCAGCAGAGAAACTATTAACTTCGGGACGTCTTAGAACCTCACAACTAATGGTGTTAAACATGAGGGTGAAAGTGGTCCAGAAAAATCAAATGCCTCCCCTTAATTGGATGACACAGCTCAGTTCAACCAGTTGACCCATTTAACTGTAACCACTCTGCCCAATTTTGCCCTATTCAACCTCTAGAATCAATATTGTACCTCGGAATAGTTTGGAGGAATTCAGATGCCATGTTTGTGCCCAGGTTTACGATACAGTGCTCTAGTGTGCGCTACTTGTTGTTGTTGTTGTTATTATTATTATTATTATTATTATTATTATTATTATTATTATTATCAAACTATATCACTTTGATTGTTTTACTTGTTCTTCGATGGAATAGAGACTGAGGAAATGGGGTATACTGTTGCACAACAAGAAGGGAATGCGGCTGGTATATACTATATATATATATATATATATATATATATATATATATATATATATATATATATATATATATATATATATAATAAGGCAGTGGCCTTAATATCAGAAATATAAAGTATCTCAATTTTTGCCAATCCTATTAATATTTCTTAGCTACCACATATCGATATCTTTTTGCTTAAGCAATTATAGTAATTTACCAAGCCGTCTCTTTGTAGCCACACATTATTTTAAGGGGATAGTTGGCTGTTTGTTTGGTCTATTTATTTTGTTATTCATATAATTTTTAGTTTCCTCGCTAGATCTCCATCAAGCTTTAAAAAACACCCCCTAGACCCCCCTTCAAGATAAATTTGTATATTTTTCGGTATAAAAATATCCCGGCCGAAGGCCGATTCTTCGTAAAGATACAGGCTCGCTATCGCTCGCCAGGAAAAAATCGACACCTAAATGGCACGACAAATCTTAACATTGACAACGAAATGGGGCGAAATGTGTTAAAATCGTCAAACTAATGGGCCGAATGTCTTAAAATCTCAAAAATTAATGGGGCTTAACACGAGGGAGAAAGTGGTCCAGAAAAGCGGCCTATCACCCCTCAACACATTATGACTATGAAGCTCGGAAAGACCAGTAATGCTGCAGATTTTATATTGATTTCAGAATGACTCGACCATTCTTCAACTCTGCAACTTCCAAAACACGAATTGAATTGCGAAATGACTTTAATGACTGTTTTTTGTGCAGCCCCAAGTATATGATTAGTCTGGCAGAAATTATAGGATTATTTGAAGTGAGACTCAATCTGCCGCCTAACGGGGATGTCCCACGGAGGCTGATCTTCCTGGACTGTAGTAGTGATTAAGGGGAGACTTTTATGTATATTAATCACTTGTTATTTTCTTTTAGTTTCCTCTCTAGACCTCTAAAGCTTTAAATAATATCCCCAAGACTCTCCTTGGAGATAAATTTGTGCATTTTTCTGTAGAAAAATACATCAGCTGAAGGTTAGTTCCTCCAACCAATCAAGGCTTGTTATCGTTCGCCATGACAAAATTGACACCTAAATGGCACGAAAGAATTTAAAATCTCCAAACTAATGAGGCGAGTGTCTCAGAATCTGGAAACGACTGGGGCTAAACATGAGGGAGATGAGGGTCCATACCATCACCTTCCCCCCCCCCCCCCCTCCTTAAGGGGAGATATCCACTTGAGGAACTTTTTTCTGGACCCCTTTCTCTCTCATGTCTAGCCCCATTGCTTTTGAGATTTTAAGATGTTTGCCCCCATTAGTTTGGCGAGTTTAAGAAGTTTCACCCCATTTATGTCACTTTTAAGACCTTTCGTCCCATTTAGGTGTCGATTTTTTCTTGGCGAGCGATAGCGAGCCTGTAATTTAAGAGGAACCGGCCTTCGGCCGGGAAATTTTTCTACCGAAAAATGTACAAATTTATCTTGAAAAGGGGTCAATGGGGTGTAATTTCAAGCTTGATGGAAGTCTAGGAAACACACTAAAAACCTCCCCTTAAGACAAACCTATGGGAGTCAAGTTTCACTTACAGTAAATTAGGTTGTACCCTTGATCCCTAAAATTCTTTCCTTAACTGAGTAATATTGGCTGGTGTTTGCAAGAAGACAATAATATTGAAGGATCAAATTTGAATTCATAAGAGAACTAACATGATTTTGGCTCTCTGTTTTTCAACCTTTGAGGGACACTTGTTACAGGCAGCTTTGCCTTTTGTCTCCTTCGTACACATGGAATAGACAAAGAATACAATAAAGCCGCAGTTACACAAACGCTGTTCCATCAATTTTCTATCGGCAAGTAAGTTCCTTGCAATGTTTCGAGGTTGTTTGCATTGGCAGCTGCAATTAGACTGCTGGTAGAATATTCAAGAAGGCTTATTTATCATGTACAGTTGCCCACATTAGTTCTGTTCCTCGTCGTGATCTTATGTATGACAGGAAAATTAGTATGACTGCATTGATATTGTGGTATCTTTTAATCAGTTGACTAGTCAGATGAGTTGACCAGTGCACAAGAAACTATACACTCATCATGCCCATTATATATCTACGGAGAGGAACAGAACCTATTAAGGCAACTGTACCTTTAATTGTCGATAAAGGTTGTCTGTAAAAAAAAATCCCCCCCCCCTCTCTCTCTCTCTCTCTCTCTCTCTCTCTCTCTCTCTCTCTCTCTCTCTCTCTCTCTCTCTCTCTCTCTCTCTCTCTCTCTCTCTCTCTCTCTCTCTCTCTCTCTCTCTCTCTCTCTCTCTCTCTCTCTCTCTCTCTCTCTCTCTCTCTCTCTCTCTCTCTCTCTCTCTCCACACTCGTGACGGAGGGGAAGTGGCGACTCAGATTGCAGTTGTCATCAGTAATTGTGGAGGCATAATTTACGTTTCAGTCCTGTGTGCTGGCGCTTGACGAGTTGGGGGAGGGGGGGGGGGGGTGCTGCTGCATTGTTGGGGGGAGGGAGAGAAGGGGGGGGGGTTAAAGGGAGGAATAGAAGAGGAAGGCGAGGGGAGGAGTGGGAAGATTTTTGGGAGGAAGAAGGTTGGGGAGGGGGAGGGGGGAGTAAGAGGAGTGGGAAGATTATGGGAGGAAGAAGAGAGCCTGGGAGCTGTAGTGTTGGAGGGGACATAGATATGGGTGCGGCTAGGGGTAAAGGGAGGGAGAAGGGGAAAGAGAAGAGGAAGGCGATAGAGAGGTGTGGGAAGATGTTTGGAGGAAGAAAGGGGGGGTGGGGGAGCTTCAGTGATGGGAGGGGGAGTGAGAGAGGGGGTGGGTGGGGGAGAAGAGGGAGGAGTGGGCAGATTATGGGAGGAAAGAAGAGTTTGGGAATCAGAAGAGTAGGCTCCAATTATTACAGGCTAGCTATCGCTTTCCATTTCTTTGTCAATATTAAGACCTTTCGTGCCATTTAGGTGTGAATTTTATCCTGGCGAGCGATAGCATGCCTGTAATTTTGGATGAATCGCCCTTCGGCCGGGACATTTTTCTATCGAAAAATTTACAAATTTATCTTGCGGATGTTATTCTAAGCTTGTTGGAAGTCTAGGGAGGAAACTAGAAAAATAATACATAAATAATGACATCGACCACTAAATAGACCCTCCCCCTTAACAACTACCCGGGTATGCTCAGACACACAATCTCTGGAACTCACTAGCCTACCTTGGAGTTATGCAGGAAGATCATTGAAGAGCTAACATTCATAAGTTCATCCTTTCACTACCGGTGACGCCATTTAAGTTTATTCTTGCCATTATTAGGCAGTATTATGCAGTTTAGAAAGGGCTTCAAGAACTTATAAGGTTTCTATCTCAAATAGCCCTTTTAACCACCACATATCCTTTATAAGCTACATACAATCATTTATATAGAGCTACAATAAAATAATGACAAAAACATCACCGGTTATGAAAAGGTGAATACAGTTTCAGACCAGCTTTATAGACTTTGGGATATACGGTACAAAGTCTCTAAGATGAACAATACGTCGATATCAATAAAGCAAAATATATGTCAACGTTCAAATCAATATTTTCTAATTATTAAAGCAGATCTGGTTAATTTAAATAGTCTGCCTGCTGTACATATTAGTATCATGTTAATACAATGCAATTTACGAGTCCCAAGCAGCACCATACTTACAAGGGTTTCTTAGAAGGATTTTGTAAACACACACACACACACACGGGAGGCGGGAATTAACGAGCATGCTCACTCCCGCAAATACAACTAGTGTAATACAACTAGTGTAAGTACACACACACACACACACACACACACACCAGTTCTATAGACCCATACGAGGGTGTTCGCAACAACCTTGCTTGTAGAAGAATAAAACATTGCGAGTTGAGTCGAAGGTTCTCTACACCCATCACTTTATCACGACTCTGCTGGCAAGAAAAAATCCAAATAATGCGATTGATTATGAGAAAACCTGACTTGGAGATAATAGAAAGCTACGGAGGAAAACACTAATCTATTGGTAGTGTGAGGGTATTCGTGTTGGTGATGGTCTTAAGGGGAGGTTTCTAGTTTGTTTCCTACTCCTCCAGCAATCTTAAAATTTCACCCCCTTGACCCCCTTTCAAGATAAATTTGTACATTTTTCGGTAGAAAAATGTCCCGGCCGATTACTCTTAAATTACAGGCTCGCTATCGCTCGCCAGGATAAAATCGACACCTAAATGGCACGAAAGGTCTTAAAATTGACAGAATGGGGCGGAAATTCTTAAAAATAACCAAACTAATGGGACAAACGTCTTAAAATCTCAAAAGCAATGGGGCTAGACATGAGGGAGAAAGGGGTCAAGAAAAAAGTCCCTCAAGTGGAAATCTCCCCTTAACCCATTCAGTACCAGGAACGTGCTTTTCATTATATTCTGGAAAGTATTAGACGATTTTATTCAGCTCAGGTTGCACACTTGTTACAGGCAGCTCTGCCTTTTGTCTCATTCATACACAAGTAAACTAACAACAGATACACCGATCTTAGATAGACAGAAAGCTGGACAATAGACAGATGACACAATAGACAGTTGGACAGAAGGAATTACCCCCTCACAATCCAGCTACAGTATGTAAACACAGAGCTACAAAAGTGACTAACAATCAACCTTAGGTAAATAATAGGACCAAGAATGCGTGAAATTATGCTGTGACAAAGGGGGGTGCCATTAGCTGACTAGATGGTTAAGGGGGGATGGCCTATTTATGTCCTCATTTATGTATCTTTCTATCATTGTTTTAGTTTCCTCCCTAGACCTCTAATAAGCTTAAAAAACCACACCCCAGACCTTCTTCACGATAAATTTGTATTTTTTTTCTATCGAAAATGTCTCGGCCGAAGGCCTGTTTCTCTTAAATTACAGGCTCGCTATTGCTCGCCAGGAAAAAATCGACGCCCAAATTACACGAAAAGTCATATTGACACAAAATTGGGCGAAAAGTCTTAAAATCGCCAAACTAATATGCCGAACGTAATAACATTTGTAAACTAACGGGGCTAAGCATGAGGGAGAAGGGGGACCAGAAAAACGACTCCTCTCCCCCTAACAAAGACATAGAGAGGAAATGGTGGGTTTGTATTAGTTGGCCCTCTGAAGCTGCCGACATGTTCTATTATACTCTGTCCATTAGAGGTAGGCCAGTAAACGTAAACCCGAACCTCTGTGACTCAAAAGGGGCTAGAGCAAATGGGCTGTAAGTTTTCACACCTATTCCCTGGCTGACCCTTCCCAAATGGTAGTAATATTAGCTCGATTACTATATTCCCCGGTTGACCCTTCCCAACTGGTAGTAATATTTGCTCGAAAACTCTATTCCCTGGCTGACCCTTCCCAACTAGTAGTAATATATTATTAGCTCAATTACTCTATTCCCTGGCTGACCCTTCCAAACTAGTAGTAATATATTAGCTCAATTACTCTATTCCCTGGCTGACCCTTCCAAACTAGTAGTAATATATTAGCTCAATTACTCTATTCCCTGGCAGACCCTTCCCAACTAGTAGAAATATTAGCTTTATTACTCTATTCCCTGGCTGACCCTTCCCAACTAGTAGAAATATTAGCTCTATTACGCTATTCCTTGGCTGACCCTTCCCAACTAGTAGAAATATTAGCTCTATTACTCTATTCCCTGGCTGACCCTTCCCAACTAGTGGAAATATTTGCTAGATTACTCTAGTAGTTTATGAGTTATAGAGGTTAGTGGTTAATATGTTTGTCCTACCTATAATGAACAAGGTACAGTATATAATATAGATGGCTAACAACAAGATGGAGTGGACGTGGTGGGTTTCTATAAGCAGTTCCTCTCAAATTACTGACATGTTTTGGAAATAGTACTCACGCTTTGTACGTCTGTTATATTTTATTCTAGCTATATTTAGACGATTTTGTGTAGCTTAAGAAGGATCTGTGGTAGCATAAAGGGTCAGACTGTTAAGATAGTTCGAAGACTGTTCATTGCTTGAGGCTCTTCTTAAACTGAATAAAATCGTCTATTAGTAGCCAGTATAAAATGAAATGGGCGGAACTGGTACTGAACGGGTTGAGGGGGTGTTTTTTCTGGAACCCCTTCTCCCCTATGTGTCTGCCAATTAGTTTTTAGTGCACGCATTTGTTCTTGTTTGCGCGGCTGTTCAGAATTTATGTTGTAAATCAATTAGATGATTTAGACGAACATAGAAGACCAGTAAATAATATGTAAAATAATTATGTACTAAAAGAAAATGATATCCGGATGTAGATGTAACTAACATAAACGCAAAACAATGGTTATCTCATCACTATAGTCCAATCATTATAGTTAGGCCAAACTCTTGACCACTATCCTCTATAACTCACAAACGACTAGAGTAATCGGGCTAATGTTCTACCATTTGGAAAGAGTCATCCAGAGCATAGGTGTTTGGAATTTACAGCCCTTTTGCTCTAGCTCTTTAAGTTACAGAGGCTCTCTCTCTTCGCCGCAATGTTGCATCTCTCTCGCTATTCTACCGCTATTACAATAATCAGTCTTCTTCAGAGCTCTCTCAGTGTATACCACCTCCTCTATGTAGAGCACGTAGCACCCGTCTTGCAACACAACCCCGCCCCTACTTTGTGCAACTCTCCAACCCAAGAGTGAACGATTTTTCCTATCGTTCTTCTATTAAACAGCTGACCTCTGGAACCCTCTCCCTAAATACATCTGTCACTCATCCTGTGACTTAAATTACTTCAAACTCCGTGTCCAGGCATCTTGGCTCGTACTTGAGTTTGGCTCTGTCACTCTTTCAACTCTGGGGGAGGCACTCGTCATAGGCAGTGTTGCCTTTTGTCTATCTCATCCACGTAGAAAGAAGATTAAAATAAAATGTGAGTCACGAAAAACAATGGTTATCTCATCACCATGAGAGTATGTTTAGAGGAGTGCCCGTGCGAGGTATATACAGATCTAAGTGAGTTTGTTTATGTACCCATTAGCCAGGAATTGAAACGGATAACATTTGATAACCAGTAAAGTTATAAATCAAGTGCGTCTGGCAAGCTTGTATCCTCCCACCAGACATCGGACCAGATAGTGTTAATAAGAGTAGTTTATTCGAATAGCATTGACTAATTTGAAAAGCAACAAGGTATAGTTACACCGTTCATAAATTAGTGGGGATTCTCTCTCTCTCTCTCTCTCTCTCTCTCTCTCTCTCTCTCTCTCTCTCTCTCTCTCTCTCTCTCTCTCTCTCTCTCTCTCTCTCTCTCTCTCTCTCTCTCTCTCTCTCTCTCTCTCTCTCTCTCTCTCTCTCTCTCTCTCTCTCTCTCTTCTCTCTCTCTCTCTCTCTCTCTCTCTCTCTCTCTCTCTCTCTCTCTCATCCCAATCTGCCATTACTTGGGCTCAAGACCATAAACAGGCACAAATACAAATATGAGTTACAGCTTGGTGGGGAGATTTCTGACCTCCTCCTCCATAACTCCCCCTGACGAGGTGTGAGAGGGGGAGGGGGAGGGGGGGGGATTGGAGGAAGAGGATGAGGGAGGTAGAATATTGAGGGAGTGGGGGTTGTTGGGAAAAGAGGTAGAAAGGGAAGGAGATGTGAGAGAGTGTGTGTGAGTGAGAGTGAGATACAAACTTATATTTCTAGCTTACAATTCTAGCTGAGACACTTTAGCAAATAAAAGTATAGTCAAACGGACGGATTGACGCGGGTATCTTACAACAGCAGCATCTCTCTCTCTCTCTCTCTCTCTGCTCAAGCCTTACCAACTTGGAATTAATCCATGAAATGTTGAGTATGATAAAAGACCCATAGACATACTAGGTTTTCAAAACGTGTTTGACAGTGCCTCATCGGGTTCGTTTAAGCGGTTCTATGTGTCAGAGAGAACCATGACTTGTATCCTCGAGTGTCCCCATGATCATTCCCCTAGGCTGAACAAGAGGGTGTAATAGTGCAGACTTTAAGAGGGTGTGAAGTGGGAGAGAGGGAGAGAGGAAGTTGGTGGTATGGGAACGTCCAGGCTGGGAGTAGCACACGTGATCTATGGTGTTTTGTGGCAGGCGACACATCCTACCACCGTAACTCAAAGATCCGGGGTGGGAGAGAGATGAGAGAGAGAGAGAGAGATGAGAGAGATGAAAGATAGAGAGAGAGATGAGAGACATAGAGAGATGAGAGATATAGAGAGATGAGAGAAAGAGAGAGATGAGAGAGAGAGAGTATTAACAAAAATAGTAATCAGTTTATTTCAAGCCGGCAGCCATTGAGACTGAAAATGCACAGACTTAACTAAGATCTTATCCTAAGGGATCAACAGACTGATAACGAGGGCGCTTGCATACCCCCGAGGGAGTAGGACGTGGGCAGGAGAATATGAGGGTCCCCCGAGACCTAGTCTTCACGTCCAGGGAAAGTGTTGGAGAGAGCTTCCCCTGCTGGAGCACGATCACGTGTGTGTGTTATATGGTTACAAGGGTTAGTATTTTAAAGACCTTGTGATTCTTTCCAGTGGTATGATCTTAGTGAAAAAGAAAAAGAAAGCAATTGGGGAGTTAGTAAAATACTGTCGACTCTCTTCTTGAGCTGCTCTATTGAAGAATTATGTAAAGCGTTTGAGGTATATTTGTTCCAGGTTATATCTCCTCCATGTATACTAGTATAGGATATTATTCAAAATATTTGTAAGTTTGCTCCCACGGCCTTCGAGATAAATTTCTAAATTTTTTGGTAAAAAGTCCTAAATGCAGGCTAGCTACCGCTCGCTAAGTTAAATCGACACCTAAATGACACGAAAGGTCTTAACATTGACAAAGTAATGGGATCGAATGATCGTCAACTTCTTGAAATATCGAAACCAATGGGGCTAAACATGACGGAGACGGGGGTCCATTTATTGACCTTCATGTATTTACCTTCATATTTGTTCTTTAATTTATCTACCTTTATTTATTGATCTTCAGTTATTTACCCTCATTTACTTGATATTCATATATTTGCCTTCATTTATTTACCTTAATTTATTTACCTTCATTTATTTGACCTTCATTTATTTACCTTCATTTATTTACCTTCATTTATTTACCTTCATTTATTTACCTTTATTTATTTACCTTCATTTATTTGACCTTCATTTATTTACCTTCATTTATTTGACCTTCATTTATTTACCTTAATTTATTTACCTTCATTTATTTACCTTCATTTATTTGACCTTCATTTATTTACCTTCATTTATTTACCTTCATTTATTTGACCTTCATTTATTTACCTTCATTTATTTGACCTTTTTGTATGCGTTTGACTTGTTATAGTGCCGAGCCCTACCTGACAACGCCCAGAGGCGATCCTCCCATTGCAGTTCCTTGGATTATTTACCTTATGAATAGTTCTTCCTTTCCCTGCTGACTACACCGAGCGCTAACTCTCACTTGCAAACGTCCCTTGAGAGAGAGAGAGAGAGAGAGAGAGAGAGAGAGAGAGAGAGAGAGAGAGAGAGAGAGAGAGAGAGAGAGAGAGAGAGAGAGAGCATACCGTACTACTATTTAATGAATGGCATAACTGTAACTTTTGTTTTTCACTTATTATGAATGAATTGCGAGTGTGTTTTATTTAATTCATCAGTTGGTTAATCAGATGAGTTAACCACTGTATTAATATTAAACTACGCTGGTAACTCAACCGTGCGCATTATATTACTGTGTATAAGATCACGGGTAGGAACAGAACTTATGTGGGCAACTGTACATATTAAGACTGAAGGAGGTTTGGGTGGGCCTGTGTTAGATTGAAGGAAGTCTGGGATGACGTTTTTGGTATCCTATGGGACAAGCTACAATGCATTTCTCGGAAATGGCAAAAGCAAGCAAAATCCTCAATAATTATTAAACATAATATATAAATAACCCACAGGACGTCGGACCAGATAGTGATAAAGGGACGATCTGTATAATTTTATAGAAAAGAGGTAATCGAGAAGAAAAAACTGTCATATAATGTAAAACGTCACTAGAAAATATTGCATATTGATATATTATTCTTAAAGACAATCTATTCCAAAATTTTACCCAAATAATACGATATATATGTTTCATCTTTAGAATAAAGAATGTTTAATGTCATACGTTTTACATAATTTATTTTTTATATATTATAATTTTGTGCGACGTTTGTTGAAAATCATATTTTTTGTAGTAATGAGAACATTATTAGACACCCTGTATTGTGGTAGATAATTTCCTCCAAACACATGTTTTTCACAGATAGAAGCACGATAACAGTTTTATATTCTCTTAAACCCCTTGAGGATTATGACGCATTTTGACAGTTTATTTGGAAATTGCTAAACGATTGTATTAAGTAAAGGAGGTATTTGCATGAGTTATGAATGGAAGGTCGAGTGGATACGGTGCCCAACTTTCACAGAAATATCTGGAGTGAGTAGGTTCGAATCCAGGAGGAAGAATGTGGGTAACAGATAGCCGAGGTGATAGTGGTAAGGGGTTTATAATAAGTACCCCCTGGAATGAGAGGGATAACTATCATAGGCGAGGGAACAAAGGACTTAAGAGAAAATCCGACCCCCCCCCCCCCTCCACCTTCAAGAGAAAATCCGACCACCACCACCCTCCCCTCCCCCCCTTCTTTATCTGATGCCAAACTGGTAACGACGGTGTCACACGAGCATTTCTAGCCGAACCAATTATTTACCTCGATTCTTTGACTCCGATACACCCGCTGCAAAAAAGTGGTGGTCTGCCACGGCTAAAGACGGTTTCACACGGATGTTTTATTTTTGTTGTTTTCAACTCTGGTCTTGAAGCATCATAATTTAAAAAAAATATATAATAATAATGATAATATATACACGGTATACAGTATATATATATATATATATATATATATATATATATATATATATATATATATATATATATATATATAATATATATATATATATATATAATATATATATACCGGTATATATATATATATATATATATATTTTTTTTTTTTTGTATATGTATTTTCTGGACCTCCTTCTCCCTCAGGTTTAGCTCCATTATTGATATATTACGACGTTCGATCCATTGGTTTTGTGATATGACGATCTTTTGTGCCATTTAGGTGCCGATTTTATCATAGCGAGCGATAGCCAACCTATAATTTAGGAGAAACCGGCGTTCGGCCAGTCCATTTTTATACCGAAAAATTTACAAATTCATCTCGAAGGGGGGTCTTGGGGGTATTTTGTTAAGCTTGATGGAGGTCTTGTAAGGAAACTAGATGTAACATATAGATAGATAGATAGATAGATAGTTATATATATATATATACCGGTGTATACAGTATAATTGTACCGTTAAGGGGAGATCTCCACTTGAGGGATTTTTTTCTGGACCGCTTTCTCCCTCATGTTTAGCCCCATTGCTTTTGATATTATAAAACGTTTGCCCCATTAGTTTAGCGATTTTAAGAACTTTCACCCCATATTAAGACCTTTCGTGCAATTCAGGTGTCGATTTTATCCTGGCGAGCGATAGCGAGCCTGTAATTTAAGAGGAACCGGCCTTCGGCCAGGACATTTTTCTACCGAAAAATGTACAAATTTATCTTGAAAGGGACTCAAGGGGGTGTAATTTTAAGCTTGATGGAGGTCTAGGGAACTAACTAAATACCTCCCCTTAAATACAAATTTCTGCTCAAGGAATCTACCAAATCACACCATCTCGGCAGGTTAAGGTGCTCAAACCTGCATACACCAGACACCCCACAAGACCTTATATAAAACACTGTAAAGGTTGTATATAAGGCACCTTAAAGCTCGTACATAAGGCGCCATAAAGCTCGTATATAAGGCACCTTAAAGCTCGTACATAAGGCGCCATAAAGCTCGTATATAAGGCACCTTAAAGCTCGTACATAAGGCGCCATAAAGGTCGTACATAAGGCTCCATAAAGGTCGTACATAAGGCTCCATAAAGGTCGTACATAAGGCGCCATAAAGGTTGTATATAAGGCACCTTAAAGCTCGTACATAAGGCGCCATAAAGGTCGTACATAAGGCTCCATAAAGCTCGTACATAAGGCGCCATAAAGCTCGTACATAAGGCGCCATAAAGGTCGTACATAAGGCTCCATAAAGGTCGTACATAAGGCGCCATAAAGCTCGTACATAAGGCGCCATAAAGGTTGTATATAAGGCACCTTAAAGCTCGTACATAAGGCGCCATAAAGGTCGTACATAAGGCTCCATAAAGGTCGTACATAAGGCGCCATAAAGGTCGTACATAAGGCGCCATAAAGGTCGTACATAAGGCGCCATAAAGGTTGTATATAAGGCACCTTAAAGCTCGTACATAAGGCGCCATAAAGGTTGTACATAAGGCTCCATAAAGGTCGTACATAAGGCGCCATAAAGGTCGTACATAAGGCGCTATAAAGCTTGTACATAAGGCGCCATAAAGGTCGTACATAAGGCTCCATAAAGCTCATACATAAGGCGCCATAAAGCTCGTACATAAGGCGCCATAAAGGTCATACATAAGGCGCTATAAAGCTCGTACATAAGGCGCCATAAAGGTCGTACATAAGGCTCCATAAAGGTCGTACATAAGGCGCCATAAAGCTCGTACATAAGGCGCCATAAAGGTCGTACATAAGGCTCCATAAAGGTCGTACATAAGGCGCCATAAAGGTCGTACATAAGGCGCCATAAAGCTCGTATATAAGGCACCTTAAAGCTCGTACATAAGGCGCCATAAAGGTCGTACATAAGGCGCCATAAAGCTCGTACATAAGGCGCCATAAAGCTCGTACATAAGGCGCCATAAAGCTCGTACATAAGGCGCCATAAAGGTCGTACATAAGGTGCCATAAAAGGTATATATAAAACACTGTCAAGGTCGTATATAAAGCGCTATGAAAGGCATATACAGTATAAGGCACTGTAAAAGTCGTATATAAGACACCATAAAGGTCGTACATAAGGTGCCATAAGGTCGTACATAAGGCGCCACAAGGGTCGTACATAAGGCGCTATAAAAGGCCTGGATAAGACGCGACCTCGACCACCATTACAGGATTGGGTGGAATTTTATAACGCCGGAGACCGCATGTAAATTTACGAGTGCCCCGTAAAACCTCCCCGGGCGAATTATTCCTCTATATATCCTCACGTCGTGGGGCCCTTGTGAGTGATGCATGGAGGGAGAGAGAGAGGAGGGGTGAGGGAGAGTGGGAGTTTGTGAGAAAGAGGGGAGTAGGAATAGAGAATGAGAGAGAGAGACAGGGGGATTGGGAAGAGAGGGAGAGAGAGAGAGAGAGAATATGAGAGCCATGGCAAGAGTGAGAAAGAATATGAGAGACATGGCGAAAGAGTAAGTAAGATGCTAAAGCGGAAATTGAGTGTGTGTGTGTGTGTGTATATATATATATATATATATATATATATATATATATATATATATATATATATATATTTTTTTTTTTTTTTTTTTGTTTTTTTTTTTTTTTTAGCTAAAAAAAAAAAATGTATGTGTATATATATATGTATACACACTTACAAGGAGTTTAAAAGAATTATAAGTATCTATTACAGAGAGATAATCTAGATGAAGGCAATGTACTGTAAATTTGTCATTAATGTATAACACCCCGTGGAATGTAGGGACAGTTTTGTCTACCTTATTCTTAAGCTTCTCTACCGAAGATCTATTTACAATGTCCTAGGAAATGTTGTGTCAAGTAGAAAAGAGGTTAAATTTGGAGAAAAATATTCATACACTCGACTTCAAACTCTTCTGCTTTATCTTTCAAGTATGGCTTAGAACTGTATTCATTTTGGGACTAAACATTTTGTGATAAACTACATTGTCAAACTCATTTTGTATGCTTAATACTGTAGTAAGAGAGCATCGAAAGACATTTCACCCCATTTCTTTGTCAATATTAAGACCTTTCGTACCATTTAGATGTTGATTTTTTCCTGGCGAGCGATAGCGAGCCTGTATTTTTAGAGGAACTCAGCCGATTTTTCTACAAATTTATCTAGAAGGGGGATCTTAGGGATGTGTTTTGTTTTAATATCTCTCTCGCTCTCTCTCTCTCTCTCTCTCTCTCTCTCTCTCTCTCTCTCTCTCTCTCTCTGTTATCTCCTCATCTCCTCGTCCATTTGAGCCGCGTGCTACTCTCCTATCCCTCAACTTAGAGAGAGAGATAGAGAGAGAGAGAGGCGTGAGCGAGTGACATAGAAAGTGTGAGAGAGAGAGAGAGAGAGAGAGAGAGAGAGAGAGAGAGAGAGAGAGAGAGAGAACATACAAAAGATAATGCTGTTTCTAAATGAAAAATATAGTTATCTCTCAATGGCTTATCTTTTTAACCCTTTCTGATATCGAATGTGAAGCTTATATTTTACACTTCATAGCATTTTTTTTTACGTTGGAAAGAGTGAGGTATTTACAAAGACAGATTAGCGTCTCAGACATTT
>CM064507.1:39176971-39243777 GCA_032716605.1 Paralithodes platypus
GGGGGGGGGGGGGGCAGGTATTCTAACATTGGGGGCCTTTTATTTCATTTATGATTAAGGGAAGATTTGTATTTTTGTTCTTCATTTATTCATATATTTTTTCATATACTTTAGTTTCCTCCCAAGACCTCCATCAAACTTAAAAAATACCCCCAACACTCCCCTTCGAGAGAATGTCTAAACTTTTCGAAAAATTTACCGGCCAAAGGCCGGTTCCTGCTAAATTCCAGGCTCGCTATTGTACGCCAGGAAAAACTCGACTCCTAAATGGCATGAAAGGTCTTGAAATTGCCAAACTAATGGGGTAAATATCTTAAAATCTCAAAACTAATGGGGGCTAAACATGAGGGAGAAGGAGGTCCATATCACCCCCCCCCTCATTTAATGATGACGGAGAGCATACCATATCATGTATAACCCACACCCCTTCTCATCCGGAACTATTGTAAGGGTTTCCTAAATATAGTTGCCCAATTTAACAGTAGCCTTGAACATGGGAAGATCCTTTCTATTTATTGGAAAAGGGAGGGGAGAGTGAATCCTTTCCCAATGTTCAAGACTATCTATGTTCCTTTATATCGAGAGAAACGGGAGAAAGGATGGAAATTTGAAGTAAAGTGGTAGAAAAGAAGGAGGCTCATGAATACCTGGGTGATATTTCTGTATCCCTATTAATATGTGTGCCTTCTACAAATGCAAAAGTCACTGTGGTAATAGAAAATACTAGTAAAATTGGAAGAGAGAGAAAGACTGAGAGAGAGAGAGAGATATAAAAGAATAAGATAGAGAGAGAGACCACCTGTAAAAATGTCGGCGCCCCTGTCAGAAAAAAATAGGCACTCAGAGAGACATCTTAACTCATTTAGCCCCGGTGAAGCTCAGGCGGGCGGCAGGTTTAGGCTTTTGGGTAGAGCAGCATCGGTTACCTTTAGTTCTTCTGGTTAAGGGGGGATGGTTCACCTTTTTGCTCGATTTTGTCATGAATTTATTATTTATATTATTTTATTATTGATTATATTTTATTTATTTATTTTTTATTTGTTAGTGTCCTCCATTAGACCTCCATCAAACTTTTAAAAAA
The DNA here is from genome assembly GCA_032716605.1 of Paralithodes platypus. Lineage (NCBI taxonomy): Eukaryota > Metazoa > Arthropoda > Malacostraca > Decapoda > Lithodidae > Paralithodes > Paralithodes platypus. The sequence goes on from CM064507.1 coordinate 39,178,053, forward strand.
ACATCCACACGTATACGTGTGTGTGTGTGTGTGTGTGTGTGTGTGTAGCATATTTATTCATCATAATCAATTAAATATATGTGGCAACATTTGTATAGCCGCTAACAGGCAATGTTGTATTTGGTAATGGTATTCCAACAAGACGGACATGGCCCCCATCGTGCACAAGGAATTAAGGGGGGTCACCTGCTTGTTTTATCTTTCTCTCCTTTGCTCTCTTTCTCTGGCTTGTATCCATTCGGCACCATTCAGCCAACTGTTTTAAGACGTTTATCCCCATTCAGGTGTCTATTTCTTCCTGGCGAGCGATAGTGTGCCAGCATTGTATGGAGAAATCCGGCTTCGCCGGATACATTTTTCTATCGAAAAATTTACAAATTTAGCTTGTAAAACAAAATATATATGTATGCTGGCTCGCTACCGCTCGCCAGGAATATATTGACACCTTGATGGGGGTAAACGTCTTAAAACAGTAGGCTGAATGGGGCCGAATGGATACAAGCCAGAGAAAGAGAAAAAAGGCAGGTCACCCCCCTTAATGCTTCCGATCGTGGGAAAAGGCTTTAGAAATAATATATAAGTTGGGTTAATGCTATGTTGTAGAGCCCTGAAGGAAGTGGGTGTGCTGCAGTAAGTGGTATTAACTGTGATGGCATGCACAAACACTCACCTGGATGGCTGGATTACTGCCACAGGATTAAAACCTGCTCACCTAACCTGCTCACCTAGGCGATTTTCTTATTTTATAATTAATCAATTACCTCCGCCAGCGAAGTTGGACGAAGGTTATATTTCCGTCTACGTTTGTCTGTGTCTGCCTGTCTGTTTGTCAGTATACAAGGTACCGTATCTCACAAAGTTATTAACCGATGTTCACGGACTTTGGTGAACAGATAGGATATGCACCAAAGAAGAAGTGATTCAAATTAGCAGGCGATCCGGAGATTTTGAGGACATTTGGTGGGCAGATATGATATGCGTCAAGCAAGAAGGGATTTAATTTAGGAGGCGATCCGGATTGTATCCTGGAACCCAGATCCAGAAGAACATTTAGGCCTGTGATATTAAAGTAGCAGTCAGCAAAGGCGGAGGTATGCTCTCTACCGACTGCCCCTATAATTATTACTGTATTTATCTCCGCCAAAATGAACTAGGCTGAGATTGTGTTTGTCGTCGTGTTCTCTTTGTTCTTTGTATCAGTAGGGTTCATCAAGTGACCGGATTTAGATATATCATGATTAGTAGCTTGTTGTTCGTACTGATATAGAAACGATTAAACTATATTTATTATTTAGTGATCCACATCCCCACCCTCCGTGCCCTTAACAAGGACCCCCAAACACATAACCTTGAGAAGTTTGGATTCTATGTTTTAACGATATTAACCCATTCAGTACCGGTGACGTCCTTTTCATCATATTCTGGCAACTATTGGACGATTTTAGTCAGCTTAGGAAGGATCGGTGATAGCTAAAAGCATTCATTGAGATAATTGAGGTCCTCACCAAGCTTAATAAAATCATCTAAAGTTGCCAGAATATAATGAAAAGGACGTGAACGGTACTGAAGGGGTTAACTACGTACAGTGGGGATGTGGGGTTTGATCTCAGAAATTTATCACGTGTTATTTTCCAAACTTATTCTAAGCAATTAACGCTATTTTCGGGGAATTCATATTAGGGTTATTGTACGGTATCGCTAATAAGTTCTGTCTCACCTGTCATTACTTTTGGCTCGCTCTGTCCTATATTAATGTCTGGCAGATGTTGAATAGGGTGGGTATGTGTAGGAACACGTTTGTATATCTCACTCGAAATGAAGAAATCATGTTTAGATATTGCTGATACCAGTAATTGATCAAAATATACCTGGTGCCGAGTCATCACTTATTTAGGCGACTGTACCTATGCTATGTATAATTGACTCATGGCTGTATTAATTCGATGAGGGGTGGAAAACTTGCGCTCCATGATCTACACAATGTAATCACGGATTAACACGAATTTCGATGACTACGTGTTTTGGATGGTTACCGCCTTTTATGTTAACATTTATGTTAGGCCACTGACCCACTGCATATTATTAGCATGAGGTTGTCTCTTAAGAGTATACTTGGAATCTCTTAAGAGTATACTTGGAATCTCTTAAGAGTATACTTGGAATCTCTTAAGAGTATACTTGGAATCTCTTAAGAGTATACTTGGAATCTCTTAAGAGTATACTTGGAATCTCTTAAGAGTATACTTGGAATCTCTTAAGAGTATACTTAGAATCTCTTAAGAGTATACTTGGAATCTCTTAAGAGTATACTTGGAATCTCTTAAGAGTATACTTGGAATCTCTTAAGAGTATACTTGGAATCTCTTAAGAGTATACTTGGAATCTCTTAAGAGTATACTTGGAATCTCTTAAGAGTATACTTGGAATCTCTTAAGAGTATACTTGGAATCTCTTAAGAGTATACTTGGAATCTCTTAAGAGTATACTTGGAATCTCTTAAGAGTATACTTGGAATCTCTTAAGAGTATACTTGGAATCTCTTAAGAGTATACTTGGAATCTCTTAAGAGTATACTTGGAATATCTTAAGAGTATACTTGGAATCTCTTAAGAGTATACTTGGAATCTCTTAAGAGTATACTTAGAATCTCTTAAGAGTATACTTAGAATCTCTTAAGAGTATACTTAGAATCTCTTAAGAGTATACTTGGAATCTCTTAAGAGTATACTTAGAATCTCTTAAGAGTATACTTAGAATCTCTTAAGAGTATACTTGGAATCTCTTAAGAATATACTTGGAATCTCTTAAGAGTATACTTGGAATCTCTTAAGAGTATACTTGGAATCTCTTAAGAGTATACTTAGAATCTCTTAAGAGTATACTTGGAATCTCTTAAGAGTATACTTGGAATCTCTTAAGAGTATACTTGGAATCTCTTAAGAGTATACTTGGAATCTCTTAAGAGTATACTTGGAATCTCTTAAGAGTATACTTGGAATCTCTTAAGAGTATACTTGGAATCTCTTAAGAGTATACTTGGAATCTCTTAAGAGTATACTTAGAATCTCTTAAGAGTATACTTGGAATCTCTTAAGAGTATACTTGGAATCTCTTAAGAGTATACTTAGAATCTCTTAAGAGTATACTTAGAATCTCTTAAGAGTATACTTGGAATCTCTTAAGAGTATACTTGGAATCTCTTAAGAGTATACTTGGAATCTCTTAAGAGTATACTTGGAATCTCTTAAGAGTATACTTGGAATCTCTTAAGAGTATACTTGGAATCTCTTAAGAGTATACTTAGAAGTACACAACATTTAGTTACCAATATCCGTCCATTTAATAAATACTCAGAATTATCCCCCTAAAATCGGTATTACCCTGCATCCATTTAATACCTTTAAGGGGAAGTATTTTTGTTCTGGACCCTCTTCTCCCTCGTAATTAGCCCCATTAGTTATGAGATTTTAAGACGCGTGCCCCATTAGTTTGGCGATCCTCCATAGGTGTCGATGTTTTCCTGGCGAGCTATACCGAGCCTGTAATTTAGGAGGAACCGGTCTTTGGTCGGGACATTTTTCTTCCGAAAAAATTACAAATGTATTTCGCATGGGCGGTTTTGGTGTGTTATATATTTTAGCTTGATAGAGGTCTAGGGAGTAAACTAAGACATATGTACAATATACCGTTAATAATAAAAAACAAATAATAATAATAATATATATAAATAAGATAACGTCCGCTTAATCAAATATAATTAACTTTTGGTCAAACATAGTCGCAACCAAATGCTTCGTAGACATCTTGGGAAGGGGATTGGGGGTTCGGAGGATAGGTGGGTGGAGGAGCATAGCCTTATGGGAGGATGGGCCGGTTTTCTAGACACCCTTCCCTCTCATGTTTAGCCCCATTAGTGTTCATATTTTAGGATTTTTGCCCCATTAATTTTTCGATTTTAAGACCTTTCACCTCATTTCTTTGTCAATATTAAGACCTTTCGTGATATTTAGGTGTCGATATTTTTCATGGCAAACTATAGTGAGCCTGTAATTTTGGAAGAACCGGCCAAAGGCCGGGAAATGTTTCTACCGAAAAAAATTACAAATTAATCTAGAAGGGGGATCTAATGGATATTCTTTTCAGTTTGACGGAGGTCTAGGGAGGAGACTAATATATATATATATATATATATATATATATATATATATATATATATATATATATATATATATATATATATATATGAAATAACCGACCACAATATAAACCATCCCCCCTTTATTCTTGATAATTATTTAATGCAACACTTCTCCTATTATTTAATGCAACACTTCTCCTATTATTTAATGCAACACTGCTCCTATTATTTAATGCAACACTGCTCCTATTATTTAATGCAACACTGCTCCTATTATTTAATGCAACACTGCTCCTATTATTTAATGCATCACTGCTCCTATTGTTTAATGCAACACTGCTCCTATTATTTAATGCAACACTGCTCCTATTATTTAATGCAACACTGCTCCTATTATTTAATGCAACACTGCTCCTATTATTTAATGCAACACTGCTCCTATTATTTAATGCAACACTGCTCCTATTATTTAATGCATCACTGCTCCTATTGTTTAATGCAACACTGCTCCTATTATTTAATGCAACACTGCTCCTATTGTTTAATGCAACACTGCTCCTATTGATTCCACGAATGAAAGGGTAAATGTTCTGTATATACTGAGTAATCTCGTTTAATTTCATAACCTATATTACCATGCTCAATAACCTATATTACCATGCTCAATAACCTATATTACCATGCTCAATATAACCTATATTACCATGCTCAATAACCTATATTACCATGCTCAATAACCTATATTACCATGCTCAATAACCTATATTACCATGCTCAATAACCTATATTACCATGCTCAATATAACCTATATTACCATGCTCAATAACCTATATTACCATGCTCAATAACCTATATTACCATGCTCAATAACCTATATTACCATGCTCAATAACCTATATTACCATGCTCAATATAACCTATATTACCATGCTCAATAACCTATATTACCATGCTCAATAACCTATATTACCATGCTCAATAACCTATATTACCATGCTCAATAACCTATATTACCATGCTCAATAACCTATATTACCATGCTCAATATAACCTATATTACCATGCTCAATAACCTATATTACCATGCTCAATAACCTATATTACCATGCTCAATATAACCTATATTACCATGCTCAATAACCTATATTACCATGCTCAATATAACCTATATTATCGCTTGTATATGTTTTCTTTGGGTTATATTATTGTTGTGGTGTTGTATTGTTGTGGTGTTGTATTGTTGTGGTGTTGTATTGTTGTGGTGTTGTATTGTTGTGGTGTTGTATTGTTGTGGTGTTGTATTGTTGTGGTGTTGTATTGTTGTGGTGTTGTATTGTTGTGGTGTTGTATTGTTGTGGTGTTGTATTGTTGTGGTGTTGTATTGTTGTGGTGTTGTATTGTTGTGGTGTTGTATTTATCTATTCTTCCTTCCTTATTCTCCTTAAGGTATGTTTTGTATTTAATATATTCACCTCCTCTCTTTGTAGATGTCCAGGCGCCACATATGTTTTAATCTTTCCATATTTTCATATATTCCACTGCCTAACTTTTTCTAGCCTCTCCCCTCACTAAAAGGTTTACTTGGTGTATTCAGAAAAAAATACCCTATGAGGCGTCTTTCCTACGTTGAATAAAATGTGTCTAATGTTATCCAATATACAGTATATATAATGTTATCCCAATATACAGTATATATAATGTTATCCCAATATACAGTATATATAATGTTATCCCAATATACAGTATATATAATTTAGAAAGCTATAGTCGTAACCGAACAATGAGAACACCCACTTACATAACGCCTAGATACAAAACAAAATAGTTATCGTAACAAAAATAACACAAAATACGAAAACACCTCCCAATCTCGAATCTCCAGGGGCCTGTGTCAAAATCCCCGCAGCGTGTAAACAGATAATGGATAATACTGTAAGCACTAAACCTAAGAAAGCTAAATCGCATCTCGAGAAGAGTGAGGTCCTGACGAGATGTGATAGCTGTACAATGGTGTGTGTGTGTGTGGGGGGGGGTGGGGGGGAGGGTGGGTGGATGAGTGTTAATATAGTCTACAAAAGAAGAAACACATGGGCGATACTCAGGAACATATTATATATACAGTATATATATATATATATATATATTGTGTGTGTGTGTGTGTTTGTGAGAGAGGGAGAGGTAGGGGGGGGGGGGGGGGGTATTAGACAATCAAAGCCATCTACACTACAGAGGATAAGTAGTAACCGCTGTCCAAACAGAGAGAGAGAGAGAGTTACACAGAGTTACAAAGATAATCAGACCACACAGACCTTGCAGTCCCTACTACATGGTCCTGCCTTAATACTACTAGACAGGGACAGTTTATCTTCTCTCAGTATTCTCGGGGTCTCTTTCTCTTCTGCTCTCTCCTGGAAGGACCATATTACCAGTCTTGCTAAGACAGCCTCCCAGAAGCTGGGAGTGCTCAACCGCCTCAAGGGGTTCTTTACCCCTGCACAGCTCCTTGCTCTGTACAGGGCACAGTGCGTCCTTGTATTGAGTATTGTTCACATGTATGGGGAGGATCCTCTCACACAGCACTTCTAGACAAAGTAAAAAGGAAATCCTTTCGTATCATTAACTCCAGTCTACTTACCGACTCTCTACAACATCTCTCGCTTCGCCGCAATGTTGCATATCTCTCGCTATTCTATCGCTACTACAATAATCAAGTGTTCCTCAGAGCTCTCTCAGTGTATACCACCTCCTCTACGAAGGGTACGTAGTACCTGTCTTGCAACACAATCCCACCCCTACTCTGTGCAACTCTCCAACTCAAGAGTGAAACGATACTCCCAATCTTTCTTCTATTCAACAGCTGAACTCTTGAAATCTCTCCCTGTATCCATCTTTCCCTCATCCTATGACTTAAATTTCTTCAAACCCAGTGTGTCCAGGCATTTTGGCTCGACTGTTCCTTGATTTTGGCCCTGTCACTCTTTCAACTCTGGGGGAGGCACTCGTCACAGGTATTTTTGCCTTTTGTCTCCCTCATCCACATAGACAAAAAGATAATAGTATATACATCAAAGTAGAAGGCTCGAGAGAGAGAGAGAGAGAGAGAGAGAGAGAGAGAGAGATTGATTGATTGATTGATTGATTGATTGATTGATTGATTTGTATTGGCAATTGTGTACATACATAATATACAATAATACAGCATAATACATATATTTGAATGATTGGCATATATAGCTAGCTAAGCAAAAGCTCTATGTAGCTAGCCTTATAGACGTAAGTAAATATTTAATGCTAGGTTACACGGTTATTAAAAATATAATATATACAAAACATTACAGTATATTACCTGCTTTATCATGGAATCAGCAAGAATCAACTTAGTTCATTATTTTCAGTAGTCTTTAAGAATAGGTATGACAGTAGTTACATGAACACTACTAATGGAGAAATGAAATAGACTGGTTTACATAAAATCATCGCTATTTAGTATTGATCTAAAAGGTGTTTCTTAATAGACTTTTTGAACACAAATATAGAAACAGCATGTCTGAATGGTTCGTTAAGGGTGTTCCATAATAATTTAGCTCCCCTATAGCTAAGACAACGTTGTGCATGTGATGTTCTGCAATATGGGAGTCGTAGCAACTCCTGGGCTCCTCTGGTATTAAAGTTATGGACCATGATATGAAAATCGTCCTCCAAACACACAAGACCATTTAAAGATTTATACACAAAGTTCACTGCCTGAGCAAACAAAATATCACCTAAATTTAGTAAACCATGTTCTTTAAATATTGGACCTGTATGAACATTATAAGATTGGTAAGTCATTATAAGAAGTATTTTCTTTTGTGCCAAGAATAAAGAGTCCAGGTAAGTCTAAGTCTAAGTCTCTCTCTCTCTCTCTCTCTCTCTCTCTCTCTCTCTCTCTCTCTCTCTCTCTCTCTCTCTCTCTCTCTCTCTCTCGTATTGTTGGCAGCAAAGTAATCAGATATAACATAGTTAGATAGAAATATAAAGGTTGAATGGTAAACTTTTATTATCAATCATCAGAAATAGTAGTTATGAGCAATGAAGGACTAGAAATATCTTAAATAAGTAATACAGAAATCATTATAACAAGAAAGGAATCATAAACACTATGAAATTGCAATAGGTATCGGAAAAGCTAGAAGTGTCACAAATATTTTACAATAGTATCAATAGGCCTAAGTCTTAAATTTATACTTAACAAAGACAATAGCTTTAATAAATAGACAAAGGAAACAAAATTATATGTACCGGTATATCTAGTAATTAAATAAAAATACTAGTGTTAACGAAAAATATATATTATAAATAAAATATTACTATTGAATATTGCCGTGAAAGGGAATAATCATGTATTAAATACAGCAGAAATATCATACCTTGACTGAGAGTGAAATATAAGAAAATGAAGGATAAAATGGTTTGTTTTATTTCTGGGGAAAGGAATAAAGGAAACTAAATTATCAATCAAGCAATGGGAGCCTATGCTAGTAACGCTCGTGTTTGCACTCTCCCTCCTACTCCACTTCCAAGGATCTCTCCGTGCGAATTCCCAGGCCATGGAAGAAAACTAGACAGATAATCGGTAGAGCGCATACATCCGTCAACGCTTCCTGGTTCTTTACCATTAATATCATAGGACAACATTTTCTTCTCGATCTGAGTTCCAGGGCATGATTTGGATCGCCTCCTGAATTGAATCACTTCTTCGACGCATATCCTATCTGTCCACCAAATGTTGTGAAAATCTGTTCATAATTTATTTTATTTGCCCACCAAACTTCGTAGAACCGCAGAAGAAGGGAATAAAAACACTTTAAATAATCCACCCTAATACAGTGAAGCCCTGACCGACCTGTAAAGACTAATAATGAAGGAGATAGCCTGGAATAAAAGATGGGGGGTGGGGGGAGCTTAAGGTTTCTGCACCAGGGGACAAAGTGGCGCTGATGGGATTAGATGAAGATGTTTGCAAACCCCACGTCAGTCCGATGATGTCCACGGCTCTCAGGAGGTGCGGGAGAGGAGGGGGGAGGGAGAAGATGGAGAGAAAGGAGGGGGTAGAATGAGGAGGGGGAGAGGGGAGGGGTTAGAATGAGATGGGGGTGTTGATCTTAAGGCCGATTCACACGAGCCTGTTTTTCCGGCGTTTTTCCTGGGCAACTCGTACCTGGAATTTTATAAAGTCAAGTTTTATTAACTATTCCAGCCAAGTACATCCATCTATTCAACAGCTGAGCTCTGGAACTCTCTCCCAGAATCAGTCCTTCCCTCTTCCTATGACTTAAATTGTTTGAAACAACGTTTGTCCAGGCATTTTAGCTCGAACGTTCCTTGATTTTGGCCCTGTCACTCTTTCGACTCTGGGGGAGGCACTCGTCATTGGCAGTTCTGCCTTTTGTCTCCCTCACTCACATAACAAAAACAAACAAAAATCCCATCCCTCACCTCCCTATCTCTCAACTTCTCATTCTTTACGTCCCCCCTCTATCCCCCTCCCCTCCCCCTTCCTCGGAAGGATGGACCATAACAATAGGCCCGTCAACAATAGCCCCTCGTCCTTTTCAACCCAAGGGGAACAACTTTTTAAGCGAGGAGCAGGGGAGATAGACGGGGTGGGGGAGGGAAGAGGAGATAGTATGATGGGTGAGAGAAGGGAGACAGGGATAGGGGGACGGGAGAGAGTGTAGGAGAAGGGGGGGGGGGGGGACAAGGGGATGGGGGAAGGGAGACAGGAGGGAGGCGACGGGAGAGAGTGTAGGGGTGGGGAGAGAGAGGGAGAGAGGAGGGGGGGGGGGGGGGGGGGGGGGGGGGGGGGTAGAGGAGGGCGTGCAAGGGAGGGGGGACGGAGAGCGAGAGCAAGAGGTTGGGGGGACAGGAGGCAGAGGAAGGGGTGCAAGAGAGGGAAAGAGGACAGGGAGAGACAGAAAAAAGAGAAAGAGGGGGACAGGGGGCAGAGGAAGGGGCGCAAGAGACGGAAGGAGATGGACAGGGAGAGAGAGAGTGTAGGGGGGAGGGAGGGGGTAGGGGGCAGAGGGCAGAGGAGGGGGGCGCTCTCCTGGTGACGACGCTTCCCCGGCCGTAATTGCAGAGCCCCCCACCACCGAGGACCCACACAATGCCTGACGGAGGATACAATGTTGGTGGTGCGTGTTAATTGCCAAGGTTGTAGTTAGGGGCCGTACCTGTTTTTTTTTTTTTTATCTTTCTCTCCTTTTCTCTCTTTCTCTGACTTGTATCCATTTGGCCCCATTCAGCCACCTGTTTTAAGACGTTTATCCCCATCCAGGTGTCGAGTTCTTCCTGGCGAGCGAGAGCAAGCCTGCATTGTATAGATAAATCTGGCTTCGCCGGAGACATTTTTCTATCGAAAAAATTTACAAATTTAGCATGCTGTAAAACAAATATATATATATATGCTGGTTCGCTACCGCTCGTCAGGAAAATATTGACACCTGGATGGGAGTAAACGTCTTAAAACAGTAGACTGAATGTGGTCGAATGGATAGAAGCCAAACAGAGAGGGAGAGAAAGCTAAAAAAAGCAAGGTGGGTCCCCTTAAGTGCTGTGCCCCCCCCCCACCCCACCTCTCCATTGCGTGAGCCCTGCTATATAAAAGCTGACATTTTTCACTCGCCTTTGCAAGTGCTAATACCTTGGCTGATAGAGAGGGGGGCGGGGGGGGGGGGGGGGGGAGAGGGGGTAGGGAAGAGGAGTTACAAGGATTAATTAGTGTTTCAGAGACCTTGCGGCCCATTCCGGTCGAAGTGGAAGGAGAGAGACTGTTTAGTGCACTACATTGAGAGGAGGAGGAAGAGGAGGGAGAAATAGAGGAAGACAAGGAGGGGGGGGGGGTGGAGGAGGGGATACAAGGGAGGAAGACCAAGGAGGAGGAAGAGGTTAGGAAAGAGGAGGAAGAGGGGATAAAAGGGAGGAAGGCCAAAGAAGAGGAAGAGGAGTGGCAAGAAGGAGAGGGGGATAGAAGGGAGGAAGGTCAAGGAGAAGGAAGAGGTTAGGAAAGAGGAGGAGGGGATATTAGGGAGGAAGACCAAGGAGGAGGAAGAGGAGTGGCCAGAAGGGGAGGGGGAGGAGGATTGTTGCTTGCCTGCGTGTGCTATTCGCCAGCTCACCGTGAAGACCCGTCATTGTCATATCAGCACATCTTAGGTGGAGAAGGAAATACAGTCCCTCCTTTGGTCCCGGGTCCCTTATAAGAGTCGCTAGAAGAGAGAGAGAGAGAGAGGGAGAGTTAGTTAGTTGCGTAGGATTCTTATGGTTCTGGGAGAGAAAGTTATATTAATCCCTTGTTGATTAAGACGTTTTAACAGTATATTCAGGCTATCATTAGACGAATTTATATAGCTTTGGAAGGCCCTCTACTTATAGATATAGACCCCTCTGCATAGGGGGGGGGGGGGAAGTTATATTCAGCCCTTCTTGATTTTGCCGCGTTTTATCAGTTTGTTCTGGCTATTATTAAACGATTTTATTCAGCTTTGCATGGCCCTGTTGATATCAAAGGTATAATTTTTATTTCAACCCCCTGACTTCCAAAAATCCTTCTTAAATGAATAAAATCGTCTCATAACAGCCAGAATAATCTGTTAAAAATGCGTCACCATATACTGAGAGGGTTAACTCTTCACTGCGATAGCGCCAGTTCCATTTTAGCCTTGGTAATGGTAGACTATTTTAATGTACTTAAGAATGCCCTCTAGGAATCAAATGAACACGAATTATCTCCATTACACCAGGCTAGAGCCTGAATTAAGTCGCCTAATGATAGTCAGAATATTGTGAAGACAGGCATACTCTTACTGAAAGGGTTAATTGGGGTTTCAGAAAGACAAAAAAAAAAAAAAAAAACCACACTGGTGCTGTAAACGTCAGAGGAATGTTTGGGGCAGATAATTAAGAGGTGTACGTTACATTTATAAATATCAAGGAGGGGGAGAAACACGATAGCTGGAGTCCAAAGAAGTGCCGTTTGGTTTTTACTAATTTAGAAGGAACCTTTGGTGGGATTAAAGGTTGTAACGTAATGTGCAATGGGCAAGAAGTGGATAAAGCAAACAGCTGTACCGAATTAAGGGGAGACAGACCGTTTTTCTGGACCCCCTTCTCCCTAATGTTAGCCCCACTAGTTTTGAGATTTTAAGACGTTGGTTCCATTAGTTTTGGGATTTTATGAACTTTCACCTCATTTCTTTGTCAATATTAGGACCCTTCGTGCCATGTAGGTGTCGATTGTTTCCTGGCGAGCGATAGCGAGCCTGTAATTTTAGAAGGAATCGGCCTTTGGCCGGGACATTTTTCTATCGAAAAATGTACAAATCTATCTTGAAGGGGGGTATAGGGGGTGTTTTTCTAAGCTTGATGGAGGTCTAGGGAGGAAACTAAAAGCATATATGAATAAATGAATTAATAGACCAAACAAACAGCCACTGTTCCCTTAAGATAGGATACCCGATAGTGGCTTTGGGAGTTGTGCAGGAGAGGAAGAACTTCAGGGGGATGGTTCACTTCAGGGGGGATGGTTCACTTCAGGGGGATGGTTCACTTCAGGGGGATGGTTCACTTCAGGGGGGATGGTTCACTTTTTGGCCGATTTTTGCATGTATTCATTAGTTTTCTAGTTTCCTCCCTAGACCTCCATCAAATAAAAAAAAAAAAAAACATCCATTAGATCCCCCTTCTAGATTAATTTGTTCATTTTTCGGTAGAAAAATTTTCCGGCCGAAGGCCGGTTCTTCCTACATTACAGGCTCACTATCGTTCGCCAGGGAAACAATCAACACCTAAATAGCACGAAAGGTCTAAATATTGACGGAAAAATGCGGCGAAAGGTCTTAAAATCGACTAACTAATGGGGCAAACATCTTAACATCTGAAAACTAATGGGGCTAAACATGAGGAAGAAAGTGGTCTAGAAAACCAGCCCATCCCCCCTTAGGGAAGGGAGGGTCTGTCTCAGGGAAAAGTGCAAAAGGAAGGGTACACAAAAACAAGACAGTGGGGTGGCTGATCCAGACAATAATAGTGTGTGAGTAATGTACATATCCTTTATACTGCTTGTTTGGATAGGGAGATTCGGTGAGTGCTGATGAATGGAAGAGAAAACTAGACGAGCTTGAAGCGCTTATGAGGACAACACAAAGATTCATAGGAGTCTGTGGGAGGGGGGGGGGGGGGGTATGGAGGGGAAAGGTGGGGATATGGCCTGGGAGGGGGAAGATGGGGTTACGGAGGAGGAAGGTGGGAGGCATAGAGGAGAGGGCAGGTGGGAGGTATGTAAGAGAGGGAAGATGGAGGAGTGTGTGTAAGGGGAAGGTGGGGGTATGGAGGGGAAACTTAGGGGGTATGTAGGAGAGTACAATTATAGGATGAGTTAGGGTGTGTGAAGAAGTGTGTGTGTGTGTGTGTGAGGTGGGGGGGGGGTTATAAAGGACTGAAAGATAGTGAGAAGGAGCAGGTGTATAAACAGGTGAGGGTTGCACGTAAGACATCAGGGGGCGGTGGAGAGGGGGGAGGGGCACGACAGGGGCTAGTAGTCGTCGGGGTTCTGGGGGGGGGGGATAAAATTGGCGCTCTAGCCCGCAGCATGCTACCTACCTAGCCAGCTCCATATGAGGGTTCGTACTGTAATATCAGAGGCACACAGATTGCCACCTCCCCACGCCTATAACGTACAGCAAACTACGAGGTCTTTGACACGTAATGTTCCCTACCCCGTCTTTACACTACCACACGGGTTTAAGCTCAACCCCTGTAGTACGGTGGCGTCTTTTTATTTTTATACTGGATAACATTAGACGATTTTACTTAACTTTGGAGCACTTATAGGGATTAAATTGGTCTCACACTCCTCAATCACCCTTCCGACTCCTACAATTTATCTCTAAACTGGAGAAAACAGCCTAATGATAACCTGAAAAACGAAAAAAAGACAAGTTCCTATCGTACTTCTGTAAAGGGATTTAAGCTTAAGTCGCCGAAAGACACGTCATCCTAAAAAGTGCGAGTTTGGACAGCCGGGGAACGCAAGTCTGACGCCCGATGATAGCAATTTGTAAGGGTCCCGGGTTGGCTTGTATCCATTCGGCCCCATTCAGCCAACTGTTTTAAGACGTTTATCCCCATCCAGGTATATATATATATATTTTTGTTTTGACAGCAAGCTAAATTTGTAAATTTTTCGATAGAATAATGTCTCCGGCGAAGCCGGATTTCTCCATACAATGCTGGCTCGCTATCGCTCGCCAGGAAGAAATTTACACCTGGATGGGGATAAACGTCTTGAAATAGTTGGCTGAATGGGGCTGAATGGATACAAGCCAGAGAAAGAGAGAAAAGGAGAGAAAGATAAAACAAAAGCCGGTGACCCCCCTTAAGTTGCCGAAAGACGGGGAACACAAGTCTGACGCCCGATGATAGCAATTTGTGAGGGTCCCGGGTTGGCGACTGTGTTTTGCCTCTCCCTAAGCTGTTCAGCCCCTTCTGTACCGGCGACGTCCTTTGTAATATATTCTGGCCACTATTAGACTATTGTATTCAGTTTCAAAAGAGCCACCAGCAATTACCAGGCTACGAACTATCTCACTTGACCCATTTTTCTACCACAGATCCTTCATAAACTACTAAAAATCCTCTAAATACAGTATAGCTAGAATATAATGAAAAAAGAAAAAAGAAAACGACGCTGGTACCGAAAGGGATAGGGACGATTCACACCAGCCATTTTCCCAGCTACTTTCTTTTTGTCAACTCGAATCTAACAGCCTCTGCATTCTAGTCTGTTCATTATGACGAGTGTAGGAATTCCCGACTCGTAAATTCTCATAACTCAAAAATTGCTTAATCAATCGAACTGATATTTCTGTCATTTGGAAAGAGTCAGTAAATAGGTGCGGCCAGAAATGTTGCCAACAATGAGTTGCCATTCAAAATTCGGTGTACAAAGTTACAGAGGATAGAGGTCATGATTCCTTGCCTACTTACAGCGAATAGACTATAGTGGGGCGAAGTGAGGGAGAAACCATATAAAACCACCCTCGATAAAGATAGAGATAATACAACTGTGGTAATCTGTATGTTAAGGGGGCCCACCTCGCTTGTTTTTCTCTCTCTCTCCCTCTCTCTTTGGTTTCAATCCAACCGGCCCCATTCAGCCTACTGTTTTAAGACGTTTACCATCATCCAGGTGTCAATATTTTCCTGGCGAGCGGTAGCGAGCCAGCTTATATATATTTTTGTTTTGACAGCAAGCTAAATTTGTAAATTTTTCGATAGAAAAATGTCTCCGGCGAAGCCGGGTTTGTCCATACAATGCTGGCTCGCTATCGCTCGCCAGGAAGATATCGACACCTGGATGGGGATAAACGTCTTAATACAGTTAGCTGAATGGGGCCGAATGGATACAAGTCAGGGAAAGAGAGAAAAGGAGATAAAGATAAACAAAGTAGGTGACCCCCTTAAGGTATGTGTCTCAGCAGGTATGGTTTATATTATCAGCTGATCATGAAATATACTTTGTGTCAGGTTAACCCCTTCAGTACCAGTGACGTCCTTTTCACTATCTCCTGGCAACTATTGGATGATTATATTCAGCTTTGGAAGAATGTCTTATCAATTAAAAGGCCACAGAGTATCTCAATTATATCTTTTATCTACCATATATCTTTTATCTACCATATATCTTTTATCTACCATATATCTTTTATCTACCATATATCTTTTATCTACCATATATCTTTTATCTACCATATATCTTTTATCTACCATATATCTTTATCTACCATATATTCTTTTATCTACCATATATTCTTTTATCTACCATATATTCTTCCTAAGCTTCATCTTATTCTGGCTACTATTAACCCCTTCTGTACCGACCCGCCCATTTACAGCTTAAAAAGGGCCTCCACTATAAACAGGCTTCAAACTATCTCACCTAACTCTTTTTACTACCACAGATCCTTCTTAAACTGCATTTAATCGTCTAAATATAGCTAAAATAAAATTAAAAAGGTTGTCGCCGGTATAGAAAGGGTTAACCGATTTTCAGGACTCCAAGGGGTAAATACGATTTTAATAAACCCTCTGGATAACACAGGTCCTTCTAAAACTGCATATAATCTTCTAATCTCAGCCAGGATCAAAGGCAAAAAGGTGACATCGCGCTGAAGGGGTTTAAACACAATCTATCAGCTATCTATCAAAGTTTTAGATGAACTTAACCCTTTCAAGATCCGATTACGCATTTCTTGTATGTTTTTTGGGCTATTATTTGACGATTTTATTCGGATTGGGAAAGATATGTGGAAATCAGAGGGTTGAATGAGATAGTCTTTACCATTATATTTCCCACATATCCTTCCTTGACTGTATAAAATCGTCTAGTGATAGCCAGAGTTAACTGTCACAATGCGTCATAATCTTCAAAGGGTTAAGAATATGACCAGTGATAATATAATATAATACAGTGATGGATATAATACCCAAATTCGTAGGTAAACTCCTCGTTCAAAAATCGCAGGCAGAGGTTTTATTATTTTATAGTTGGTGCAAAAGAACCGTTTTCTATGACGTTCGTGAATTAATAGAAAACTGTCATAGAAAGGGTACCTAAAATAATTTATCCGATAGTTCACATCGTGGTCAGTTATACTTATGATTATAGCCAACCACTTTCACTGCAGTTGGTTCGTTTATATATAACAATTTGTATTCTGGATGACTTCATTTAGGCCTCTATGTTTTTATTAACCTCTTATGTACCGGCGACGTCTATTTAATTGTATTTCCTAGCTATATTGCGACGATTTTATGCAGTTTAAGCGGGATATCTATTGGTAAAAATGGTTAAGTGAGATAGTTCAAAGCCTGGTAATTGTTGGAGGCCTTTTTAAAACTGAATAGGATCATGTAATAGCCAGAGTAGAATTAAAAGTATGGCACCGACACTGAAAGGGTTAATCTGTAGTTAAAATGAGATCAACCACTCTGTACATTATCTTTCCTCCCTACTTCTATATCACCATTCCTACTTGCCTTCTCATTCCTATCCTTGTTGTCTGTCCTGGGAATAGTACTGTACAGCCCCCCCCCCCCCTCCCCCTCCTCTACTATTATTAATCCCTTCTTCCTTATTATCTTACCTTAAAAAGTCTATACATTAGTATCAATTTAATAGTATATTGTATACAGTAGATTTCGCTGCACGTGTTTTTACTGTACATTATATATATATATATATATATATATATATATATATATATATATATATATATATATATATATATATATATATTATATATTTTTTTTTTTTTTTTTTTTTTTTTTTTATATATATATACTCTCAGCCTGGCTCGAACCACCGACAGTCAGGACGATTGTTCATGCTTTAACCAGCTCTACCACGGCGTGATAAGAGGTATATTTATAACCTTTTCCTATATATATATTAAAGAGAAGGGAAATCCTACTTGGAGAATGTATTTCAATTCACACACAAGTCTTAGGATCTATATTCCAGGATACCATACAGGGATTTTTACAAGTACCCAAACACAACTCGGGCTGAGATATATTGCCATTAATTATACCCCAACTTTGGTTAAAATTAATGTTATCAATTTCACCCCGAGTTTCGTGGTGGTACTTGTAAATATCCCTATATGGTATCCTGAAATGTGGATCCTACGACTTGTGTATGAATTGAAACACACTCTCCAAGTAGGATTTCCCTTATATTGATAGACATAGGAAAAGGTTAGCCTATGTATCCTTAATCACGCCGTGGTAGAGTTGGTTAAAGCATGGGCAATCGTCCTAACTGTAGGTGGTTCGAGCCCGGCTGAGAGTATAACAAAACATTTAGTAGCTCACGTGTATTTGTGAGATATACTTAATATGTATATAAATATATCTTATATAATGGCATTATACAACTATATACTGTATATATGCCGTATAATAATGACAGTATACAAATATGTACAGTATATGTGTACAGAGTGTACACTATATATGCATTGTATTGTTCCGTATGTGTACACATAGTTTTGTCTACGAATATGAATCTAGATAGGCATTTGTTTATCAATCCATATTATACTTACTTGGATGTCTACTGTTTATCTGCATAGTATGTCTAGGTCGTACTGTATGTTTGATTTATATATTTTTATTTTTGTATGTGTATGAAGGAGACAAAAGGCAAAACTTCCAGCAACAAGTGCCCCCCCCCCCCCCCCCCCAAGGTTGAAAGAGTGATAGAGAGCCAAAATCAAGGTACGTTGGAGGTAATTTAGGTGTCTTGGAAAGAAGTGTGGTGTGCTCGTTAAGTGTAGTGAACTGAATAGGAGGAGGAGGTGTTTGTTAGAGTTAGCTGGATTACTCTCTGTGTAGGTGAGGCACAAATAGAAACAGTGGGGGAAGCCAGGCAAATGAAAGACTAGTTCCAGCAACTCCTTATCATATGTATATCAATAATATTCCCCTAACGTGTTATTCGCCAGGCAGGACAAATTAAAAACATCATCTTACGGCATTTCTTTTATTTAGCAAATGTTAAAATCTCATAGGGTTCATATCATCAACTATGGGGGGTTATTAGGGAGATATAATGGGTCATGGGTGGAGGGGGTCAACATTATAGTATTATTATTATTTATTATTATTGTTATTATTAGTATTATTTTCATTTCCTATCGTGGATGTGTCGCTTTCCAGTGCCCGACCACACCCGCGTCCAACAGAATTTGATTGTAAAATTTGATTCTCACAGGTTTTCAGAACAGAATGCCCGCGCCAATGATGAACAGGCAGACAGGCAGACAGGCAGACACAGACAGACACACACACACAGAGACATCCTGAACACACCTCTTACCGGTATTCTTTTATTATAGGTCCGTCTTGCGGTTTGGTTTTCGTTCTAGTTTTGTGTTGCCATTTACCACGCCCACTTGCTCCGAGATAGATAGTTATAGTCTGTATCTTTTCAACTGATGGTAAATTGCAAAGTTCCCATCATGATTTCTCAGTTATTTTGAAGATTTAGTAAGAACATAAGAACGTAAGAAAAATGGAAATCGGCAGAAGGCATATTGGCCCATATAGGAGGCAGACCTCTTCTTCCCTACATCCCTATCTGTTCTTTCCCTAAAGTATTTCCCACTACAACATTAGTGAAACATGGTGTTAATTATATAAACTTGGTCTTAAAATGATGCAGAGACATAGTAGTTTCATATTTAACCATTAAGTATCGAGAAATTAGCTGCTAAGGGATTCAATTTATCATCAGCTGCAAAGAAACAGAGTATATTTGGTTAGCTAGTTTTGGGAGACTTGGGTTTAGAACTTTAGATTCTTGGGGTTGGGTTGTAGTTTGCTAAGTACAATCTGAAGTTACAGATAAATTATGTTCCCTATATCTGCCTAACTCTACTTAACTATATATCTAACCATCTATCTTTCTACACCTAGCATATATATCTATATCTATCTAATGTCATTGACAAACCCATAAACAAATAGTATTTTCACAATCGAGCAGTCCTCAGTTACTTAGCAGTCTCCAACCCAACAGAAAATTATCTGCTATTATTATTATCCCACTAACAATACTGAGCAAGGGACTGGCTCTTATCAAGGCTATCTATAGGTAGAATTTGTCCCAACCTCTTGCCATTAGCCGCCATGTTGCACACCTTACGTGGACTGTACACCCGCCATTACGTCCACCTGGTACCGTTAAGATGTGTGAAGATATGTTTACTAATATATATATAAGCTACTCTATACCCTGTCCATTATAGGTAGGCCAGATATCCCGACCCCAACCTCCCATTACTCAAAAGGGATATTAGTAATTAAGGGGGCAGGTACTCGCTTTTTCTGGACTCCCCCCCCCCCCCCCCCCTTCTCCCTCATGTTTAGACCCATTAGTTTTGCGATTTTAAGACGTTCGTTCACTAGTTTGGCGATTTTTTAGACCTTACGCCCCATTACTTTGTCAATGTTAAGAGCTTTCGTACCGTTTAGGTGTCAATTTTTTCTTGGCGAACGATAGCGAGCCTGTAATTTCTTGAGGTACCAGCCTTCGACCGTGACATTTTTCTACCGAAAAATTTACAAATATATCTTGAAAGGGGGTATAGGGGGTGTTTTTAAAGCCTAATGGAGGTCTAGCGAGGGGGAAAAAAACACACACACAAAACAAAAACACTAGCTCCTTAAGCTTGTTATTTCTACCGTTTGGAAAGAGCCAACCAGTAACTAGGTGTGGGAAAATGACAGCCCATTTGCTCCAGCCCTTCCTGAGTTTCATTACAAGAGGTTAAGGTTTATAGTTATCTGACCTAATTGTAGTGAACAGCGTGTAAACATATTTATATTATACAGTATATATCACCGTACCAGTTGGAACTCTTGACGGGTTTACACAATGTAGGTGTACAGTTCCACCTTTACAAATTCATCTCTAATTGCTTGCTTTGGTTTAAGATCAAATAGGCCTACACCTCAATCAAACTGAACACAGATTGAATGTAAAGTGATAAAGCATGTTTGCCTAGCTCGTCAAATCAAGAAAATAGAGTAAATTTTGCTTTAAAGTTACCCAAATTGACTTTTTCGAACCAAGGGGGTTCCAAATTATTAAAACCTTCTTTTTATAAGAGAGATAACTAAAGTTGAAATTATGGCCAACTGTACAATCTGCACATTAACTCCTTGACGATCTAAGACACATTTGTTCATTATATTTTGGCCATCAGTAGACGATTTTATGCAATTTAGGAAGGATATCTAGGAATTAAAGGGGTTAATACTGTCTCGGTTAACTCTTTAGCTTCCACAAGTTCACTCAAAGCTGTATAAAATCGTCTAATGAGAGCCAGAATCAACTGTCAAAACGCGTCATGATCCTCAAAGGTTTAATAGAAGGCAGGCTAATCCCAAGACCAGGTACACAACATTGCAATTATGAAAACCTAACCCTTTCAGTCTTCGAAAGGGTTAACATATTTATCTCTTTGCATACTTCTTTGTGGCATAGGAAGGGCAAGGATATTCGAAACATGTGAGGGAATGAGCTAATTGAATCTTTGTTCAGCCACGGTCTCCTACTAACACACAAGCACAGAGGATTGAGAAAGCAGTGGGATTATCTGTTATTGTGTAAGGTGAGAATGATGTTAGATGAAGCAGAAGTGATCAGTACATAGGCTTATAAAATTAGAAGTGATCAGTACATAGGCTTGTATAATTAGGAGTGATCAGTACTTAGGCTTTTATAATTAAGAATGATCAGTACATAGGCATTTAATAATTAGTACTTAGGCTTTTATGATTAGGAGTGATCAGTACATTTGCTTTTATAATTAGGAGTGATCAGTACATAGGCTTTTATAATTAGGAAGGATATGATGAAGGGTGATCAGTACATATGCTGCTATAATTTGGACTGGTCAGTACATATGCCTTTATAATTGGGAGTGATCAGTGCATATGCTTTTATAGTTTGGAGTGATCAGTACATACCGGTATGCCATTATATTTTGGACTGGTCAGTACATATGCCTTTACTGGTCAGTACATATGCCTTTATAATTGGGAGTGATCAGTGCATATGCTTTTATAGTTTGGAGTGATCAGTACATACCGGTATGCCATTATATTTTGGACTGGTCAGTACATATGCCTTTATAATTAGGAGTGATCAGTACATATGCTTCCATAATTATGAGTCATCAGTATGTAGTCCTTTATAATTATGAGTCATCAGTATGTAGTCCTGTATAAGTAGGAGTGATTAGTACATAATGTTGTATAGTGTTGAGTGATCAGTACATATGTTTTTATAATTATTTGGGAATAATTATCAAGTTTATCGTCGCCACCATTAACTAACCTGTTGACGTTTCGTTCAGTTTAACTCTTTTATCACGGAGGCTAGTTTTTACATTATTTGAAAAATCTTTGACGATTTTGGTTAGCTTGTTAAGTATCTGTGGGATTTGGAGGTTTTATTGTGATTGATTTTGCTCCTTTGATTACCAGAGTTCCTTTCTAAACTGAATAACATTGTCTATTAATAGCTAGAGTACAGTAAAGAAAGCCGCCACCGGAACGGCTGATATGGCTAGTGTTCGTCCCTTTCTTTCAACCCAGAAAGTTACTCCCATTTCCAGAGGACTAAAAACATGTACAGAAGCAGACAGCAAGTTTAAGCATATGACTTCTAATTTGTATTAAACTTTAGCTAGACGAATTTACTCAACTTATTAAAGTTTTCTGTCAGTCAAAGGGTACATACTCCACTGCAATGACAGCTTTGCATTACTAAAACCTGCATTCTGTACCACGATGGCTTATTTCAAGTTAGCAAGGTTGTAAAGTGCTTATGGATTATCTCGCATTATTCACACCATCTTATATAAGTAACACCCCGTTCTTAACATTAATCATCAATTACAAACCCCAGTGTACTTGAATAAACTAATGAAAGCATATGGTCCTCCCGGGATTCGAACTCTGAACACCACACCCAGAACTATTTGAATGCTTCGAAAACATGAGACTTAAAAAAAAAAAAATTGGTAGTAATCACACACTGCTGTACATTACATTGTTATGAATGCATGGCGCTAAATTATGTCTTTACATAAAGCTATATGTATCATTTCAAATGCTAAAGTGTTCCTTAAGGGGGTAGTACTTGGTTTTTGGTCTATGTATTTATGAATATATTTATTTTTAAGTTTCCTCGCTAGACCTCCATCAAGCTTAAAATAACACCCCCTAAACCCACTTTCAATGAATAAATCTACATTATTCGGTAAAAGAAATCCCGGTTGAAGGCCGGTTCCTCTTAAAATGTCAGGCTCGCTATCGCTCGGCAGGAAATAATCGACACCTAAATGGCACGAAAGGTCTTAAAATTGACAACGAAATGGAGCGAAAGGTGTTAAAATCGCCAAACTAATGGGCCGAACGTCTTATAATCTCAAAACTAGTGGGGCTAAACATTAGGGAGAAGGGGGTCCAGTAAAACGGTCTGTCTCCCCTTAAGTCAGTACAAAATGATGTTAGATTTGTTAGTACAATTTCTCGCCTGATTCCAACGTTCTCAAATATTTTTTTTTATGTTTTGCCATATGATATAATATTATATCAACTACATTTATAATAATATTGTCCAGCACAAAGATGTAATCGTTTTAAACAGCAAACCTACTGTATGTTGGTAGTGTGCCAAAACAGTAACTTTGCACATAGATCTGCGTGGTTAGGGGTCCCATTGTGTAAGATCATTTCACCAGTCACCAGTCCATCCCAACACAACCAATTCTTAGTAGGCCCATCATAAAAGTTCTATAACCCGTTTGTGATAGCAGTGGGGTGTGAGGACTGCTGTTTATCGTGAGACCATATTACAGTTTCAAGGGTCCTTTTATGAGTGCCTCTCCTCTGATATATACAGTATAACGATATGTTTGATTTAGAGGTGCAAAGCTTAGTAGTTTATTCCTATCTGTGGTTTTTCTACTGTAAGAGCAACTATATCGTCAAGTGCAGTATGATGGAGGCAAGCAATATTGGATACAAGATACATAGTCTATGTATCTTGATTGGATACAGCTAAGCACATTGAGAACATTAATTTGTACTGCAGACGTTTGGTGGCCACGCTTCGTAACCCCTTCAACACGATGGCGTAATTTTGTTCTTATTCTGGTTACCATTAGACGATTTTCTTTAGCTTGCATTCTACCACTATGATTCAAAGGGGTAAATACCATCTCATTAAACTTTCTGATTAACTTAGGTGCTTCTTAAACAGATTAACTTGCTCATGTAGTAATGTACACCCTGTGTGGTTGATTGTGTTCTTTTATTTATAAATTATTATTTTACTTAAGCGTTGTTTCCACATAGCGATTTTGATTAGTTGTCTTGGCTTTTTGCTGTGTTCGTATAAGTTTTGGTTTGTTTATTTTGCAAGTTGTACATTATAACTGCACAAAATCTTGTAGTTTTAACCAGAATAAATGTTAAATAGACGTCATGGTGCTCAAAGGGTTAAGGTGAGCTGCCGATGAAGACCCCGAGCATCTTCTCTGAATATATCACTGGAAATTTGGGTGTGCATGGTATATAAATGTCATGAAACGGGTGCACACATTGTAGAGCAGTAATTTGGGTGTGCATGGTATATAAATGTCATGAAACGGGTGCACACATTGTAGAGCAGTAATTTGGGTGTGCATGGTATATAAATGTCATGAAACGGGTGCGCACATTGTAGAGCAGTAATTTGGGTGTGCATGGTATATAAATGTCATGAAACGGGTGCACACATTGTAGAGCAGTAATTTGGGTGTGCATGGTATATAAATGTCATGAAACGGGTGCACACATTGTAGAGCAGTAATTTGAACGCATATTACCAAGTTTCTTTAAGGGAGCCCACCTCGCTTATTTTCAATCTCTCCCTCTCTCTTTGGCTTGTATCCATTCGGCTCCATTCAGCCTACTGTTTTAAGACCTTTACCCCCATCCAGGTGTCATATATATATTTTTGTTTTGACAACAAGCAAAATTTGTAAATTTTTCGATAGAAAAATTTCTCCGGCGAAGCCGGATTTCTCCATACAATGATGGCTCGCTATCGCTCACCAGGAAGAAATCGACACCTGGATGGGGATAAACATATTAAAACAGTTGGCTGATTGGGACCAAATGGATACAAGCTAGGGAAAGAGAGAAAAGGAGAGAGAGATAAACAAATAAAAAAAAACGGTGACCCCGCTTAAGGTTTCATAGAGTAGTCAGTTGAACTCATAAAGTGAGTTTCTTTAAGGTTTCATAGAGTAGTAATTTGAACTCATATTAGTGAGTTTCTTTAAGGTTTCATAGAGTAGTAATTTGAACTCATATTAGTGAGTTTCTTTAAGGTTTCATAGAGTAGTAATTTGAACTCATATTAGTGAGTTTCTTTAAGGTTTCATAGAGTAGTAATTTGAACTCATATTAGTGAGTTTCTTTAAGGTTTCATAGAGTAGTCATTTGCACTCATATTAGTAAGTTTCTTTAAGGTTTCATAGAGTAGTAATTTGAACTCATATTAGTGAGTTTCTTTAAGGTTTCATAGAGTAGTCATTTGCACTCATATTAGTAAGTTTCTTTAAGGTTTCATAGAGTAGTAATTTGAACTCATATTAGTGAGTTTCTTTAAGGTTTCATAGAGTAGTCATTTGCACTCATATTAGTAAGTTTTTCTAAGGTTCCGTTCATTGCTGAAAACTTGCATGATATGCATTACCGTATATATTTGTTCGTATTGCATGAAAGAAACTGTTTGGATTCTTATGCTTATTACCCACTATAGACCATTCGTTATAAGTTGGCCAGAAATCGAGACTCCTAACCTCTGTAACTCAAAAAAAGGCTAGATCAAAATGAGTTGTACTTTTCCCCACCTATTCCCCGGCTGACTCTTCCCAAATGCTAGAAATATTAGCTCAAAGTAAAGAGTTAACGGTTGAGTCAAGTCTAAAAACGTGTGCCCTCTTCAATATTAATCCTAAAACCCTTCGAGAAATATCCTCTTTAACTTCAACCATCAAAGGACCTATTCTTGAGCTGGTTATTGTTGTTAAGGGGAGGTTTTTAGTTTGTTCCCTAGACCTCCATCAAGCTGAAAATTACACCCTTCTAGACCCCCTTTCAAGATAAATTTGTAAATTTTTCGGTAGAAAAATTTCCCGGCCGAATGCCAGTTCCTCGTAAATTACAAGCTCGCTATCGCTCGCCAGGAAAAAAATCGACACCTACTGTAAATGGCACGAAAGGTCTTAACATTGACAGATATGGGGCGAAAGCTCTTACAATCAGCAAACTAAAGGGTCGAATGTCTTAAAATATAAATAACAATGGGGATAAACGTGAGGGAGAAAGGGGTCCAGAAAACAACCCCTTTCTTTCAGTATTATGTCATATTATTCTGACTAGCATTATACGATTTTAAAGAGCTTAGTGAGGATCTGTCGGGAGTTAAAAGGTTAATTGGCCCCTCTTTCAA
The DNA here is from genome assembly GCA_032716605.1 of Paralithodes platypus. Taxonomy (NCBI): domain Eukaryota; kingdom Metazoa; phylum Arthropoda; class Malacostraca; order Decapoda; family Lithodidae; genus Paralithodes; species Paralithodes platypus. Next base: position 39,204,315 of record CM064507.1, read on the forward strand.
CTCTGGGGGAGGCACTCGTCACAGGAAGTTCTGCCTTTTGTCTCCCTCATCCACAGGATAAAAACACATGAGATGGTTCATACTTGATGGAGGGTCTTAGGCGAGTGTTGTTTTTTTTTAAACTTGATGGAGGTCTAGGGAGGAAACTAAAAAATAATAAAATGATACTCTCTTTGATCTTCAGCAGTCCTTCCTAAGCTGAATATAGTGGTTTTGTGTTAGCCAGAGTAGAAGGAAGATCTGGGCTATTATATACTGAAAGGGTTAAAGCTTTATAAAATTCGGACCCTTCAAAAACTCTAAAATTCATAGTAAAAAATATACACCTTAACCCCTTCGCCACCATGACGTAATGTTCATATTCTGGTTATCATTAGACGATTTTCTTTAGCATGTGACATACTTCTATGACTCAAAGGGGTAAATATGATCTCAATTAACCCTCTGAATAACATAGGTCCTTCTTAAATGGCCTAAAATCGTCTAATTTTAGCCCGAATAAAAGGCCAAGAGGCGTCATGGTGCTGAAGGGGTTAATATATTATGAACTCGGCATAATACCGTAATTGTCAGTGGTTACAAACTTAAGGGACCCCACCTCGCTTTTTTTCTCTTTCTCTCCCTCTTTCTTTGGCTTGTATCCATTCGGCCCCATTCAGCCTACGGTTTTTAAGACGTTTACCCCCATCCAGGTGTCAATATTTTCCAGGCGAGCGGTAGCGAGCCAGCATATATATATATATTTTGTTTTGACAGCAAGCTAAATTTTTACATTTTTCGATAGAAAAAATTTCTCCGGCGAAGCCGGATTACTCCATACATTGATGGCTCGCTATCGCTCGCCAGGAAGAAATCGACACCTGGATGGAGATAAACGTCTTAAAACAGTTGGCTGAATGGGGCCGAATGGATACAAGCCAGTGAAAGAGAAAAAAAGGAAAGATAAAACAAAAAAAGCCGGTGACCCCCTTGAATAACCGTGGATTTTACTATACCCTGTTCAAAATAGGTTGGCTAGAAATTCTGACCGCTGACCTCTGTATCTTATAAAGGGCTAGAACAAATGGGCTGTAAATATTTACACCTATTTCCTGGCTGACCCTTCCTAGATGGTAGACATATTAGGTCGATTACTCTAGTCGTTTGTGAGTTATAGAGCTTAATGTTCAAGAGTTTCGGCCTACATATTTGGATCAGGGTATAGTTATTGATGGTCTTAATCACGTAATCTAAGGAGAAAATACCGTCCAGAAACCGTAATATTGAACGGGGATAGCGATAGTGGTTAACCCTTTGAAGATTGTGTGACGCATTTTGACCGTTTATTCTGGCTATCGTTAAACGGTTGTATACAGTTTAAGAAAGATGTGTGGGAATTATAAGGGTAAAGACTATCTCCACTAACCCTCTGACTTTCATTAACCCTTCCCAATCTGAATGAAATCGTATAATACTAGCCGAAAAACAGAAATGCGTATTGGATCTTGAAAGGGTTAATTTACGGTGCTCTACTGTTATTCTACGGGTAATTATTATAGTGCTCTGTTATCATTCATCCACTTTAACCCTTTGAGGACTAGGCCGCATCTTGACAGTTGATTCTGGCTATCATTAGACGATTTTAGACGGCTTAGGAAGGATCTGTGGGAGTTCAAAGGGTAAGGACTATCTCAATGAAACTCCTGACTTCCATATCCCCTGCCTAATCTGAATAAAATCGTCTAATAACAGCCAGAAGATATACAAAGGAACGCGTCTCCGTATCTGGAAAGGGTTATTATCGCCTCACAACAAACTCTTCCCGATATCCAAAGTTAGTCCGTGATCTCCTAGCGGTGTCTGTCTCTTTAGGCGTGAAAACTGGTAAGCATACCCCTCGAGAAAACTTATCATATAGGCTAGTCGGGAAACAAAACTGCCATTATTCCTTAAAAAGCTACAAACCCCTCGAGAAAACTTATCATATAGTCGGAAACCAAAAATGCCATTATTCCAAAGCAAACCCCTCGAGAAAACTGGAAACCAAAAATGCCATTATTCTTTAAAAGCTATACTTCGCAAACCCCTCGAGAAAACTTATCATATAGTCGGAAACCAAAAATGCCATTATTCCTTAAAAGCTATACTTCTTCTTGATTATCTATGCTCTCTAAAGAACAATATGAAAAGCGGTACTAGACTAGACTATGTACAAATGTCTCTCTCTCTCTCTCTCTCTCCATATGTGTATTATGGCGTTGGTGATGTTGTTGAGGGTAGATGCGAGGGTGTGTTCTATTCTTCTTTTATATAACAACTATTATCTCTTCTCATTAAGTCTATATATACAGTATACAAGTCAATCTTATTCTCGGATAGATTAAAAACAAGTTTGATCCTTAATAAATACCTACAAATACAACTTATTCAAAAATACATGTGTATAGTATCATGCAGCAAAATGGACTCCCAGACCAGCGGAGAGTCGGAAATATAAATTATATATATATATATATATATATATATATATATATATATATATATATATAATACTGTATATACTAAGAAAAATAAAGAAAATACAAGAAAGTTAGGAGAAACATTTTATATAGAGAGACATAGCCCGAGATCTGGACCAAGAAATACATATTATGCCAAAGGAGCCTAGGCCTAAAACTTCCTTATGAGGACATGGCCTGGCTCGGGAAAAGGGGAGAGTGCACTGTACAAAACGGTGCGTGCAAATGTAACAAACGATACACATCAAAAGTGTTTCAAAAAAAGTGTTTCAATCATTCGTGTTCACATTAGCACACATGAACGATTTAAATACTAATTATGCGTATCACATTTGTTACCTTTGAACGCACAAGTTTTACAGCGTAGAGGGGCTAGGATTGTGTGGCTACTGTTACCATTTGCATACTAAAATAATACCGTACAAATAGGAATGACACCATTACACTTGACTGAGAAAACAATGGGGTCCCGTACTTAACCTGCAACTCTCTGGGGCGGCGCTCGATAACACTGTGCCTTCAAATGTAACAAAAGAGGTACATTTTATCGCACATATTCCGTTCCTCAATATCCCAATATATTCTTAATTTGTCATCGCTGCACCCCCCCTCCCTCACTCCACCTTCTACTTTCCAGGAGATGGAGTGAGGGAGGGGGTTGGGGAGATGAATAAGGGAGGGGGGTTGGGGAGGTGGATAAGGGAGGGGGGGTTGGGGAGGTGGAGGGGGGGTTGGGGAGGGGGGCTGGGGAGGTGGACTGAGGGAGGGGAGGTGGAGTGAGTGAGGGGGGTTGGGGAGGTGGAGTGAGGAAGGGGGGTTGGGGAGGTGAACTGAGGGAGGGGGGTTGGGGAGGTGGAGTGAGGGAGGGGGGTTGGGGAGGTGGACTGAGGGAAGGGATTTGGGGAGGTGGAGTGAGGGAGGGGGGTGCGACGCTGCCAAAACCACGAATGTACTGGGATAATTAGCAACGCAATATGTACGCTAAATTGTACACACACAGATGAGTAATAGTTTTAGTCTTTTTATCTGGCCACATTAGTACACTTGAACGCTTGAGATATTTGTTCTGTGTATCATTTTTTGTTACATTTAAAGATACAATTTTTTCTGTGTGCGCTTATCCCAATGGTAAAAAACTAATAATGCTTCCGCCTGTAAGCTTAACCCCTCTCATATCGTTATGGCTAATGATAGACGATTTTATTCAGTTTAGGAAGGCCCTTTAGGAATCGAAAAGATAGGAGTTATCTCCATTGACATGCCTATTCCCACAGACCCTTCCTGAACAGCATAAAGATGTTTATTGTTAGCCAAAATTGCACTGTTAAAAATATGGGTTTGTCAAAGGCATGAAAGGGTATTTAAGGTGTCCATGATAATACACCCTAATAAAGTGATATAGGTAGTAATAAACCCATCTTACATATTAAGGATAGAGCGGTACAGTTGGCCACATAAGTTACGTTCCTCGTCGGGATCTTACGTATCAAAGTAAAATTAGTATGGATGAATTGCGAGTGTCACTTCTTTCAATTTTGAGTTAAGGGGAGGTTTCCACTTGAGGGACTTTTTTCTTGACCCCTTTCTCCCTCATGTCTAGCCCCATTTCTTTTGAGATTTTAAGACGTTTGCCCCATTAGGTTGGTGATTTTTAAGAATTTCCGCCCCATTCTGCCAATTTTAAGACCTTTCGTGCCATTTAGGTGTCGATTTTATCCAGGCGAGCGATAGCGAGCCTGTAATTTAAGAGTAATCGGCCTTCGGCCGGGACATTTTTCTACCGAAAAATGTACAAATTTATCTTGAAAGGGGGTCAAGGGGGTGAAATTTTAAGATTGCTGGAGGAGTAGGAAACAAACTAGAAACCTCCCCTTAATCGCTGCTTAAGAAACTACACTCTTAATTCAATCACGCACATTATATTTCCATGTCTAAGGAGAGGAACAGAACTTATGTGGGCAACTGTACATTATTATCTACACAACACCATACTTTTAGATGCCTTTTGTTAAACCCTCTATGTTGTGGCAGTGTCGAAGGTGGGGTTATGACACACACAGCGCTGGGGTCGGCCTCTCCACCACCAACACTTAACAGAAAGCCTGGTCTGGTGTCGAGGTCCCGAGGTTTGTTTATTTACTTTGTTGATTGTGGCTCCATTACACCAACAAACACAAAACAGACATTGGAAGCTTCTTATCGGCACAGTCACGATCAAAAGTCAAGAGTCCTCGTCTACTTTGTCCATTAAAACCCTAAGTTGTAACTAATATAGTTTGTGTGTTTAAGGGGAGGTGGATTTTTCTGGCCCCCTTCTCCCTCATGTTTAGCCCCATTAGTTATGAAATTGTAATACGTTTGCCCCATTAGTTTGGTGATTTTAAGACCGTTCGCTCCATTTCTTTGATTTTTTTTAAAGAAGCCTTTTTCGTGTCTGTCGATATTTTCCTGGCGAGCGATCGCGAATCTGTAATTTAGGAGGAATCGGTCTTCAGCCAGGACATTGTTCTACCGAAAAATGTATGTTATATCGTCGGGGGGTCATGGGGTTGTTTTATTTTATCTTAACAAAGCAAAGTAAAATACAAAATATATAATAATTTATATATATATATATATATATATATATATATATATGTAAAAATAACTAGACCCTTAACGATCTTCTTCAAGTTAGAAGGTTAGTTGAGCTAGTATGTAACCATTTAATACCTCGAGGCCCTTGCTAAGCTGAAGTTAATCGTCTTTAGGTAGCTAGCGTTTTAACATAATTGAGTCATCCGATGAAAAGGGTTCAGAAATGTGTTTTATTTACAGACTAGCGAGGGCATAACAGTTAAGGGAGCCCACCTCGCTTTTTTTCTCTTACTCTCCCTCTCTCTTTGGCTTGTATCCATTCGGCCCCATTCAGCCTACTGTTTTAAGACGATTGCCCCATCAAGGTGTCAATATTTTCCTGGCGAGCGGTAGCGAGCCAGCATATATATATATATATATATATATATATATATATATATATATATATATATATACAGTATATATATATTTTTTACAGTAAGCTAAATGTGTACATTTTTCGATAGAAAAATTTCTCCGGCGAAGCCGGATTTATCCATACAATGCTTGCTCGCTATCGCTCGCCAGGGGGATAAACGTCTTAAAACAGTTGGCTGAATGGGGCTGAATGGATACAAGCCAGAGAAATAGACAAAAGGAGAGAAAGATAAAAAAGCAGGTGACCCCCCTTAACATTATGGAGTAAGACGCGACTTTTGAAGGTGACTGTACCCACTAGAGACCCTCCACAGTACAGAGAGCGGACAACTCTTTACCCGGGAGCCATTTTGGGGGGCTCGGACACACAGGGTACTATACTCAGTTTCTTTTTTCGATTGGCGGTAAATTGCAAAGTTCCCATCAATATTCGCAGTCCGTAGCCTTTGAATTGGTAGTCGTCCTTCTTAAGCTGACTGAAATAATTTAATAGTTGCCAAAATATCATGAAAAGGGCGTCACCGGTACATAAGGGGTTAATAGTGGCTGTTTCAAAGACACAAGGCACAAAATGTCGGTGAGTTGTCCCCTCCCTGTCTACTGCCGAGGTCTCCAGCACACACACAACATGAAGGAGTGGGGGGGGGGGGGGTTAGTCTTAAACGTATCTCAAAGGGCGTTACTCTTCCCTTGCCTGGGGGGGAGGATGGGCCCATTATAAACCTGTCAGTACGAGGGTGTCCCTTTCCTTATATTTGACCTGCAGAAGATCATTTTAATCAACGTAGGAAGAGTCTCTGGGAATTAGAAGAGGAAAAAGTATATCCTTTAATCTGTTAACTCCCACAGATCCATCCTATGCTGTATAATATCGTCTAATAATAACTTTGATGAAATAATATTAAGAAAAAGACGTCCCCGTACTGAAAAAGTCAAGACTACGGCCCTGTGACTGGACAGAACATAAACAAACGGCCCTGAACTATATATGCATTGGTCGAGACTGCCTTAAATCATCTCGGTGTGAGGGTGAGGCTTCAACTTCCAGGGGGGCAGGGTTCAGGAAATGTTAGCGTGACAGTGGGGATAGAAGAACCAACACGAGACGAGATGAACCCAACATAGCTATCTTTTATGTGGCCTACTGCGAAATCGGGATATAATGAACCCAACGTAGCTATCTTTTATGTGAGCTACTGCGAAATCGGGATATAATGAACCCAACGTAGCTATCTTTTATGTGGGCTACTGCGAAATCAGGATATAATGAGTCGCTCGGGAATGATTAAGAAATGACGGAAGCTACAAGCGAGACGGTGTTAATAAAGTGCTCTTCCTCACTTGGTGTTGTTTATTAATTGTGATTACTCCCTGAAGTATATTATTCAGGGATTTGTGAGGATCGGCTAAAGCAGGTTTTATCTGCGACGCGTGAGGAAAGTGCAGAATCAAAGTGGTGTGCAAGAGGAGGCTGGTGGGTGTTAGTAGGAGGAGGAATGGGAGGAGTATCGGATCGTCTGTCACTTATGAGGATCTTCTGTGACTCGGGCGGATCATCAGCAACTCTTGAGGATAATCTGTGACTCGTGCAGATCAAGAGCGACTCGTGAGGATCATACACAACTTGTGATAATCATCTGTAACTAGTGAGGATAATCCAGAGTTGAGGCTGAAGGAGGGACTATCGTGAATGTGACTGGAAAAGATCATTAGCGACTCGTAAGGATCATCTGTTGTGTCTCGTGTGGAATCGTGAGGATAATTTGTGACTCGTGAAGATCATCAGCGACTCGTAAGGATCACCAGCGACTCGTGTGGAATATCTACGACTCGGAAGGATCATCAGTGACTCGTAAGGATCATGATCGACTCGTGGGGAATCATCAGCGACTCGTAAGGATCATCAAAGACTCATAAGGATCATGGGCGACTCATGCGGATCATCTGTAGTGTCTGTTGAGGAGGATGCGGAGTCTACGCGATGTCCAAGGGTCTGAAGGCAGGTCTCAGGCGGAGGTGGGTATCGGCTCCACCCCCTGCTGGTGGTGCCGCTGCTGGTGTTGGTGTTGATGCCGCTGCTCCTGCTGCTGCTGCTGATGCTGCTGCTGTTGCTGCTCTGACGGCGGGGAGTGGCCTAGATGGTTTGACGCGTCGTTCGCCTGAAAAATTGGACTCGTATTAATAAGGGTCTTGTAATAATCTTGAAATTCTCCTACTCGACGAGGCAGAGAAAGGGGCGAGGGAACGCGAAAGTGGTCCCGGACCTTAAGAATTGGAACTTTAAAGGTTTCTGTTCGGGCTCTGTCTCGAATAACTTTATTATATTCCTCCCTCAGATTCATCTAGGATTATTGCGTATATATATTACTAAGACGTTACTCTCTTTTTCCCAGATATACGAAAGATCACTTATAACTGTTATGTTACTAACCCATCTGTCCCCTACTAACTTCCTAATCCTGCCACGGACATTAGTTCCAGGGCAGTAGTTCCCTTTCCAATTTTCCCTTACCCACTCTAAACCACTGTTTGAACACTTGACCCTCAGTGTTTTGGAGGACAAGCAGCCTAGAGGGGTCACTAGAACTGTTGTTGCTTGATTTCCTTTGTACTCCTTTGAGTCGGCCACCCTCACCAATGGGGTATGTGCCTGAGTGTATACATAGGCCTACACACATACAATAATAAACTACGACCCTGATTGAAATAATGTTCTTGCTTTAATGAACTACTGCTATAGTGGATTTGTGTTTTGTTTTTTAAGCTCCTTAACCCTCTGACTTCCATATTTCGCTCTAAATAAAATTATCTAGTAATAGCCAGAACATAGTATTGGATCTTAACCCCTTGAAACTCTGACGCGTTTTAGCAGTTTATTTTGGCTATCATTAGACGATTTTATGCAGCTTAGGAAGGATCTGTGGGTATTAAAAGGGTAAATACTATCTAAATCAACCCTTTAACTTTCATATAATGTTACTAATCTGAATAAAATCGTATAATAGTAGCCAGAAAACAACAGAAACGCGTATTGGAGCTTGAAAGGGTTAAAAGGGTTAACTAAAAAAGCGTTCTATCATATTCTGTCTACGTTTGAAATATTGATGTAAAGGATGTTTGCATAGTATGCTGTGGTATAAGTTGGAAATGCTAGTGTTATATAGTTTTACATTAATTAAGCTTTAGTGTACCTCTGTCTAAATTATCCCTCTGTTTATTGTTGTATATTTTAGAATATCAATATCATTGTCGTCTTCTAAGTATTTTGTCAACAATCCATTCTGTCTAAATTATGCCTTACTATTTAAGGTGGGTGATAGACACAATTGTATTTATTTGTTCGTGCTCTTGCAAGTATTTCTAAAACTAACTTATATTATGGTGAACTCAATCAATGCTGTTAGGTTAGGTTGGGTTAGGTCAAGTTAGGTTAATACATTACATTGGCTCGGGTTGATTTAGCACTGGTTGAGATATACTGGTTAAGTTGTCCGGGAACTTGGTGTAGCATAATAGGTAAGGTTGTAGGTTAGTTATAAGGCCATATACTGTATACTGTATATTGCATTATAAGGTATTTGGCTGATCTCTATGGACTCGAGTTGTCTTTTTCATCTGTAATTATACTATATTGCATCATGCTGATATATTATTGTATGGAAAATCGGTATCTGCTCTACGTAATTATATATGTTCGTGGGTTCACTAATCCCTTCAACACGATGACGCCTTTTACCCTTTGATTCTGGCTAAAATTAGAAGATTGTCTGCAGTTTAAGAAGGACCTATATTATTAAGAGGGTTTATTAGGATCGTATTTACTCCTTTCAGTCCTAGAGGTAAACTATAAGCTAAAGCAAATCGCCTAATGGTAACCAGAATATGATGAACATTACGTCATCGTACTGAAGGGGTTAAACCTTGGTAACTTCGAAGGTTAGATAGATCCGGTATGTTAGATCACGGTAGGTTGGTTTGTTAGGTTAGAATATGGTTGGTAAGGGTAGGTTAGGTTATCAGGTAAGATTATTTAAACCAAACGATTAGGTGAAATCATATAGTTTAGATCATGTTTTTAAGTTATATTTGAATAGATTAGGTTAGGTTAGGTAATGCTCGGTACGGTAAGTTATAATAGGCTTGAATATACCAGGATAACCTATAATATGTTGTTCTATTAGGTTAACTTGCGATAGCCTATGCATTCTTATTAGCTAGGCTATATACTGTAATGTAGAAATACTAGATAAGTTTCAATTTGCATTGCAATACATTATATTACATAATGCAAGAATTGGGTGGGTGGGGCTATAATAGGTAAGATTATATTAAGTTAAGTTACATTAGGTTGATAGAAAGGCTCGCTGATCCATTTAACTTGGAAGAAATGGACGGTCTTGAGCACAGGAGTTGTCAGTAAGCGGCCTTGCTGTGGAATGTATAACGGGTGAGGTGATGCCAATAATGATGTGGCTCATAGAGGAGTGGTATAAGGTATTGTGGAAATTACTATAATATGTAGATTATATACTTTAGTGTTGAAATAACTTAGAAAAGTTGACATAATGAATATAAACGCCATATGAGGAGGAGCACTTTATTGACAACGTTTCGCAGATAGCTTCTTCAGGTCACTAACAGACGCTAGGTCCTTGGACGCCAAGGACCTAGCGTCTGTTAGTGACCTGAAGAAGCTATCTGCGAATCGTTGTCAATAAAGTGCTCCTCCTCATATGGTGTTTATATACAGTATATATACTGTACTGTTGTAATTTTAGCTGTAATGCATCTGTTGATGTTCAGAGTGAACTAAATTTTTAATTACCATTATCTGTCTCGAATCGGCCACCCTCCTCTATGGGGTATGTGCTATAGTATATAGGCCTACAGTATATAATATATGAAGTGTGAGAAATATTTTATTAATAGTAATGTTTGATTTGAAAGTATTTATATTTTTAATCTTCAAGCTAGAAGCAGCTAATGACGATTTTCTGGGTTTCACATGAATCATTCACGACAATGGTCTGTTTCTGAGACAGTATCTTTCATCAAAGTTTAGTTGCCGATACTGATTTAACTACTCATATGGAAACACTTTGAACATGGTTTAACTTTGCACATTGATTTGTATTTGTCAAGAATTCAATTTTGATACTATTGGTTATTAGTAAAGTTCAACATCTTAATTCTATGGGATACTATTTAACCTTGACTCGTCTTCCAGTAGAGATTGTCTTCAAGTTGTTTAAAAACCATTCTCTTAGAAGTTTTATCGAATACATCGATGGAATCAAATCTGTTTCTGAATTATTTTAGCTCCTATACAGAGTGATGTTCGGCATCCTCTACCCAACCTTACACACACAGTTTTTAAAGTAAAATATGATAAGTTAAATGCTGACGGGACACTACGAGAGTAATCTCAATCCTGTAAAATACAATTAGATAAATACAATTAGATAAATACACACACACACACACACACACAGCCCGTAGCCTAGTAGGTAGAGCTCTCGTCTCACACACGAGGGGTCGGGGGTTCAATCCCAGACCGGGCGGAGACAAATTGGGCTTGTCTCCTTTCATGTGTTAGCCTCAGTTCACCTAGCTGTAAATAGGTACCTGGAATAAGTGGACGACGTTGTGACGTCCCATCTGGGGTTGGCAAAAATGGTACAAGGCGAGATGGGTATCATATGGTTCACCTAAGCTGATGGCTACCTAAGCCTTCGGGCGAGACGGTACCGTCTATAGTGAGAATGGTACCAAACAGATCCACCCTAAGCCTTCGTTTCCGATGTCGCCAATTGGCTAAATACAGACTACACACACATCCACAGCCATTCCAACAGTACATAAAAACACTTAACATGCATTTCACGCAATACATTCCCAGTTAAGGAGGCGCGATAATAATGAGCTTAGCTCGCATTGCGTGGATTCCCCTTGACGAACAAGTAACTGAGTAACACACATACATACACACACACACACACACACACACACATACTTAACTTACCTGTTGTGGTACTGGGTGTGTTGGTGACGTGTGTTGGGGAAGGACCTCACTCTCACCCCTCAGTACAGACATGACTTTGGGTGTAGGCTGACCATCCATCAGGTCACTCTTGGCTGCCATATCCTCTGTAAGGGTCAGGGCAGGTTAGGTTAGTATGGGCGGAAACTTAGGGATGTTGGCATTTTTCTTAGGGTAGTTTGTTTAATGGTATATATGGTATATAAGGGGGGGGGGGGGGGGGGGGGGGCAAGACAGAGCTTGAATGGAAGCAAGATTTATAGTTCCAATGCTTAGGGTCCGGGACCACTTTAGCGTTCCCTCGCCCCTTTCTCTGCCTCGTCTAGTAGGTGAATATATATATATATATATATATATATATATATATATATCGGCATTTATTGTATCTCTGTACATAACTTTTTATATCAATTTCATCTTGTCTATCAATTTATCCATCTAGCTACAGTATGTAATGTATCCACCTAATCTGTTTGTTATGACGTAAATAATGTGAGCCAGAAGAACTGTATACATAATTATATATATAAGAGAGTCCGGAACTAGAGAGGTAGGCTCAGGGCAGCCCTAGAGGGAGACACGGTTAGATAAACAGGGTTAAGGGGATCTCTCTCTCTCTCTCTCTCTCTCTCTCTCTCTGACTCTGTCTCTCTCTCTTTCTCTCTCTCTCTCTCTCTCTCTCTCTCTATATATATATATATATATATATATATATATATATATATATATACACACACACACACACTTTGACCCACCTCCCCAGGGAAGCCATACTTCAACCCCCCACCTCCCCCAATATATCAGGCTTCCTCTGGCTTCCCACCACCTCCTACTGTCCCACTGAGGTTCACCTTCCTGACCCACTTCCTCCACACTCCCTTTGTCACCTTTCAACTTATAGCCCACCCAACTTTATATTTTGGCAAAGATTCAAGTCTCCAGACAGTAACTCTCCCTGCCTTGTAAATCCTATGCCTGGAGGACAATGTAGTATGGAGAGTAAATAAAAAAAAAAAATAGAGAGACTGCCTGTCATTACCAAGATATATCTGTTTTAAAACCAAGACCAGTACTTTATTTCTCGTTCAACATCTCAGAGCAAGTTTGAAAATTACTCTTGGTTTCTCGTTCAACATCTCATTTAAAAGAAGTGGAGCAAGTTGAAAAACTCAGTGATCACACCATCATGTTACAAAGATGGATTTACCTGAAATTGCTAACAGATGCCATGACTTGAGCCACACAACACTGATCGGAACACCTTAGGCTTCACATCGACCAACAGGTGAAATGAAATGATCATCACTATCGGGAAAAGTGTAGTGTGGTGACTGAAAATACAGCCCTTTGTCCGGCTGTCAGGCACAACAGCAAGTCTATGCCAACTGCACTTGACAGCACTTCCTGTTTCTGAATAGAGTTCAGACACCAGATCAATAATCGTTGTGGTTATCCAGAAGAGACACAAAAATTATCATAGAATCTCAAAGTAGACTGCAAGGAACTCAAGCCAGCAATCCGGAAGACCTGCAATGCTAATATCCGATCAGGTGTTGACTTCTAGGGCATAATGCTAGATTGCTCTGGCTTCTGACCATTTAGAAGATTAACTCGAATATGCATCAGCAGAATGTGAGCAAAGACCTTGCCTAGTATGCTGAACAGTGGTGGCTGTTTTTATGGCCGTTGTCGATGGGACGTATTATTGTATGCCCTCCGTCCGTCCGTCCGTCCGTGCGTTAACTTTCCTTGTAATCACTCTAGCAGCTTTATTTCTTCACTGATTTTGATAAAACTTACACCATAGCTTCACTACTGAGAGACCTTGGATGTGTTCTATTTTCATCTTTTTACTAAAATAGGGGCACTACCACCAAATTTCTCTGACAGCAGCGTATGGGTTAACTTTCATTATTTCTTTACCGAATGTTATACGATTTACAACATAGCTTCTCTACAATAAGACCTTGGACGAGTTCGATTTATAGCATCCTATCACCGTCCGTCCGTCCGTGCGTTAACTTTCCTTGTCATCACTCTAGCGGCTTTATTTCTTCGCTGATTTATTTGATCACTGACGTCTTTTTCATTTTATTCTAACTATATTTAGACGATTTTGTGCAGTTTAAGGAGGATTTGGGGTAGTAAAAATGGTTAAGTGAGAGTTCGAAGCCTGTTAATTACTGGAGGCCCTTATTAAACTGAATAAAATCGTCTAATAGTAGCCACAATAAAGTTTAGAAGACGTAGCCAGTACAGAAGGTGTTAAGGCCAGGTTATCTTGAATACACTTTAGTTAAGGTGGTACTGGATTAGATGGTACGGTTGGCCTAATAAGTCATGTCGCCGCCAGCATTACATTTTGCTCGCTGTTTACTGTATTAATGTCTGTCAGATGTTGAATAGGGTGGGTAAGTGTAGGAACATGTTTTTATATCTCACTCGAAACGATTAAATTAAGTTTAGATATTGCTGATACCAATTATTGATCAAAATATACTTGGTGCCGCGACATCAACTACCGGTATTTGTCCAACTGTACTATTATAGGTAGCTCTGGCTAAGATGGCACTAAATAAGGTGACTATACAGCCTGCCTTGCCACTGGTTACCAAGCCACCGACCTACCCTTATTATTGTTCTAGCAAGCTTCCATAAACCCAACCAAGCCACCAACTTACACATATTGTTGTTTTAGTAAGCCTCCATGAACCCAAATAAGCCACCAACTAAACCATGAACCCAAACAAGCCATCAACCTACCTTTGTTGTTGTTCAAATAAGCCTCAATGAACCTAGCCAAGCCATCAACCTACCTGTACATTAGTTCAAGCAAGCCTCCATGAACCCAACCAAGCCACCAACCTATCCATGTAGTTGTTCAAGTAAGCTTCCATGAACATAAATAAGCCACCAAGTAAGCCTCTGTGTATCCAAATAAGCCATGGACCTACCCGTATAGTTGTTCGAGAAGCCTCCATAAACCAAACTAACTCCATAAATCCAATTAACTCCATAAACCCAAATAAGCCACCAAGTAAGCCTCCAAGTACCCAAACAAGCCATGGACCTACCCGTATAGTTGTTCAAGTAAGCCTTCATAAACTTAACTAACTCCATAAACCCTCCATGAACCCAAATAAGCCACCAAGTAAGCCTCCATGAACCCAAACAAGCCATGGACCTACCCGTATAGTTGTTTAAGTAAGCCTCCATGAACTCCTTGGACATCTTGTGAGGGTGAGCGATGGGTCGGCCGTTCCTGAATGCTTCCGGTAGTGACGTCATCCTCCCTTCCGACATACCGATTCCGATCCTCTCCCCCGACCTGAGATACCCTGGGGGCCGCACGCCGGTGATTTGAGGGTCCCAGAAGAAGATATAGTAGAGGGACAGCAGAAACCCGACCCCTGAGATCCCCGAGGCGTAGGCTATCACGGTGATTATTCTGATGAACTTCTTCATAAACGCGGAGTCGCTTTTCTTTGCCGCCCCCTCTCCCTCCTTAGCGGCGTCCTTTGGTTCCTCCGCCATGTTGTCGTTTAGTTACTCCTGATCAGCTGTGGAGAAGAAGCTGGGATATGTTGAGAAAAAGCGAGTACCGGTATATGTCGCAAGTACTCCTGGTCAGCTGTTTAGAAGAAGCAAGTCTCGGTGTGTTGCAAGGGCTCCCGGTCAACTGTCTAGAGGGATCGTGGGGCCAGAGTGAGGAACGAGTGTCTGACCTACTATGCTGCTGGTAATCCCACTAACCAGATTTATATACTGACGTTACCTCTTAAGTCGCCGAGTGCCACATTTTCTCCTGCTTCTTGCTCCAGTAGCACTATGTTTTCTCAATGACTGACACCCTCCTAGTTAAGCATTTACACTTCCCTCTTCAGTTAATTGCAAAGGACTGCTACAGAATCTTAGCATATACAGTGATTACCGTATGGATGTTTGTTAAATAGAGTGGCTACCTTTCTCCGGTGACGTTGGTGGTTTCGTGGGTGGATACGATAAAAGGGGATTAACACCCTCGATTTTTTCCCGACAACTCTCAATCTGCATCTTTATTCTGGGCCCGCTTTTATGGTTCTTCTGCTTGGATATTAGTTACTATACAGAAGTAGATAATTATTGTGGAATTAAAGTTTAGTTAAGATTTAGTCCATAAGCTATTAGACATGAGTTGCTGAGAATGATTGCCGAAAAAATCGCTTGTGTGATTTGGCTTCAACATGTCGGTCACACTTCACTGGCTTCTCTCGTCCTAAACCACTTTACCTTCTCTCTCTCTCTCTCTCTCTGTCTCTGTCTCTGTCTCTCTCTCTCTCTCTCTCTCTCTCTCTCTCTCTCTCTCTCTCTCCCCTCCCTACTTATAAATCCATTCCACAAATTACCTCATCAGACATCCCATTATTATAAACGCCCTTTTATGTTGAGCACTCTATTGGCTCAGTTACTCTATTCCAAGTACACTACAACGCCATTTTGCATCGTAAGGAATACTTAACATATGCCAGTATTTTTTATCTTACCTGTATATTGTTACATTGTACATCTTAATTAACCCGCTCAGTATCTGGAAGCACAGAGCTTGAAGCAGTTTTAAGTCATAAGATAGATTGAGGGAGAAAGTTCCAGAGCTTATTTGTTGGGTAGAGAAACAGGGAAAATCGGTTCACCTTTGAAGATTATGACGCGTTTTAACAGTTTATCCTGGCTATCATTAGACGATTGTATACAGCTATGGAAGGATCTGTGAGAGTTAAAAAGGTAAAGACTGGTCCAATCAACCCTCCGACTTCCATATACCATTTCTAATCTATATAATATCGCCTAATAAGAGACAGAATTATATGAAAGAATGCGTCCCCGAACTCTGAGGGCGTTATTCAATCTAAAGCAAGAACTCTTGAAATTAAAGTAGTAAATAATGGTTCCCGGACATCTCAACCAGTAGACCATTTCAACCAGTAGCTCTCAACTAGTACCAAATCAACCAAGACCAACCAAACCAGTGCCAAAATATAGTACTAACCTAACCTAACCTAACCGTATTAATTGATTTGGTACTGGTTGAGAGCTACTGGTTGAAATGGTCTACTGGTTGAGTTGTCCGGGTTACCGTAAATAATACCCAAATTACCCCTTTGACCCTCACAGATGTCTCTTAAACTGAGAAAATCGTCTAATAGTAGCCCGAGTAAAATGAATGAAGATATCCCCTCATTGAAAGGGTTAACCTATCAGGTCTTTCCTAAGCTTTCCTAAACATATGTACAGTCGGATACCATAGTCTCTAGCCCACTCATAAGAATTCCTGGACCCCATATGTTTTTTCTTTATGCAATTATAACTGTTTGGAATTATTTTTGGGATAGAACTAGCTTTTCAATAAATACTATAGGCCTATATCGTTTTGTAGTTGATTTATCCCTTTTCCATATAAATCACAAATGTATACCTTTTCGTGCAAATTATTTCCTTGTCTTTGTGATATTTTGTCTTCTTACTTTGTGTTTTATTAATTTGTAAAATATAGCAATAACGAATCTCTCTCTCTCCCTCACTCGCTCACTCACACACACTTTCTCTCTCTCTCTCTCTCTGCTACTATGCTCCCCTTCTTTCCTCTCTTGTATCCATTGTTTTCATTCCCCTCCCTAAGCTCGCTCTCTCTCTCTCTCTCTCACACACACACACACACACACACACACACACACACACACGTCACATACACACACACACGTCACACACACACACCACACTCACACACACACACACACACAATCACCACACACACACACACACACACACACACACACACACACACACAAACACACACAAACACACACACACACCACACCCACACACACACACACACACACACCACACACACACACACACACACACACACACACACACACACACACACACACACACACACACACACACACACACACACACACACACACACACACACACACACACACACACACACACACACACACACACACACACCGCCCCTCATATATCTTGGTCGATCCCTGCTGACCCAGTTTGCTTTAGGTCCCCAACAAAATACGCCTTTCTTTCCCATAGTCTTGATTATTAGCCCCACAAAATACGCCTTTCTTAATCCATAGTTGTGATTATTATCCCCACAAAATAAGCCTTTCTTACCTATAGTCGTGATTATTTGCCTATTTGCCTATTGATTATTCGACCTATCAAACATTATTTCCCATGGCCGATTTATTTATTATGTTGTCTATTATTCCTCCATATCTTAGATGTAGAACGAGCATAGACTACTAATTCATCTTTCTCGGACTGTTTCCACGCCAACGTAAGCTGGAGGGAGTGGTGGGTGGGGAGGAGCCTTCTGCTTTACTATATTTTTCATTACCTAGTAGTTAGTAGCTAGCAGTGTAGATATCCCAACTGTCTCGTAAGGATCAATAGGTATATTGCTGTTTATTCCTATATTTATTACTCCTCCTCGTTTCTCCTCCTCCTCTATCTCCTCCACCACTTCCATCTCCTCCAAATGGTCAGCGAAACTTGGCTGGTCGATTCCGGAGAGTTAGACACATGTGGAAAGTTACCCCGAAGTCACACAAGCGCTTCCTCGGCCAACTTTTGAGAGGCAACTTTTATGGCAAACATTTTGGGATCGTCTTCCACGGGATTCTGCGACTAAGATAAAAAGACATTGTTTCGTATGATAGATATTTTATTAACGCTAAATTAAGAAACTGTTAAATAAGAGTTACTAAATACACTAAAGCGTTCCTGTTAATCCACGTTTATGTTGATAATTAAAAGTGTATGAAGTTCAGGAAGAACATTTTATGGGTTGGTCAGCGGTACGTTAAGGCAATGAAATAGAAGACTTTGGTAGTGGGGGTTATGTCAGGGTATATATATATATATATACCGGTATATATATATATATATATATATATATATATATATATATATATATATATACCGGGTATATATATACCGGTATATATATATATATATATATATATATATATATATATATATATATATATATATATATATATATTTACCGGTATATATCTATCTATCTATCTATTGCCTGACGCCGTGATCCCCGAAGGGGTGGCCACGAACGAACCGCCCCCATGCACCTCTGTCCCCAGTCAGTCGACGCCCCTCCCCCCAACCAGCACCGCCTTCGTTCATGTAGTTCCTCACTCCATCCTTCCACCTCATATTCGGTCTACCTCTCCCCCTCTGTCCCTCCACCTCGCTCTCGTACACCCTCTTAGTCATTCTCTCGCTTTCCATACGTTCCATATGGCCGAACCATCTCAAGTTGTTCCTTTTCACACTTTCCGGTATATATATATATATATATATATATTTTTTTTTTTTTTTTAAATGCAAATATACCCCAGATAAAATATAATTGATGATTAAATTGTATTGTGTTACATATATTTTAATGTGTAACGACAGCATTAATGATAACGATTGTTTTTATGTAATTATCTTTATCAAACTTATGTTTAACTGTTACTTGTTTCAGATGTTTGCTACGCCTTCAGTGTCAACGTCCTTAGGCTGTGTTGAAAAGTAAGTACATAATATGTATCTAGTATCTATATCGATCTATCTATTTATCTATCTATCTATCTATTATTGTCTCTGTCTGCCTGTCTGTCTGTCTAACTCAGTTATGATTGGCTATGGATGTTGAATAGCCCCAATTACCAACTGTAACACGAAACACTATTATTACCCGTTGACACACACACACACACACGCACGCACACACACACACACACACACACACACACACACACACACACACACACCACACACACACACACCACACACACACACACACACACGCACACTTTTTTATATTTATGTATTATTACTATAATTACTATTATTATTACACACACACACCAACACAAAGACACAGACACAGACACACACGAGAGAGAGAGAGAGATCGTGTGTGTGTGTGTGTGTGTGTGTGTGTGTGTGTGTGTTCGGTGACACAAAATGAGAACCCACCATGACGTAATTCTAAAACTTTGGTCTATAAATCAGGCAGGGGCCATACACCATGTGACGCATGGCCCAATATTTGTTGGAGGGGAACTGGTGAAAAATAGGTTAGGGTCATGAAGAGGAGGGAGGGGACTTCAAGTGGTGGAGGAGGAGGAGGAGGAGAAGAAATAGCGGAGGAAGAAGGAGGATATGAACGAAGGAGGTGGAAGAGGAGAAGAAAGAACATGAATAATAATAATAAGCCAAGCCAACCTCTCTCTCTCTCTCTCTCTCTCTCTCTCTCTCTCTCTCTCTCTCTCTCTCTCTCTCTCTCTCTCTCTCAGGGTTGTATTCATTCGGCCCCATTCCGCCTACTGTTTTAAGACGTTTATCCCCATCCAGGTGTCGATTTTTTCCTGGCGAGCGGCGGCGAGCCATTATATATTTGTAAATTATTTTGACAGCAGGCTAAATTTTTATATTTTTCGATAGAAAAATGTCTCCAGCGAAGCCGGATTTCTCCATACAATGTTGGCTCGCAGTCGCTCGCCAGGAAGAAATCGTCACCTGGATGGGGATAAACGTCTTAAAACAGTTGGCTGAATGGGACTGAATGGATACAAGCCAGAGAAAGAGAGAAAAGGAGAGAAAACATGTAGATCACTCCCCTTAAATATTTGACATTGGAATATGGTTGAGAATGAGAAGCCCCATACAAGAAACTGAACGCGTGAGTATAGGAATTGGGATTAAAAGGAGAAATACGTACTTAGGAAAATAATCTTAGCTTTGGATAAGAAAGAAGGTTTAAATGAGGCCCAATATACCCATGACGATTACCTTAGCTTAGGATAAGAATGTAGGTCTAGCAGAGGACCGCAATAGACCTCTAATGAAATTGATAATTGGGCTAAGAGAAACTAAATAGGGAAGCCAAGAAATAGGGAGGAAAATTGAAAATAAATTGTTCCGATTAATCTCTAAGCCTGGTCAGTTCTACCCTTCCCTATAGCTTATCTTCAGGGTTGTTTTTCTCACCCCCTTGTCCTTCATGTTTAGCCCCATTAGTTCTGAAGTTTCAAGACGATCGCCCCATTATTTTGGTTATTTTCAGACCTTTCGCCTCATATCTTTGTCAATATTAAGACCTGTTGTCCCCGATCTTGGTTGCATAAAGGATAATTTACAAACTCCCCGTTCTTGGTTGTATAAAGGATAATGTGGCGTCCTTTCCCTCCCTCCTGCGTGTGACCTATATTTTGGGCGTGGTGTGGGCGGGTGTCCAAGTGGGTCGCCGCCCCCCCCCCCCCTCTATTATTTCCTCTTAGCCCCCCATAGCCTCTGGATCTTGCCCTCGCCTGGTCTTTCTTTCCCATGATTCATATGTTTTGAAGTCCGTGCGAAGCGAGGACCTCTAGGGTTTACTCATGTCGTTGTTTATCTTCTTCTTCGTCTTTTTCTTCTTCTTCTTGCTGTTGTTTTTGTTAGGGGTCCGCTTATTAAAAAGTGCTATTTCTCGGTTAATACTGAACCACATCTAAATATGTTTGCCATGCATATACGCTGTAACGGAGCCCCTTGTTTTAATTTCGCCCTTAAATCGCCACCTTCTGCAGTAGTGCGATACTTATCAATATATATAATTATATATACAGTATATATATATATATACTGTATATATATATATATATATATATATTTATTATTATTATTTTATTTTTGTTTAGTTTCCTCCCTAGACCTCCATCGGACTTAAAAACAATATCCTTCACATCCCCCTTCGAGATTAATGTGTACATTTTTCGGTAGAAAAATTTCCCGGCCTTCATATTACAGGCTCGCTATCGCTCGCTAGGATTTTTTTTACACCTAAATGGCACGAAAGGTCAAAATATTGACAAAGAAATGGGGCGAAAGGTTTTAATATCGACTAACTAATGGGTCGAACTTCTTTAAAAGCTGTCAAAAAAAATATATATATATATGCTGGCTCGCTACCGTTCACCAGGGAAATATTGACACCTGGATGGGGGTAAACGTCTTAAAACAGTAGGCTGAATGGGGCCGAATGGATACAAGCCAAAGAGAGAGGGAGAGAAAGAGTAAAACACGCGAGGTGGGCTCCCTTACATTGAGTTATACCAGCCCCCAAATACAATCCTCTGTAATCGGATCCTGTTGAAAGGTACAATCAACGCAAATAGTGCAGGGCGGCGGGTAGCGCTTGTTGTACAGGATTGTATTTATTTGTGTTTGTTCATATATATTTATATTTAATTTATTATTTTGTATTTTATTGTTTTATTTATTCATGTATTTAAATATTTACTATTTATTTATTTATTTTTGTATTTATTATTTGTTATTTTTTTTATTTTTTTTTTGGGGGGGGCTACATTATTAAGTGGAGGTTTCTAGTTTGGTCCCTAGATATCCTTCAAGCTTAAGAATACACCCACTCGAGCCCCTTTCAAGATAAATATGTAAATTTTTCGGTAGAAACATTTCCCGGCCAAAGGCCGATTCCTCTTAAGTTACAGGCTCACCAGGGAAAAATCGTCACCTAAATGGCACGAAAGGTCTTAAAATTGACAGAAATGGGGCTAAAGTTATTAAATCGCCAAACTAACGGGGCAAACGTCTTAAAATCTCAAAAGCAGTGGGGCTAAACATGAGGGAGAAGGAAGTTCGAAAAAAAATCCCTCCAGTGGAAACCTGCCCTTAAGGTTGAAAAGTATGTAATCGGATCCTGTTTATTTATTTATTTTATTTATTAAGCTTGAGAAATATGTGTTGGAAGGTACAATCAACGTAGCTCATGGGCGGGAGGCATTTTCTTATTTCTATTATTTCGGGGAGCCCCAGCCAAGCGCCTTTATATATATAATATCAGTGACTCTACTTCCTCAAATGCGATACAAACCAAACCAAACCCCAAAAAAGCCAATATTTGTAAACAAAGACCGTGACCTGAATCATGAAATAAGCCCCGGGGATTGAGGTAGTTACATGGCTTCAATCTTTGGCACAGGCTTAGTATTACTGCGGCATTAAGGGAGCCCACCTCGCTTTTTTTTTTATCTTTCTCTCCCTCTCTCTTTGGCCCCATTCACCCTACTGTTTTAAGACGTTTACCCCCATCCAGGTGTCAATATTTTCCTGCCAAGCGGTAGCGAGTCAGCATATATATATTTTTGTTTTCACTGCAAGCTAAATTTGTAAATTTTTCGATAGAAAAATTTCTCCGGCGAAGCCGGATTTCTCTCTACAATGCTGGCTCGCTATCGCTTGCCAGGAAGAAATCGACACCTGGATGGGGATAAACGTCTTAAAACAGTTGGCTGAATGGGGCCGAATGGATACAAGAGAGAAAAGGAGAGAAAGAGAAAAACAAGCAGGTGACCCGCCTTAACCTGACTGTAATTTAGAAGGCATCATCCTTCCGCCCAGGCATTATTCTACCGAAAAAGGTACAAATTTAACTCGAAGGGGGGTTCTTGAGGGTATTTGCCAATATTAGGACTTTTCGTGCCATTTAAGTGTCGATTTTTTCCTAGCGAGCCTGTAATTTTAGGAGGCTTCGACTTTCGGCCGTGACAGTTTTCTACCAAAAAATGTACATATTTATCTTGAAGAGGGGTCATGGGGGTGTTTTTTAAAGCTTGATGGAGACCTAGCGAGGAAACTTAAAAATATATGGTTGAATAAGTAGATAGACCAAAATATATGGTTGAATAAGTAGATAGACCAAAATATATGGTTGAATAAGTAGATAGACCAAAATATATGGTTGAATAAGTAGATAGACCAAAATATATGGTTGAATAAGTAGATAGACCAAAAATAAAATAGCGTCTCCTTAAAGACTACACGGATAAGCACTACTCATAAATTACAACATAATGTTGAGTTGTTAATAAAAAATACTGATTTTTTTTTCTTCACCTAAATGGCGAGTATAAACGAGCACACTTACGGTAGGTCCAACCTGGCGCCATACCTGGAAAAGCAGAAAGAAAGGTTGTAGTTGGAGCTTTATTTGTTGATTTGATATGCCTTTATGTAATTAATTATGTGCATATGCAAGTGTTTTAAGGAATACAATTTATAAAAACTCTGGAAACCAGGTCGATGAAAAATAATCCCGGTAAAAAGTATCAAGAAAAAAAAAACTCACAGGGAAGAAAGTGCAAAATTATCTTACATATGCAGTGCATTAATTACATAATTTGCATAACCCAACACAACATAGTACTTTATTTAACATACCGCAACCTTGTCATCAGCCAAAACTTACATAACCTGTCCATCCCTTAATAAAACTTTACCTAACCTCACTAAAGATTCTGATATTAACGCACCAAGCTTTTAATATACTCCTCCCCCCCCCCCCCCCCATCGCAGGTTAGCCAATCAGCTTCAACCCACCCCACCTCGGTCCCCTCATACTTTCCTCCCAGTTTTCCACCCCACCCCACCCCACCTCAATTCTCTCTCACGTTACTCCCACTTTTCCACCCCACCCCACCTCAGTCGTCTCCCGTTTTACTCCCACTTTTCCACCCCACCCCACATCAGTCCTCTCCCTCCTTACTCCCACTTTTCCACCCCACCTCACTTCTGTTATCTACCACTTTACTCCCACTTTTCCATCCCACCACATTTTTATCGGAATAAAATCGTGTAGTAGTAGCCAGAATAAAGTTAAAATGACGTCGCCGGTACAAAAGAGGTTAAACATTGTGTATGCAAAGACTGTATGATTGTTGAGATATCAAAGTAGACATGTGTGAGTGTGTGTATGACTCGAAAGTAATACATATGTTGGAATTTTGATGCCTCGAATATACAGTATATATATATATATAATTATACTGTATATATATTATTTTATTTTTTATTTTGTTTATTTTTATTTTTTATGTATTTAGTAGGGGGTATAGAATTTATAGAATTATCTATCGAATTCCTTATATAATAGTGAGAACTATGTTTGTCTTTGTGTATCAAGACTGCGAGTGTGGCAAGTGTCAGGAGTGGCCCTGGAGTGATTGGTTGTTGTATCACCACTCTTATACTCACCCCTCACCACCCCACCTCACTCCATCCCTCCTCACCCCATCCCACCACTACCCACACAAGTTCATCTCACCTCATCCCTCCACACCCCACCGTACCTTACCCTACCCAAGTTCATCTCACCTCACCCTACCTCACTTCACCCCACCTACCACCACAACCCACCCAAGGTCATCTCATCTCATCTATCTACACTTCACCCCAACTCACACACGTCCATCTCACCCAACCCAGTTCCATCTCGCCCCACCTCACCGCACCTCACTCCGCCAAGTTCACCTCGCCTTTTCCCTCCACATTCCACCTCTCCCTTCCCCACCTCACCCCAACTCACACACGTCCATCTCACCCAACTCAGTTCCACCCCATTTCATCCCCTCCTACATGTCTTCACCCCACCCAACCATCACCTCACCCTATTTAACCCCACCCCTTTTCGTCCCATCCCATCTAATCTCGCTTTACAGTATATTTCCCCTCACCGAACCGAACTAAACCAAACCAAACCTAATTCCACCGACTCAATCCCATCCTTCCCCATCACATCCCACCTCACCCCACACCCCACCTCACCCCACACGAATTCACCCAACCCGACATCACCCATGCTACCCAACCTCACCCAACCACTCCCTACTTCACCTCATTTCTAACCTCACCCTGCGCCAAGCCAATCGACGTCCCCCACTGCACCTCATTCCCCTGTGAGCCTCTCCCAACTCTCTTAAGGGGGAATAAGCAGTTTTTTTTCTGGCGGCCCCCTTCTTCCTCGTGTTTAGTAGACGTTGGCTCAGACTTCGCTAACGCACTTCTACCTCAGCTCCTCCGGGTGAACTCAGCACCAGAGTGGAGTGTAATGAGCTGATTGACATTTGGCCTGAGAGAATAAGAGGATCGCCAAATCAACCTCAGTCAACCCTAATCAACCTCTATCAACCTCACTGTGACCCACCCACTTGTCCTCAACCCTCTTTAGTCCACCTGCCAAGCCAACCTCTCTCTATCTCTCTCTCTCTCATCGGAGGTTAGTCAATCTGATCCTCCCCACCCAACCACTATCAGCTTCAACTCATTCCACCTCAATCCACTCCCACTCTACCTCCCCTTTTCCAGAGGAGGCCAAATAGGCAGATGCTAAGAAATTGCTGGAAGTCCTATTTCATTTGTCTGGCTTCCCCCACTGTTTCTATGTGTGCCTTACCTACACAGAGAGTAATCCAGCTAACCCGCACAAACACCCCCTCCTCCTATTAATTTCACTGCACTTAAATAGCACGCCACACTTCTTTCCAACGCACCTAAATTACCTCTAACGTACCTTGATTTTGTATACAAAATAAACCTCGCTGTCGGCATGCTCACCCAAACCCCCCCTCTCTCTCTCTTAACTTTATCCATCATCCCCCCCCCCCCTCCCGTCTCTCTCCTCCTACTCGGGCAACCACTCTATCGATCCGCCTCTCCACTCGTTGATAGATAAGTTGTCTTTTACTCTCTCTCGCCGCCGTACTCTCGCTCTCTCCACTTCTCTCTCGCCCACTCCACTTCTCTCTCGCTCACTCCCCCCCTCTCTTTCTCACTCCCCCCTCTCTTTCTCTCACCCCTCTCTCTCTCTCACCCCTCTCTCTCTCGCCCCCCTCCCCTCTCTCTCTCTCCTCACCCCTCTCTCTCGCCCCCCCCCCTCTCTCTCGCCCCCCCCCCTCTCTCTCCCGCCCCCCCCCCCTCTCTCTCTCTCTCTCTCTCTCCTCCCATCTCTCTCTCTCTCTCTCTCTCTCTCTCTCTCTCTCTTGTTTTTCCTTTTGGTTTCTCTTTCGCTCCTAGTTCATATTGATCTCTAAATACCTCTCTCTCTCTCTCTCTCTCTCTCTCTCGTGCGTGGCCAATACACCAATACATGTAATTTATAAATACATAATTATACAGTATATAATATATAATACTAGTTGGTTCTAGGAATCTTTATATACTGTGCGCGTATATACAGTATATATATACTGAAGGCCGGTTCCTTCTAAAATAGTATATATACAGTATATGATTACATTGTGTAATTTGATGTATGCTTACTACAAAACAAGTCAATTATTGTTATTGTATTGTGTAATTTTCTGGATGCTTACTACAATACAAGCCAATTATGGTGATTGCATTCCACCGGTGCCATGTATCGCTCGAACGACAATACTGAGTACTCTCGTTTTCTATTGTATTGCCGTATCTTCAATCCGTTTTCTATTGTATTGCAGTATCTTCAATCCGTTTTCTATTGTATTGCAGTATCTTCAATCCGTTTTCTATTATATTGCAGTATGTTTAATCCGTTTTCTACTGTATTGCCGTATCTTCAATGGGTGTTCTATTGTATTGCAGTATATTAAATCCGTTTTCTATTATATTGCAGTATCTTCAATCCGTGTTCTATTGTATTGCCGTATCTTCAATCCGTTTTCATTACTTGGATTATACTCTTTGCTTTTCATTATTTATCTTCATGCATCGTTTTCTAATGTGGGGCTGGTTCTTCAATCCGTTTTCGTTACTTTGTTTATTCGCTTTGTCTTCCATTCTTGCTCCTTACCCACAATCCCTCTTCATTTATTTAACCTTTCTTCCTCTTAATATTTTTATCTTGAACTTTCCTTTACATCCAAAGTTAATTATTGTATTATTTTTGTTATGTGTTAGTTTATTTTTTTATACCTCAATATT
Source organism: Paralithodes platypus (assembly GCA_032716605.1). Lineage (NCBI taxonomy): Eukaryota > Metazoa > Arthropoda > Malacostraca > Decapoda > Lithodidae > Paralithodes > Paralithodes platypus. The sequence continues at coordinate 39,231,657 of CM064507.1, forward strand.
CTCATATTTATGCTTGATATTAAATTATTTTCCTTCCTCTCCTTCACTCTCCTTTCCTCCCTTCATCCTCTTTCCAGCGACCACTTAGGCTCCAGTGTATCGTGTCTCTCTCTCTCTCTCTCTCTCTCTCTCTCTCTCTCTCTCTCTCTCTCTCTCTCTCTCTCTCTCTCTCTCTCTCTCTCTCTCTCTCTTTTGTCTAAGAAGCCTAACTTCGTGCCACAAGCAATACCCCCTATCTCTAAACACACACATAAATACACCACACACTTACTTTCTCGCTCCTCTCTCTCTCTCTCTCTCTCTCTCTCTCTCTCTCTCTCTCTCTCTCTCTCTCTCTCTCTCTCTCTCTTACACTTTTCTAAGAACCCTAAATGACCCCCCCCCCCCTAAACACCTGTGGCCCTCCTATGGCACTTCCGGGTACAGGCACGAGTCAAAGTTGGGTTCTATCTTCCCATATTTGCAAACTTTAGTCGACTTTCTAGTGCTAAGGAAATGGGAACTGCTTAAGGGAGATTTTCACTTAAGGGATTTTTTGTCGAACCTCCTTCTCCCTCATGTTTAGCCTCATTAGTTTTGAAATTTTAAGATGTTCACCCATCTCTGAAGCTGCCTCGCTCCTGTGCTTCACTGTCTGACCTCGTAGACTCGGACCCTCAGTCTCAGAATGCCACCTATTGAGCAATGAACTCACTAGGCATTGTCCCCCTGTAGCATATTTTGAATATGGGAATATTCATACAGTGCTATTTAATCAGAGAACAATGAAGGGATTTATTTGGCGTTTCGGTGGGCTTTGTGGTAATGCACTGATACTAGGTACAGCACAAAATCCATCCCAATAATATCTTCCCATTGACATATCGGGATTTGAACCCCGGTCCATTGAATTACCAGTCCAATGGCAAGACCACTCCACCACACCTCCCCTAATACAACCCTTGAATTGATACATTAACAGTCATTTAAGGGGAGATGGGTCGTTTTTCTGGTCCCTCTTCTCCCTCGTGTTATGCCCCATTTGATTTGAGATTATAAGACATTCGGCCCATTAGTTTGGCGATTTTAACACTTTTCGTGCCATTTAGGTGTCGATTTTTCCTTTCGAGCGATAGCGAGCCTGAAATTGTAATAGGAATTGGCCCTCGGCCGGGACATTTTTCTACCAAAAAATTTACAAATTTATCTTGAAGGGGGGTCTAGGTTTTTTTTTTTCCAAGCTTGATGGAGGTCTAGCGAGGAAACTAAGAAATATAGGAATATAGGAATTAATAGGCCAAAAAAGCGTCCCATCTCCCCTTAACATGACCAATGAGAGAGAAAGAGAGAGAGAGAGAGAGAGAGAGAGAGAGAGAGAGAGAGAGAGAGAGAGAGAGAGAGAGGCCCCCACATCTGTGTATTTTGCTCTACGTGATAAGTGATCTCAAACTAAACATTTTAACACCTTAAGAGGGTCTGCTCTCTCTCTCTCTCTCTCTCTCTCTCTCTCTCTCTCTCTCTCAAATATCTATATCTATCTAGGACAAATGACCCAGTTTGATCGTGCTTGGGTTAACATGGTATAATCTCCACTTACTATTACTCTTGAGGATTAAGACGCGTTTTGACAGTTTATTTTATCATTAGACAAATTTGTACAGCTTAGGAAGGATCTGTAGGAATGAAAAGCGTGAAGACTAGCACCATTAAGGGGGTACTACTCGCTTTTTTGGGACCCCCTTTCTTCCTCATGTTTAGCATATTAGTTTTGAGCACTGTATTTTAGATGTTCGTTCCGTTATTTTTGGCGATTTTGAGACCTTTCTCTTCATAGTTTTGTCTATATTAAGACCTTTCGTGCCCTTTAGGTGTCGACTTTGTCCTGGCGAGCGATAGCGAGCCTCTAATTTTAGAAGGAACGGCCGGGACATTTTTCGGTAGAAAAATGTACAAATTTATCTTGGAAGGGGGTCTAGGGGGCGTTTTTCTAAGCTTGATGGAGGTCTAGCGAGGAAACTCAAAAATATCTTAATACATGAATATATAGACCAAAAACCTAGCCCTACCCCCTTAAGTAATTGATGCTTTCAGTGTGTATGTCTGTATATCGTATGTGTGTATCTGTCTGTTCGTATAATGTTTCGAGAATTCATGAACGGATTTCGACGATACTTGGTCAGCTTTTTCGTGTGTTTCCATATATAAAAGATTCCATTTAATTTTGGTTTACACTGGATTAAACCTCGGTCATGTTTCTGTGTCCATGTTTTGTGAAGGGTTACGTGGACCTTCTTCTCTGCGGGCATTGCTGTCTTGCTGGTCTTTCTTTGTCCTGTCTCTCTCATGCTTCATCCTGCCAGAGTACGGGAGGTTCTATTGCTATTGTTTTGCTTATCATGCCTCGCCGTATCTATTGTTTTGTTATCCCTATCTATCTATCTATTTACTCAGACCCATTCCCCATTTTTCTATTTTTCTATTTTTGGGGGGGACGCGAGACAGAGCCCGAACAGGGACAACACAACACAACAGAAAAACAATGAGCACACAAAAACAAAACACAAATTCACACACATCTATCCCACATGTTATCCCCCCTCCTCCCTCCCTTGTTAGCGACTTTGTTTATTTGTTATAGCATTTCTTCTTGACTGACTATTCTCACCTTCTCAGTGTTTTTCCTATTGTTTTGTATTGCTACTATGTAATAATGGTTCGTTTATGCCTGTTCTATTAACCATCTTTCCCGTCCCGTTATTCATGTTGCTTTATTATTTAATTGTCATGTGTTGTTAAATGTTTAACGGCACACACACACACACACACACACACACACACACACACACACACACACACACACACACACACACACACACACACACACACACGTGTATGTATATATATATATACTATATATTCAGTATGTTCTACTTGATTGTTTGATTATTTACTTGATGAATTATACATGTGTATTGTTATTGTGTGAGAGAGAGAGAGAGAGAGAGAGAGTGTGTGTGTGTGTGAGTGAGTATGGTGTATTGTGGTGACTACTATTAATAGAAGTAATAGATGGGTAGATAAGACGGGTGGTGGTGGTATGGGGAGAAGGTCACAGCGTCGAAGGGGGGGGGGGGGGGGGGGGGGGTGAGCTCTCCAGAACACAAACAACAACATAGACTATAATGCTTACACATTCATTTATCAACACCCGGGGGCATATAGCCCAACTGTATTATGGTTCGGCACCACTGGTGAGAACGATTCCGCGCGGCCTGTTTAATGGCTAACTCAGCTAAACTCGCGCATATTTTACCGTACCGTATGGCGCGGCAAAGAGAAGACAGAATGAGACCACAGTTTTAAATCCTAACCTAACCTAACCTAACCTAACATATATATATACAGTATATATAATTATATAGGTTAGGTTAGGTTAGGTTAGGTTAGGATTTAAAACTGTGGTCTCATTCTGTCTTCTCTTTGCCGCGCCATACGGTACGGTAAAATTTGCGCGAGTTTAGCTGAGTTAGCCATTAAATAGGCCGCGCTGAACCGTTCTCACCAGTGGTGCCGAACCATAGTACAGTTGGGCTATATGCCCCCGGGTGGCATATAGCCCACCTGTATTATGGTTCGGCACCACTGGTGAGAACGGTTCCACAGGAGTATAGGCACTTAAGGGGACACTGGTTATTTATCAACACCCGGGGAGGAACACAGGAGTATAGGCACTTAAGGGGACACTGGTTATTTATCAACACCCGGGGAGGAACACAGGAGTATAGGCACTTAAGGGGACACTGGTTATTTATCAACCGGGGAGGAACACAGGAGTATAGGCACTTAAGGGGACACTGGTTATTTATCAACACCCGGGGAGGAACACAGGAGTATAGGCACTTAAGGGGACACTGGTTATTTATCAACACCCGGGGAGGAACACAGGAGTATAGGCACTTAAGGGGACACTGGTTATTTATCAACACCCGGGGAGGAACACAGGAGTATAGGCACTTAAGGGGACACTGGTTATTTATGAACATCGGTGGAGGAACACAGGAGTATAGGAACTTAAGTGGACACTGGTTATTTATCAACAACGGGGAGGAACACAGGAGTATAGGCACTTAAGGGGACACTGGCTATTTATCAACACCGGGGAGGAACACAGGAGTATAGGCACTTAAGGGGACACTGGTTATTTATCACCACCCGGGGAGGAAACACAGGAGTATAGGCACTTAAGGGGACAATGGTTATTTATCAACACCCGGGGAGGAACACAGGAGTATAGGCACTTAAGGGGACACTGGTTATTTATCAACACCCGGGGAGGAACACAGGAGTATAGGCACTTAAGGGGACACTGGTTATTTATCAACACGCGGGGAGGAACACAGGAGTATAGGCACTTAAGGGGACACTGGTTATTTATCAACACCCGGGGAGGAACACAGGAGTATAGGCACTTAAGGGGACACTGGTTATTTATCAACACCCGGGGAGGAACACAGGAGTATAGGCACTTAAGGGGACACTGGTTATTTATCAACACCCGGGGAGGAACACAGGAGTATAGGCACTTAAGGGGACACTGGTTATTTATCAACACCCGGGGAGGAACACAGGAGTATAGGCACTTAAGGGGACACTGGTTATTTATCAACACCCGGGGAGGAACACAGGAGTATAGGCACTTAAGGGGACACTGGTTATTTTGGTTGATCTATTTATTGGTATATTTTTATTTTTATATATTGAATATAATTATTATAATTATTATATGCATTATATTCATTATGTGTATTGGTTTATATTATAGTTTCCTCGCTAGACCTGCATCAATCTTAAAAAATACTCCCTAGACCCTCTTTCAAGATAAATTTGTACAATTTGCTATAGAAAAGTGTTCGGCCTATTTCTCATAAAATTACAGGCTCGCTATCGCTCGCCAGGAGGAAATCTACACCTAAATGGCACGAAAGGTCTTGATATTGATATAGAAATGGGACGAAAGTTTATAAAATCGACAAACTAATGGGCAAACGTCTTAAAATGTGAAAACTAATGGGGTTAAACATGAGAAAGACGGGGAACCAAATATATATATTATTATATATATATATATACTGTATAATACACACACGTTTTTATTTATTTATTTATTTATAGTGAATAAGAGGAACAAATTAATGTGTTATGCTGGTATAAGAGAAGCTGATATAACAGTGGAAGAAAATATGAAATTATAGATGGAAATCAAAGTTTTGTAATATTTTCATATTAATTTATCAGTTGAACATATTCTAGCAATACATAAGGCAAAATTAACTTTTAAAATACTTAAATAATAAACACGGGCGGTCCAACAACCATGTAGTATGAAAAACAGGAAACAATCACAATTATCTCAAATTAATTATACAATCAGAGAAGGACAACACATCTTTTAGGCAATAGTTGTGTTCTGTTTTTACAATATATCACAACATATGATGGTATTACTTATAATTTATGACGTCCTATACCCTGTTTCAAATTGGTTGGCCAGAAATCGTGAACGGTAACTTCTGTAACTCAAAAAATACTAGAGCAAATGGTCTGTACATTTCCACACTCAATCCCTGCCTGACCCTTCCCAAATGGTAGAAATATCAGCTCGATTCCTCTATTCGTTTGTGAGTTATAGAGGTTAATGTTCAGGAGTTTTGGCCTATTTATTTTGAACAGAGTATAGTGTGTGTGTTGACCTAATTACGAGCTGCTCCTGCATTATGAACCACGGCCTTCCTTGTGTCGTGATTGGTCCCCTGATAACACTCTAATCTCAACCTTTAATATCTAGCCTACTTTACTAAACCTGACAACTACAGCATCACAGTCTAGGGAATCTTCTCTCTCTCTCTCACTCTCACACACACACACACACTCTCTCTCTCTCTCTCTCTCTATATATATATATATATATATATATATATATTATAAACACGCCTTGGATTATGGTTCGCGTTAATGGGATAGTCAGCATGGAGTTGGAATATCTAGTCTACGGTACAGAAGCACACATCTTCAGGCAAATAACGTTCTTGATTTTGTTTTTAGTATAAGAAAATAGCTCGAAGCTCACATTTTAATTATCATCCCAGCAAGCACTAGAATTACTGTGTATAAATCAAGCGTAGTAGTTTCTCTCTCTCTCTCTCTCTCTCTCTCTCTCTCTCTCTCTCTCTCTCTCTCTCTCTCTCTCTCTCTCTCTCTCTCTCTCCTATCCGTCAGTCCCCACTCTCCTTTTTTCGGGTAGCTCTCTGATTCATTTCCTCGTCCGCCCTCTCTGATTCACTTCCTACTCTCCTTACTCTCTTTACTTGCTTTCTTTACTCTGTTTACTTGTTTTTGCTCTCTTTACTCCCCTTACTCTCTTTGCTCTCTTTACTTGCTTCCTGTACTATTTTTACTTGCTCACTTTATTCTCTTTACTTGCTCTCTTTACTCTTTACTTGCTCTCTTTACTTGCTGCATTTGCTCTCTTTATTATCTTTACTTGCTCTGCTTACTCCCCTTACTTGCTCACTTTACTTTTTTTAACCTTCCCTCCCCCCTTAACCTCTTCTGTACCGGCGACGTCATTTTAGCTCTCTTCTGGCTAATATCCGACGATGTAATTCAGTTTAAATGGTGCCTCCAGCAATTATTACGCTTCGAACTAGTTTACTTAACCTTGCACAGATCCTTCTTAAACTGCACAAAATCGTCTCAATGCAGCTAAAATCAAATAAAAAAAGGCGTCGGCGGTACAGAAGGGGTTAATAAAAGCATATTTCCGGCCTTCTCCCTCCCTCATATTTTTCAGCACCCCAGCACCCCTCCCCTCACAACCCATCAATTATTTACCCTCATCTCTCTTTCCTTCATTATTCTTCTTTCTTCGTCTTTTCCTTTATCACTTTGTATCTCATCTTTCTCCCCCCCCCCCCTCTTGCCTTCCCCCCTTATCCCACTTCCCCCCATCTCCTCCCTTTATCCCTCCTCCCCTCACACCCTATTAATTATTTACCCTCATCTCTCTTCCCTTCATTATTATTCTTTCTTCCTCTTCCTTTATCCTTTTTCTCATCTCCCCCCCCCCCTCCCTCCTACCTCTCCCCCTTCCTCTCACACCCCATTAATGATTTCCACTCATCTCTCTTCCCTTCATTATTCTTCTTTCTTCGTCTCTTCCTTTATCCTTTTTACCTTATCTCCCCCCCCCCCTCCCTCCTGCCATTCCTCCTTATCCCTCTTCCTCTCATCTCTCTTCCCTTCATTGTTCTTCTTTCTTCCTCTCTTCCTTTATCACTTTTACCTCATTCACCCCTCCCCCCACCCCCCGTCTACCTCTCCCCCTTATCCCTCTTCCTTCCATCTCCTCCCCTTATCCCTCCTCCCCTCACACCCCATTAATTATTTCCCTATTATCTCCAACCATCATCCCTCTCCCTCTTGTTTTCATGTACGGCATGACTTCCTCCACGATATCCTCAACCTCTATAATGAGAGTAAAGCTGTAGATATTATATACCTTGATTTTCAAAAGCCCTTTGACAAAGTTCCCCATAAACGTTTATTGATAAAACTAAAAGTGCATGTAATACAAGAAGGTGTGTTGAAATGGATAGAAATTGGTTCTGTGACAGAAAGCAAAGAGTAGTCTTAAACGGTAAAGCATCTAAATGGATCAATGTAAGTAGCGGGGTACCCCAGGGATCGGTACTGGAGCCAATTCTCTTTCTAATTTACATAATCGACATAGATGAGGGTCTCACCTGTACAATCTCAAAGTTTGCAGACGATACAAAAATTGCAAATAGCGTACTCTCAAATGAACATCTTGAAGATATTCAACATAATCTAGATAAGGTGTCACATTGGGCTCAAATTTGGCAAATGTGTTTCAATGCGGATTAATGTACAGTACTCCACATCGGATACCGAAATGACAAAATATACTATTCTATGAATGGCATCCAGCTTAAGAATGTAGACAGATAAACTGATTTAAGAATAATAATATCGAGTAACCTAAAAACCGAGTCAACAATGTTCACAAGTTGTTAAGAAGGCAAACAAAATAATTGGCTATATAGGCAGGTCATTTGAGCATAAATCCAAAGATGTAATCCTAACTCTTCACAATTCCTTAGTCCGCCCTCTCCTGGAATATTGCGTTCAATCCTGGTGCCCTTACTACCAAAAAGATATAGACAAGCTAGAACGAGTTCAACGTAGAGTTATCAAAATGATACCTAGCCTAAAGAACAAACCACACGAAGAGCGTCTTAGAGAATTAAATCTATTTCCTTGAACCCAGCGCAGATTAAGAGGCGACTGAATTCAATTGTTCAAAATCATCAAAGGCATCGGCAATATGAACTGTAATAAATATTTCACTATCGACCAATCAAATTACACGCGGGGAACGGTTGCAAAATAAATTGGTAAATCTTTTAACTCACGAGTCTAATCATTTCTTCTTCAATCGAGTTGTTCTCTCTCTCTCTCTCTCTCTCTCTCTCTCTCTCTCTCTCTCTCTCTCTCTCTCTCTTTCTACCACTGTGTCACTAGTAACCCTTTAATTCATCTCCCCTCTCCCTTCCCTTACTTAATACCCTCTCTCACACTCTCTCTCTCTCTCTCTCTCTCTCTCTCTCTCTCTCTCTCTCTCTCTCTCTCTCTCTCTCTCTCTCTCTCTCTTTTGCATGTTCAGCAGATCCCAAATAATTTAGCTCAATCATCAACCTGGACCTAGAATGCCTAAATTCACCAACGCTACCATATAAATAATTCATGCATTTCTCAGCATCATAAAATCCACATTCATTAACCTTTTGAAGACTGTGACGCATTTTGACTGTTTATTGTGGCTATCCTTAGACAATTGTATAGGCCTACAGTTTAAGAAGGATCTGTGGGAATTATAAGGGTAAAGACTATCTCAATTCACTCTCTGACTCCCATATACCCTTCCTAATCTGAATAAAATCTTCTATCATTAGCCAGAAAACAAAACAGAAGTGCGTCATCGATTATCAGAGGGTTAATAAACTAGTGAGGGAATGGGATGGCTAACCCTTCCAGTATTTGGGGACGCCTTTCGTACTTTTGTTCTGGCGTCTAGCAGTAGTCAGACTAAAGTATAAAGACGGCACCGGTACTGAAAGGATTAAGAGTTTAATTAATACTGGAAATGTTTGAATGCAGATAAATTCGAGTTACTATCGACTTTAGCAGCTATCATATTGGTGTTAAATGTGTTGCTGAATCCGGCTCCTGGGCTCGAACCCGACTAATGAGTGTCAATGCTGATATTTTATTTTTATTTTTATTTCATGTGACGAAACATTTTAACCCTTAACAGCCGAATTTCGAAACTTAATGGGCAAATAATTAACTACTATGTCTCTGCGCCAGATCTAGTTTTATACTTCGCTACATAATAATATGTCCTGTCTCCAGTTCTCTTTCTGATATTCATTAATGATCTCCTCAACTGTACCTCTAGACCTATCCACTCATATGCTGAGACTATACCTTACATTATTCAACTACGGTACTTTTTCACAACAACCGAACATGTAATCACTCCAAAACTCACGTGACGAGGCCATTGCACGCCTATCTTCTGATCTGTCCATTATTGTTCATTTCTTTCATTAATTTCATTGGAAGTAATTGGTGTTAAGAACGATATTAGTTAATATCTATAGATAAAGGAACAATTAATTTGCGAGGTCGTATCCTTAGTGATCTGTGCCCCATTCATTTTTCTTCCCTTTCTCGCATAAACATTACGCTATTCATAGTGTTGTTTGGTCTGAGTACACAATTAGATTGATATCCTGTATTTGGTAAATTGATATTTACCGTAGTCATGTACTTATTTGTTTACTGTCTTAGTGGTATGATAGTTAAAGCGTGTAAGTTCTATATGTGGTGTCCTGGGTTCGAATCCCCAGAGGATCATATGCTCTCATTAATTTAATTGGGAATTATTGGCGTCAAGAATGATATTAGTTGTTCTATGTAACTTTATGAAACTGACAAACACAACACGGTTGGCAAGAATACATTCGCCCCCCAGACTACAGTGTTTATAAGCCCAGTGTTGGAAACCTTGAGGGGTAACTTGACTAAACAAAATGAGTAATTTGACTAAACAAAAATGGGAGGTATCTTGACTAATCTATTTTTTATTAATGTATTAATTATTAATACAAACTGGTGGATATAAGGGATAGAACGAATGATGAATTTGGGTTTACGTATATATAAAGTACTACGACCGCATTTTTGTTTTGTTAATTTTGCTTAATGCCGATGTCTCTACCTCTAACTTCCTTACAGCCCGAAATTTGCCAGTGGTCAATTGTGCCTGAGATTTTGGGAGCCAGGTGCATTAATACATATATGTTACTCTGAAATATGGATCTTATTTCATGATACGAAATAAAATATGTCCGTCACCGTGTATTAATCCTTCTCTTATAAATATAGGTTAATTTAGTTATAGTAGGACTGCAGAGGCTATCAACCCTTCCGGATTATTAAGCCAGCACACTGTAAGTCAAGAATAGCGTCAGGACTGGAGACCATTTTCGAGAACTCCAGTCCCTTGAAATAAAGATGGTGATTCGATTTTTATAAACTGTTGGCTCGGTTGGTAGAGACATGAATCATTAATCTGAAGAACTGTGGATCGAATCTAGGTGGAGACTGAAACATTCAGATATATAACTCAAGTGTGTTTGCGAAATGTCTAGACACACACACACACACACACACATTCACACACACACACGCATATATACAGTATATATATATATATATATATATATATATATATATATATATATATATATATATATATATATAATATGAAGGTGAAGATTAGAGACAGCGTAAACAACATATTTATTATTTTCTATGAGGGCAAGCTTTCGGCAACTGCTACTGCCATGATCACGCCTCGTCCGAAGGCCGGTTCGTCCTAAATGGCGGGCTCGCTCTTGCTCGCCAGGTAAAAATCCACACCTTATTGGCACGAAAGGTTTTAAAATCCCCAAAATAATGGGGAAAATTTCTTAAAATTTCAATACTAAAGGAGGTAAACATGACCGAGAAAGGGGGCCAGAACCGCCTCCCCCCCCCTCCTCCCCCCTTTAATGACACGACTGTAGGAATGGTCAGTACATGGTTGCAGAAAGTAATCTCACCCCCCCCCCTACCCCCCCCCCCCCCCCCTTTCATTGTTTAGAAGCCAAGTTTGAGAGGCCGTGGGGGGTGAGTTGTTTATACCACAGGGGTGGGGGGGGGGGGGGGGGACACAATATCCTACTATCGACTACTTGTAAGATTTGGCCTATCAGGGTTTATTCAGTAATATTTAAAGTTTATCATGTGGGAACTATATTAGTCTTATCAGCAATTGAGAATTTAAGGGGAGGCAGACCGTTTTTCTGGACCCCCTTCTTATCCCTAATGTTTAGCCCCACTAGTTTTGAGATTATAAGACGTTCGGCCCATTAGTTTGGCGATTTTAACACCTTTCGCCCCATTTCGTTGTCAATTTTAAGACCTTTCGTGCCATTAATGTGTCGATTACTTCCTGGCGAGCGATAGCGAGCCTGCAATTTTAGGGGAGCCGGCTGAGACATTATTCTACCGATAAATGTACAAATTTATCTTGAAGGGGGGTCTAGGGGGTGTTTTTCTAAGCTTGATGGAGGTCTAGGGAGGAAACTAAAAAAAATATGAATACATGAATTAATAGACCAAACAAATGGTCAGTCTCCCCTTAAGACGTTTGAACCATTAATTTGGATATTTTAAAACGTTTGCCCCATTAGTTTGGCGATTTTTAGACATTTCGCCCCATTTGTTTGTCAATTTTAAGACCTTTCATGCCATTTAGGTGTCGATTTCTTCCTGGCGAGCAATAGCGAGCTTGTAATATTTTTAAGGATTCGGCCTTTGGCATTACCTTCTTTACACAGTGTAGAGAAGGCAATGCCTTTGGCCAGGATTTTTTTTTTACTGAGAAATGTACAAATTTATCTCAAAGGGTGGTCTTGAGGGCATTTCTATAAGTTTAATGGAGGTCGTGGGA
>CM064507.1:39243877-39364379 GCA_032716605.1 Paralithodes platypus
CCATATAAATCATTCATTCATTTCTCAGCATCATAAAATCCACATTCATTAACCTTTTGCAGACTGTGACGCATTTTTGACTGTTTATTGTGGCTATCCTTAGACGATTGTATAGGCCTACAGTTTAAGAAGGATGTGTTCGAATTATAAGGGTAAAGACTATCTCAATTAACCCTCTGACTTCCCTATACCCTTCCTAATCTGAATAAAATCTTCTATCATTAGCCAGAAAACAAAACAGAAGTGCGTCATCGATTATCAGAGGGTTAATAAACTAGTGAGGGAATGGGATGGCTAACCCTTCCAGTATTTGGGGACGCCTTTCGTACTTTTGTTCTGGCGTCTAGCAGTAGTCAGACTAAAGTATAAAGACGGCACCGGTACTGAAAGGATTAAGAGTTTAATTAATACTGGAAATGTTTGAATGCAGATAAATTCGAGTTACTATCGACTTTAGCAGCTATCATATTGGTGTTAAATGTGTTGCTGAATCCGGCTCCTGGGCTCGAACCCGACTAATGAGTGTCAATGCTGATATTTTATTTTTATTTTTATTTCATGTGACGAAACATTTTAACCCTTAACAGCCGAATTTCGAAACTTAATGGGCAAATAATTAACTACTATGTCTCTGCGCCAGATCTAGTTTTATACTTCGCTACATAATATGTCCTGTCTCCAGTTCTCTTTCTGATATTCATTAATGATCTCCTCAACTGTACCTCTAGACCTATCCACTCATATGCTGAGACTATACCTTACATTATTCAACTACGGTACTTTTTCACAACAACCGAACATGTAATCACTCCAAAACTCACGTGACGAGGCCATTGCACGCCTATCTTCTGATCTGTCCATTATTGTTCATTTCTTTCATTAATTTCATTGGAAGTAATTGGTGTTAAGAACGATATTAGTTAATATCTATAGATAAAGGAACAATTAATTTGCGAGGTCGTATCCTTAGTGATCTGTACCCCATTAATTTTTCTTCCCTTTCTCGCATAAACATTACGCTATTCATAGTGTTGTTTGGTCTGAGTACACAATTAGATTGATATCCTGTATTTGGTAAATTGATATTTACCGTAGTCATGTACTTATTTGTTTACTGTCTTAGTGGTATGATAGTTAAAGTGTCTAAGTTCCATATGTGGTGTCCTGGGTTCGAATTCTCAGAGGATCATATGCTCTCATTAATTTAATTGGGAGTTATTGGCGTCAAGAATGATATTAGTTGATCTATGTAACTTTATGAAACTGACAAACACAACACGGTTGGCAAGAATACATTCGCCCCCCAGACTACAGTGTTTATAAGCCCAGTGTTGGAAACCTTGAGGGGTAACTTGACTAAACAAAATGAGTAATTTGACTAAACAAAAATGGGAGGTATCTTGACTAATCTATTTTTTATTAATTTATTAATTATTAATACAAACTGGTGGATATAAGGGATAGAACGAATGATGAATTTGGGTTTACGTATATATAAAGTACTACGACCGCATTTGTTTTGTTAATTTTGCTTAATGCCGATGTCTCTACCTCTAACTTCCTTACAGCCCGAAATTTGCCAGTGGTCAATTGTGCCTGAGATTTTGGGAGCCAGGTGCATTAATACATATATGTTACTCTGAAATATGGATCTTATTTCATGATACGAAATAAAATATGTCCGTCACCGTGTATTAATCCTTCTCTTATAAATATAGGTTAATTTAGTTATAGTAGGACTGCAGAGGCTATCAACCCTTCCGGATTATTAAGCCAGCACACTGTAAGTCAAGAATAGCGTCAGGACTGGAGACCATTTTCGAGAACTCCAGTCCCTTGAAATATAGATGGTGATTCGATTTTTATAAACTGTTGGCTCGGTTGGTAGAGACATGAATCATTAATCTGAAGAACTGTGGATCGAATCTAGGTGGAGACTGAAACATTCAGATATATAACTCAAGTGTGTTTGCGAAATGTCTAGACACACACACACACACACACACACGCATATATACAGTATGTATATATATATATCTATATATATTATATATATATATATATATATATATATATATATATATATATATATATATATAATATGAAGGTGAAGATTAGAGACAGCGTAAACAACATATTTATTATTTTCTATGAGGGCAAGCTTTCGGCAACTGCTACTGCCATGATCACGCCTCGTCCGAAGGCCGGTTCGTCCTAAATGGCGGGCTCGCTCTTGCTCGCCAGGTAAAAATCCACACCTTATTGGCACGAAAGGTTTTAAAATCCCCAAAATAATGGGGAAAATTTCTTAAAATTTCAATACTAAAGGAGGTAAACATGACCGAGAAAGGGGGCCAGAACCGCCTCCCCCCCCCTCCTCCCCCCTTTAATGACACGACTGTAGGAATGGTCAGTACATGGTTGCAGAAAGTAATCTCACCCCCCCCCCCTACCCCCCCCCCCCTTTCATTGTTTAGAAGCCAAGTTTGAGAGGCCGTGGGAGGTGAGTTGTTTATACCACAGGGGTGGGGGGGGGGGGGGGAACACAAAATCCTACTATCGACTACTTGTAAGATTTGGCCTATCAGGGTTTATTCAGTAATATTTAAAAGTTTAACATGTTGGAACTATATTAGTCTTATCAGCAATTGAGAATTTAAGGGGAGGCAGACCGTTTTTCTGGACCCCCTTCTTATCCCTAATGTTTAGCCCCACTAGTTTTGAGATTATAAGACGTTCGGCCCATTAGTTTGGCGATTTTAACACCTTTCGCCCCATTTCGTTGTCAATTTTAAGACCTTTCGTGCCATTAAGGTGTCGATTACTTCCTGGCGAGCGATAGCGAGCCTGCAATTTTTAGGGGAGCCGGCTGAGACATTATTCTACCGATAAATGTACAAATTTATCTTGAAGGGGGGTCTAGGGGGTGTTTTTCTAAGCTTGATGGAGGTCTAGGGAGGAAACTAAAAAAAATATGAATACATGAATTAATAGACCAAAAAAAAAATTCAGTCTCCCCTTAAGACGTTTGCACCATTAATTTGGATATTTTAAAACGTTTGCCCCATTAGTTTGGCGATTTTTAGACCTTTCGCCCCATTTGCTTGTCAATTTTAAGACCTTTCATGCCATTTAGGTGTCGATTTCTTCCTGGCGAGCAATAGCGAGCTTGTAATATTTTTAAGGACTCGGCCTTTGGCATTACCTTCTTTACACAGTGTAGAGAAGGCAATGCCTTTGGCCAGGATTTTTTTTTTACTGAGAAATGTACAAATTTATCTCAAAGGGTGGTCTTGAGGGCATTTCTATAAGTTTAATGGAGGTCGTGGGAGGAAAAAAAAACAAAAAAAAAAACAAAAAAAAAAACAGAAAATCAATACAAAATAATAATAAATGAACAAATACTGTATATATAAATCTCCCCTTATAATTATAATATAGAAGACTTTATTGTGTATTATGGAGTGAATATTACGACGTGCTATTATAGCCCACAATAATCCCACCTTTACTATGTGGCCCAGTTCTGTAGTAGTCTATTATTACACACATATGTATTACAGTGTACTTCATTCACTAGATCATCACATCACCTTCAATGGGTTTAATCCTAGCCCATCTGATATAGCTCTTCAGTCGTTTTAGCCTCTCTCTCTCTCTCTCTCTCTCTCTCTCTCTCTCTCTCTCTCTCTCTTGTGATGGATTTAAACTTCATAAATGCTGACTATTTAGCTATTCATCATGCCATAAGACACACACACACACACACACACACACACACACACACACACACACAAACACACACACACTCATCAACTCATACACACACACACACTCATCAACACACACACACACACACACACACACACATAAACATTACCAAATACATATCTAACCTACCCATCATTAAAAATAGCACCCATTTCCTAACACCCATCCTACGCTTAAAGCCGGTGTCACACGAGCGATGTTTCCGACAATTTGTACGGGCAATTTTGATCTGGCCGCTTCAGAATATAGGCTTCTAATGAAATAAACTAGCTAACATAATCTACCTTCGATCTAGTTTACAATTCCAATGCGAAAGAGCCTCAAAATAGTATGAAAAAAAAGTGCATCGAAAATTGCCGGAAATTGCGCTCGTGTGACACCGACTTTACCCTTTCTGTACCGAGGGCGGTTTTTTATTTTCTTCTAGCTATATGTAGACGATTTTGTGCAGTTTAAGAAGGATCTGTTGTAGTAAAAATCGGTTATATGAGATCATTCGAAGCCTGTTATTTGCTGGAGGCCCTTTTTGAACTGAATAAAGTCGTCTAACAGAGGCCAGAATAAAATTAAAAGGACGGCACCGGTACTGCAAGGGTTAAACACCTCGCCACCGTCGTCATATCTTCCGTAATCTCTCTCGCCCCAGGAATTTTATATCCCACATAGGCTTCAATAGAGCTCAAGAGGGATTATCACAAGTTAGAGGATTAAAACGCTTAATCCCGAATAAATCCCTCGCTGGCGAATATAGCAATATATGTCGTGTAAACAATATGTAGCAATAGATGTTGTGTAAACAATATATAGCAATAGATGTGTAAACAATATATAGCAATAGATGTGTAAACAATATATAGCAATAGATGTCATGTAAACAATATATAACCATAGATGTCATGTAAACAATATATAACAATAGATGTAGTGTAAACAATATATAGCAATAGATGTGTAAACAATATATAGCAATAGATGTGTAAACAATATATAGCAATAGATGTCATGTACACAATATATAACAATAGATGTCATGTAAACAATATATAACAATAGATGTAGTGTAAACAATATATAGCAATAGATGTAGTGTAAACAATATATAGCAATAGATGTGTAAACAATATATAGCAATAGATGTAGTGTAAACAATATATAGCAATAGATGTCATGTACACAATATATAACAATAGATGTCATGTAAACAATATATAACAATAGATGTAGTGTAAACAATATATAGCAATAGATGTGTAAACAATATATAGCAATAGATGTCATGTAAACAATATATAGCAATAGATGTCATGTAAACAATATATATCAATAGATGTGTAAACAATATATAGCAATAAATGTCATGTAGCAATAGATGTCATGTAAACAATATATAACAATAGATGTAGTGTAAACAATATATAGCAATAGATGTCTTGTAAACAATATATAGCAATAGATGTGTAAACAATATATAGCAATAGATGTAGTGTAAACAATATATCGCAATAGATGTAGTGTAAACAATATATAGCAATAGATGTTGTGTAAACAATATAGCAATAGATGTCGTGTAAACAATATATAGCAATAGATGTGTAAACAATATATAGCAATAGATGTCATGTAAACAATATATAGCAATAGATGTGTAAACAATATATAGCAATAGATGTCATGTAAACAATATATAGCAATAGATGTGTAAACAATATATAGCAATAGATGTGTAAACAATATATAGCAATAGATGTAGTGTAAACAATATATAGCAATATATGTAGTGTAAACAATATATAACAATAGATGTAGTGTAAACAATATATAGCAATAGATGTTGTGTAAACAATATATAGGAATAGATGTGTAAACAATATATAGCAATAGATGTGTAAACAATATATAGCAATAGATGTAGTGTAAACAATATATAGCAATAGATGTGTAAACAATATATAACAATAGATGTAGTGTAAACAATATATAGCAATAGATGTCGTGTAAACAATATATAACAATAAAATAAGTAAAGTAGATAGTAATATTTGTTGTTATAAGACGTCTAGTGCGTGTGGCGAAAGAATGTGTGTGTGTGTGTGTGTGTGTGTGTGTGTGTGTGTGTGTGTGTGTGTGTGACATACACTCCTAATATCAGATTCTGCTTGACATTTTTGTAATCTGCATTGCTACTACCGGTAAAGTTTAAAGCGCAACATATCACGTATTCATTTTCCACGAGTAAACGTTTGTAAAAAGTTAATTACGGAAGAACGATCACACACACACACACACACACACACACACACACACACACACACACACACACACACACACATTTCATAAGGACTAAATCTGATACGCATAACTATTACGCCATTTCTACGGCGCCATTATTTTAGGTTCGACGCTATTAAATCATTCCGTATATGAGGACGAGTATTTTATTTAACTAAACTAACGATTTAATTAACGACTTTATTCACTACCGGTATAGGAAGAACTTGTGGGAGTTTTAGAGTTAATTGAGAACATATTTACTCATCTATTTGTCTATCTATCTATATGCTCAGGCCCAATCCCCATTTTGTCCTATTTTTATTTTTATTTTCTATTTCATTCTATTTTATTATTGTTTTTCCTTTTTTCTTGGGGTTAGCCGACTCAAGACAGAGCAAGAACAGGGAAAACAGAAAAACAACATAAAACAACGAACAAACACAGATAAAAACACATCTGATTACTCATCTGATTAGTCATCTGATTAATCATCTGATTACTCATCTGATTAATCTATATCCTTTCTAAATTGAATGAAATCCTCTAATAATAGCCAGTAACTGAAAGTCCTTAAGTCCTTCCTAAGCTAAATAGTATCGTCTTGAGGGAGCTAGAAAGAGCGTCATTGAATGGACAAAGTTGAAGGTATTAATATGATGGAGAGGCATAGTAGTTTCATATTTGTTCATTAAGTATCGAGAGAGTAGCTAATAATGGATTCAACAGAGGTATAGATATTTTCCTATTGGAGGTTAGAGGTCATGTTTAATCCTAATAAGAAAGTTAGCCATAATTAATTATAAACATATATATATAATCACATTCATTGTTCATAATGCTTGCGTCTTGGTGTGGCCATGCATAGTTGAACCACTCCTACTACTAATAATACTACTACTACTACTACTACTACTACTACTACTACTACTACTACTACTACTACTGTGCTTGCCAAATACCAGGCCAGTCACTCTACAAATATGTCGGGTAGCCCCAGTGACAGACGTTTGGGGGTTTATTATTAGGCCTTTATTACATTATTATTATTATTTTATTATTATTATTATTATTATTATTATTATTTATGTATTAATTAATTAATTTATTTATTTATTTATTATTATTATTTTATTTTTGTTTACGGTTTTGATTATGGTTGCCATTTAGGAGAAATATATATATAATGTCCCCTAAATTAAAGCAAAACACCCTCTCAAGACCCGCTCCAAGCAAAAGAAACGCCGCCCAAATGTATACATTGTTTGATAAAAAAAATGACCCAACCTTGAATTATCCTTTTCCTAGCCTACCTTCTTTACACCAATTATGTTATAATCTACTGTATTCCGACATAACCATATACAGTATATATAAAATGGAGAACGTCGGAGCGGTAATGTATGTACAGGTATGTATTTAGAGAGATTATCAGACCAAGATGAGATGATTCCCTCAACCTCTCTCTCTCTCTCTCTCTCTCTCTCTCTCTCTCTCTCTCTCTCTCTCTCTCTCTCTCTCTCTCTCTCTCTCTCTCTCTCTCTACTCTCTCTCTCTCTCTCTCTCTCTCTCTCTCTCTCTCTCTCTACTCTCTCTCTCTCTCTCTCTCTCTCTCTCTCTCTCTCTCTCTCTCTGCGTGTTATCCGTATATCTGTATGCTCTAAACACTCCCAGCTATCTAACGTAAACATTATCACGGCTCCCCTCTCTCTAGTCACTGCTTAGGGGGCTAGACGCTCTTCCTGTGTGTGTTTGTGTGTTTGTATACTGTATAATTATATGCATATGTGTGTGCAGAGTAGACTAAATCATTATATAGCATACATACTCTATTTGAAAGCAAAATATGCCGTAACCACAATTTCAAAACACTTTAAGTCGATGTCACAGATAAATTTAAACTTGTAATAATAATAATAATAATAATAATAATAATAATAATAATAAAATCAATGACAAAATTACAATTATATGTGGGAATTATAAGGGTAAAAACTATCTCAAATAACCCTCTGAATTCCATATACCCTTCCTGATCTGAATAAAATCGTCTAGTAATAGCCAGAAAACAGAAAGGAAATATGTAATCGGATCTTGAAAGGGTGTAACAAAATATAGAAATAGTAGCATCAAAATCTCCAAAACGAATTTATTGTGAAAGAGAAGCAAGGCATAATGTCATACACAAGTTAATATTCTTAGAAGGAACAAATAATAATGAAAAGAACAACGGACATTTTTCCTAAATTAGGTATGTTAGAATGCACTATCAATAAGGGAGAAGGATTATACAAAGAATGAAAGAATAATATAAATATTAAAAGATTGATGAATAAAACTGAATTAGCCAATTAAATTAATATACAAAAATATGAAAAACTAAAGAATACAAAATGACCACAAACTTTATAAACAAATATTGTATAGGTAATGGATAAATATGATGGAAACGAGGGATAGACGAAGGAAAAATAAAGAAGGGGAATGAGAGAAGCGAAAGAAAACAATGAATAAAGGTATAAAGGAGGAATGAAGGTAAACAAACATGAAAACAAAAGCAGGTTATATAATTATATATAAGAGCAGCAAACTAATATTGGCGAAAGGTGCAAACACGAATATTCTAGACTAAATTAATGATGACAGGTTTAAAGAGAAAGAAAAGAAAGTATGGTAGCAGGTAAATGTGAATAAAAAGGGTGAGAGAAGAAAAAAGGATGCCAAACAAAACATACCAGCACAGATTTAAAAGAAAATAGATATAATGGGGTGAGAAGAAGAATGGAAGATAAGAAATATAACTGAACACCGGTATAAACAAGGAATAACGGAAACTGAACAATAAAAGGAGGAATGACAGAAGAATTAGAAATAAATACTTAACCCCTTCTGTACCGGGACCGTCCTTTTATCTTTATTCAGGCTACTGTTAGACGATTGTATTCAGTTTAAAAAGGGCCTCCAACAATTAACAGGCTTCGAACTATCTTGTTTAACCATTTTTACTACCACATAGCTTTCTTAAACTGCACACAATTGTCTCAATATAGGTAGAATAATATTAGAAAGACGTTGCCGGTACAAAATGGGTTAAAACACCTTGAGGATCTAAGACGCACTTGTCCACTTTATTTTGGTTATCAGTAGACGATTGTATGCGATTTAGGAAGGGTATCTAGGAATTAAAGGGGTGAATACTATCTCGATTCACTCTTTAGCTCCCACAAGTTCACCCTAAGCTGTATAATATCGTTTAATGATAGCCAGAATAAACTGTCAAAATGCGTCATGATCCTCAAAGGGTTAAGCACAGGTGGAAAAGAAGAAAAGAAATGATGGCACCAAGAGGGGAAAAAGCGAAAAGGGGGAGAGAGGAAGAATAGGAGATGAGAGAGAATGGAGTGGAGTTGGGTATAAAGGAGAAATAAAGGTAAATAAGGTAAACAAAGAGTGAGAGAGAAAAGGGGGTAGATGCCAAACGAAATAAATCAATACAGGTTTAGAAGAGGATAGAAATACTGGAAATGGGAAAGAAGATCGAAGAATGGAAGAGAAGAAATAAGTAAACGAGGAATAAAGATAGCAGGTCCAGGAAAAGCTGACAAAAACACAGAGTTTAACCCAATCGGTTCCGACTACGTCCTTTTCATTATATTCTGGCAACTATTAGACGATTATCTAGGAGGGACGTTTACCAATGAAAGGAATACAGACTATCTCAATTAATCCTTTTAGCATACCATACACCCTTCGTAAGCTTCATGAAATTCTCTAACTATAGCTATGATAAAATTCAAGAGACGTCGCCGGTACAGAAGGGGATAAATAAATTAAGTCGGTAGGAAATTATGCATGGAAATGGGGAGAACAGAAAATTGGGAGATACCATAATAATAAAGACAGGTTTAGAAAGAGGAGATAGTAAATAATGAAAGGAGATAAATATCAGTGAAGCAACAAATTAGCACTAGACAGAAAGAAGTGAAAGAGAGGGAAGAAAAATATGAGACAAAACAAAATATATAGAGAGTATAGAAAACAGATAATATAGGTGAAGAGATCAACGAATCAACACAGGATTTCAAAATAAAGAAGTAAAAAGAGGAGGAGGGAAGGAAAATAAGAGAAGAGAAAGAAATGAACGAACACAGTATATATAAAAACGAGGAATAGAGGTAACTGATAAATGTGAGTGAGAGGGGGAGGGAAGAAAGACAGTAATTAGCGGGGATGGAGGAAGAAAAGAAAGCGAAAGGGAAAGATGATGAATGAGGTAAGAGAAATAAATGAAGGAGTACAAGTATGAAATAATAAGAACGGTAACAGTAAAATAGGAGTACAGTCTCTCATAAAAAATCGTGTACCTCACCTACGGTATGTTTTTAATTTATATGTTTTGAATTTAATTTAATTGAATTTAATTTCTTGTTATGGAAGTATATCTCTGGAAACGAATTTAGAATACAGTTTTCTCTACATCAACTACAAAACTATGTTTACTAGCTATTAAAAAGCAAGTTTCATCCCAAAATCACCCCAGACAGTTATATTTGCATACACAGAAACAAAGGGAGTCGACGAATTTTTATGAGTGACTTAACATATGTGAGAGAAAGGGGAAATACCAGACGAAATGAGTGTCGACAGTTTTAAGGGGTCTTTTTTTTTTTTTTTTTTTTTTTTTTTTTTTACTCATGTTTAGCCCCATTAGTTTTGAGATTTTAAAAGGTTCGCCAAATTAGTGTGGTGATTTCCAAACCCTTCGACCCATTTCTGTCATTATTAGGATCTTTCGTCCCATTTAGGCTCAAGTATAAAATGTGTATCGGGATTTTAAGAGGCTAGCCCCATTAGTTAGGCGATTTCAAAACCTTTCGCCCCATTCATTTGTCATTAAGATCTTTCGTGCCACTTAGGAAACAAGTATAAAATGGGTGACAGGTAAATCAGAGAGAGAGAGAGAGTGTTGAAGAGTGGGAGATATGGGAAAGAACTGACTCACCACAAGTTTATAAAGAACATAAATAAAGGTAGGTAGGTAAGAGGCATATCTGAGTGGAAGGGTGAGAGAGGAAGGGAGATGTGATGAGTTAAGGCAGGTTTTCTAGGAAAGGCAGGATATATGAGTAAAAAGGGGTGTACAATCACTTTACAAATTCCTGGATCTCTTATGTTTTTCTGTATGCAATTTTAACTTTCTGGATTGATTTTTGAATGGATTTTTCTTTTCAATAAATATGTTACCGGTATATTGTTATGTAGTTGCTGTATAGAAAATAAGGCAACAGACAAATCAGGAAAAACTATAAGAGAAAAAGGGAGATGTCAGATGAAACGAATGAAGACAGGTTTAATAAATGTGAGTTAAAAAATGGGAAGAGGAGAAAGAAAGGAGTGAGCACAAACATACATAAATAGGAAATGCAGAAAAGCAATAAATGTGAGTAAAAGGGGGGAGAAGAGAAAGAAATAGCACAAACCTACATAAAAAGGGAATAAAGGATACCAGTTAAATCTGAGTGAAAGAGGAGTGAGGAGAAAGCAAGGAGTGAGCACAAACCTACACACAAAAACAAACAAAATAAATAAATAGAGGTAACAGTTTAATAAGAAAAAACTTGTTAGAGAGGAAGCCACATGTCAAACGAAACGAATGAAGGCAGGATTAATAATGATTGGCAGTGAATGCGAGTGAAAAAGGTGGGAGAGGAGAAAGAAAAGAGAGAGCACAAGCCTGCATTAAAAACAGGAATAAAGGTAACAGTTAAATCTGAGTGAAAGAGGGGAGAGAAAAGGGGGAGCTAGGATGCCAGACGTGCAAGGGGGGGGGGGGGGGGGCAGAGTGCCAGCCCTTGTTTACATCAGACCGTGTGTGTGTGTGTGTGTGTGTGTTCCTGTATAGATGTGCGTGTAGCTATGTACGTGTTCCTGTATAGATGTGCTTGTAGCTGTGTACGCTTGTGTGTAGCTGTGTATGTTTGTAAACAAAATCCATTTGCATTTTATATTTTGTTGTGGTCAATAAACAATCTCTATCTATCTATCTATCTATTTATCGATCTGTCTATTTATCTATAGATGTGTGTGTGGCTGTGTAGGGGTCTGTGTTTTTAGGTACAGTCAGAGGCCATAGTTCCTGCCCATCCCTGCTCTGTGTGAAGTCAAAACCAACGCTATAGAAAGCTTTAACAATTGTAATCCTCTTCCCCACCTTTCCGCCCTCAGTATTTTGATGCGGTTCAAGCTATCGATAACCTCGATTTTTCCTTCAGAGCAAAGGTGGAGAGAAACTTTGAATTTTGACATCACGTGTGTATGTAAATCCTTATCTTCGACAATCACGACATATAATTAGGAATTAAAGATTTCAAAATTTCCAAATAATAAGGAAATACCTAAACAAAAACGGCAATACCTCAAAATATCAAAATAATTAGGAAATTGGCCTACCTCAAAATATCAAATAATTAGGAAATACCTCAAAATATCCAAATAATTGTACTTACCTAAGGAGAAATATTGAGAATTGAGGGCTGGGGCGGTCTCTTCTGACGAGGGCGCTTTCGTACTGAGGGGCACGACTTTAGATTTGGTAATATATTTCATCTTGGGGTCCCACAAAAACACATAATACAGGGAGAGTATGATAGCCGCCATAGAAACGGAGATGACATAGGCGATCACTGTTAATAACCGGAAAATCTTCTTGTTCTGCTTGGGCTCGTATTTGCTCTCCTTGGTTTCCTCCGGGGTTCTCACTGGCGATGTGGCTTTCGTGTCGTTACCCAAGTTCACGCTCATTATTTTGTAGAGTATGGTGGCGGCCGTGGTGGCCGTGGCGGTGGTGAGGGAGGAGGTAAACAAACGGGAGGCGAAGGGGGCACACGGAAAACGGCACAAACAAGACACACCACCAGCAGCAGCAGTCCACTCCGGTAGGAACCTGCAACTTAGTAAACACGATCACCTATGGCCGCGCACACCAACACTGTCTGTCCTCCCCCCCCCCCCCTCTCTCTCTCTCTCTCTCCCTCTCTCTCTCTCCCTCTCTCTCTCTCCCTCTCTCTCTCTCTCTCTCTCTCTCTCTTTCTCTCTCTCTCTCTCTCTCTATCGTTCTTTCTCTCTCTCTCTCTCTCTCTCTTTCTACCTCTCTTTTTCTCTCTACCGCTCTCTCTCTCCTACTCACGCATTGGCCCACTCTCACTCAAACTCTCACTCCGTCCCTCACCCCTCCCCCTCTGCCCTCATGACATGCGCTATGAAAACTACCATTATTGCGACATCGAAAAGTGGCCACGAAGTATCTGAGCGGCAATACTCGTGTAATTGGACAAATTGTATAATCCAGCGGCGCTTTTTGGCCGATATTTTCGCGGGTAAGAAAAAGGACCAATCGATGCATCCCAGAGTGAGATTATCGGACATGCGCGCTCAGACAGACCCTTCCCGCCCTTCCCTACCCTCCCCCCCCCCCCCCCCCCCCTCCCTATCCCCCTCCCCCCCTGCAGACGATTGTGGCGGTTCCTTCTTCCCGCGCCATGTCAAACGAATACCCAACAATCTTTATAATCTCTCTCTCGGTTTATGTATGTACTATGTAAATAATCGACCTTGTTCATACCGGAGCCTATCGTGTGTGGCTTTGTCAAGTTTTCTGTGGTGCATTATTAACGTACCAAATCAATCAATATACAAGCTGGTTGCATTCTATGTTTTTAATTCATTATTGCGTAGTCTTGGGTTTAGTTTAACCTGTTTTACAGATGACGATGTAAAACAATATTACTCATGCTATACCCACAAGCGATAATATTCAACTTATTAAGGGCCTCTGGGAAATGGATACAAATTATCTCGATTAATCTGATTGAGTGCGACATATCCAGTTTCAAGCTGAATGCAATCGTCTGGACAAATTAAAAGTTTATAGGTAAAAGAAGCCATTTGTTATGCCAATTTCCCCTTTATAATAATACTTCTTCCCGTATAAGAGGGTTATATTATTAATTATTATGCCATCAATTAACTAAAATACACACCATTAATAAAACACCAAATTAGTCTTCTCAATAGTCAACAAAAACAAACCGTGATTATATATATATATTTTACAATGTTTGTATTTGTCATAACATTATTTTATCTTACATGCATTATAGAGTAGGACTGTTTTTAACATACGGTACTAATAATAATGTATATATATATATATATATATATATATATATATATATATATATATATATATATATATATATTTATATATATTTATTTATTTATTTACTTATTGATTTATTATTGAAGAATACACGTACTAAAGAAGCAAACCTTTGCAAAACAAAATTTATCTTGTATTTATGAAACAAAAACAATATCTTTAAATACGATAGTTAACCCTGTTCCCATACATTACAGTATATTGATTCATCTAATTGAAAGAAACGGATTTTTTGTTTCGTATGCTTCCTGTTTGTACAGTTGCTTTCCAAATTCCCCTAACTCGTTTATTTGATTGCGTGGTGTATAATCCTACCTGCAACCCTTTCAGTCAGAGAACGCCAAATGTTGCCTTATTCTAGCTACCTCCATAAGAATTTTGTGCAATTTAAGATGGCTGTCAGATTATTTTTTATTTTGTTTAGATATGCTTTAACTCTTTGATTACTAGAGGTCCTTCCTAAACTGAGTAAAATCATATGGTAGTAGCAATGAAGCTTATGGAAATAAATGAATAGCTTGAATAAAGAAAATAAATAACTATAGGTAGCGCCAGCGAACTTGGCAATAATCTTGACCCCTTAACTTCTTACAACTCGAAATGAATGAAAGCAATCGGGCTGACGTTTCTATCATTTGGGAAGAGTCCACCAGGAAATAGGTGTGGATATTTACAGCCAGTTTGCTCTAGGCCCTTTTAAGTTACAGAGAGGTCAGGGATTATGATTATTGTCAAGTTCGTTGGCGCTACCTATAGTCGTCTGCTTGAAGGGGTTAAGCTTCCGGATCGTGATAAAGTGTTGCTATATATCTATTGCTTGGCTGAAGTTTGGAACTAGCGTATTATGTAGAGTATAGAGCATATAGGATGGTGCATATTATGTAGAGTATAGAGCATATAGGATGGTGCATATTCTGTAGAGTATAGAGCATATAGGATGGTGCATATTCTGTAGAGTATAGAGCATATAGGATGGTGCATATTCTGTAGAGTATAGAGCATATAGGATGGTGCATATTCTGTAGAGTATAGAGCATATAGGATGGTGCATATTCTGTAGAGTATAGAGCATATAGGATGGTGCGTATTTCGATTACTCAGTTGACTTAGGTTTATTTTGTATTTGTTCCCTAGATCTCTATCAAGCTTTTAAAAACGCCTCCAAGACCCCCTTCAAGATAAATGTTTACATTTTTCATTAGAAATATATCTCGGCCTATACTGTAAATGGCACGAAAGGTCTTAATATTAGCAAACAGATGGAGCGAAAGGTCATTAAATCGACAAACTATATGGGGTGAACATCTCAAAATTTCAAAACTAGGCTAATTGGGTTTATCATGAGGGAGTAGGGGGTCCAGAAAAAACCCAAAACCTGCCCTTAATGGAGTCCTAGGCTGGGTAACCGACTTGTGCGCCACCCTGTATATCTCAGCCATGCGTACACCCGCCAACAGTACTAATTGGTCCAGCGCTAATTGGCTTTATGCTATTATAGAGTGATAAAGTAGAGTAATGGCGAAGCTAAATATATAGACTTAAGGGGAGGTTTTTAGTTTGTTCCCTAGACGTCCATCAAGATTAAAATTACACTCCCTAGACCCATTTCAAGAAATTTGTACATTTTTCAGTAGAAAAATGTCCTGGCCGAAAGCCGATTCCTCTTAAATTACAGGCTCGCTCTCGCTCGCCAGGAAAATATCGACCCTATATGGCACAAAAGGTCTTAAAATTGATAGAAATTGGGCTAAAGTTCTTAAAATGGGCGAACGTCTTAAAATCGTAAAAGCAATGGGGCTAAGCATGAGGGAGAAAGGGGTCCTATTGTACTTAAAAACTGTGCTTCCGTGGTGACTCCCTGCCTATATACAGGTAGGCAAACTCTTCCGTCTCTGCATGTCTATCCGCTAACTTCTTTCCTTCTTGCTGAAAGTTTGCTCTGATTCAACCTATCCCAAACAAGGGTGACTGCTCTCAACCCTCCAACTATCGTCCAATTGCTCTCATTTCTTGCATCTCTAAAGTTTTTTTAAACTATTCTTGCCTCAAAATTTCTTAAGCATTAATCTTCCCATAACCTATTCTCAGACCGCCATTATGGCTTCCTTAAGGGCCGCTCTACTGGTGATCTTTCTTATCTTACTAACTCTTGGTTATCCTCCATTCGGGAATTCGGCGAGACTTTTTCTGTTGCGCTAGACATAGAGTCTGGCACAAATCCCTTATTTCCAAGCTACCCTCCTACTGTTTCTATCCCTACATCTGTGCCTTTGTCTCTAATTTCCTTGCCGGTTGTTCCATAATAATAATAATAATAATATTTATTCAGTTAGCAATTTACAGAGTTGGTACCACATAGTATGTTACAAATATGACATGTACCAGCCTTGCATAATTCCAACTAAGGATAGCCCAATAAGGCCGTTAGGCGTATTTCCATTGGGGTCCTTGTGGGATTAGGTTAGCTGGGGAAAATGGGGAGGATAAAGAAATAGATACTTTAGAGAAAGTATTTCAAGGGGGTTATTTTAAGATACCTTACATCCTATAGTAAATATCAGTAATCCGTAATCAGTAATAATTTCAGTTTGGTTTGTCTATGTCTTATGTCGCATTTAGTAGTAGACATAAGCTTGGTGCTCCCTTCTCGCAGCTGTCCGGTTCAGGTGTTCCTTCAGGCTACGTCTGAAGGAATACGGTGTTCTCTTTTCACGGACTGACTGGGGTAGGTCGTTCCAGTCTTTGATGGCGGTGAAGAAAATTGTTTGCTTACCCTGTCCTTGGATTCTCGGGACCTTAAAATTAAACATCCTGTTTCTTGTATTATGTCCACTCCTCTCATTTGCTTTAACAAAATCATTCTTTAGATACTCTGGAGCTCTGTCATAGAAAATGTTGAAGGCATTAGTGAGCCTGATTTGTTTGGCCCTGTCAGAGACATTGAGCATATCTAGTGACTGAAGTTGTTCCTGGCCAACATGTGATCTGGTTCCTAGGTTCAGCATGAACCTAACCATTTTATTTTGAGTGACCTGAAGTTTGTGCTGTGCTGATTTAGATGATGCAGAGTACCAGGATGACACAGAATTGTCAAAATGACATTGAACAAGCGCTTGGCAGAGGGTCTTTTTGGTCGCCGCGGGCAAGCATCCCACCTGTCTATACAGGTATTTTATACGTGCTCTACACTTACTCAGGATAGATTCCAAAATTGTTTCACCTGACAAACTCGCGTCCAGTTTTAGTCCGAGATATTTAACTTGTGACACTGTTGTTATAGGAATATCATTACAGTTGACCGAGAAGCCCACAATGTCTTTCAGTTTGCGTTTTGTTCCACATAAGATGGCTTCCGTCTTGCCCAGGTGAAGAGATAGTCTATTGTCCACTAGCCATTCACTACATGATTCTAGTTCTTTGGAAAGTGAAGCAGCAATACTTATTGGGTCTTTTCCTGAAACCAGAAGCACGCTGTCGTCTGCATACAGTAATAATTTACATGAGACGCTCAGTTCCATGTCGTTCACATAACAGAGAAAGAGTAAGGGACCAAGGATGCTTCCCTGCGGGACCCCACATTTAATTGGCATAGGATCAGATATATTATCATCAATTTTGACTCTTTGGGTTCTACCACTAAGATAAGATTTAAACCAGTTCACAGACCCTATGCCCATTGCTTGTAGTTTATTACATAGGATATCATGGTCTACTGTGTCAAACGCTTGTTGTAGATCAAGAAGAACCATACCGGTGTAGTTACCTTTAGACATTTCTTTACGAATGTGATCCGTTAAGTGGATGAGACAGGAGTCTGTCGAGTACATGCATCTGAAACCTGATTGAAACTTATAGAATAGATAATTTTGTTTGAGGTAGTGGTCAATTTGGGTGTATACCGCTCTTTCAAGGATTTTAGATACAATACATAATATGCTAACTGGTCTGTAGTTACCAACTTCTAGTTTATTTCCTTTCTTGAATAGAGGGGTTACAATAGCTTCCTTCAGTTCAGCAGGTACAGTGTTGGTGTTAATTGACAAGTTGATGATGTGGGTTAGGGGGCCTGCTATACCAATGGCTCCATCTCGTAGAAATTTGGCAGGAATTTTGTCTGGTCCTTTGCTTTTATGTACATTTAGGTTAGACAGCTCGTCAAAAGTGTATTTTGGTGTAACATTTTGCAATCCAAATGTGTTCGGGTGTATGTCTTTTTCTCTGTAGAAATTTCGAAAGGTGGCCGTTGTTGTCGTGTATTTATTGAGAGGTTGAGGTAGGTTCCATAGCTGCGGTTGTGGACGGCCACCGTTCACTACCTCAACCTATCAACTCTGGTGTTCCTCAGGGTTCTATCCTAGCCCCAATTATCTTCCTATTATTCATTAACGACCTCAGCTGCACCTTCAGCCCCATCCACTCATATGCTGACGACTCTACATTACACTATTCCACTAGACTTCAACAAAATCATTCACAGCAGGAATTCCACAACTCACGTAAGGAGGCATTAAAACACGTAGGCCTACCTATATCTTCTGCATGATGATCTCTCTGTTATCTCTAACTGGGGCAAAGAAAACTTTGTTACTTTCAGTGCTTCCAAAACTCAATTTCTCCATCTGTCTACTCGTCGCCCCCTTCAAGAAAACTATGACCTCTTCAACAACATACACATTAACCCTTCATCTTCTCTTAATATTCTTGGTGTCTCTTTTTCTTCTGATCTCTCTTTGAAAGATCTCATTACCACTCTACCTAAAACAACTTCCCAGAAGCTGGGTGTGCTCAACTGCCTCCAGGGGTTCTTTACCGATGCACAGCTTCTTGCTTTGTACAGGGGCACAGTGCGCCCATGTGTTGAGTATTGTTCACACGTGTGGGGAGGATCCTCTCACACAGCAGTTCTATAGACAAAGTAGAAAAGAAAGCCTTCCTTCTCGTTAACTCACGTCCACTCACCAATTTTCTGCAGTCTCTCTCTCTCTGCCTCAATGTTGCATCTCTCTCACTAATCTACCACTATTATAATAATCAGTGTTCCTCAGAGCTCTCTCAGTGTATACCAACGTACCCCTCTTCTTAGAGCACGTAACACCCGTCTTGCACCACAATCCCACCCCTACTCGTGCAACTCTCCAACCCAAGAGTTAAACGTTATTTTCAGTGTCTTCTATTCAACAGCTGAGCTCTGGAACTCTGTCCCAGAATCAGTCTTTCCCTCTTAATCTTATGACTTAAATTGCTTCAAACTCCGTGTTTCCAGGCATTATGGCTCGAACGTCCCTTGATTTTGGCCCTGTCACTTTCAACTCTGGGGGAGGCACTCGCTACAGGCAGTCCTGCCTTTTGTCTCCCTCACTCACATAGAAAACAAATATACACACATGCATGCATGCATTATGATATAGCATACTATTCTAATCCCCCTCCCCAAACACCCATGCCATATGCTGCCCGAGAATAGCCCTCTGCGGGTTCCCCAGTGAACGGAACTTAATAAGCCCCTGTTGGTATTCATGTCCTGACGATGTTTCTGTAGTAAATGTTAAATAATATAATAGTTACAGAATGAACTGTTTATGGCAGTTCGTTTTCATTATATATAGATTGAAACAGAAAACGTATGTTTATATTGTGTTAATGGGTAACTCTTCATTATTAAGATAATTGTATTACATAACTTTTATCTCTTTGATATACATATATCTGACTTTATATGGACAAGTTAATAGCTTAAGCACAAATAGAAATAGAAATAAGATAAATAGTTAGCCTCAGTTGGAAAAAGTAGAGTATAGCCTACTATAGTTATTCGCTGTAAGTAGGCGAGAAATCATGACCTCTATCCTCTGTAACTCAAAAACGACTTACCTATGAATGCTTACCTATGAATTGGTAGTGGGGAAATAAGAATTTGACTTCTTGTGTGGTCCCCTGCTCTTAAGACGTGTCAGCCAAAATTTTCTCTATACCCATGTGTCTTAGACACATGTCTTAGACTGTGTCTATCGTACCGTGATTTAAATGTGGCTATCATGGGCGCAGTTACTATCCCGTCTGGGAGTGAGTTCCAGTCATCGATCACCCGGATCGCAAACCAGCTCCCTTTTAGTCTTGTTCTCCAGTGGTCCGGTTTCGCTAGTTTCAGTGAATGTCCTCTCAGATTGTTTGTGTTGAGGCGGAAGAATCTGGTGTAAGGGATGTCGTCGAAGCTATGCATTAGCTTGTAGGTTTCGATCATGTCACCTCTTTTTCTCCGGTCACTGGGTGTCTGCAGTCCCAGTCGCTGACATCTCTCCTTGTAGGGCAGGTGTGTTAGTTCGGGTACCAGTTTCGTAGCACGTCTTTGTACTCTCTCCAGGGCCTGAATATCCCTAACCAGGTAAGGGGACCAACTTTGCACACCATAGTCCAGGACCGGGCGTACCAGTGACAAGTAGAGAGGTACCAGGATCTCTCTGTCTCGTATGAAATTCCTTTTTATGATTCCAAGGCGGCCGTTCGCTTTTGCCGCAACCTTTGCTGTGAGTAATCGAGCTAATATGTCTATCATTTGGGAAGAGTCAGTCAAGGAATAGATGTGGAAATTTACAGCCAATTTGCTCTAGCCCTTTTTGAGTTACAGAAGACAGAGATCATGATTTCTCGCCTACTTACAGCGAGTAGAGAATAGTGCTCGAGCTACCGGTACAAAGGATCAGCTGACTGTCAATTTTGCATTTTATTTTCTGTCAAATGCCCTCTGAAGTTGAGCATTGAGCCTATATACCAGATTCTTTAACGAATGGCAGCAACACATACCTATATGCGAATGCTTCAATAATATTTAGAAGGATGGCAATTTTGAAGAATATAAAAAGTTGCAGGAGAATTTAACCGAGATGAGAAGGTGGTGTGAAGGATGACAGCTGGCTTGGTAAATCACAGACGGAAGACTTCAAATATGAAATGCATGGAAAAAATGGAGGTAGTATTCAAGGAGACTAGAGCAGGACTCTTCTTCTTCTTCTTACCTCTGACCAGTTATAAGCTATCCTAGTGTTTACTAGCCTATACCCCTTTGAAAGGACATTAGCCTAACCTAACAACCTTACCTATACCTATCCTAGTATTATGGGTGGGGGCTGCCGCCCCCACACCCCCGCTATTTGACATGTTCGACAGATTTTTGGTGTATTTTTCTGTGAAAAGGGTATTTTTTCAATTTGTCAATAACGAAAATCCTCCATGCGGACTATATGGAGAAAAATATGGCGAATCTGTTGGTGCCTATTTTCCCTAATAAATTGTTTCTAATAAGGCGGATGTAGTGTCCTTGAAGATTATCAAAATGGATATACAGTAGTTGAGAAGGAGGTAGGAGCAAAGTATGTACACTCTAACTACTTTGGGTAAACTGAGTCGGGAAGTATTAATGCCTTTCCATCGGCACTTCCCTAGGCAGTTATATTTTCTGTTATACAGTAGGCTACTGTACTTATTGTGTCTTTGTGTCGTGCTCTTTTTCTTTATTCGTCCGTCTTCTTAGTTAATCTCTTTCCTCTTTTTGTCTCTTTTTCTCCACATCTTATATATATTTTCTTTTACTCTGTCTATATTTTTCTCTTTGAAAAGTAGATTCCCAATTACTTTATTTTCTTCTTCATATGGTTGTTGTAGTCCTGGTTCACATCTTTCTTCTTGATAGGCTGGACACCACAGCAAAAAGTGCTTAAGATCTTCTCTATCGTTGTTGCACAGATCACATCTAGTTAATTCTCCCTCTATTTCTATTTTTTAAATTTAGATTATTAGTCCTAGCCTACACCTATAAAATATTATTGATGATTGTGTGTTATCATTTCAACGCTGGTACGCTGGCAACGCTGGCTACGAGGTTGCCAACAGCATGGCCAATTTAGCTACTTTACTGAGCGGTCACATTTTACATCTAGCAACATGAATTCCGGCGATATTTCGCAGATTTGAGGCATTTTGAGTGATATTGTCGGATATTGTAGAAATTGTGGCATTATTATAGCTAATTTCGGCTTATATTTCCTATCTAGCGACCTTCTAGCGACTTTTGACAACGGATGTAGCGATATCTTGTCTCTAGATTGGTTAAGTTGGTAACCCTGATTGCCAGACGCGTGCAATGTGCATCCCTCATTCCCTCTTTCGACTGAAAACGGAGAAGGTGGCCGCCCTGCGACGATTTCTTTGCAATATATAGTGTTTTGCCACCGATTACGTATTTGTATGAGCTACGTTGGATCTACATGTACTAAAGGGTATGCTTAAGGCTTAGTAGCGTATGTGTGTGAGTAATTTGGTAGATATTGGGTGTTTACATTCTAGAATGTTCAATGTTCCACCTGTTTCCGGGTCCCCATCTTTGAAATTCAGTTTTCCATGTTTGCTCTCTGCCTTGCATATTTACCTTCTCCCCCATGTCCTCCATGGTAACATTCCACATTAATTTAGCGGTGCACGACCAAAATAACATGGATTTTTTGTTTAACCTAGGTAGCCTAGCCTATAGCCTAGGCTAGGCCTAGGCTAGCCTAATTTGTATTTTTTTAATAGGCCTACCGTAGTCAATATATTTAAGCACTAGCTTAATAGTATTGTTGGTATGGTGCGATTTTACTATAGGGGCGTGCATTTGACAGGTAGGCTACCACGGTCCACCAAGGATTTAACAAAATCTGGTAGGCCTATCATTCAAGGAGCCTACCGCCGCAGTTTACATGCTCTTTGTTCACTTATTGGTAAATGTTTATCACCAACCAGTGACGAGTTTTTCAGGTTATTTTTTATTTTTTTTTTTTTTTTGATACAGTGTTGTTTAATACCAAGGACTGTCGCATTTTACTATTTTCCCATTATCCATCAATCTTAAAACACGGCCCCCTATAGTGGGGAGGGCTATGAAGATCAGGGAAATTGCGGGGTAAAAGCCGTAAATAAAGGGGTAACATTGGAAGAACTCTGAAAATACAATATTGAAAAGTAACAAAACCTGAAAATGGAAAAACACGAGCCAATTTTTGACCAAACTTGGCTTGGGTTTTTCAATTTTTCAGAGTCCAAAATCACAGTAGGCCTAACCTCATTTCGAAAGTTGGCTCAGGTTTTTTTTTTTTTTCAACGTGGATAAAGCCAGTAAGAATGTGGTTAACATTAGCCTAACCTAGTATAATGGGTGGGGGCTGCCGCCCCACACCTCCGCTAAATCCATGAAATCAGAGCCAAGTTTTGTCATTAACCTAACCAAATAACCTAACCTAACCTAACCTAGTATTATGGGGTTAACATTAGCCTAGCCTAGTCATTAGTGAGACCCCATATGGATTATGCTGTTCAGTTTTGGTGTCCTTATTACAGAATGGACATAGATTCATTGGAGAGAGTACAACGTAGAATGACAAAAATTATCCATAATATTAGAAATCTTCCGTATAAAGAAAGGTTGAAGAAATTAGGCTTACATTCATTAGAGAGACGCAGAGTTAGAAGGGATATGATAGAGGTGTTCAAGTGGGATTAACAAAGGGGACATGACAAATGTACTAAAGCTCAGTGATAGCGAAAGAACTCGTACCAATGGCTTCAAATTAGATAAATTTTGTTTCCGAAAAGATATAGGCAAATATTGGTTTGGTAACAGAGTTGTAGATGGGTGGAATGGACTACCTAGTGCTATAGGGAGCTTTAAGATAAAATTGGATAAGCATATGGACGAGAAGGGTTGGGTGTGAAGGGGGATCAGCAGGGTTGGGCCAATCAGCGCTCTGCAGACCCCATAATCCTGCGTTAATCTCTAACCGTTTTGGTAAGATGATCCTCAGGGTATTAGAGTGTTCAGCCTATAATTGGGCTTTGTAATTGGGGTTGTGTGGGACAGGGATCTGCCTTGCTTAGAGTAATTTTCAGAGTAAATATAAAATTTGTTCTGCCTTTGGATACAGGATGGGTTGAGGTACCCCCTATAAATGATTGAAATCAGCATATATTTTAACAGTAAGGGGTTTAACCCTTCCCCCCCCCCGGGGGCCCCCTCCTAAGGACAGTGTCAGGTACCCGGGCGATTTGGCCGAAAAACTTCTAGGCCTAGGCTACCGTATCTTTGTTATTTTAACTGCTAGAAATTTTCCACGCATCCCTAAACGTAGTGCGGTTTCCAATCTGTAAACTGGCGTTGAGTAGAGCTCTGTAAGTCAACTGGTTCAGTTGTGATGACGATTTCTGTGGAGCGAATTTTTCCGCGATGTTGACAATATCGGAGCTTTTCAGACACTAATTTCGTCATACCATACAACAACAACATTGATCCGACGTCTCCTTGTTTTCGGAGGTGCGGTGACGCAATGACCGGCTTTGTTTACATGCGTCGGACGCTCGGCGTTCAGACCAAGCTGAATAGGCTTGAAAGCTTACTGCCTGTTATAAGGACGCCCGGGGTCCTGCCCATCTGCCGCGGTGTCCTTATAAAAGGACAGCCGGGC
The DNA here is from genome assembly GCA_032716605.1 of Paralithodes platypus. Lineage (NCBI taxonomy): Eukaryota > Metazoa > Arthropoda > Malacostraca > Decapoda > Lithodidae > Paralithodes > Paralithodes platypus. The sequence goes on from CM064507.1 coordinate 39,268,625, forward strand.
TGGAAGGGTTAATAAGAGTTTCACTGCTGTAAATAGGGAGATTTTTTTTTTTTTACAGTGCTATATATAGTACACATAAAATGTATCTCCGGAGGTTGAATTTTTTTTAATATGATCCCTTGCAACATCCTTATTCTATAATAGCCTTCAAAATTTCAAATATTGAGAATAATTAGTGGGAGTTTTGGTAATAAGCACCACAAATAGGAACTATTATTGGGCGAAATTTCCATTGGGCAAACATGTACCGCGGGTGAACCTTCTGCCATCCGGCTAGTTGCAGTAAAAGTCGCCGCCTTCTAAAAAGAGCGCTTACACAATATCGAAAGAGTAACCTATCCTACTTAAAGTACGGTGGGATGGATGTACAGTAGTGTCTGGGCATACGGTCGTCATGTTTACATAGGTCGATCGCCGCGGTTAAGCTCACGTATATTTTGATGGCAATTTTTTTGGTTATTTACCTCCTGCTGGCAATATATAATTATGATGATGACAAAATGTCATGGGGGGGGGGTGAGTGGGGGCAAAGCCCCCTCTCACCATATCGTATCCAACGGCAGTCAAAATAGATAAGAACGTGATGGCAAGCGTCCGCCGCCACTCTTTGTAGTGTAAACAAGGCGGGCAGTACACCCGAATTCTACATTCTTGCCAGTACGGATAAATATGTGGGTGCATTTCATAGTTTTATTAGATTTTAACGACGTCCGACGACGCTACCGCGGGGAATTTTTTTATGCACGCGGGTTTGTTATTTTCCTTTGTGGACCGTTATATTTTTTTAACTTGCCATATTCGGGAAACCCTACTACTGATGTGCGGACAGCTGAAGGTTAGGGAAAATATTACTGAAACTACCACTAATTTTCCCATGGTTTTTCATTTTGGTTTTAGGTAGTTTGCATCATTATACAGTACAGTAGTTGAAATTAGTTACAATCCCCAGAAATTTTTATTTCTCCCATTAGGCCTATCCAACGATCTTAAAACACTCAGATGTAATTCATTTTCAGAGTACAGTAATTACACAATTTGTTTTGCCTTTAAATACAGGATAGGTTGAGGGGGGCTTTGTCTCTCCCCCCCCCCCCCCCTATGACTTATTGAAATCTGCATCTATTTTAACAGTAAGGGGCTTAATGAGTTTCACTGCCATCAATAGGGAGAATTATATAGCGAGTTTTTTTTTTTTTTTTTTTTACAGTACCTGTACTTTATATAGTGTACATAAAATGTATCTCTGGAGATTGAAACACATTTTAATATGATCTTTGCAACATCCTTATTCTATACTATCCTTCAAATATTGAGAAATAATTAGTGGTAGTTTCGGTAATAAGTACCCAGGTTAGGTAAGTGACAGGGTAGGTTAATGACAATATTGTCGTCAGAAGTGCTGAAGTCATGTGACACGTCCACCGCGAGTCTGTGAAAATACCCGCTGGTCATTAAAAAGATACGATAGAATGTCAAAATACTAAAAACAATTAATGCAGGACAATGAAAACTGCCATGCATAGTAAGAAAATATGTCGGCGATAGTGTCAATGGACATAATGGTTTAAAAATATTAAAAATATTAAATACAGTACTGCTAATAACTTGTAACATTTTGATACGCACCCACACATATAGGCTACCATACCCCAAGTAGGATGGGTAACCAGCTCGGTAGTGTAGTGGAGAACGTCTCGGGCCTCCTACCCCTGGTGACCCGAGTTCAATCCCACGCTCAGGCATGAATGTTTTTTCACATACACTGGTAGCCGGTATGGTTTCCCTTGAGCAAGGAAATGGGTTGTAGTTGTTGTTGTTGTTCCCCAAGCTGCCTGGCCGAACAGCCCCAAGTCCCCGAGCAAGGCCAAGGCCATAACCGAGCGCCCCCACAGAACCCTCCCTGCCGACCACAATAAAGCCTGGGTGACCGAAGCCACTCCATGGCGGGGAGCTGAGGAGGGTGCAGAAACGCCCGGGAAACCAAAGCCCCACCCAGAGCCCTGTGCCCCTCAGCAATTATGAAGAGAAAGTTGAGGGGCAAAGGAAAAATGTGACTCTTTGGCTTCCAATCTGGTAGATTGGGAGGTCAATCCACGGAAGAGACGCCGTCACTTGAGATCTAGAAAATATATAAGTAAAAGGAACAGTCAGAGTAAGCTATGGGTATGGCAGAGATAGCTCAGTTCTCACTCTGATAGACCAGCCCATCACCACATGACTAGAAACCCAATCCTCTCAGTATCAGCTATGAAAGGCCCTAGAAAGGCGGGGTGATAGCTCCCCTATTTCAACCCTCTTTCGGGGTTGGGAAATGGGTAATAGTGTCTGGTAATAAACTTTGGTCGAGCGCTATTGAAACTCAGACAGAGGGCTAGAGAGAAATGGCGCTACTGTATATAAGTAACCTGTACATTATTATTTTTTGTGTAAGCCCTTTTTTTTGTAGGTGGTTGCGAGTGTTCTTGCTACCATTACCGTCTCCTTTATTATTCTTGTTTTGCTTTTAATGATATTAGCCCAGCTTGGAAAAGGGCACTGATATTTTGAAGATAAAGTAAGGTTAAGGATGGTTATAGTGGGCATAGTCGCTTTGTTTACATAAGTTGCATTCTTGCAGCTGTGTTCGCGATAAATTTGACGGGATAGCGTAGTACCCTATGATGAAATACCTACCAGTATTGATGCAGTTTTTAACCTAGCAGCTGCGACAATCCTCTCAGAGATTTTACTGGGCAGCGACGCTCCTCTCGGAAGAGATGTCAAACACTCCAATTGACAAAAATCAGAAGTGTAACTGTCAGGGTTTTGAGGTGAGCTTCCAATGACATACTGCCCAACATCTTGCCTCCACCCTGCTCCTCCCATTTCCTCCCTCCACCAGACCAATACGCATGGCCACTTGTTGCCAATTTTGCGCCACATTTTCAACTACGGACTACCGTAACACCTCAACCACACATCTTTTGGGGTTCAGTACCGGTATGCTAATTCTGTAGAGTAGGTATGCTACTCTACAGAATTAGCATACCGGAACTGAACATCATAGTTCATATACTGTTCCGGTAGCTAAATGATATGTGGCATGGTACTTTACACTATTAAGACAGGGGTTTTGGTCTTTTTACAAGGTATCCGCCATCAGGTGAACTAAGCGCAAGTACAAAACTAACTTGTTGCACTCGTCAATCAGCAAACATTTAGTAAATTGCTTCAAACTCTGTGTGTCCAGGCATTTTGGCTCGACTGTTCCTTGACTTTGGCCCTGTCACTCTTTCAACTCTGGGAGAGGCACTCGTCACAGGCTGTTTTGCCTTTTGTCCCTCATTCACATAGAAAAAAAATACTGTACTGTACATTCCAACGAGCTACAGTATTTTGATAAGGAAAGAAAGCACAAAGTGTATAATTCTATTTTAATAGAAAAAACGAAAGTATAAAATTATATTACAGTATTTGAGTAATCACTAAAATACTTTAACCCTTTCACGCACGTGTGGACGCAGGGGTTGCCGGTTAGCAATCAGAAATAGTTCTCTCAATCTTATAATTACCTCTCCAAAATTAGTTTTCTGCCCACAGCTAACTCGAAGATGAGTGCAGAGGTTGAAGTAACTAAAGTAAAGGTTTCTAGACACCCCTGATGGTCACAAAGGCTTTAAAGTATCCCAGAATAGGCTCAAATCGCATCCTGTGCGTGAAAGGGTTAACGTTACACATAAACAAGCATGCATGTACACATTAACCCCTTCAGGATTATGATATATTTGAGTTTATTCTGGTTATCATATTAATATCACTTTAAAATATATTAAAATTAATATTTAGCAACAGTAGGCAGGCATTATTAGGTTTGGGGTCCATTCAATTTGGCACAGGCACATAGTTTATTTGTGCTGCTATCTCCTTGACTAAATTTATCCCAGTATTAACCCTTGTCTAGCGGGGTGTTTTGGGCTCATTTGGGCATATTCAGGCCCTCCTGAATGATCAATCAAGTATCTGCATGAAAAGAAATGTATTCAGCAAAAAACTAGGCGCTAAAAGCTTCAAAATGAGACCAGAACGAGCTACGTAGCACTCGTGGTTCTCTTGCAGTGGTGCCACGAACATGGGAGTTTAGCGTATACCGGTATATTTTTCCCAGCTATGCTCACTACTGGCTACACTGCCGGCCTCTCGAGAACACAGGTAACATGAGTTAATGGGCGGCGGTAAGCCCTGGGAGTCGGCTGTCTGGCCCGCTGCGCTCCCGGCCATTTGCACTCTATTTTAACCCTTTAAAAGCCTTAATAATGCTCCTAACTTGCTGCAAATTGGTGCACGACTTAAGTCGAGCGCCGCCAATAAGGGGTTAAAAGAGTCTACCCTGCATGTGATTATATTTTAGTCTTTGAGGGAAGGATGTAGTATCCGGGCGTACGGTCGTAATGTTAACATAGGTCATGCACTCGTGGTTACGTTCCCGTCTAATTTTTTCTATCATTTGCCCCCTGTTGGCACTATATATGATGATAAGTCATGGGGGGGCGGGGTGACCTATTATTGTATCCCACAGTAGTCAAAATAGATCAGGAGCATGATCGTGAGTGCCGAGTAGTGTAAACAAGGCTGGCGGTACGCCCGAATACTGTACTATATCCTTACCGTCTTTGGTATCAAAACACCTTTCATCATTCATTAATCCCATATTTGCAGATTTAAATGATACCTGTACCCAATTAAATTATATTGGTCGTACAATGAAATATGCAAATCTATAATGAACAGTTCCAAAATACGTTAAGACTAGATATACTATATGATTTCTCTATGGCTAAGACTATGCACCCTATACACGCACAATGTGAGCGTATGTGCTGAGTGAGACAAGATTGTATCTGCGCCGACTTCGGTGGCATTAATTTACAATACACAATAATTTGATGGCCATTGTTTTTGGTTGAGACAGTGCTGTGAACTACATACAGTACTAGCAAGCTGGGTATTATATTTTTTGTATGTAGGCCTATGTATATTTGTAGGGTATTGTATGGTCCCTTCTGTACTGTGTGAGTCTGGAATAAAGCATTATTATTATTATTCTTATATAATTACAGTACCTGTATATGGTTGGATGCGAAATTGAATTTCCTACACTGTGATTTTCGTTGCGTTTTGGAAGAGTCGCCAAATAGGCCTACTACATCCTTACTGAGTTAATTGGGTTACCACACATTCGCACTGTGGCGTTCTGACTCGGAATGTACCCTGGCAAAATGATAATGACACCAGCCGTGGGATATCATATGTGGGGCTTTGCCCCCCTCACCCCCCATGACTTTTTGTCATCATATATATTACCAGCAGGGGTTAAGTGACAGCTGGCCGTGGAAAAAAAATCTGAAAAAAGGGTCAAATTAGACGCGAACGTAACTGCAAGCATGCGACTTATGTAAACAAAGCGAACAACGGTGCACCCATTAACACACTCCTTTCCCAGGAACTAAACTGCAAATTAGCCACTAATCACTAGACTGAGCTGCCCAAACTCTTGCTGTCCACCGATGGCATGGCGTGGGATCAAACTGCAGACCCTGCAATCAGCAGTCAGACATGCTACCGACCATGCCCCATCCTGTGGTATTTTATATCAAAATTTTATGTGTAGGTCATGCGATGTAATTGCCTATATGACATATATCGCCGTTTACGACAAGCTATTAAGTTTGTACAAAGGGTTCTAGTTGCATCCAGGAATTATCCTAGAATTTGAATACACTGCTATCAGTTATTGTAATTTAGTTTTTAAAGCAAATCGATATGGGGCAGGTATTGAAACAGACCCAGTACGAGGCTTGGGGTAAACCGTGTATAGCGAAGCCTGTGTGCTGAACCCTTTATAGCTTGTGTAGGGTTATTGCATTTTATAAGTGCTAGAGTATCTGAGTGAAAGTAAGGTGTGTGATTGACCTTGTTTTGTTTTTGTTTTTTGCATTTTTCTTATTTGTCCTGACATTTTGTGCTAATACAAAAAATAAAAGACTTGCTTTAGACTGCAAGTCTTATTGAAAATTACCCATATTTTTACTAAAAAAGAATGCATGTTATTGCAGGTTGAATGTGTAACTATGCAGTTCCACTAATGAAGAAACTTCCAATGATTATGACCAGGCTTCAGTATCGATCCACCTGGCATCCTGGATGATCATCCTACTTGAAGAATACGACAACCTCAGATAAATAAGGTAAGATAATTGATCATATTACCAGTACAGTCACTCAAAACAAATTGTGGACCTAATCTATTTCTAATTATCCCCTTCTGTACCAGCGACGTACAATGGCCGACAGTAAGAAAATAACTCGCCAATACCAGCGCTTTAAGATGTCCGTCAGTAGTATGCGGTCCTTGTACCGAGTGGTACCAGGCACCATGACTTGTAAACACTGCTTTGAGACCTTGGCAACACTTCTCAGAGTGTTTAAATTATAAGGTCACATCCAGCTTTCGGGGTGAGAGGATGCTCTCTCTTGACTTAGAAGCCATTTTGGCCACAATGCTTGGTACTGGAGGTTACATTTATAGTAATACCCTCTGGTACAGTAAGGGTGGTAGGGCTTCGCTGCGTGTCTGCTTGCTGAGATCGGAACCTCTCCGGGTGGTCGGGGGAGTGCTGGAGGGACCTTGTTGACGTCTTCTTGATGACCTAGATGTGTGTGAATTTGTATTTTGTTTTTGTGTGTTCATAGTTGTCTGTTTGGTGTTGTCTCTATTCGGGCAAAAACTTAGGAAAAGTGGGGATTGGGCTTGAGTATATACATACAGTAAGGGTTATGGAAGTACTGTACAGTATATCTGGAAGTGAATTTATGTTTATAATTGTATATACTGTATATCAACTTCAAAACTATATAGGGTAAGACAGGGTAATTTCACCGAAAAGCGCGTATTTTGACTAATAGAAACTGCCACAAATGGAATTTTTTAATTTTAAATTGTTTATCTATACATTCAGCCTTTCTGCTATAGATGCCCAAAAAATGAAACAAAAATATAATGTTTTGGTCATGCTGCCGAATTTTTGAAAAAAGTCACTAGCGGCGAAATTACCCCGCTCAGCGGGGTAATTTCGCCGCGACCTATTTTACGCATCATCTAGCTAGTAAACTAGATAACGTTATATGAGTAATGGCCAGACAAAACACTAGCGCGCAGGTAAAATCAATGTAAACATTCACAAACCCAAACTGACACTAAACATGCCAATAGAAAAACGTTGCACACACAACTGAACAGGGCGGGTAGAGATGCAGGTGTGTCACACGTGTAGGCCTAGGCGCCACTGTGTCTAGTGCGGGTGTGGAGTTGTGGACGTGTCTCGTGGGGGTGCGGTGTGTGGGTTGCTAGTGCAAAGTACCAGGCAGCAGCTGACGGCTACTGCCAACACTGTGTCACACGCAAACATACAAACAAACAAACACACATACAAACCACCCACAAACACCCCCACACACACCCGACCATACCGTCAAACGCGCCGCTAGCCCCGGCTCCAGGCCCCGCGAAACTGCAACAAAACCTAAGCCAAACTAGATCTACAACCTAAGCCAAACTAACTATACAACCTAAGCCAAACTAGATCTACAACCTAAGCCAAACCAACTATACAACCTAAGCCAAACTAGATCTACAACCTAAGCCAAACTAACTATACAACCTAAGCCAAACTAGATCTACAACCTAAGCCAAACTAACTATACAACCTAAGCCAAACTAGATCTACAACCTAAGCCAAACTAACTATACAACCTAAGCCAAACTAGATCTACAACCTAAGCCAAACTAACTATACAACCTAAGCCAAACTAACTATACAACCTAAGCCAAACTTGCTCTACAACCTAAACCAAAACTGCTCTACAACCTAAACCAAAACTGCTCTACAACCTAAGCCAAACTGCAGCCGAATCCATGCAATAGTTTCAGAGATATCGGCGTTTGAATGCAAATTATTAGAGCCGCGGCGAAATTACCCCGTCTTACCCTATATACTATTTAATGTAAAGCAAGTACAGTACCATCTAAAAATGATATCCTGGTACGGGTACTGTAGTTGTAATTGCTTAACCCTCCTGGCCCGGGCAGGCTCTCAAAATGACAGTGTGGGCTACCCGGGCGATCTGGCCGAAAAACGTCTAGGCCTAGGCTACCGTATTTTTGTTTAGTTTAACTGCTAGAAATTTTCCACGCATCTATAAATGTAGTGCGGTTTCCAATCTGTAGACTGGCATTGAGTAGAGCTCTCTATGTCAACTGGTTCAGTGGAGAGCACTTGCAGGCGATGTTAGCAATATGACGATCTTTTCACTACTGAAACAACGACATACAGACATACAATAACAAACGAGTCTTCTCTTTCTTGTTTTCGGAGGTGCGGTGACGTAACGATCGGCTTTGTTTACATGCGTCGGACGCACGGCGTTCAGACCAAGCTGAATAGGCTTTCAAGCTTACAGATTTTAAAATGACACCCGGGCACCTGCCCTTAATTCGTGGTGTCATTTTAAAATGACAACCGGGCCAGGAGGGTTAAAGAAAAACATAAGGGTCCATATATTTTTATAAGCGACTTCCTACTAACTTTCAATGTGTTTGTGTTGAGACTTTTATATTTTGTTTGTTGTATTTGTCATGCATTTCAGTGAAGTTGTTGAGTTTCATATACAGTGCCCTCCCAGTATTCGCGCCTATGTCGTACCAGCCCCCTTCCGCGAATGCATGGTTTCGCGGATACGTGGGCAGTGTTGAACATAGGTTTCAATGGGAAATAGGCTTAGGTCGTACCTGACTCGGCCATCTTGGACCCTCAAACCATTATTTTGACCTACTTTATGACAATAATATGGACCAAATTATTAATCAGATACGGTGACGGACCTGGAAGAATGTGGAACAAAGTATGGTACCGGTACCGTCAGTGACGGTATCGGTACCACACTTTATTCCACATTCGTCCAGTCACCCATAAAGTACCCATTTCCCCCCAAATATATCCAATAAATACATATTATTTGAGGAGAATACTGTACTTATAAATACATATTATGAGGAGATAACGGGTAGGATGTAGTGACCGGGGCGTACCGACATCTTTGTTTACACTACGCGTAGTGGCGTCGGACCTTTCCCATCATGTTCCCGTCTATTTTGACCTAACCTAACCTAACCTAGTATTCATGTAGTAATGACAGGGGGCAAATAGCAGAAAATATAGCGTCGAAATAGACGTGAACGTAAGTGCGAACGCGGCGAGCGCCCTATGTAAACAATGACGACCGTACGCCCGAACTCTACATCCATCCCGAGATAACTTACCACACAAACTTTATTTGTAATCGGTCATTAGGCCTAGGCTAGCCTTACGCATCGGCATAATTTGCCCGCTTTCGTCCGACAGCGTCGGTACGCTTGCTCTCCGTTTTGATGGTCCCGGGAATTTATTTCCATCATGATTACCATCAGGCCCTCTGTCCCTATCACTGAATGCTCTAAAGGCCCTAATAAATGCGGGAGATAAGAGGTTCGTGCAGAAAAAAGCTTGTAAACAGGTGGTTTTCAACTTTTACAACACTGGGCTGTGAGCTACTGCCTCAGCTGGGACGCTGTGTTGACGTCACGCAAGATGGCCGACCAAAGCAAGAATCGGGATGCGCACCGACCCGCCTGATTAAAATCCGTGAATATATGGTATTTTGCCGTTTTTTTGCGCGGATGACGAGTAATGGGATATTTAGGGGTGTCACCGAATAGCAAGGATCGCGGATACTTAGAGTGCGGATAACAAGAGTCCACTGTATTAAGTTGTTGTTGTTGTTCCCCATGCTGCCTGGCCGAACAGCCCCAAGGCCCCGAGCAAGGCCAAGGCCATAACCGAGCGCTCCCACAGAACCCTACCCGCCGACCACAATAAAGCCTGGGTGACCGAAGCCACTCCATGGCGGGGAGCTGAGGAGGGTGCGGAAACGCCCGGGAAACCAAAGCCCCACCCAGGGCCCTGTGCCCCTCAGCAATTATGAAGAGAAAGTTGAGGGGCAAGGGAAAAATGTGACGCTTTGGCTTCCAATCTTGGTAGATTGGGAGGTCAATCCACGGAAGAGACGCCGTCACTTGAGATCTAGAAAATATATAAGTAAAAGGAACAGTCAGAGTAAGCTATGGGTATGGCAGAGATTGCTCAGTTCTCACTCTGATAGACCAGCCCATCACCAGACTGTATCAAGTTCTTCCTAACATTAGACTATTATATTGATAACTTAATCGATGAACATAACAAGAAAAATGTAACATTTGATATTAAACTTTCCGATAAGAACAAGTGCATTGCAAAATTATACATGTTACCTAAATTTCATAAAAGACCTTATAAATATCGCTTTATTGCCGGAGCAAAATTTGCTACCACTAAAACTCTGTCAGAACAAGTCGTAAATTGCTTAACCCTTCCAGCCCGGCTGTCCTTTTATAAGGACACCGCGGCAGATGGGCCAGTACCCGGGTGTCCTTATAACAGGCTGTAAGCTTGAAAGCCTATTAAGCTTGGTCTGAACGCCGTGTGTCCGACGCATGTAAACAAAGTCGGTCATTGCGTCACTGCACCTCCGAAAACAAGAAGGAGACGTCGGATCAATGTTGTATGATATGACAAAATTAGTGTCTGAAGAGCTCCGATATTGTCAACATCGCGGAAAAATTAGCTCCACGGAAATCGTCATCACAACTGAACCAGTTGACTTAGAGAGCTCTACTCAATGCCAGTCTACAGATTGGAAACCGCACTTCAGGGATGTGTGGGAAATTTCTAGCAGTTAAAATAACAAAGATACGGTAGCCTAGGCCTAGACATTTTTCGGCCAGATCGCCCGGATACGACCTCCGTCCTTTTGTAAGGCAGCCCGGGTAGGAAGGGTTAAAATACATTAAAAGTACTCATAAAAGATATTGTAATACCATCATGAGAAGAACTGGCATTAACTATTATTGTAGTGTTGACAATTCGTTGGAAGTTATTGATGAAATAAATACCATGCCGAAAGTTACCTCGGTACATAGCTTCGACTTTTCAACTTTGTATACCAATTTGCCTTTTGATTTAGTATATTCAGAGCTTTGCTTTATTATAGATTTGCACTTTGACAGATTCGTTAGGAATGTTAATTATTTCATAAATGTTTATACATATTTTAATAATGCATCACTTAGCTCTACTCCCACTAGTTCAGTATATTTTGATAGAACTAAACTTAAAGATGCCCTTAAATTCCTCCTTTTCAATAATTATGTTAGATTCGAGCCCCAGCGACGCGTCTGACGCGTCGGCGATGTATGTAACGCACAGCCCCAGAGACGCGCCTGACGCGTCACCCTAATTGCGCCGACCGTAACCTCAGGTGTAGCCACTCAAGAGGGCTCAGATTTGTATGGGAACTGTGTACGTATCCCACGCAAACTCTCAAAGTCCACATGCGTGTGCGAGAGCATGCAATAACCTGGTTTTTTGGGGTAATTGCCTTCAATTTTTTACTCTTGTAAAATACGTTTTCGGGGGCTCTGTAGGACCATTTTTTAAGCTTTTTGAGCGGTTTTTCGTGGTTTTTCCTTCATTCCTAACCCATTCACTATTGTTTCTGGAATAAAAAAATTTTTTGAAAACCGGCCGGGTTCTGGTGAACAAACATTACAAAACTAGCCGGGGCTCCACGGGTTAACTGTCTTCGTGTAATGCTTGGCGTGTTTAACCCTTCCCGCCCGGGCTCCCTGTCCTAAGGACATTGTTGAAATCCGGGCGATATGGCCGAAAAACGTCCACGCCTAGGCTACCGTATCTTTGTTATTTTAACTGCTAGAAAATTCCCACGCATGTCTAAACGTACTGTTGTTTCCAATCTGTAGACTGGCGTTGAGTAGAGCTCTTTAAGTAAACTGGTTCAGTTGTGATAACAATTTCCGTGGCGTGCATTTTTCCGCGATTTTAGCAATGTGACAAACTATTCAAGACTGAATCTGTCTTTGCCGACACACACCAACACAGCTCCGACGTCTGCTTGCTGCCAGAGGTGCGTGCATCGCTTCCGACAGGCTTTGTTTACATACGTCAGACGCGCAGCTTTCAAAACAAGCTTAATAGGCTTTCAAGCTTACGGACTATATAAGGACACCCGAGGTCCTGCCCATCTGCTGCGGGGTCCTTATATAAGGTTGCCCGGGCTGGAAGGGTTAAGATCTGTATGTGGTAACCCAGGTTCGAATCTCAGTAGGATCACATGCTTTCATTGGGAAGTGTTTGGTGTTGGGAGTGAAATTAATAAATTAGATTATGCTGTAGCCGTCCGGCTGGCTCAGTTGATAGCGTGCCTGATTCCCATCTTGAAGGTCTCGCATTCAATCCCCGCTCAGATTGAAAAGTTTTTCTGGGATACAGCCGGCAGTTACCATCTCCCCATGAGCAAGGGGGATGGGTAATGGTCTCTGGTAGACTAAAGAAAGCCAAGCGCTTGTGAATCCTCGAAGGAGGAGATACGAGCGCTATATAAGTAACCAGAAGATTATTATTATTATTATTATTATTATTATTAATAATAATAATACAGTACAGTAGGCTCACATATCTCGACCAATCTCATCTTCATATTTCGCATCTCGATGCCACCTTCAAGCTCTCCCCAATCACAAATCTCGATGCAAAAACGTGGGATGGATGTAGATTCCGGGCGTACGGTCGTCATTGTTTACATGGGGCGATCGCCGCGGTTAACTTCGTGTCTATTTTTTTTCGGTTATTTGCCCCCTGCTGGCAATATACTGTATATGTGTGTGTTTGTAGTAGTTAAGGGATGAGGTTACGAGGAACCTTTTTACCCTGTCATAGACCTATTTTACTGTTAGGCGATCAGAACAGACGGTGTGAGGAGATTGCCCAACTATCTCCACCAGCCGAGAATCGAACTTGGTCGTCCCGGTTAGAAACCGAGCGCTCTACCAATGTCGCTACTGGTCATGATGATGATGATAATATGTCATGGGTGAGGGGGGGCTAAGCCTTCCCTCAACATATTATTGTATCCAAAGACAGTCAAAATAGACAGGAACATGATTTCAAGCGTCCTGATGCCGGTCTGCGTAGTGTACACAAGGCTGGTGGTACGCCCGAACTCTACATTCTACCCAAAAGCGTTAATCTCGATAGCTAAATATCGATGCGAGATGCTTATATACTAATATAAACAGAGTAATCTTAACCAAATTAATTTGTGAACCTCAGTCATTGTGTTTTGTTTACCGGTATACTAATGTACCGCTAGTATTGATAGTTTTCGAGCGGTAGTCTAACCTGACTCTCATCTCTGCCGCTTTCATTTACGTAGGAATATAAATTACTTAACCATGTTTTAATGTACATTATTATTTGTATGAAGAAAATCTAATATATAATAATAGTAAAGACAAGAAAACTTAATTAAACTTTATACCATGGCAAATTTATTGAAGTCGGTAGATTGGCGGCCAGTTTAGCAACTTCTAGCCTCACGATACAACACATGTTGACAACACTTCACAACTCTAAACAGTACACCCATCACTAACATCAACAATGCTGTACACATACTCAATAAAACTATCCAAAACGCTGACAAGAAACACATTCCAAGAGGTAACAGAAAAAGACACAACCCCAACTTCACACCAGAAATTCAAAACCTCATCAGACAACGCGACATACTGAAACACTCCCCAGCACCCCACACACAAGACATCACACAACAAATTCAAGCACTCAACACCCAAACTAACAACAAAATACAAGAACAACAAAAACTAAATTGGAATAACTTCCTACAAACACTTGATCACAAAACAAACCCCAAAAAACTCTACAAAACACTAAACAGCATCACACTTTCCAACAGCAACACAACACAATCACATGCTGCAATCACAACAACAGACTCTACTCCTTCATGTAAACAACAAGCAAACACTCTCATCAATCACTTCTCACATGTCAGCCACCTAAAACCTCACAAAGACGACCGACGTGTCATCCGACGTAAGAGACAATTCCCCACAGACCCTGACTATACACCCTTCACCAATCACCAGACAAAGCATATCATCAACAATCTCAAGCACTCACCCGCCTGTGGCCTAGACAACATAAGCAACATACACTTCAGACACCTGGGACCACAAGCACTCACTAACATATCAAACTACAGCTATTCACACAACACAATACCAGACATTTGGAAGCATGATATCATCACATTCCCCAAACCCAACAAAGACCCCACGCTACCCTCCTCGCACCGGCCCATCACACTCCTTTGCTCCCCCTCCAAAGTCATGGAACGCCTAGTATTACAACTAATTACACCTGACCTACCCCTAGCTCCAACACAACATGGCTTTAGGCCACTGCACTCCACAAACACTCTTCTCACAGACCTTACACAAAGAGCTTTTGATGGCATCAACTCAGCTAGACCACCACACAGATTATTATATTAGCCACACTCGACATTAGTAAAGCCTTCGATGCCATCCCCCGCCACAACCTAACAAACAAAATCTACAACACAAACATGCACAACAACACAAACAGGTGGCTGGCCAACTTCCTAGCAGGCAGATGTGCACACGTATCTTTTGCCGGGCAGTCGTCTAAAATCAGAAACTTAACAAACGGAGTCCCACAAGGATCCGTCCTATCGCCTGCACTCTTCAATCTGTACATGCACGATATAACTACACCCAATACGCCCCAAATAAACTTACCCTCCTATGCAGATGACATAACACTCACATGCACACACCATGACCCAAAAAGAGCAACAGATCTCCTTCAACCCTATCTCAATACACTACATGGCTGGTGTACTACAAACAGACTTAATCTAGCCCAGCCAAATCCACCGCAACCCTGCTCACAAGCTGGACAGGAGAACACGAATACATCCCTCGACTCACCATAAACAACACACCCCTAACACATACACACACACCCAAAATCCTAGGAGTAACATATGATACTCATATGACATTCAAACAGCACACCACACCACAAAAATTAAAAAGAAACTGACACCCAGACTTAACGCCCTCAGGTCACTTGCTCACACAAAATTTGGACACAACAAAGAAACTACCACCACAGTATATAAACAATACATAAGATCAGTGATGGAATATGCAAGCCCAGCCTGGGCTTCTAACCTAGCTGAAACACATCATAAGACCTTACAGACTATTCAAAACAAAGCCCTGAAGATCATTACAGGCTGCACAGCTACTGCACCCACAGATCACCTACATCAAGAAACCAAAATCCTCAAAGTCAAAGACCATCTGGACATGAGAGGCACTCAATTCCTGGCAGCAGCCTCCACAAACCAAGACCACCCACTAAACTACATGGCAACACACCCACAGACACCAAGAAATATCAAAACAACACCCAGCACACGGTATCACACACAATTATTGTCCTCTCTCCCCACCCCGAACCAACTTCCAGAAGCACATCCATACTCATGTCTCTCACTGATCCATCCACTCACTCACAGACAACACACAGCTGCATACACGACCTCCCGAAATCCATCCTTCCGAATCCTCCCTTCCTCACGAGGATAGAGTTCACCTGGCCAGGCTGAGATGCGGACACCATCCAGCTCTCCTGAGCTATCAGAAGAGACTGGATGACTCCGTTGTCGACGCCTGCCCGGGATGTAACACAACACCCCATACCATTAAACACATCATAGAAGACTGCATTTCACACAACCACTTACGCCAACAACCCAATCTACACTCAATGAGAGCTCTGTGGGAAAGCCTGATCGTGGCCATGGCCTTCCTCAGGGACTCGGGGTACTGTTCGGCCAGGCAGCTTAGGGAACAACAACAACAACAACACTTTTGTTGATGGCGGGTGCCCAACTCCGAAAGGAGTTGAAGTAGGGGAGCTATCCCCCTGCCAAAGGTGGCTTTCTAGGGCCTTTCCTAGCTGATGCTGAGAGGATTGGGTTCTAGTCATGTGGTGATGGGCTGGTCTATCAGAGTGAGAGCTGAGCGATCTCTGCCATACCCATAGCTTACTCTGACTGTTCCTTTTACTTATAGATCTTCTAGATCTCAAGTGACGGCGTCTTTTCCGTGGATCGACCTCCCTACTGCCAACCTAAAAGTTGGCAGATTGGGAGCCAAAGCGTCACATTTTTCCCTTGGCCCTCAACTTTCCCTTCATAATTGCTGAGGGGCACAGGGCCTTGGGTGGGGCTTTGGTTTCTCGGGCGTTTCCGCGCCCTCCTCAGCTCCCTGCCTTAGAGTGGCTTCGGTCACCTGGGTTTTGTTAGTGGTAAGCATGAGGGTTTTGTGGGGGCGCTCTATGGCCTTGGCCTTGCTCGGGACCTTGGGGCTGTTCGGCCAGACAGCCTGGGGAACAACAACAACAACACATGTTCATCACCAGACGATTTTTTTTTTTTTTTAAAGTGAAGATGCTTTGTTTTATTGATCAATTACATGGAATATTGTAGATGTAGTTGTAGCTGAAGGGTTACGGTAGGGAGTCATAAGATACCCAAATATTGATCTAGATTGAGCAAAAAGGGGGGTTAATACAGCTGGTTGGCGATCGTAAGTACAAGTTATGGGCTCAAAAGTGGTGATTGTCAGATTTGATGTGGGTTACTTGCCGACTCACTGGTCCCTATTGTATTTTTCCCCATAAGAAGTTAACTTCCCATCTGGATTGTTGTTTTAAGTCCCAATACCCATCGAGATAGGTGATCCCACTGTATGCTACTCATTAATATTTTTACCTATAATATTACCTACATTAATATATTATTATTTTTTCAGGAACCAAAGGAGTTTCCAGCTGCAGAAGACGACTGGCCAGGACTGAAGAACTTCATTAACATCATCGGCTCCTGGGAAACATCCGATACACCGCCAGGATAAACACTTATAACCACGTAATTTGAGGGTATGTATCCGATTCTAGGCTCTGAGTCACTGTCAGATTTACATTAAAATATAATGTAAAACTTGCAAAATAAAGAAACTAACAGTAAAAAGATCAAACAACTTATCGAAATCGGTATGTGGAAACATATTAAAATTTAAAACCAACTCAAAAGTTACTGCTGAAATTAATCTAACTCGCTCATTAAAATTAAAAACTATCAAAATGGCAACCCACTAAAAATCTGTGGAAAAATACATTTAAATTTATCAGAAATTGTACTTTGAAGACAAACTTATATGCACATATCTGTAATGTTTCACATATCGTTTTGTTTTTTGTTAAGATTTTTGTTAGTTTTATTTGCTGTGTTCAGCATTTATTTCAGTTAATTTGTCAAGTTTCATATATTTATACTAAAGATAAGGCTGTTATTTGACCAATTCTTTCATTTTGAAGTTACTATAGTGTTTTCCGCTTATAATCAGTAGCAAACCTATACATTTGTATATAGTTGATTATGTCCTTTTATTTATAGATTATTATTTTGCTTAAGTGTTCTTTCCACATAGCAATTTTGATAAGTTGTTTTGTCTTTTTACTGTGTTCATCTTAACTTTTGGTTTGTTTATTTTGCAAGTTTTACATTATATCACCAACCCACTAATTAACTCACAAATATAGCACAAATGAACTACCTAAATACTAAAAATTAACTGTCAAATTGTTACGGATACCAGTGCCCGTATGACATGCAAAAATGGGATGAGCAAGAATTATGGAGTGTATATAATTATAAAAAAAAAATGAAGGATAAAATTATATAGAATAGGTAAAGATGACAATTTTGGTGGCGTTTCTTTTTTTGGTTAGTTTTGCAACTTTTTACATTTGATTCAAATCAAGAAAACTTTTTAAAAACATTTATCCCCATCCAGGTGTCAATTAGCAAGCCAGCATTTTATGGAGAAATCTGGCTTTGCCAGAAACATTTTTCTATCAAAAAATGTACAAATTTAGACAGCTATGTAACTCATCTAAAATATGGTGGCTCGCTATCACTCGCCAGGTATAAATTAACACCTGGATGGGGATAAACATTTTAAAACAGTATACTAAATGGGGCTGAATGGATACAACCCAGAGAGAGTGAAAACTAAAGCAGGTAACCCCCCTTAATATAGATGAGTAAACATTAAAATTATGATTATACATATAATTCTAGATCTATAATGAAAATCAAATCTCAATTTTTATTTTAAAGTTTTATATTTTAATTTATAAATTAAATTATTAAAATCGTATAATACACAATTACTGTTAAACATTAAAATACATATTATAGTACAATATTAATATTAATTTATAACAAATTAACTTCACTCGCTATTTTATAAACATATTTTTACCCTTTTAATTTACTTACAGCTACTATCAATTTATATTTTTAAATTATATTTATATATATAAACTGTGAATAATAAAGAAATAATAATTTATTTTATCTTTATATTTATCCTATAAATTTAAAGTTTAAGGCACCATGCAGTGGATATAAATAAATTGTGACTGTCCATCTGTAGCGAATGCGAGTTTCAGGCACCATGCAGTGGATATAAGTAAATTGTGACCGTCCATCTGTAGCGAATGCGAGTTTCAGGCACCATGCAGTGGATATAAGTAAATTGTGACCGTCCATCTGTAGCGAATGCGAGTTTCAGGCACCATGCAGTGGATATAAGTAAATTGTGACCATCCATCTGTAGCGAATGCAAGTTTCAGGCACCATGCAGTGGATATAAGTAAATTGTGACCGTCCATCTGTAGCGAATGCGAGTTTCAGGCACCATGCAGTGGATATAAGTAAATTGTGACCGTCCATCTGTAGCGAATGCGAGTTTCAGGCACCATGCAGTGGATATAAGAAAATTGTGACCGTCCATCTGTAGCGAATGCGAGTTTCAGGCACCATGCAGTGGATATAAGTAAATTGTGACCGTCCATCTGTAGCGAATGCGAGTTTCAGGCACCATGCAGTGGATATAAGTAAATTGTGACCGTCCATCTGTAGCGAATGTGAGTTTCAGGCACCATGCAGTGGATATAAGAAAATTGTGACTGTCCATCTGTAGCGAATGCGAGTTTCAGGCACCATGCAGTGGATATAAGTAAATTGTGACCGTCCATCTGTAGCGAATGCGAGTTTCAGGCACCATGCAGTGGATATAAGTAAATTGTGACCATCCATCTGTAGCGAATGCAAGTTTCAGGCACCATGCAGTGGATATAAGTAAATTGTGACTGTCCATCTGTAGCGAATGCGAGTTTCAGGCACCATGCAGTGGATATAAGTAAATTGTGACCGTCCATCTGTAGCGAATGCGAGTTTCAGGCACCATGCAGTGGATATAAGAAAATTGTGACCGTCAATCTGTAGCGAATGCGAGTTTCAGGCACCATGCAGTGGATATAAGTAAATTGTGACCGTCCATCTGTAGCGAATGCGAGTTTCAGGCACCATGCAGTGGATATAAGAAAATTGTGACCGTCCATCTGTAGCGAATGCGAGTTTCAGGCACCATGCAGTGGATATAAGTAAATTGTGACCGTCCATCTGTAGCGAATGCGAGTTTCAGGCACCATGCAGTGGATATAAGTAAATTGTGACTGTCCATCTGTAGTGAATGCGAGTTTCAGGCACCATGCAGTGGATATAAGTAAATTGTGACCGTCCATCTGTAGCAAATGCAAGTTTCAGGCACCATGCAGTGGATATAAGAAAATTGTGACCGTCCATCTGTACCGAATGCGAGTTTCAGGCACCATGCAGTGGATATAAGTAAATTGTGACCGTCCATCTGTAGCGAATGCGAGTTTCAGGCACCATGCAGTGGATATAAGAAAATTGTGACCGTCCATCTGTAGCAAATGCGAGTTTCAGGCACCATGCAGTGGATATAAGTAAATTGTGACCGTCCATCTGTAGCGAATGCGAGTTTCAGGCACCATGCAGTGGATATAAGTAAATTGTGACTGTCCATCTGTAGCGAATGCGAGTTTCAGGCACCATGCAGTGGATATAAGTAAATTGTGACCGTCCATCTGTAGCGAATGCGAGTTTCAGGCACCATGCAGTGGATATAAGTAAATTGTGACCGTCCATCTGTAGCGAATGCGAGTTTCAGGCACCATGCAGTGGATATAAGTAAATTGTGACCGTCCATCTGTAGCGAATGCGAGTTTCAGGCACCATGCAGTGGATATAAGAAAATTGTGACCGTCCATCTGTAGCGAATGCAAGTTTCAGGCAGCATGCAGTGGATATAAGTAAATTGTGACCGTCCATCTGTAGCGAATGCGAGTTTCAGGCACCATGCAGTGGATATAAGTAAATTGTGACCGTCCATCTGTAGCGAATGCGAGTTTCAGGCACCATGCAGTGGATATAAGTAAATTGTGACCGTCCATCTGTAGCGAATGCGAGTTTCAGGCACCATGCAGTGGATATAAGAAAATTGTGACCGTCCATCTGTAGCGAATGCGAGTTTCAGGCACCATGCAGTGGATATAAGTAAATTGTGACCGTCCATCTGTAGCGAATGCGAGTTTCAGGCACCATGCAGTGGATATAAGAAATGTCGTAGATTATAGAGGATGCTAGTTTAATACACCGTGCAGAGGATGCAAGTTTGAAACACAATGCAAACTTTATTTTTAAGATTAATTTAAAGAATACTTAAATTATTTTAGATTATACTTTAAAATAAACTACTTGAACTTACACAATTAGAATTCCTGTATCACTTTATAAGAGAAGGAGAAGTCTAGTTTGTGTAATTTAAAACAAAATTGAATAAATAGCAACTGAAATTGGTTCTCATTAATGCAGTATAACAATTAAACTACTGTACTTTCATTCAAGAGATTTACGTGAGTGAGCTTTATCTGTATATCAATGTTTAGTACTGTACAATAATTATTGTACCATACTATGATTATTTGTTTAGTCTTACATTGGTAGTCATTAAAACATATTAAAAGCTAGTAAAGTACTTCTATTACAATATGAGATACCAAAGGGAGTATTGCACAAGAACTTTTATCCTCAACGGTCGATAATTAAAATGTAAAACTTACAAAACAGGAAATGCATAATCTAAAAAAAAAAAAATCTAAATAACTAAGTGGAAAAATGCAATGCAAGATTTATTGGAACAATAAACATTCTTCTGGTAACAATTCTGGTATATTATGAATAAATATCAGAAACTAGACTGATGATAAATTTAGGTGAATGGATTATTATACCACTTTACCAGACTACTGTTGAGGGAAAAAATAACTTGTGGGATACCAGCTTAACTTAGGAATGTATAGGGCCATGTTTTAAAGCACATATTTTGGTTGCTGGAATAAGTATTACTTAAGAATTACTTAAAAGACTATCTGTAAGCAAGGCTTTGGTGTCCTTAACATTTTTATTATATAAAACTCATTAATTTGTAGACAGTTTTAATGGAATTTTAATACAAGTTTCAGAACTACAGTACAGTACTGTACTTTAAAGATCATAACTGTACTGTAATTGAAAATACATTTAGGTTATGGATATTTAGTAAGTTATTCTTTGATAGACCAAGTGATCCATAAGATTTAATGGTTTTGGTTTTGGTCTTGTTCTAAAGTATTAAGTTATATAGGTTGGCAGATCGAATCCTCACTGTCAAAATGTTATTGGTAGATGTCAAGCCCGGGCAATTTGACCTAGCAATTCGTGATAAATGCCTTATCTTAATGGTCACCCCTTTTGGGGAATTACAGCGTCTAGCAAAAACAAACAAAAATTGATTTCCAATAATTAGATTTAATAAAAATGTACAGAATTACTTTATAGACCGTTTGCCTTGTCTTTTATTAGAATTATTTTCAAAATAGAATAATGGCCCCATACTGTCTTAAAATAGTTTGATTCAATAATAATAGTGATGATGGTGGTGGTGTGGTAGCGGGGGTGGTGTCGCAGTGGTGTGATAGTTGCAGAGGTGGTGTGGTAGACCCAATATCTTCTGTTGCTGTATCTGCTTAATGTAGGAATATATTTATTATCTTTACCAGTACTGTAATCTTTGTTTTATATTTTAAGAATAGTGGATCAGTATTAATTAATTTAATTTGAATATAATAATAGAAATTATAGTTAAAGTGCAGCATTGAATATTCTACGTTGTTACTCTATATTTAAGGTTGATTACTCTGCTGTTTAAAGTTAATTTAAATCAAATTAAGCAACTTTTTCAATTCCTACTTGTTATCTTGTTTTTATATCTTCATTAATATGGTACTGAATATACAATAACGGGTAAATACAAATATTTCATTACCATTTTATCATCATTATTCACTTCCAATTCTTTTATTTCTTCAAAAACAAATGCTGAAGTTTTATAGTATGCTAGCATTATATTTACGATACAGCTAAAAATGGTTCTTTAATTACAAAATATTGTAAAATACTCACTATATACTTTCCAATGAAACTATACAAAACCTTTACAATGAAGCAGCAACCGTTGTACTATAGTTAGCGCCAACAAACTTGATAATAATATTGATCCCTGACCTCTCTGTAACTCAAAAGGGCCTAGAGCAAACTGGCTGTAAATATCCACACCTATTTCCTGGGGGACTCTTCCCAAATGATAGAAATGTCAGCCCGATTGCTTTAATTCATTTAGAGTTATAAGAAGTTAAGGGGTCAAGATTATTGTCAAGTTCGCTGGTGCTACCTATAGGAGATTCTTGCTCACGCCCAGGGAGATGCACTCTGGGAACACAAACTGTGGACAAAGTGTTTTAATTAAATTCTAATCCTTATAAACACTTTCCGGTAGAAAATGAAGAGACCTACCTACCGCAGCGATTATAGCAGTAACTTTAATTTTCCCGCTACTTTGCATAAATATACGGTACAGTGGATTTATATACCATCCCTCTAATTTTACTCTTACCCCATTATCCAACAATCTTAACCCCTAATGTACCGGCGACGTCTTTTAAATTTTATGCTAGCTACATTTAGACAATTTTACATAGCTTAGGAAGGATATACGGTAGCTAAAAGGATTTAATGAGATTGTCTGTAGATTTTTAATAAGTAGCCTAGACATCCTTCCTAAGCTTAATAAAATTGTCTAATAGCAGCCAAAAGGAAGTGAAAAGGACGTCGCCGGTACGGAAGGGGTTAAGATGCAGCCCCAGATAGTGGGGAGGGATGAAATTATGGTTGTTTTGGGCTACAGGATGGGTTGAGTGGAGCTCTACCCCCTTCAAATCCCCATGACTTATTGAAATCAGCATCTATGTTGATGTAGGGGGCTTCATTAGGGTTTTACCCCACAAATTTGGCAACACCACCATTGATAGAGAGGTTTAGAGTTTATTTTTTACAGTGCTTTATATACTTCCCATATAATGCATTTGTGACAGTAATGACCTATACAGTATAGCAATCTATCATGGGATATGACAAATCTATACTACAGTACTTAGAAATTGAAAACCTAACTGGATAAGCTCCTTTATATAATCCCACTTTCCTAGAGGTAATTATTATCTATTTTACTCACCAATGCAAACATTTTGGGTAGCATTCATCATTTTGTTTTTATTTCTAAATGAAATCTGAACTGAAGTTTAAAGAATATCCTGTGCTGGGCTTAATTTAAGGGCTAAATTTAATAAAATAGTATTACTCAATACTATTTCATTCCCATTGGATGGATGAGAATCTTCAGCTATGGTTGGCAACCCACTTAGGGAAGACAGCTATACAATAATCCGGGTGGATGGACTAGTCAGCCTTGATCGGCAACCTGTCTAGGGGGAGTAAATCTTATACAAATCCTTCCTGCTTACCTAAGGGTGAAGAAGCAGGTTGGTGGATGGACTAGCGACCCACCACTGTTAACAAAAATTGTGCTAAAAAGATAGGCCTACATACCGGTAGGCTATAGGGCCTCCGAGACAGATGAACCTTAAGTTGAATGGTCAATCCTGCAAAGTTGAATAAACTGACACAGGTTGTCCTCACGGTGGACAGGTCCATTTGGGGCGTTTTGTGCAAGGCCACCCTCATAAAGGGGAGTAAGGCATCCAGCAATGGAGAATAGCCTACTTGTGAGTTTCGTTCTATAAGGAAGTTGGAGCTGTAGACAACGATAGTTAACAGAATTTACAGCTAAAATACAGTCTTAGTACATTTATTAATACATAAACCCAATCACTTGAGTTTCGTTCTATAAGGAAGTTGGAGCTGTAGACAACGATAGTTAACAGAATTTACAGCTAAAATACAGTCTTAGTACATTTATTAATACATAAACCCAATTCACCATACTTTATATCCACCAGAAGCCTACTTTATTATCGCATTTCTGTTAAATATTGACGTTTAAGGCTCCAACTTCCTTATAGCCTGAAATTAGCAAGTGGTCAATTACTCAATTTTAAGGTACTGTATTTGGAGTGTTACAGCTTTAACTTCCTTTTTATCCATAATATAGAGCAACTAGACATGGGTAGGTAGGGCTACCATCACTCCCTCAAAAATATAAAAGTTAGAGAAGCTAATGAATTACCTCTAATTATGGAGGCTAGCAATCCTCCTCCCCTTGTAAAATTTTCCTACTCAACGAGACAGAGAAAGGGGCGAGGGAACACGAAAGTGGTCCCGGACCCCGAGAATTAAAACCCTTGAATGTAATTTCTGTTCGGGTCTCGAGTCGGCCACCCCCAGCTATGGGGGTATGTGCCTGAGTATATATAGACATACAGTACATACATACATGGAGGAGATTCCTTCATGGCCACCACCTCGATGATTAAGGCGTCTAACAATAGACTGCAATTCAAAGCCATACAGACTAACCTAAAGTGAAGTGTTGAGCAGTAGACAATCTCTGTACAGCCTTTCCACAGACGATACACTCCAGTCGGTTTTGAGAATAGCTACATGGTAGAACTGGTCATCTAGTATAGAAGTCTTCAGCCCTTATCCAGAACATCTGCAAAGAAAATAACTATTGTACACTTGCCAGAGTGGAAAGAAGGACGCTATGCTGGTATGGTCATGTTGAATGAATGGGAGATGAAAGGCTTACAAAGATAATATATGAGTTAGAAACAAGGGGAATTAGTGATAGAGAAAGAACTACTGTACTGTATATCAATCAGCCTACTGGGCCAGAGCCCTGGTTATAAAGATGTATATAAAGATTGACTAAAATTAACCCCTTGAAGCTCTGACGAGTTTTAGCAGCATATTTTGGCATTCATTAGACAATTTTATACAGCTTAGGAAGGATCTGTGGGTATTAAAAGGGTAAAGACTGAATCAACCCTCTGACTTCCATATATACCCTTCCTAATCTGAATAAAATTGTCTAATAATTCCCCGAAACCAAAACAGAAACGCGTATTGGAGCTTGAAAGGGTTAATGAAACAAAACCCCTTCACGGGAATTACGGCGTCTGGTAAAAAAGAAACAGAATTATTTAAAACAAAAACATAAAAACAACGAACACCGGACAGGACGACAACTAGATATGGGTGTTGATGGGGAGGATTTTTACAGTAGCAGAAATGGTATGTAGTGGCTGTTAAAGTTTGTCATAGATGTGTATCGTCTTTAACCCCTCAGACCCGGTTGGGCTCTGAGGCATCCATAAAAAAACACCTACCCGGAAGGGCTCTGAGGCTCCGGCAGCTTGAAAGCCTGTAAGCTTGGTGTGCGAGGCGTCCGTCCGACGCATGTAAACAACAGCCGGTTGGACCGACGCCGTGCATCTCCGACCACAAGAAGGAGAGGCGTCCTTGTTCGTGTGTGCCTGTACAGTGCACCCCCAGTAAATGCGCCTATATGGGCTGCAAAATGCTTATGGTCAGACAGCCCCTCCGAACTAACCCCTTTTTAGCCTACCATACACCTGATAACCCACCCAATAACCATTTCTGAAAGAAAGATTATTACTACCAATATACCTTTATGAGGGTATATTGGTGTGGACACTTTATTTACCCTTTTCATACCGGTATTATTTACACTTTACATTAGAAATGTCAAATAAAACAACAAATATAACACCATTTAGATAGAGGACTGCTTGGCATGATGGAAGGGAGGGAGGATATCGGCCGCATTTTCGGTAGGCGACACTCGGTAATATGGCGGGAAGTACGTATTTCCCCTTGAATCAAAACGGCCAAACCGCATATACAGAATTTCGAGCCATATTTACAGAGCCCTTAAAATTTATTATTTCTGATTAGCCACCGCATATAGGGAATCCACATTTACTGAAGGCGCATTTAGTGGGGGAGCACTGTATGTTATTGTTAAGTTGTTGTTGTTCCCTAAGCTGCCTGGCCGAACAGCCCCGAGTCCCTGAGGAAGGCCATGGCCACGATCGGGCTTTCCCACAGAGCTCTCATTGAGTGTAGATTGTGTTGTTGGCGTAAGTGGTTGTGTGAAATGCAGTCTTCTATGATGTGTTTAATGGTATGGGGTGCTGTGTTACATCCTGGGCAGGCGTCGACAACGGAGTCATCCAGTCTCTTCTGATAGCTCAGGAGAGCTGGATGGTGTCCGCATCTCAGCCTGGCCAGGTGGACTCTGTCCTCGCGAGGAAGGGAGGATTCAGAAGGATAGATTTCGGGAGGTCGTGCATGCAGCTGCGTGTTGTCTGTGAGTGAGTGGATGGATCGGTGAGAGATATGAGTATGGATGTGCTTCTGGAAGTTGGTTCGGGGTGGGCAGGGAGGGAGAGAGGACAATAATTGTGTGTGATACCGTGTGCTGGGTGTTTTTTTCATATTTCTTGGTGTCTGTGGGTGTGTTGCCATGTAGTTTAGTGGGTGGTCTTGGTTCATGGAGGCTGCTGCCAGGAATTGAGTGCCTCTGATATCCAAATGGTCTTTGACTTTGAGGATTTTGGTTTCTTGATGTAGGTGATCTGTGGGTGCAGTAGCTGTGCAGCCTGTAATGATCTTTAGGGCTTTGTTTTGAATAGTCTGTAAGGTCTTATGATGTGTTTCAGCTAGGTTAGAAGCCCAGGCTGGGCTTGCGTATTCCATCACTGATCTTATGTATTGTTTATATACTGTGGTGGTAGTTTCTTTGTTGTGTCCAAATTTTGTGTGAGCAAGTGATCTGAGGGCGTTAAGTCTGGGTGTCAGTTTCTTTTTAATGTTTGTGGTGTGCTGTTTGAATGTCATATGAGTATCATATGTTACTCCTAGGATTTTGGGTGTGTGTGTATGTGTTAGGGGTGTGTTGTTTATGGTGAGTTGAGGGATGTATTCGTGTTCTCCTGTCCAACTTGTGAGCAGGGTTGCGGTGGATTTGGCTGGGGCTAGATTAAGTCTGTTTGTAGTGCACCAGCCATGTAGTGTGTTGAGATAGGGCTGAAGGAGATCTGTTGCTCTTTTTGGGTCATGGTGTGTGCATGTGAGTGTTATGTCATCTGCATAGGAGGCTAAGTTTATTTGGGGCGTATTGGGTGTAGTTATATCGTGCATGTACAGATTGAAGAGTGCGGGCGATAGGACGGATCCTTGTGGGACTCCGTTTGGAAAGTTTCTGATTTTAGATGACTGACCGGCAAAAGATACGTGTGCAAATCTGCCTGCTAGGAAGTTGGCCAGCCACTTTTTTGTGTTGTTGTGCATGTTTGTGTTGTAGATTTTGTTTGTTAGGTTGTGGCAGGGGATGGCATCGAAGGCTTTACTAATGTCGAGTGTGGCTAATAGTGATCTGTGTGGTGGTCTAGCTGAGTTGATGCTGTCGAAAGCTCTTTGTGTAAGGTCTGTGAGAAGAGTGCTTGTGGAGTGCAGTGGCCTAAAGCCATGTTGTGTTGGAGCTAGGGGTAGGTCAGGTGTAATTAGTTGTAATACTAGGCGTTCCATGACTTTGGAGGGGGAGCAAAGGAGTGTGATGGGGCGGTGCGAGGAGGGTAGCGTGGGGTCTTTGTTGGGTTTGGGGAATGTGATGATGATACCATGCTTCCAAATGTCTGGTATTGTGTTGTGTGAATAGCTGTAGTTTGATATGTTAGTGAGTGCTTGTATGCCTTGTGGTCCCAGATGTCTGAGGTGTATGTTGCTTATGTTGTCTAGGCCACAGGCGGGTGAGTGCTTGAGATTGTTGATGATATTCTTTGTCTGGTGATTGGTGAAGGGTGTATAGTCAGGGTCTGTGGGGAATTGTCTCTTACGTCGGATGACACGTCGGTCGTCTTTGTGAGGTTTTAGGTGGCTGACATGTGAGAAGTGATTGATGAGAGTGTTTGCTTGTTGTTTACATGAAGGAGTAGAGTCTGTTGTTGTGATTGCAGCATGTGATTGTGTTGTGTTGCTGTTGGAAAGTGTGATGCTGTTTAGTGTTTTGTAGAGTTTTTTGGGGTTTGTTTTGTGATCAAGTGTTTGTAGGAAGTTATTCCAATTTAGTTTTTGTTGTTCTTGTATTTTGTTGTTAGTTTGGGTGTTGAGTGCTTGAATTTGTTGTGTGATGTCTTGTGTGTGGGGTGCTGGGGAGTGTTTCAGTATGTCGCGTTGTCTGATGAGGTTTTGAATTTCTGGAGTAAAGTTGGGGTTGTGTCTTTTTCTGTTACCTCTTGGAATGTGTTTCTTGTCAGCATTTTGGATAGTTTTATTGAGTATGTGTACAGCATTGTTGATGGGTGTACTGTTTAGAGTTGTGAAGTGTTGTTCTGTCTCATTTGTGAATGCTTCCCAGTTAGCTCTTTTATAATTGGTGTATGTGTGTTTGTGGCTAGCTGGGGTGAGTCTGGTTTATTGTTAAGTAGTGTAAAGTGGCTGATATCGCCACAAAGTTATCTCCACGGAAATCGTCATCACAACTGAACCAGTTGACTTAGAGAGCTCTACTCAACGCCATTCTACAGGTACAAAACACATCTACGCTTGGGGATGCGCGGGAATGCGGAAGCAGTAAAAATAACAATAACAGCTCTTCTGAGCTATCAGAAGAGACTGGATGACTCCGTCGTCGACACCTGCCCGGGTTGTAACACAGCATCCCATACCATGAAACACATCATAGAAGACTGCATTTCACACAACCACTTACGCCAACAACACAATTTACACTCTTTGAGAGCTCTGGGGAAAGCCCGACCATGGCCCTGGCCTTCCTTAACCCTTCCTACCCAGTCTGCCTTAGGTAAGGACAGCTCGAAAGAAGGGCCGCTACCCGGTATGCCTTACCTAAGGCAGCAGCTTAATAACCTAATTAAGCTTGTTCTGAACGCCGTGCGTACGACGTATGTTAACAAACCCAAGCGTTGCGTCACCGCACCTCCGAAAACAAGAAGGAGAAGACTCTTCAATGTTATTGGTCTGACGTCAGACGAAATTAGTGTCTGAAAAGCCCCCATATTGGCAACATCTCTGCAATATTGGCTCCACTGAAATCGTCATCACAACTGAACCAGTTGATTTACAGAGCTCTACTCAATGCCAAAATACAGATTGAAAACCGCACTACGATTATAGACGAGTGGGAAAGTTCTAGCAGTGAAAATAAACATAAATACGGTAGCCTAGGCCTAGACGTTTTTCAGCCATTTCGCCCGGGTAGGGGCGACCGTCATTAGGTAAGACAGCCCGGGTAGGAAGGGTTAAGGACTCGGGGCTGTTCGGCCAGGCAGCTTAGGGAACAACAACAACAAAGATACGGTAGCCTAGACGTAGACGTTTTTCGGCCAAAACCCCCGGGTTTCGGTATGGAATACATAGCCGGGTCTGATGGGTTAAGAATTATCAAATAGAGTAAAAGTTAAAGGATGGTGAGGCAGCAAAGATAGCACAAAGTTACGTGGTATGCAGATAAAGTCGATGTTCCAATTCATATTTATTTATTTATTTTTTTGTTTTTCTATGTGATTGAGGGAGGCAAAAGGCATAACTGCCTATAGCGAGTGCCTCCCCCATAGTTGAAAGAGTGACAGGGCCAAAATCAAGGGACGTTCGAGCCAAAATGCCTGGACACACGGAGTTTGAAGCAATTTAAGTCATAGGAAGAGGGAAAGACTGATTCTGGGAGAGAGTTCCAGAGCTCAGCTGTTGAGTAGAAGAAAGTTTGAGAGTAACATTTCACTCTTGGGTTGGAGAGTTGCACAGAGTAGGGGTGGGATTGAGTTGCAAGACGGGTACCACGTGCCCTACGTAAAGGAGGTGGTATGCACTGGGATAGCTCTGAGGAACACTGATTATTATAGTAGCGATAGAATAGCGAGAGAGATGCAACATTGCGGCGGAGAGAGAGAGATTGCAGAGAGTTGGTGAGTGGACGGGAGTTAATGATA
Source organism: Paralithodes platypus (assembly GCA_032716605.1). Classification (NCBI taxonomy): domain Eukaryota; kingdom Metazoa; phylum Arthropoda; class Malacostraca; order Decapoda; family Lithodidae; genus Paralithodes; species Paralithodes platypus. The sequence goes on from CM064507.1 coordinate 39,299,014, forward strand.
CGAAAGGCCTTCCTTTCAACTTTGTCTAGGAGAGCGGTGTGAGAGGAACCTCCCCACACATGTGAACAATACTCAATACAAGGGCGCACTATGCCCCTGTACAGAGCAAGAAGCTGTGCAGGGGAAAAGAACCCCCTAAGGCGGTTGAGCACACCCAGCTTCTGGGAGGCTGCCTTAGCAAGACTGCAAGATATAGTGGGTATTCACAAAGAAAGTGACAGACGGTAATTGGCGTTTGGCAACAGTTACAGTAGAGCAAGGGAGCAGGAGGTGAAGTCATCAAATAATCATGTGTGTATCGCGTGTGCCCTATACGTGAGCACGTTAAGAGCCAAGCCTGATCTGCCTGATCTACCTGGCAGCAGTCAGTTAAGGATGGCCAGGGATGAACATTGGCTTGAATACTGCGAAGATGGTTAGTAGTCGGTATACAGTACATGCCAGGTAGCTCACACGCGTTCACGGAGAAGAGGGAAAAGGACTGTTGGGCGCAATATGGTAAAGGATGGCGTGCCTCTGCAAGCTTGTTTCGTAAGATAATCCGCTTTCTCATTTCCTTGCAACCCGATATGAGCGGGCACCCAGCACCGTGTAACAGCATGGCCTGACACAAGCAAGTCGTGGAGTGTGCGGATGAAGTCGCAGATCAGGTGTTCTTTGGTCGCAAAGCAATGTATGGCTTGAACAGCGCTCTTAGAATCGCTACAAATGATGATGTGGGGGATGTTAACAGGGAAAGTATGTACCACGTCCAGAGCACATGTCCAGACGAGCATAGATGAAGGGTGAGTTGGCGGGTGCCATAGTCAGACGCTACAGCACAACCCACTGACTGAGCATTCTTAGATACGTCCGTATAAATAATCAAGGCCGGCTTGTGGCTCAACATATGTTCGAGGGTTATCGTGCGCCGGGTATAGGGAAGCAGAGATGCCGGCAGGTCGTCAAGGAGAAGAGACACTCCAGGTTTTCTTAGGCACCATGGCGTAAGAGCGGGAATAGACATGGGTGATGTGGGAAAAGGAATATTGTACCGGTAAGTTTTGAAGAATTTTTTAGATGTATCGGGTAATGTAAGGTGAGCAGGACCAGGGAGATCCAGTGTCCTGAAAGATATCAATTAGGGAAGGGACGGCCACGAGGTGCGTAGTACGGTAGTAGTATGCATCATAGTAAGCTGTCGATGTAGTGTGAGGGGAAGAGTTCCTGCTTCAGCAAGGAGAATGCAGATGCAAGAGGAGCGAAATGCCCCAGAGCTTAACCAAACTCTGAAGTGATGGACCGGGTTGAGAGTACCGAGTTTATCAGGGTATGCGGTACCATAGTCTAGAACAAGACAATATTATAGCCCGGTATAGCATCATACAAGAGGAAATAGATTGAGAGGAAGATGGAGAGACGGTGTGAAACAAGCGTTGGAAGTTAGAGAGATGAATGAAGAACAAGCAAGAGAAGTGGTGATGAACGGGAATTAATGGAGAATGATTGTGAATAGACGAGTGATAACGTGGTCGTACATAGTGGGGGGTTGGGCTAGATAATAGTCGGTCAGGCGCCCGGCCCGTGGAGCCGGTGTATATATGAAGGGCCATGCCTGGAAGTGATGTGGGCAGGCATTGTGGTGTGCTCCACTGCGTGTCTGCCTGCTGAGACCGGAACCTCTCCGGAAGGTTTGGGACCTGTGAGTCTTTTGATAGGGACCCCAAATGGGCCTTGGTCTTTGGGTCTTCTCCTGGATGACCTAGATGTGTGATAATTTTTATATATATTTTATTTTGTTGCTTCTATTCGAGCTCTGTCTCAAGTCGGCCACCCTCAGCTATGGGGTATGTGCCAGAGTATTTACATACATACATACATACACACTTGCCAAGATATTAACCTAGGACAAATTCTGTCAAGATCTGACTCCATTTAACCACCAAAGCAGACTAATTCATAGTACAGTATTGAGAAAATATGATTTGCCTCCCTACTTTAAATTTAATATTTTTAACCCCTGTCCAACGGGGATGTTTGTAACTTCTACCTGGCAGCCGGGCATATTTACCCTAAACCGAGCTTCATTCCATGCTTTTTCATGCATAAACAAGAGCCAGAGCGTAATACAATTATGTATCCGTGCAAGGGCGATAATAGAGCTTTCCAATGACACCTGAATCATCCTTGTACGACCACGGGTTATCCTGTAGCGATCGCACAACACGAGGGGAAAAACCCTAAAATACGGTAATTTCCAAAGTTTTTTCCTGGTCTCGCGAGGCCGTGGGTGTGGAATGGTGCGGAGGTAGTGACAGTCGCGGAACTGGGTCCGTGCCGAGCGGTCAGAGCCCGCCTATCGTCGTCCCAATGCGTGGACTCTCTCTCAGAGCCGATAATGTGCTCAACATCCCTTGCGACATATGTCGGGCCCCGCAGGGGTGGCCATGATTCTCTCACTCGACATATGTCGGGCCCCGCGGCTAAGCAAACCTAACCTCACCTAAGTAAACCTAACCTCACCTAAGCAAACCTAACCTCACCTAAGCAAACCTAATCTCACCTAAGCAAACCTAACCTCACCTAAGCAAACCTAACCTCACCTAAGTAAACCTAACCTAAGCAATCAAGTTTGTATACAAATCTTTTAATAGCTCCCAAGGCCACAAAACTGGATGCCTTTAAAATCGGGTTGTGCCATTCCATTCAGTGTCTAGAGGATGTCGAATATGGTCCAAAAACAGTCCTAGCTAAATGTATATTTTTCAACAAAAACATAAGGCTAACCCCTCTAGGTTAATTCTGGCAGTTATCAGGTCATTTTTAAATTTCATACTTTTAATGATATACAGTAGGCCTATTCGGATTCTTCATGACGTTGCGGTTCCAAAGGTATATATTTTTTTTTATATCAGCACTATTAAATTACAGGGTTGTAACACAGCACCCCATACCATAAAACACATCATAGAAGACTGCATTTCACACAACCACTTACGCCAACAACACAATTTACACTATTTGAGAGCTCTGTGGGAAAGCCCAACCGTGGCCATGGCCTTCCTTAAGGACTCGGGGCTGTTCGGCCAGGCAGCTTAGGGAACAACAACAGTTTATAAGGATGTTAGCCTAGATGGATATACCTTTCCTGTCCTAACTCCAAAACAGATTAAATTAACTCATTTAATATACCCCTGTCCCTACCACTATCTTTTCTTTCACCTGTACAAAGAAGACAAATCATGGACTAGCCTAGACGCCGCCGTGGCGAGCAGACGTACCCACAGCAGCTCCTCTTATTTCTCTCACACCTCCCTATCGTTTGAGCATTGCTACAGCCCTACTATAGCAAAGTGATTCCTAAACCTAATTAGTGTCACCTAACAAATAAAAAATCCGCTAAATAATAGAACTATCCAAATAAGTGGCGATATATGCGAAGACGCCCTGACGACCTGGAAGGACCGCGAAACACCGCATCGCATCTGACCCCACAACACACCACCAACAACCACACCGCACTCCTCAACCCCTGTGGGTAAGCGTATCCTCCTGTTTTTTCTTGTTAATTATGGCTAATGCGCGGAGTGGCCTCCGGGGCCTCAGTACAGGTAATGGAGCCAGACACAAAAGACTCTCCAAAAACTCACAGCCACAACACTCCGACACAGCCTCCCCTACAAACACAAACTGTCCCCCTACAAACACCCAGAAACAGTCTTCCCCTACAAATAACAATCCCAAATATCCCTGTGGGGCGTGTAACATAAATATCCTAGAAGAAAATTCTGTTGCATGTGGCCTATGTAACAAATGGTACCATGGGGCACAAAGATGCTGTGGCCTCCCCCAAACAGCATTCAACAGCATCCTAGCCCACCCATCTCACCTCTCGTACACATGCACCCCATGCAGTCTAACCAAAGATGATTCACAAAACAGGGGCCAAACTCAGCTATATGACACCGTCATAGGGTTATGCAAAACAGTAGCCCAACTGATGGTGGAAATGAAAAACCTAAAAAGCCTCCCTCTCCAAACCCAACCCCCCGAACCCCCCACCCGCACACCACAACCCCCAAACAATGAACAACTGACAGAAGAGCTCCGAAAACTTGTACACCAGGAAGCCGTTGAGCAACGGGAAAGAGAAAAAAAAAGAGCCAAATTCATAATACTCAGAGGACTTGGTGAAAGTACACGGGAAGTGACAGAAAAATTCAGGGAAGTTGCCTGCCACCTGATAGGCAATGACAGGATCCAACTAAACAACATCATCCCCATAAAATCAAACCTAGTCAGAGCAAGCATCACAAATGAGGAACAACGGCAAAAGCTCCTTGAAGCAGCAAAGTCTCTCCGATCCTCAGTGTACCACAGAGTCTACATTACGAGAGACTTGACCTTCAAACAAAGAGAAGAAATCAAGAAAAGGAGGTCCGAAAATGGTACCGGTACACAAAGAACTCGCCACCACTATGAGCCGCGCGAGGATACCAACACTAGGACCACCCCCCCTACCACTACCACCACCAGGACCACCCCCCCTACCACTACCACTACCCTACCCCTCCTTCCACCCACCTCCCCCATACCTATCCAACCACGATCCAACTCTACAAGCTCGCCCCACCACCCAAATCAAACTGCCCCCACCACCCCGAACAGCACCACAACCCCCAAAACTGCCGAAGGCAACAGGGTCCCAACACCCTGTAGACAACTGTCCACCACACCTCAGAACCCCAGAAGATGCCCTTAGAGCAACAGCCCCACTCCCTTTAGAGACAAAAAACTAATCCGGAACAACCCAGCAAACCCCGCCTACTGCAAAAACCAGCCCAATACAAACCCATCCTTCTCATTCCTTAAAATAGCCTTCGCCAATGTAAACTGTCTCTCAAACAAAGTAAACTTTGTAAATGACTTCTGTACCCAACACAGCACTGACATATTCTCAGTCACGGAAACTTGGCTCCAACCCCACATCTCAAATGGCAGCATAAAAGTACCCAACTTCACCATCTTCAGAAATGACTGTCAATCCAACAAACCAAAACATGGAGTCTGCACTTATGTCCATAAAGATGTAAAAGCCACATGCCCAACACCCAAACACCATTGCAGTCCTCCTACATCAATACAATCTGCACATTCTAACAGTCTACCGCCCGCCCTCCAACACACAAGAAGAGAACATGGCACTAAACAACTACATCCAGGAATTTAGCATAGGGAAAGAACTCCTCATCATTGGTGACCTAAACCTCCCTGCCATAAACTGGGATAATGAGACAACAAATGACCACCTTCCCCACACTGATGCACTCTTCCTTGACACGTTCAACACCCTTGGACTACACCAGTGGGTAAAAGAACCTACCTTCCTAAGCTCGGGAAACACCTTGGACCTGGTGCTAACGTCAGAGGATGACAGGATACTAAATGTGACAACTTACCCTCCATTTCCCCGCTGCGGCCATGCTTTAGTAGGACTCGACTATCTCTCCAAGCCGACACCACCACCGCCTGCACCCCTCCCACCGAAATCCATGACTGGCCCAAAAGAAACTACAAGAGAATTAGAGAAGTGCTCCGCAGGGTTGACTGGGACTTTGAGATTGACTCGAGGGATGTGGACAACTTCTACGTATACATCACTGACACTCTCAACAACCTAGTCAGTCAATTCATCCCAGTCAAAAATATTCCCAAAACTGAAATGCCCCCTCCGTGGACCAAACTACAATCGAAACCTCTGTCCAAGCTCCGCAGTGCCACATGGAGGGAGTACAAGCAACAGAGGTCCATCCATGGCAGAAACTCCCCTCAAGCACTCCAATCCCTCTCCCGCTTTAGGGAGCTCAGTGACATTTACCGCTCACAAAACCTAAATCTCCAGATCTCCTACGAAAAACAGCTAATTCAAAACCGCACAACAAAACCCAAACTCTTCTACTCCTACATAAGGCAAAACAAATCTGACTGCCCGAAGGTAGGACCAATGACCCTAAATGGCCACCTAACCGACTCTCCCATAGCCATGGCAGAATCCTTTGCTGATGCCTTTGCAAGCGTCTTTCTTAACGTCCACCTCCAAGCTCCCGCACCTCACCAAACCTGTCCTGGTAGTCTTGAATCCATACACTTCAACACACAGGAAATTGAAGAAAAACTAAAGCAACTCAAACTAGACCAGTGCAATGGGCCCGGACGCCATACACCCCAGACTACTGAAAGAATGTGCCGCCGAACTAGCAGTACCCTTCACCCTACTATTCAACCTCTCAATGACCTCTGAACAACTTCCCTCCCTATGGAAAACCTCCCATATATCCCCAATATACAAGAAAGGACCAAGGACAAACCCCCTGAACTACAGACCCATCAGCCTCACATCTGTAGCATGCAAAACCATGGAGAGAATTGTCACCAAAGAACTCTACAGATTCTTCCATGATCACATTGTCCTCACCAACAACCAGTTTGGGTTTAGGGAGAACAGATCAGTTACCGACCAGCTCCTACTTACCTACAACTACATCACCTACTGGTACGACCGTGGGGTCGGTGGGGAGCTGGTAGACCTAATTCTGTTCGACTTCACGAAGGCCTTCGACAGAGTCCACCACCAAACGCTCATTGACAAGTTGAAGAGTATTGGTATTTCAGGTCACTTACTCAACTGGATCATCAGCTTCCTGTGTGGCTGGACCATGAAAGTCCGTGTGAGCGGAACCACAAGCTCTTCAAGACCAGTGCTAAGTGGAGTCCCCCAGGGATCTGTCCTAGGACCCCTACTATTCCTCCTCTTTGTCAACTACATTGGCTCAAGACTGCACAGCAAGTTCAAGATATTCGCTGATGACCTGAAGCTATACCTGCAATCCTCATCCCCGCGCCTAACCCAAGAACAACTTCAGGACCTTGGGGCTGCTCGGCCAGACAGCCTGAGGAACAGCAACAACAACAACAACAACTTCAGGAGGACATAAACACCCTAGCTGCAACTGCAGCCTCCTGGGGCTTAGAGTTTTCCCCAGGGAAGTGTGCCCACCTACGCTTCACCAGATCACCTGCCCTCAGAACTTACCAGCCCACATACCTTCTTCAAGGTAACCCCATAAAACCCTCGCAAGCCCACTCCGATCTAGGTGTAAAAATCTCCACAGACCTAAAGTTCCACCAACATATCTGGGAAACTACCCAGAAAGCAGGAGGAATTGCCTCCACTCTTCTTAAAAATACAGTGTGCCGAACTCCAGACTTCATGATGAACCTCCTCACCACCGACATCCGCCTCATAATAGAGTTCGGATCCCCCTGTCTGGAACCTGGGTTACTCCATGGACCTCAAACGCCTGGAGTCCGTTCAGAGAAGATGGACCAAACAAATACACGGACTGGAAGGTCTTCCCTACAATGAGAGACTACAAAGTCTAAACCTCTTTTCTGTACAGGGCCGACTGATAAGGAGCGACCTCATACTCTGCCACAACATCTTCCATGGCAATTCACCTATCGCACCCACCGACCTATTCACACTAGCACCGAGAGTAGGCACCAGGGGCCACAGGTACAAGATACAGATCCAACATGTATCAGTAGAAGCCCGAAAACGCTTCTTCTCTTGTAGAATAGCAGAGCTCTGCAACTCCCTCTCCGAAGAAACTGCTATGGCCCCAAATACCACTGCCTTCAAGAGACTCCTTGCCCAAACTCTCCCAGAAACCCTCCAAAGCTATATACAATAGCCTAAACAGACCTTCCTCCCTACAAATTTCACATGCCCAACTCCCCACTTCACACCCATATCAAAATAAACAAAGAAATTCCATCATCTTGTCACACATGTCATAGACCAACACCCAAAGCAAATCCAAGAAGATAAAACAACCAGTTACACAAACATACTACAGTACATACACCTCATCACACAATCTAGCTGGAGTATCCGTATTCCTGTACTAGGGCCCGGACCCTCTGTAAGTATTGTCATGCGACACAAGCAGGAGACCGCGGCCCCACTAGGTAAGATAGCCATCCCAAATTGGATTTTAATTCATTCTTTACCCAATATTTGAATTTCCAATTAGTTTTGCTGTTTGGTGTAGTGACTAGCGTCTCGGACTTCCACCCAGAAGGCCCGGGTTCGCGCCCACGCTCGGCGCATTAAAGATTTTTCACAAGCACTGAGTCGTTACCATTCCTCATGAGCAAAGGGATGGGGTACAGGACCCCAATGGAAATACGCCTAATCGGCCTTATTGAGCTATCCTTAGCTAGCTTAGCATGTGCTAGCTTTAAGAACTATTATTATTATTATTATTATTATTATTATTATTATTATTGTGCCACGATTTGAGACTCAGGAGTGTAGGCTACTTGTCTAAAAAAAAATTTTTTTTTTTTTTTGTTTTTTTACCCGTACAGCCCCAGCGACGCGCCTGACGCGTCGGCGATGTATGTAACGCACAGCCCCAGAGACGCGCCTGACGCGTCACCCTAATTGCGCCGACCGTAACCTCAGGTGTAGCCACTCAAGAGGGCTCAGATTTGTATGGGAACTGTGTACGTATCCCACGCAACCGTGCCGATGGTTGAAAACTCTCAAAGTCCACGTGCGTGCGCGTGAGCGCGCAATAAACTGGTTTTTTGGGGTAATTGCCTTAAATTTTTTACTCTTGTAAAATACGTTTTCGGGGGCTCTGTAGGACCATTCTTTAAGCTTTTTGAGCGGTTTTTCGTGGTTTTTCCTTCATTCCTAACCCATTCGCTATTGTTTCTGGAATAAAACCATTTTTTGAAAACAGGCCGGGTTCTGGTGAACAAACATTACAAAACTAGCCGGGGCTGGACGGGTTAAAGGGGGTAGGCCTAGTGGTTACTGTTTGGTCTATTTCTGTATTTTTTTCATAAATTTTTTAGTTTCTTCGCTAGACCTCCATCAAACTGAAAAAACACCCCGTAGACCCCCTTTCAAGATAAATTAGTACAAAAAAAGGCCAGTTGCTTCTAAAATTACAGGCTCGCTATAGCTTGCCAGGGAAAAAATCGACATAAATGGCACCAGTCATAAAATCATCAAACTGATTTAGCAAACCCCTCAAAATCACAAACTAAGGGGGGTAAACATAAGAGAGAAGTCCAGAAAAAGCAAGCTACAACCACTTCCCCCTTAATGGCAGAACCAACTAACCTTCATCATCCTCAGGGTGGAGCCGAGATCCTTCAGAAAACACCTTGGCTGGAGGGGGTGTCTAGCAATCCAAGCGTTTAGTGAGTAGCGGCACATTCAGTCAACTGTAAGATATGATTGTTACATTAGATGAGTTAATTACTATAGTATGTTCATTATAATCAGACCAGAAATCCTGACCTTTAACCTATATAACTTGGAAGCAACTTGAGTAATCCAGCTAACATTTCTACCATACGGGAAGGGTCAGCCAGGTAATTGGCGTGTAAATTTACAGCCCATTTACTCCAGCCCTTTTTGAGTTATAGAGAATTGGGGTCACCATTTTTGGCCTACCTATAATGAATGGACTATACCGTTATTACCTTCATTATTGCCCAAGTTTTATAATAGCACATCTGGGTAGCAGGGTGTCAAACTAGAGACCTATTCCTTTTTTTTTTTTTTTTTTTTAGGCATTACTAAAAAATTAATCTAAGTTTATTCATTTCACTCACAACACCAAACACCTCCCTATTAAATTAAAGAAAGTATGTGTTCCACTCGGGATTATTTAGTATTTATTTATTTTTCAATTCAAAATATTTCGAACCTGGGTTACCCACATACATATCTTAAACACTCAAACCATTAAGCTACACCATCAAGACAGTTAAATACAGATAAATTAATGTTTTATGGAGAGAAACACCATTCAAGGAGTAGCACTTTATTGACATTTCACAGATAGCTTCTTCAGGTCAGTAACGAGCTCATTAGCGACCTGAAGACTATCTGTGAAACGTTGTCAATTAAGTGCTCCTCCTTGAATGGTGTTTCTCTCCATAAAACATTAATTTACAACTCCTAAATATATCTTCAATCTAGAACCTTTTATGGTGGCCTGTCATATTCATTATATGAAAAAAATAAAAAATAAAATAAAAATAAACACAACCCTTCAGTAAAAAAACACAAATTTTTAATTTATTTTGGTTACCAACCATTTTGGGAAGGACATCTACGAATCTAAGGGATAATCCTTAATCTACCGACTCTACAATCCCTTGCTAATCTAATAGCAAAGAAAAGAGTACCAAGACTCAGCAATTTTATACAGTACTATAATCTCGTAAATTATATATAGGCGAGAATTCCCGACCACTAACCTCTGTAACTCACGAAGGGCTAGAGCAAATGGGCTTTACATTTCCACATCTATTCCCTGGCTGACTCTTCCCAAATGGTAGAAATATTAGCTTGGTTACTGTAGCCGGTTTTTTTTTTAGTTAGAGGTTAGTGGATTTTTTTTTTTTTTTTACCTACATCATAATGTATGGACTAACGGCTATACAGTACAATTATTGAAAGCCAATGCTAACAAAACAGTTCTGAAAAGCACATACTTCTGTCATGCATGCAGTGTTATACATTACTTTGCAAGGTTGTTGTTGTTGTTGTTGTTGTTGTTCCCCAAGCTGCCTGGCTGAACAGCCCCAAGGCCCTGAGCAATTCCAAGGCCATAACCGAGTGCCCCCACAGAACCCTCCCCGCCGACCACAATAAAGCCTGGGTGACCGAAGCCACTCCATGGCGGGGAGCTGAGGAGGGTGCGGAAACGCCCAGGAAACCAAAGCCCAACCCAGGGCCCTGTGCCCCTCAACAATTATGAAGAGAAAGTTGAGGGGCAAGGGAAAAATGTGACGCTTTGGCTTCCAATCTTGGTAGATTGGGAGGTCAATCCACGTTAGAGACGCCGTCACTTGAGATCTAGAAAATATATAAGTTAAAGGAACAGTCAGAGTAAGCTATGGGTATGGCAGAGATTGCTCAGCTCTCACTCTGATAGACCAGCCCATCACCAAAGGTTGTTAATTGAATTGGTTTGCCACTAACTTAAAATCACTCATATTGGCAATGAAATGTGATTTAATAGACTAAGTTATGGTAGGTCTTTAATTCAGGTAAAGTGGTCACAGCTCAACAACTATACATCAACGCCTTCTGTACCGGCGACGTCTTTATAATATTATTCTAGCTACATTTAAACAATTTTCTGCAGCTTAAGGATATATGGTAGCTAAAAGGATTAATTGAGATAGTCTGTAGCTTTTTAATGGGTAGACGTCCTTCCTAAGCTGAATACAATTGTCGAAGAGTTTCTAGAATATAATGAAAAGGACGTCGCCGGCACAGACGGGGTTGATAACACTAAAAATCAGATTGGAAATGTATTATTAAAACAATATTGGGGAATCTTTCACATATACAATAATGCTGTAGAATCTTTCATACCAATCCCCCCTCGCCAAAAAAATAAATAAATAAAAAATAAAATAAAAATATAAATAATAAATATATATACCGATATACATATATATATATATACCGTATATATAGAGGAAAAGGAGAACCATGGTTGCTACCCTGGTTCTCCTTTTCCTCTACAATGTGCGGTTCCCCAAGAACAAACATATATATATATATATATACAGTAAACTTCCGTTAATCCGAAGGGCAGCGGACCGGCTCTCGTTCGGATTAGTGGATTTTTCGGATTATCGGACTTTACCCCTATGAACCTGTGTATGACGAAAACATTGAGGCATTAGGCCACTCAAATGACACATAATGGAGCACACACATATCATATGTTCATGAATTCACTTTAAAAGTTTACCATTGTCATTGTAGCCTATTATCTACTTCAAAACATTCAGATTAATGGTCAAAGGAATCTGCTGATATAAACGTCTTCTTCTTCTTCCGTCTACTAGCGAGTTTGTCTTGCTCTTGAAGATCAGATGTGGTTCGGGAAGTAATGCCTTAACAACGGCACTTCCCTGAGAGGTTCTTGTAATTTTCCTTTTGTGATTTTCCTTTTGTGACGTGCTCTGTTATATTATATTGTATTGAAAGCACCCTTGTCTTGTTGTCTTGAAAGCACCCTTGGGATGCTCCGATCACTGAACTATAAATAGTAGCGTATCGGAACATCCAAGGTGCGTTTTCAAGCTCAAGACTAATACGTCCAAAGGTGCGTTTTCAAGCTCAAGACTGAATGCGCTTGCAGAAAATGCGGTGCAAGCCAGTAGCGCATCGGAGCGTCCCAAGGATGCGTTCAAGAGCAAAACAAACTCTCTAGCAGACGATGTGGAAGAAGAAGAAGACGAAGGTGTTTACGATTATATCAGTAGCTTCCTTTGACCATTAATCTGAATGTTTTGAAGTAGATAATAGGCTACAATGACAATGGTAAACTTTTAAAGTGAATTCATGAACATATGATATGTGTGTGCTCCATTATGTGTCATTTGAGTGGCCTAATGCCTCAAAAAGGGGACTTTGGGACTTCTTGAAAGGTGCGTTTTCAAGCTCAAGACTGAATGCGCTTGCAGAAAATGCGGTGCAAGCCAGTAGCGCATCGGAGCGTCCCAAGGATGCGTTCAAGAGCAAAACAAACTCTCTAGCAGACAATGTGGAAGAAGAAGAAGACGAAGGTGTTTACGATTATATCAGTAGCTTCCTTTGACCATTAATCTGAATGTTTTGAAGTAGATAATAGGCTACAATGACAATGGTAAACTTTTAAAGTGAATTCATGAACATATGATATGTGTGTGCTCCATTATGTGTCATTTGAGTGGCCTAATGCCTCAAAAAGGGGACTTTGGGACTTCTTGAAATTCGGACCATCGGGTGAATTCGGATTTGGCCTCAAATTGAAAAATTCGGACTATTGGGAGATTCGAATCATCGGTCGTCGGATTAACGGACTTTTACTGTATATACTGTATATATATATAATATATTTTCTATTCAGTTAAGGGAAGACCTATACAAGCCAGGGGACTAACTGAGGTTGGTTTAACTTTATCACTTACAGGTTGTTCCAAATCAAACATCTTGATTACCGTATAATTATAGCCAAAATAAATTTAAATAAGTAATAAGCAGAAAGGATTGGCAAACTTTATTTCTTAAAATGACAACCGACTTCGATCATGGATTATTGGAAGAAAATATCCTAGTAGGCCTAAATGTCCTAACAATTTACGTGCATTTCAATAGGCTATCTATTACGGTAGTTTGGTAACATTAATCACTTTTGTACCGGCGACGTCTTTTTTATTTTATTCTTGCTCTTTTTAGACGATTTTGTGCAGTATAACCCCATTTGTACCGGTGACGTCTTTGTTATTAGATTTCAGCTACATTTAGACGATTTTATGAAGCTTAGAAAGAATATATGGAAGGTAAAAGGATTAATTGAGAAAGTTTGTAGCCTTTTATTGAGTAGGCTAGACATCCTTCCTAAGCTGAACAAAATCGTCTAGTAGTTGCCAGAATATAATGGAAAGTACATCATCGGTACAGAAGGGGATAAGAAGAATGTGTAGGAGTAAAAAGGGTTAAGTCAGATTGCTGAGAAGCCTGGTGATTGTTACAGGCCCTTTAAAAATGAATAGGCCTAAACTCTTCTAATAGTAGCCAGAATAAATTATTATGTTCTCTCCACTAACCAACTTTACTCCTAAACTAGATTAATGAAATTAACAAACACATGTGGCAGTCCAGGGATTCGAACCCAGGACGCTCACACCGAAAATCAATACACTTATGCATTGCACCACGAAGACAGTTAAGTTAAAAGGACGGTACCGGTACAGAAAGGATTACACAATAAAACTTAAGATTTTTTTTACTCCATGCACAAGTAGTTTTGGGGTAATTTTTCATCCATTAAAGGTTAGATTTCGATGAAGGACCTTAGGTTCGGTAAGCTAGGTTAAGTTAGATTAGGTAAATTAGGGTTATAGGATAAGTTAGGGAAATTAGATTAAGTTAGATTAGGGTTATATGATAGGTTAGGGAGGTTAGGTTTAGTTAGGTAATTAGTGACTTCAGATAAAACAATTATAATCAATCACAAACCATCGGAAAAGCGTACGTTTAAATGGCTAAATATATTAAGGGACACTAAACAAAATTACAATTTTTTTTACCAGATATTTGCATTTCGTATTTTCGCTAAATCAGCGTAAGTCCAAATATATCATAATGTGGGACAACTGAAGGCTATGTTTGATTTCTACAGTTGCCCACATAAGTTCTGTTCCTCTCCGTGATCTCAAATATGGAACTATGATGTGCATGATTGAATTACAAGTGTAGTTTCTTATGCAGTGGTTAACTCATCTGAAAAGTCAGCTGTTAATTAAAATAAACCACACTCACAATTCATTCATAGTCATTATACTTTCATACATAAAATCATGACGAGGAACAGAATTTATGTGGGCAACTGTACAGCCGCACTAATAAGTGACGTCTCGGCAGCAATTGTATGTTTTGATCAATAATTGGTATCAGCAATATCTAAGCTTGATTTCTTCATATTGTGTGAAATATACAAACATGTTCCTACACTTACCCACTCTATTCAACATCTGACAGACATCAATACAGCACAGAGCAAGCCAAACGTAATGACAGCTGGGACATCACTTATTAGCGCGACCGTACAGTGGCGCTAATAAGCCATGTTTCAGCTGTCATTACGTTTGGCTCGCTCTGTGCTATATTAATGTCTGTAAGATGTTGAATAGGGTGGGTAAGTGTAGGAACATATTTGTATATCTCACTTGAAGAGAAGAAATTATATGAAAATATTGCTGATGCCAATTATTGATCAAAACATAATTGGTGCCGAGACATCACTTAGTAGGCCGACTGTAGAAGCTAGATAATCAGTGAGTTGCCTTGGCATATGAAGGCGATTAATTCGTGGCCACACCCTCAAGGGGATTACATCTGGCAATAGATAGAATAGGGGCGTATAATACTATTAACATTTTAGCAATGACAACAATCCTCTGCTAAGGGTTTGAAGCCAAAATTAACAACTTAGTGTAACTTGCCTCCTTTAACAAATGTAGGCTATATTTAAATGCTAAAATATACAGGCCTATTTTAGTTAGTTTTAAACATGGTTATCAATTTACCTAATTTCCGAATCCCACTAGGAAAAACCATAATCTAGAAAGACTTCAAGGCTAATTCTTTATCAAATTTAATATTTAAATTATGTTATTCGTTCAGATTCATCAGTGCAATAATGTAGTTTCATCCAATATTATTTTAACTCTAGTTTTATATCTTCAGAAGCGCTATTCAATATTGCTTACATTAACTAAATAATTACAAAGCCTTACAAAAATGCTGTGGCGATGTACGTTTTCTTATTTCCCCATATAGCCTAGTGGTGTGTGTCGTGTTAGGTGTAGAGCGATTGCGATGATAACGATGATTCGGCCTACGATTTTCGGCAACTTAAAGAGGCGTTTTTCCGGTCCCGTCTCAAGACCACCGTCGCAAGATCTACCCGAAAAACTGTTTTTCCGGTCCCGTCGCAAGCCCACCTTTAGCAAGCGAGACACCAATATTCTCTTGCGACGGCAAGAGAGCTCCGGAGCTGGGTTGATGGCAAGCTGAAACATCTCACTCAACTTACGGTTTCTTCATTCTAATTTATTTCGGTATATTTGTTTATCCAAACATGATCTTATAATTTACTTGCCTATTATTAGGAAGTAGGGTAATAAGAGCCCACAGTAACGAATATCCAATTGTTGATAATAAATTTATCTCGAACAGTACGCTTGGTTAGATTTTGTCCACGAAACAACAACAAACCTCAGCCCCAGGAGGTCGAAGGTCACGGGGTCAAGAGGTCATGCGTCCGCGGAATATAGCTCGAAAATCCAGGATATAACTACAACTACGGAACATCTTGTTGAGTATAAAGTAGATTAGTTCCCCTAGATTGTGCCTTGAGGTAAAATAAGCCGCAGGTTGGCAATTTGGCGAAATGGCATCGAAACGAAATGGGACTGGGAGAGCGGCGAGAGGAGACACGCTGGTAGAATGTTCCAAATGCGGGACGTGGCATCCACATGTTTTAATGGGCGTAGAGGGTATGACACAGAGGCAGATCAACTAGAGGACTGTGCTGTGTAGGGAATGCATGGAGAGGGAAATAATGGAGTTGAATGGGGGCATGGAAGGTCTGATAGAGAAAAATGCAGAATTGAGTAGGAAACTGGAGGAAAAAACACGTGTGTGTACATGCACACAAACGGCGGCGGCGGCGGGGGCGGCAGCTCCAGCCCCAGAGAACCAGCAAGCCCAGCAACCAAGTGCAAACAACTGCAGACCCAGACATACTACAGGGGAAAATAGGGAAGCTGCAGAAGAAAATTATAGTGTAAATGAAGATGAGAGAAACCGAATGGGAGCTAGCCCTATGGCCACCCCTGTGAGGACGGACCCCACAGACCAGGGCAGTGCACTTACACAAGAAGTAAATCGCAGGAGAACAGCAAGGGTAATAGTGGTGGACAGCATGATCAGTAAAGTAAGAAAACAGGTGAAGATGGAGGCGGAAGGAAGCAAGAACATGTGTCTGAAAGGGAAAGGTATAATGGAAGAGGCGAAGGAATGCGGGAAACAGCTACAGGAAGGAACCCTAATCTCCAGGGTGGTGGAAACGACCTCATGCAACAGGGAGCTGAGAACACCGTAAGAGAAGTGATTGAGGGAATCAGGATAATTAAGACACACAAAAAGAATCTGCGTGTAGGAGTTATGGGTATACCAAGACGACCCAGAGAAAACATGGCCTATGAATATACCCGAAGAAGAGTAAATAAGAAAATAGCAGAAGAGGTATACAAGATGAAAATGGAGCACATGAGGAATGAGGACATAGGAGTGAGCTTCCTAGATCTAGACCAGAAACTCACAGGCAATAGATTCGCAGGAGACCGAGTAATAATAATAATAATAATAATAATAATAATACTTTATTTCAGACTCACACAGTACAGAGGGGACCATACTGGGGTCCATATATACCTTACAGTAACATAAATATATATAAATATATATAAGCTACTGTACATAGGCTACATAAAATAAAAAGAAATTAAATAATACCCAGCTTGCTATCATGTAGTTCACAGCACTGCCTCAACCAAAAACAGTGGTCATCAAACTACTGTGTTACCAAAACCACTGTCCTAATTGTGTACAGTACCATGCCTCACATCATTTAGCTTCCGGTACAGTATGTTGCTACAGTACAGTATAGGAATATCGGTACTGTACTGCACTATGAGGATCAGTACCGGTATGCTAATTCTGTAGAGTAGCAGACCTGAAATCATTACTTAAGGTTAAATATAGAGCAACTTCCTCCAGTGTGCCTGGATCCTGGAGGTGTACACTATGCTTGGAGTTTGTAGCATTTTAATTATCCTGTTCTCAGAAGTGTTAAGGCGGTGAATGAATTTATATGTTAGCTTTCTAATGAGTGATTTGTAACAGTGTAAGTTCATATAGGCACATAGCGTACTTGTACTCTCATATTTTGAGAGCCCCAGAAACATTTTCATGATATTGTGATATGAGATACTTAGTCTATTCACTGTAATTTTCTTATAGTTCCACCATAGTTGTGCTGTATACATTGGTGAGCAGTAGGAGTTGAACAATGTTATTTTTGTACATCTAAACAATGAGGGGATAAGACTCCTCGGAAACAGGACCCTGGAATGGTTCCTGGCTAGCGAAAGGTTACACAAGGGGCGCCTGAAAAAAAGGGCCCCCAGGGATGGGCAAGACCCGGACCATGAAGAAACTCGGGAGGGATCAACAAACGGTAACGAGGAGAGAACCAGGAACAGAGGAGACCGATATAATGGTAGAAGCCGAAGAAGCAGTACCTGGAGAGGGAGGGGAGAATGAGCCGACGCGCAGGGACGAAACCAGGGAAGAACCTGCCCCTAGGGAAGGCCAAGAGGAAACAATCCCCGGGAACGAGGTAACTAACCCAACCGAGGCCCCAGCCGTGAGAGAGGACGGAGAGACCCCAACCGAGAGAGAGGACAGGGGGACTCCTGACTCCGGCAATGAGAGTGAGAACCCCCGGGAAATGTGAACCAGGAATCAGCAGGATAGGAACTGCATTAGATTAGGGTGCCTAAATGTGAATGGATGGAGAGTGGGAAAAATGGAAGACATGAGTGAAGTACTGTATGAAGGGGGTATAGATGTGCTCGGTATAACAGAGACAAAGCTACGTGAAAGAGTGGAACTGTACACGGAAAACTACAGAATGACTGGGAAGGGGCGCAGTAAATGGAAGAAAAAGGGTGGAGGTATAGACCTAATAGTGAGAAAGAACATGGATATAGAGGTTGAAGAGTTAAAAGTCGGCGAATGCGAGATGAGTGAAGACATGATGGCAGCTTACCTGAACTACAAGGCAAAAGGAAAGACTGAAAGGATCCTACTGATTATATGCTACATGACAGTACAGGGACCGGATGCCAGACGTGATAATGAAAGGAAATTTGACCTAATGAGAAGACTGGTAAACGAACATAGACGAGAACAGGTGATCGTAATGGGTGATATGAACGGACACATCGGAATCCTGGGTGAGGAAGTGAACACGAATGGACAACTGCTAAGGGATTTCACTGAGGAGCATGAACTGGAAATATTAAATGAAACCATCGCAGAGGGACGAGTGACATGGGCCGGAAGAGACAATGAATCTGCGATTGATTATATCTTGGTGAATGAGAATGCAAGGAAGAACGTGGAATACATGAGGATAGACGAAGAACGAGGAATGGATGTGACAAGTGACCACAATATGTTGTGGATACAGTATACCTGTGGGAGGGAGAGAAAGGAAGCTAGGAAACCAAAGGGTAAGAAATGGAAACTGAAACAAGCGGACTGGGTAAAATTCGGGGAAGAACTAGAGCGTGTGAACTGGAGGGATGACGGAGGGGTAGACAGAATTAATGAAGAATTCACCAAGACAGTGAAAGAAGTAGCTGAAAGAAGAGTCGGGAGGAAAAAGAAGGAAATAATAGGAGACCCCAGAGGAGATGGTGGAACCAAGACATCGAATCCGCCAGAAAAAAAAGAAAAGAGAGCAACCGAAGGTGTAGAAGACTAAGGAGGTCCAAGCACAACGGTGAGAATGAACGGGTCGCATATGAGGAAGCATGGGAGGAATACAGGAAGCACAAAAGTATAACAGGAGGTTTAATAAGGAAAGCGAGAGTAAAAGCCGATAAGGATGTAGTAGATGAGCTGAAGGCAAGAGGCGGTGAGGTCAGTAGAGAATGGTATGACTTCCTAAGGGGAGAGCAAGAGAGTGAAAGAGTGAATGTGGAAGTGATAATGGTGAACGGAAGAGAGGTGAGAGGGAAACCGGAGAAAGCTAGGGCAGTAAAAGAATTCTGGGAAAACATAGGGGGTGTGAATGAGGTGGAGGATAGGGGCGAACCCAACCTGATAATAGGAAGAAAGATACCAGATGAAAATATGGATTACGAGATCAGTAGGGAAGAGATAATGAAATGTGTCAAGAAACTGAAGACTGGTAAAGCCGCAGAAAATGACGAGATCCCATATGAATTCTACAAAGAGGGTGGGAATGGAGTAATTGAAGGCATGTATGGACTTTTTAAAGTGTGGTCAGGAGAGAGGGTACCGTATAAATGGAACGAGAGCCGGGTGACCCTCCTGCACAAAGGGGGTCACAAGAGTAAGAAAGAGCTGAAAAACTACCGACCAATAACGCTAACGGACACAATTTCCAAGGTGTTCTGTGGGGTGCTGAATCAAAGGCTGAAAGGGATCTTTGAAAGGAACAGAGTGATGGGAGAAGAACAGAATGGGTTTCGAGTGGACAGAAGAGGGGAAGATAACATGTTCGTAGTGAGAGAAGTGATAGAGAATACGAAAAAGTCCGGACGGAAGGGATACTTCGCCTTCCTAGACATAAAGAAAGCATATGACAGAGTGAACAGGTACAAGTTGTGTAGGCTGCTTGAAACAGTAGGTGTGAGTGAAAAGATAATAAATATCATAAGAAGTATGTATGAGAATACCAGGGCTAGATACAGTATGGGGGATATAGAGACAGACTGGGTCAAAAACAAGCGGGGAGTTAGACAGGGCTGTGGGCTATCCCCCCTCCTGTTTGGGATGTACACAGAGGAACTAGCTGCAAGAATTAAAGAAGCCGGCAGGGGAACACTAATTGGGAACGAACGTCTGGGTATCTTGCTATATGCAGATGATGTAGTGATCATGAGCGACAACCGAGAGGATCTGCAGAGGATGCTAGATGTGGTGTCCGAATATGGGAATGATCTGAATGTGAGCTTTAGCAGGGAGAAAAGTAAAGTACTAGTAGTGAATGGAGATGAAACGGATGTGGGTGCGACGTGGCTACTTGGGAATATTATTACCCAAACAAATGAATACAAGTACCTGGGAATGACAGTGGATGCAAGAGGATGCGAGAAAACAAAAGATGAGAGACTAACAAGAGCGAGCCAGTGGGTGGGAAGACTTGGCAGTGCTGCAAAGTGTAGAGCGAACAAGTATGAAGTAGTGCGAGGAGTATGGAAAGGTATGGCGGTGCCGGGCCTGATGTATGGTCTGGAAACCATCCCGTGGACGGCGAATGACACGGCAAAGCTGGAAGTTGCCCAGAATAGGGTCGGAAGGCTCGCACTGGGAGCGAACAAGTACACTGCAGTAGAAGCCTTGAGAGGTGATGCGGGGTGGAGCTCCTTTGAAGAAAGAATAGACAAGGGAGTCCTACGGTACCGGGTTAGACTGGAAAAAATGAATGGTGATAGATGGGCACGAAAGGTGTTTGAATGGGCTAAGGAGAGCAGTAAGTGGAACAAGATGTGCGACAAAAAGATAGAGAAGTACGGAATGCGTGGTATCATGATGGGGGAAAGTATGGAAATGTGGAGCCATGAGAGATGGAAGAAAGAGATCGGCAAACGGGTACAAAGCGTAGCAAGGGACGAATAGGCAGGGAATATGAGAAACAAGAGTTCACTAGAATGGTACATGTGTAAGCAACAGCCAAGAAGGGAGCATCGGAGGTGAACTCCTCTTCAAGGCCCGAACTAAGTCACTTGAGCTGAACAGAACATATAGATGGTCAAATGAAGGCAACAAGGCATGCAAGATGTGCGAGAGCGGGGAGGATGAGACTGGAGCATATCCTCCTAAAGTGCAGAAAATATGAAGGAGAAAGGCGGGTAATGCTAAGATCCATAGTGCAAGAGATTGGTGCGGAGGAATGGAATGCAGTGGTAGGAAGGTATGAATGGGGGCTCGACGGAATAGTGATCTACCTGCTTGGCCTGAACGACTTAAACATGTGGAATGAGACCACTGCACAGAGTGTTAAGGACTACCTAGAGGGAGTGTGGAGGAAAAGATCAGCCTCAACTATAGTGAGGCTGGGGTGAGACTGCCCACGGGGGAACAATCTTCTTTTATTCTCAACCTGTCCTTTTCCATTATAGTTTATAAGTTTATCCTAGGAGAGAGAGCCGATACTAAGGCCACACCTCGACCAGTCGAGCGTGACTCTCGCACCAAGACCAAGACCAAGCTGTGACTAGGCCTATGCTAAAAGTATTTACCGATTTTTTTCCACATCAGAATTGCATGTATATAATCCTTATGATAATTAAATTGACGGTGAATGTTATTCCGATGAAATGAAAGTTGTATAGCCTAGCCTATATATTTGTAAAATGGTGCGCTGGCTTGGAGCAAGCCTGTGTTGTTTTTCCCGTCTTGTGATGATCTCGCGACGGCTCGGTTGAGACGGTGGTCTTGCGACGGGACCGGAAAATCACGTCTAGAGATGTCGAAATGCGGTTTGTTTGTTTACACTCGGAAGCGACTGACAGTGATCTTCAGAGGGAGCAGGTCTTTCCCGCCCTCAGACCATTTCGACTAGAAGATCCCGCCCGCTTAGCTAGGGACGGTCTAATCTTGGAGGGCGGAATTAGCCAAGGAAAGATTGATTGCTTGGCTCTTCCCGCCCACAACATTCGGGCGGGATCTTCTAGTCGGAATGGTCTGGGGGCGGAATAGTCAGTAAGTCATCTTCAGAGCACCCATAAAAAGGTGGGAAACCCAAACCCACTTTCAGGCAATATATTTGTGCGACTCCTGTAATCACACTAAAGTATTCATTAGGCCTACTTCTCATGATCCAAACTAGCAGAGAAGTTTAAACACACCTGTCGTTCTCGTATGTATTCGTCACCCTCGTCCCCTCGCGTCACAATAATGTGTTCTTATTTTTAATGTAATTTTATTACCAAAAATTATCATGAAATATTTGAAGACTATTGTGGAATGTAGAATATGTTCTAAGAATCACATGAAAATGTGTTTAACCCTAAAAAAAAAAAAAAAAAAGGTAACATGTCAACTTAATTGTGAAACGGTTGTTAACACACTGGCGCGGTCTTTGTTCACGCCATTATTTCCAACTACGGACACGTACTATAATCTATTCGCTGTAAGTAGGCGAGAAATCATTACCTCTATCCTCTGCAACTCAAGAAGGGCTAGAGCAAATTGGCTGTCAATTTTCACATCTATTCCTTGACTGACTCTTCCCAAATGGTAGACATAGTAGCTCGATTACTCTAGTAGTTTTTTAGTTACAGAGGTTAAGAGGTCATGATTTTTCGCCTACTTGCAGTGAATAGACTATAGGCCTAGCTGGTACGTAACAGATAACTTTTTATTCAACGTATTGTGTACTACAGACATGTAGCCTACTAGCTGGTAAGCAAGGGTTAGTCTTTTATCCAACGTACTCGGGCGGGTGCCCGACCCTGAAAGGGGTTGAAATAGGGGAGCTATCCCCCCGCCAAAGGCGGCTTTCTAGGGCCTTTCCTAGCTAATGCCGAGAGGATTGGGTTCTAGTCATGTGGTGATGGGCTGGTCTACCAGAGTAAGAACTGAGCGATCTCTGCCATACCCATAGCTTACTCTGACTGTTCCTTTAACGTCTATATTTTCTAGATCTCAAGTGACGGCGTCTTTTCCGTGGATTGACCTCCCAATCTACCAAGATTGGAAGCCAAAGCGTCACATTTTTGCCTTGGAATTGCTCGGGGCCTTGGGGCTGTTCGGCCAGGCAGCTTGGGGAACAACAACAACGTACTGGGTAGGTCTACTATACCTGCTGGCCACATAGATGACGATTATTATAATTCACGGGGGGGGGGGGGTCAGAGATGATACTACCAACTCGCTAATGTTAGCACGAAAATAGACCACAGGAAAAGGGAATAACAGGGAAAATAGGTGATAACTGAAGGAGGGGAGGTGGAGGAGTGATATTTGTCATGGCCTTGGGGCAAAAAAAAATAAAAAAATAAAATGTTTTGTTTTAAATTGATTTTTTTTCCCCCTGACTCTTAAGAGTCTTCCCGCAGTCCGCCGGGGGAACTCTTAAGAGTCTTCCGGCAGTTCCCGGGTTAATGATCTAGTCACTGAGTTAGAGTCAAAGGCTAGCTTGTTTGCTGATGATGCGAAGGTGTATAGAATCATCGAAGACAACAGTGACATTGAGGCATTACGTAGAGACATGAAGAGGATGGATGATTGGACGGACAAATGGCTTTTGTCTTTTAATGTACAGAAGTGCAAAGTAATGCATGTTGGCAGGAATAATGCTGGAACCAATTACAGTACAACCTCAGGGGTGAACCATTGGCAAAGACAAATTTGGAGAAGGATTTAGGGGTACACATATCATCGGATTTAAAATCAGCACAGCATATAAACAGCATAGTTTCAAAAGCAAACAGTAGATTGGGGATTATCAAGCGTAATTTTGAATGTTTAAATAAGGAAATTTTCATGGCTCTCTACCTGTCTTTGGTCAGACCACTGTTGGAATACGCAGTGCAGTGTTGGTCGCCTTTTCTAGTTAAAGATATTGAACACTTAGAGAAAATCCAACATAGGGGAACCAGGATGATCCCAGAACTTGCAGGCTTAGCATATTAGGAACGATGTCGTCAGTTAGGAATTCAGACTCTGAAGGAAAGAAGAATTTGGGATATGATTCAGACTTATAAACTGCTACATGGGTTGTGTGGGGATCGTTTTTTTTACACCATACCCGAAAGAGGATTTATGGAGCTCCGATCTTACTCTCAACCATCTGAACAATTTAACCAGCACACCTAAACTTCGTTAAATGCGGAAATAGCCTCACGAAAATATCATGCCCTGGTGGGGGCACGAACTCTCGACCCTTGGGTGTGAGGCAGGCACCTTACCAGTTAGATCAATAGAGATATCCCTCTTGGCCTGTTCGGCTCAGGGTATTTCCGCATCCGAGGTCTGTTTAGGCTAGCCTATTTTCACTGACTTTACACTACTTCACCTTCCGGGAAGCGAAAGCTCCGAACAGAGAGGAACAAGCTTGAGCCGAATCGACCGAGAGTCCGTCAGAGAGATGAACGGGAATGGTGAGTCAACTTCACTGAGCGATGCTACACGCACCTACAAACTGCCCAGTTGGCAACTCGCTTGGGCGGCTGGCAACTCCACAACCCAACCCAATCGAGTCTCACAACACTCACCGCTCTCTCATATCCTCTTCCTTGTCCTGTGGGGATCGTTTTTTTTACACCATACCCGAAAGAGGATTTATGGAGCTCCGATCTTACTCTCAACCATCTGAACAATTTAACCAGCACACCTAAACTTCGTTAAATGCGGAAATAGCCTCACGAAAATATCATGCCCTGGTGGGGGCACGAACTCTCGACCCTTGGGTGTGAGGCAGGCACCTTACCAGTTAGACCAATAGAGATATCCCTCTTGGCCTGTTCGGCTCAGGGTATTTCCGCATCAGAGGTCTATTTAGGCTAGCCTATTTTCACTGACTTTACAGTTGGATAACATAGACTACAACAGATTTGTCAAAATTAGCACAAATTCACTGAGAGGACACAGTCTAAAAATTGAACGTCCAAGCCACTGGAGAACCAACCTGAGAGGCAATAGTTTCTCTGGTACGATTTTAGTTACTGGACACCTATTTGACAGGTACCACCGAGGATTTAATAAATTTTTTTTTTCAGTTTCCACACATCCAACACCAAGCTACACCTTTTTCTGGTCCGGTAATAGTATTGAAAACGATATAATAACTTTTTAAATGTGGTTTTCGACGAGAATAAAACGGCGCATTTGGGCCAAAAATCGGCGGCGGGGGGAGTCCGTCGTCGCTTCGGATCGTCGCAGTTTGTTTACCCAGGACGCTCGAGGTTACTACGGCCAGCTGTTTTACTTGCCCCCTGCTGGCCACATATATGACGATTATTATAATTCACGGGGGGGGGGCCTATAACGCAAGTCTTTATAAAAAAATGGACCCAACAACTGGTTATATAAGCTTCGCCATTTGAAGTCGACCGCCAAGGCGGCGGTACCGGGAAGTCACTCCGAGCGTAAAGTAAACAAAGCGACGCTACTTCCACGAACGCAACCGAGTTGTCTTTATATTTCATCTCATATTATCATTATTAAAGTGTCCCTTGCTTTTTTAGTGTTTCGTACACCAGAAAAGGGTGCAGCTTGGTGTTGGATGCATGGAAACCGAAAAATAATATGTATTAAATCGTTGGCGGTACCTGTCAAATAGGTGTCCAGTAACTAAAATCGTACCGTTTCTCTATAAGAGTAATCAAACATTGGAATTCCTTGCCCGAGTGGGTGATTATGTCGGACAATATTTCAAATTTCAAGAAAAACAAGGACAAATATATGGGAATTCACTAATTTGAAATACATAAATAGAGGTGGGGGGTCCATACAAAAGGACTTCTTCCTACTCCCCCACTAAATACAATTAGGTAAGCACGGTCTGTAGGCTGTCAAATAGGTGTCCAGTAACTAAAATTGTACCAAAACATACCGGTATAAGCCTAGCCTATATATAGCCTATATATATGCTATTCAGTATATATATATATATATATATATATAGTCCTAGGCCCTATATATATATATATATATATATATATATATATATATATATATATATTGTATATGTATATGTATGTACAGTAGATAGATATAGATAGATGTACAGTAAACCTCCACATGTAAACAAACAAGCGCCGACAATCGTAGGTCGAGGTCGAATCATCGTATAATTACCGTCGACCTAAAACACCTAGCACCACAGAAAAGAGACAAACAAACAAATAATTATCTTGAATTCCTAGGTTAAAATTGGAAAACACAAATCGCCGTACTTTTTCCGTAGGCCTATCGATTTTTTTTAAAGCGGCGCTAGGCCATTTCCAAAAAAACACATGGGGTTATTCTACGAGTAAGAGTTGCGTTTGCGGGCGTACCTGTATTTACATAACTCGGTATTATTCTATAATTGCACCTATACGAGCTAAACAAATTATTATTCTATTTAACAGGAAGGTACGACGAGGTAAGTGATGTGGTATAGGTGGCAATATGCGGAAATGGATTATAAGGGCATTCTGCCCCCCCCTCTTACCCCCTTATGAAAATCTACGGTTATTCACTCCCAACTGAATTTTTACCGTTTTACCCAACCAGCGGGGGTGTGGGGGCAGCAACCCCCACCCATAATACTAGGTTAGGTTAGGTAAGGTTGTTAGGTTAGGCTAATGTCTCTCTGAAACATTGTAAATCCGTGTCACATCTAGATTGATAGACTTTTGTCAGAGGGGGGCGGAATGCCCTTATAATCCATTTCCGCATATTGCCACCTATACCACATCACTTACCTCGTTCTACCTTCCTGTTAAATACAATAATAATTTGTTTAGCTCGTATAGGTGCAATTATAGAAATTTACCCATAACTCATGGTTTACGTTAGCGTCTAATTATATAGGTTAAGGGCTTACTGACATAAATGTTGCCAGCAGGGGGCAAAAAAGAGCTGGCCATGGGATGATTAGACGAGCACGTACCGCGAGCCATTTAAACGAGCCATTTAAACGCAGGTACACAGGTACGCCTGCTATTAAAACCCTTCTTATCAATGATTCTAGTAGTTCAACATAACATATAATGGCCAACAGGAAATATATACAAGCCTTACCGTTCAGATGCGCGGATTGAAGGTCGTCAATGAAGAGATTAGCGAGATTAACACCGATTAAAGTGACATGGCGGCAGGTGTTTGTTGTGGAAGGATGCACACCTGGGATTTGTAGACAAAGGAACGCCGCGATGCGCAACCTTTAAGTCCCCGAAATATAAATAGCCTTGAATTTACTGTAATCTTACCAGTAAACCATTTCTAAAAGTATCAATAGTATAGTCAGTGCGGTACTTTAAATAATAAGATATAGCCTACTGCTTGGTCTTGGTCTTGGTCTTGGTGCGAGAGTCACGCTCGACTGGTCGAGGTGTGGCCTTAGTATCGGCTCTCTCTCCTAGGATAAACTTATAAACTATAATGGAAAAGGACAGGTTGAGAATAAAAGAAGATTGTTCCCCCGTGGGCATTCTCACCCCAGCCTCACTATTGTGAGGCTGATCTTTTCCTCCATACTCCCTCTAGGTAGTCCTTAACACTCCGTGCAGTGGTCTCATTCCACATGTTTAGGTCGTTCAGGCCAAGCAGGTAGATCACTATTCCGTCGAGCCCCCATTCATACCTTCCTACCACTGCATTCCATTCCTCCGCACCAATCTCTTGCACTATGGATCTTAGCATTACCCGCCTTTCTCCTTCATATTTCTGCACTTTAGGAGGATATGCTCCACAGTCTCGTCCTCCCCACTCTCGCACATCTTGCATGCCTTGTTGCCTTCATTTGACCATCTATATGTTCTGCTGTTCAGCTCAAGCGACTTAGTTCGGGCCTTGAAGAGGAGTTCACCTCCAATGCTCCCATCGTAGAATGGCTCCCTTCTTGGCTGTTGCTTACACATGTACCATTCTAGTGAACTCTTGTTTCTCATATTCCCCGCCCCTTCGTCCCTTGCTACGCTTTGTACCCGTTTGCCGATCTCTTTCTTCCATCTCTCATGGCTCCACATTTCCATACTTTCCCCCATCATGATACCACGCATTCCGTACTTCTCTATCTTTCTGTCGCACATCTTGTTCCATTTACTACTCTCCTTAGCCCATTCAAACACCTTTCGTGCCCATCTATCACCATTCATTTTTTCCAGTCTGACCCGGTACCGTAGGACTCCCTTGTCTATTCTTTCTTCAAAGGAGCTCCACCTCTCAAGGCTTCTACTGCAGTGTACTTGTTCGCTCCCAGTGCGAGCCTTCCGACCCTATTCTGGGCAACTTCCAGCTTTGCCGTGTCATTCGTTGTCCACGGGATGGTTTCCAGACCATACATCAGGCCTGGCACCGCCATACCTTTCCATACTCCTCGCACTACTTCATACTTGTTCGCTCTACACCTTGCAGCACTGCCAAGTCTTCCCACCCATTGGCTCGCTCTTGTTAGTCTTTCATCTTTTGTTTTCTCGCATCCTCTTGCATCCACTGTCATTCCCAGGTACTTGTATTCATTTGTTTGGGTAATTATATTATTCCCAAGTAGCCACGTCGCACCCACATCCGTTTCATCTCCATTCACTACCAATTACTTTTCTCCCTGCTAAAACTCACATTCAGATCATTCCCATATTCGGACACCACATCTAGCATCCTCTGCAGATCCTCTCGGTTGTCGCTCATGATCACTACGTCATCTGCATATAGCAAGATACCCAGACGTTCGTTCCCAATTAGTGTTCCCCTGCCGGCTTCTTTCATTCTTGCAGCTAGTTCCTCTGTGTACATCCCAAACAGGAGGGGGGATAGCCCACAGCCCTGTCTAACTCCCCGCTTGTTTTCGACCCAGTCTGTCTCTATATCCCCCATACTGTATCTAGCCCTGGTATTCTCATACATACTTCTTATAATATTTATTATCTTTTCACTCACTCCTACTGTTTCAAGCAGCCTACACAACTTGTACCTGTTCACTCTGTCATATGCTTTCTCTATGTCTAGGAAGGCGAAGTATCCCTTCCGTCCGGACTTTTTCGTATTCTCTATCACTTCTCTCACTACGAACATGTTATCTTCCCCTCTTCTGTCCACTCGAAACCCATTCTGTTCTTCTCCCATCACTCTGTTCCTTTCAAAGATCCCTTTCAGCCTTTCATTCAGCACCCCACAGAACACCTTGGAAATTGTGTCCGTTAGCGTTATTGGTCGGTAGTTTTTCAGCTCTTTCTTACTCTTGTGACCCCCTTTGTGCAGGAGGGTCACCCGGCTCTCGTTCCATTTATACGGTACCCTCTCTCCTGACCATACTTTCTTAAAAAGTCCATACATGCCTTCAATTACTCCATTCCCACCCTCTTTGTAGAATTCATATGGGATCTCGTCGTTTCCTGCGGCTTTACCGTTCTTCAGTTTCTTGACACATTTCATTATCTCTTCTCTACTGATCTCGTAATCCATATTTTCATCTACTGGTATCTTTCTTCCTATTATCAGGTTGGGTTCGCCCCTATCCTCCACCTCATTCGCACCCCCTATGTTTTCCCAGAATTCTTTTACTGCCCTAGCTTTCTCCGGTTTCCCTCTCACCTCTCTTCCGTTCACCATTATTACTTCCACATTCACTCTTTCACTCTCTTGTTCTCCCCTTAGGAAGTCATACCATTCTCTGCTGACCTTTCTTTTTCCTCCCGACTCTTCTTTCAGCTACTATCTTTCACTGTCTTGGTGAATTCTTCATTCATTCTGTCTACCCCTCCGTCATCCCTCCAGTTCACACGCTCTAGTTCTTCCCCGAATTTTACCCAGTCCGCTTGTTTCAGTTTCCATTTCTTACCCTTTGGTTTCCTAGCTTCCTTTCTCTCCCTCCCACAGGTATACTGTATCCACAACATATTGTGGTCACTTGTCACATCCATTCCTCGTTCTTCGTCTATCCTCATGTATTCCACGTTCTTCCTTGCATTCTCATTCACCAAGATATAATCAATCGCAGATTCATTGTCTCTTCCGGCCCATGTCACTCGTCCCTCTGCGATAGTTTCATTTAATATTTCCAGTTCATGCTCCTCAGTGAAATCCCTTAGCAGTTGTCCATTCGTGTTCAGTTCCTCACCCAGGATTCCGATGTTCGTTCATATCACCCATTACGATCACCTGTTCTCGTCTATGTTCGTTTACCAGTCTTCTCATTAGGTCGTATTTCCTTTCATTATCACGTCTGGCATCCGGTCCCTGTACCGTCATGTAGCATATAATCAGTAGGATCCTTTCAGTCTTTCCTTTTGCCTTGTAGTTCAGGTAAGCTGCCATCATATCTTCACTCATCTCGCATTCGCCGACTTTTAACTCTTCAACCTCTATATCCATGTTCTTTCTCACTATTAGGCCTATACCTCCACCCTTTTTCTTCCATTTACTGCGCCCCTTCCCAGTCATTCTGTAGTTTTCCGTGTACAGTTCCACTCTTTCACGTAGCTTTGTCTCTGTTATACCGAGCACATCTATACTCCCCTCATACAGTACTTCACTCATGTCTTCCATTTTTCCCACTCCCCATCCATTCACATTTAGACACCCTTCTAATGCCGTTCCTATACTCCTGATTCCTGGTTCACATTTCCCGGGGGTTCTCACTCTCATTTCCGGAGTCAGGAGTCCCCCTGTCCTCTCTCTCGGCTGGGGTCTCTCCATCCTCTCTCACGACTGGGGCCTCGGTTGGGATTGTTTCCTCTTGGCCTTCCCTAGGGGCAGGTTCTTCCCTGGTTTCGTCCCTGTGCGTCGGCTCATTCTCCCCTCCCTCTCCAGGTACTGCTTCTTCGGCTTCTTCATGGTCCGGGTCTTGCCCATCCCTGGGGGCCCTTTTTTTCAGGCGCCCCTTGTGCTTATAAGAATAATCACTATCGTGGACATTCTTACTATACGAAAATACAACAGAGGCATATCACAACTTTGCTTTGAAGGTTCAATTATTCAAATTAGTCTATCCCTATTAATGTTTATGCCTGTACTAGCTACTATCTGTGCAACTTATAGCTTATAACAGTAAATGGTTACAAGTGTCCTTAAATTAAGATTAAAACTACCTTAGTCCGAATAGCTGTCCCCCACGTTAAACCTCTGGTAACTCTGGTTTTCTCACCGGAATCCGGATGGATAAAATGTGTTCTACTTTAGAAGTTAGATAGGCCAAATCATTATATTTCTCAAGGTACGCGTCGGTACCCCATTAATAAACTTCGATTAGCTTTGCCTATCTGTGAGCAGAATCAGCAGAGGGTTGCTATGACAACTGTTCAATTATTTAAGGCTTCATTGGATTGCTGAAGACGGACTGGCGCCTCCAAGGAATCACATTCCTCTTACTTACTCCAATAGTCCAATTACTGTCTTTACCGAAGATGAAGATCAGTCCAGAGGCATGGATACAAACCTACTTGTATCCGATATTTTCTGCCAATAATGACTTGGAGCTGTGTACCTATATGTCCTATGGAGTTGTCATATACGGCATTATAACACTTCTCATCAATGAAGCTCCTTATGGCAGGTAGGTGTAGGCAGCCAGCTGGTGTAGGCCTAGCCTATTCAACAAGGCATATAATTATTGTTTTTTGTTTTGTTCATGCATAGGCCTAACCTACAGTGCATAGAGGCCTAGACTAAGCTAGGCAACTATTTTCTCTGTATTGGCCTAGGCCTATATATAAGTAGGCCCTAGCCTAGCCATATCTCATAATTTATTACGGTAGGACATGTAGGATTTAAGCCTATTAGGTTTTTTGGATGGTTATGATATAGGCCTAGGCCTAATTAACTCAAATTTCTGTTTAATTCTAGTTTCGCTTTCACAGCATACTCATAAATTGCTATGGCTACTTTAGAGTTGTCATATACCATACTTAATTCCTATATATGTCCAAAGTGGCAGAAATGCATTATAAGGAATTATACCTACTGTAAAAAAAAAATTATTATCTCCCCATATGCGGCACCATAGCTATTACATAATACTAGGTTAGGTTAGGCTAATGTCGTTAATGTAGTTTATTATCATTATATTACGTCTTTTACCCAGCAATTTCCCTGATCTTCATAGGCTAGTTGGTCGGGAAGCTATGCCTTTACAACGGCGCCTCCCTTTTGTCGCTGTGTACGTGAAACTAGAATTTTACCCAAATTTCATATTAATTTATGTCGGAAATCACTTAGGCCATTACCTGTACTACTGTAGCCTACCGGTACTGTACAGTACTTGACTAAATCTCGTAATTAGGTTACTTCGACTTGGGACTTCTAATTTTTTGCCTTTAGGCCTAGCCTATAGCTAGCCTATTCCAGATTATACAAAATTACATTAGGAACCCATACAATACTTTATTTCTGAATGGAAATACATATAGGGTACGTACCAGTATTACAAGAAACATGATATAGGCCTAGCCTATTATATATGGGCATTAATCTTGCAGACGAGTTTACCCTTGCAACCCCTGCTTTCTGTTTTTTACGACTCGCAATCTCGGAGGTGTTCTTCACTCCTGCAGTAGCCTACTTTATAATCATTTGACGTCTTCTACATCATTTTTATGAGCAGCGGAGGTCTGGGGGTGGCAGCCCCCAGCCCTCAGGTTTGGTCTGGTAATAGTACCGTAGTAGTTGTTCCCTTCCCTAGGCTGCCTTGCCGAACAGCTCCGAAGTCATGTCAGAATAGGTTAATGACAATAAAGTAAACCCTCACTATCTCGGGGCAATTGGGGGAAGATCCAGTACGTAGTGTCCGAAAATCCGTCATGTCCGAGTACCGGCTTGTGTCCGTCATTTAATTAAGAGGAAAAAAAAAATGACCTAACGAGCGGAAATCCGTAACATAACAGCTTCTAGTGCGTACTTACGCATTTCCGTCCAATCGGGTGACTCCGGTCCCGGGAATCAAAATTACGTATCACCGTGTTGACGGAATCAAACTGACGTACAGTATCTCCGTTTTGACGAACATTCACCCTTATTTTCCGGGGACGGGAGCGCGTCATCCGACACTTTCAAGACTGACGGACACATCTCGGGAACGTACGAGACATCAGACGATGTACATTGGATGGTTATGACGGACATTTGCCCCTATTTTTCTGAAAACTGATTTTTGCCCCTATTTTTCCGAAAACTGATAGCATCTTCCGACACTATTAGAGATTGCCGGAACAATGACGGAAATGTCCGTCAACTGGAAGGACGGATCCGACAGGCCGATACCGATCCGGCAAGCACGGGTTTCCGTCATTTAGAGGTCTGACGTAGAGAGGGTTTACTGTATTGTCAGAGGAGGAGTCAGGTATGTACAGTCGCTCGGACCGCGGCATGGTTGGGCCGTGGCGTACTTGTTATTTGCCACCCTACTGGCAATATATATGATGATGACAATAAGTCATGGGGGGGGGGGTTGAGGGGGGCCATTATTGTATCCCACGGCAGTTAAAATAAACGGTTCAATGTTATTTTAATACCACAAATTTTGTTGATATATTTGAAGATACATATTGAATCTATTATGCTCTAAAGATCATAAGAAAATTTGTTTTAACCCTCGGCAAAACCTAATACAAAATATGGTACTAAAATGTCTTTTTCGTAACAAGGTTGTCAATACGGTACTTCCAGTTATCGATAGCTCTAAAGATCATATGAAAATATGTTAAACCCTCAGAAAAACCTAATATAAAAGAATGGTATTAAAATTTAATTTTCGTAACAAGGTTGTCAATACGGTACTTTCCCGTTATCAATGTACAATCAAAGCTGAAGATTGCAGAGTAAAAACCGTGGACTTCATCGACTTTCTTTCACCTTCGTATAATCGACACCCATTTTTTATTTATTTTTTATTTACTAAGGGATTAGTACTCAACCAGCGGGGGTGTGGGGGCAGCAGCTCCCACCCATAATACTAGGTTAGGTTAGGTAAGGTTGTTAGGTTAGGCTAATGCCTTTTCAAATCACTATCGGGGGCGTGTCTCAACATCGATCAATAGGCCTAATGGAGAAAATAGGTTTTCCCGAGATTTCTTCTATATATTGATGCAAATGAACAATATCTTTTATAAAAAACACTCGGAAAATTTGTGGTATTAAAATAACATTTTTCCAAATAAACAAAGAACGTGGGCGATAAGCCCGAATACTACATGGGCGGCGGCCCAACCGCCATGGGACCGAGGCGGGTGAGGATTTGTTTACGTCCACGAGTATCTCTGTTATGCCGCGTTCACGTTTAACGGAAGGTCCAAGTCTATAGAATTACCCTAAATCTAACTTACTGGTACTGGTACATAACCTATCATAAAACCATATTTTACGCAACCTAGCTTCCTACCTGATCTAACTTAACTTACTTTACCTAATCTAACTTATTCTACCTAATGTCATCTACATGTAAGCTAATTTGGGCTATCCATATTTACCATTGAATGGAGTAAGAAAACAAAAATTAGCGTAAGAGTTTTGTTATCCAAAGTATGGTACCGGTACGGTATTCTCGCACTACTGTACACCTGTGAGGCCCGTTATCTGTCGACAATCTTGTTAAGACATGCAATTTGGGGTTTATTTTTTCCCTCGCGCATTATTTTTTAGTAGCTTACAGTAATTTTACACGTTTGTTGGGTTGGCAGCTCCCACCTAACTTGCAATTTGGGGTTTATTTTTTCCCTCGCGCATTATTTTTTAGTAGCTTACAGTAATTTTACACGTTTGTTGGGTTGGCAGCTCCCACCTAACTTCCTTTTTTTCTTGTGTGAGAAGTTTAACCAGACCACTGATCTAACTTCCTAAGATACAGTATATACTGTACTGTACTAGGTTAGGTTAATGACAAATGACATTACTGTATGCTTGACATTATCCTAAACTAACCTAACCTAGCATCTTAGGTGGGGGCTGCCGTTCCCACAGCCCACAAACGTGTCAAATTACAAAAAAGAATATGTATTGTAAGTGAAAAAATACACCCGAAATTGCGCGTCTGAACAAAATCGTCAACAGAAAATGGCCCGAGGTGCAAAGTACCGTACGCCCGATAACACAATTCTTACCAAAAATAGTATAAAAGGTTCTTATTTAGCCGTATTTAAGTACTGTATCTTGATAAACTGCCACCACCTCAGGATTTTTCAGGGTTACCTTAAAATAAGTTAAATGCATAAAGAGAAGGCCAAATGGTGGCCTTCTTGGAAATTATTGGAGACTTGTTGTTGTTGTTCCCTAGGCTGCCTGGCCGAACAGCCCCGAGTCCCAAAGGAAGGCCATGGCCACGATCGGGCTTTCCCACAGGGCTCTCAAGGAGTGTAGATTATGTTGGAGACTTGTACAATAATACCATTTGCCCTACCTAGTACCTTAGCCCTAGCCTACTAAGCAAACCTTTAGCCTAATAGCTGTGACAATAATCATACTCCTAAGGCTATCTTGACTAGGCCTAGGTCTATACTGTACCTTGATATGATACTAGCTGGCCTTTTCATTGTTAATTAGAATGTCTAAAAAGTAGTGTAAAGTCAGTGAAAATAGGTTAGCCTAAGCTGAACAAGATGCGGAAATACAGTACGGTACACTTAGACTACCAAGCTAAGTGAGGTACTGTACCTTTATTAGTCTCGTGGTAATATGTCTGCCTCGTAACCTAAGGTCCCGTGTTCGATTCCTGCCTAGTATAGGGCCTACAGATTTTCGGGAGGCAATTTCAGCATCTAATTAGGTTTAGGTGTGTTGGGAAAATTGTCAAGATGGGCGAGAGTAAGATCGGAGCTCCATAACCATCCTTACGGGCAAGGTGTAAAACTAGATCCTACAGTACAGTAGTATGGTACAATATAAGTACAGTACAATATTGCAGCCTATTACATTACGGTTCTGGTGACTATGTGTATTTTTTTAATTGACAATGATAATAAATGTTTGTGTAATTTTTTTAGTTTCACTGTATTTTTGTAAATTTTACATTTATTAACATCACATAATGGGTGGAAATAAAATCTACAGTAAATTGAAATGCAATTTGCTAATTTGTCTTTACAGATATGCCAACTATTCCTATGGCTTCGGGGTGCCAGTGAAATTGGCTTGGTTCGTACAGGAGAGCCCTTCCTTCTACGTGCCACTCTTTATTGTGGCATATGGTCAACAGAGAGTGTACAGAGGGGTGGTCAATCAGATATGCCTTGGAATGTTCGTCATGCATTATTTTCAAAGGTAGGTCTATGTGGGATTAAATTATGTACGGTATCATACAGTGTTATAATTATGTCTCTGTTCACGTGTGGGGAGGTTCCACCCATAACACAGTTTTCAAAAGGATAAAAGTCTTACTAATTCCCTACAATCTCTCTCTACATGCTGCAATGTTGCATCTCTCGCACTCTTCTACCGCTATTAAAATAATCAGAATTCTTCAGAGCTTGCTCAGTGTATACCTCCTCCCTGAGTGTCAAACTGGAGCAATTTTGTTTGAAGACTTGAATGAATATGAGAAGAAATACTGGAAAAATAACATGAAAAAAGCATTGTTTGGCCATTTTATCACTTCCAAAGACATGGTAAGAACTGTAAACCACAATTCTAACTTTGCATATACAGTGAAAGTCCTGTAATCCGGAAGGCAGGGGACTGCGGGACTTCTAGATTAGCAGAATTTCTGAGGTATCAGATTTATACATAAAAATGCGGTGCGGTGAAGTTCCGGTGGTGTAGAGGTGTAAATCCAAAACACTTGATTAATTGACTTAAGATACACTTACACTTTGTTACACTTTGTTGTATTCCGTCCGTTAGTGACACAGTTGAGCTGGGGCTCCACTGCGACCAGGCAGCTCCCTTTCTTCCACTCTCCATTCCAGAAGTCGGTTGGAGTTGGTGCTGGGGTATCCTGGTGTTGGTGGCCGGTCCGGTATTTTGGCCAGCCACATGTCCAAGTGTTTCTTGAAGGTGTCTGGAGACACCCCGGTCATGTTCCTGAGAGGGGCTGGTATACAGTTGAACAGTCTGGTTCCATTGTATGCAAAGCTGTGATGGATCAGGGATTTGATTTTTTGTGTTGATCCCGGCGTAGTCCTCACATAGCACAGCCTCCCTCGCCTTTGGTGTTGAGTCTCTTGGATGTTTGGATTTGGTACCTTTTTTTTCAAAATCTTCCAGACGTAGATGATGATGTTTCTCTCCCTACGTCTTTGAAGTGAGTACAGCTGCAGCTCCTTGAGTCTCTCCCAGTAGTTAAAGTGTTGAAACCCATGGATTTTACTGGTGAATGTCCTCTGGGTGGCTTCAATTTCTGTTATTTCTCCTACTTTTGGGGGAGACCAGATAGACATGAATCTTATTTTATAATCTTATTTTGGGGGAAAAAATAATATATTTTAGGGGAAAAAATAGTATATTTTGGGGGATAAAACCTTTCGAGGTATCGGGCATTCCGTGGTATCAGCCTCCGGATTAGCGGACTTTCACTGTACAATAACAAAGACTAATAAGAAGGAATTTGGCTTTCGTTTGACACCCTGCCAGGCTGGCTCCTCCCTTACGGAGAGTGGGGGGCACCCGCTTTTCAACACGCTCCCACCCCTATTCTGTTCAACTCTAACCCAAGTACAGGTACTGTATCCCCCCAAAAATGTATCTGTCGACAGTATAGCCAGACGCCTTGATACCCGAGGGGGTGGCCTCGAATGAAGCCCATTCATTTACCTCTGTCATCTGTCAACCAGTGACCCTCCTCCCACCCAATACCACTTTCACTCCTACACCTTTCATCTCCATCCCTCCATCTTACTCTCTTTTGGCTCTACCTCTCTGCCCGTCCACCTCTTTATCATACACTCTTTTAGTCATTCTCTCAGTCACCATACACTCCACATGACCAAACCATCTCAAGGTGCTCTTCTTCATACTCTGCAGCACATCCATATCCACACCACATCGCTCTCATACTTCCTTATTCGTCTTGTCTCTTGTCTATCCATTTGACTCCACACGCACTTCTTAAGTACTGTAGCTCATTTCTACCCTTTTCACTCTTGATTTATATTTCTTCAATAGTGTCCATGGTTTTGTTTTTTCACCAAACTTAGCTTACTTACTATGTAGGCTATTAAATCTCCTAGGTTTTCAATGTCATGATAAATATCTTAATGTACTTTAAAATCTAAATTAATTGCTATGCTGGATCCAGTACAGGTACGGTACTTTACTGTCTATGGGCCAGGGTGAAATTTGGTCCATCATAGAGGGTTTTTAGCTACAATATAATTTTCTTATTGTTGTGGAGATGTAATTCGATATACCGTAATAAACCTTGGTCCCTTGGTTCCCATATAATTTTCATTTAATAGCCATTTAGTGAAGATTATGCTGAAACTATGACCACCTTGGATGGCATCGAGTCATGTAATTTTGGAATCTGGTCCATCGACTGTATGGTATTCTGTATGTCAATTGTCGAATTCTTTCTTGTTCTTCACTTATTTCTCTTTCTATCCCTATTGCATTTTTTTCCTCCTTTTACCAAATGATATATGGTAGGCCTAGAGGCTAGACATTATACTAGTGAGGGGGCTAAAGGTGTTGGCCATGGTAACGTGTCCTTTTTCCTTTCCTGTTTGCTGTTTAATACATACAATGGTTTTTAACGTTCTATTTCATTGCATTGTAATGGTTCAGACAGGGTTGCCTTTCAGCAGTTAGACTGTAGTTTATAAAGTCCTGCTATAACACTACCCCATCATGTCATCACTGGCTGATGTTGGCATTGTGCCAACAGTACCGTACCTCAATAAGACCCAACATCCCCCTGCAGCAAATGCACCTGCAGTATCTGAATCACACCAGCCTCACCAGTGTTACAACAAGACCGTGTTATAGCAAAACTGTTTTTTTTTAATTGGATAACCGTAGGTCCATACTTTCGCCATCCCCTCCCATTTAGTTGCCTTGTACGACATGCTGTAGGATACGTGTGACATGTTCTTTTTCCTCCACTAACTTTAATGGCCCCTTTAGCCCTGTTTAGTATGGTATATTATACACCCTTTATAGATTTTGAGTTGTTCAGTATCGAAGGGGTGCAAAATCATATACTGAACAGAAAAGATTACTGGGCAGTAATATCAGTACTGTACTGTTGTTGTCGTTCCCTAGTCTCCCTGGCCGAAAAGCCCTGAGCTCCTAAGGACAGTACTGTACTGTATATTGTATTAGTTTATTTGTATATGTTTGTTATGCATAGCAAAATTCATATTTATTTTTGCTTTATCTACCCATTGTAGTTATGTTTGTTTGTACAGTACTTGTAGCTATTATTTATGCTGTGGTAGCCTAGCTCCTGTAGAAAAGAATAATGAAGCTGTTATTTCTTCTTTGTTTATTCATTATACAGTACGGTATTTAAATACTGTACTGGGTAAACTGGTGTTTTGTTCATTTATGTACAGTAGTCTCATTCTTAAGGTTAAACTATGTGTAACAACACCCAATTTTAATGGTGATGGGCTGGTCTATCAGAGTGAGACCTGAGCGATCTCTGCCATACCCATAGCTTACTCTGACTGTTCCTTTTACTTATATATTTTCTAGATCTCAAGTGACGGCGTCTCTTCCGTGGATTGACCTCCCAATCTGCCAACCTAGAGGTTGGCAGATTGGAAGCCAAAGCGTCACATTTTTCCTTTGCCCCTCAACATTCTCTTCATAATTGCTGAGGGGCACAGGGCCCTGGGTAGGTTCTTTGGTTTCCCGGGCGTTTCTGCACCCTCCTCAGCTCCCCGCTATAGAGTGGCTTCGGTCACCCAGGCTTTATTGTGGTTGGCAGGGAGGGTTCTGTAGGGGTGCTCGGTTATGGCCTTGGCTTTGCTCGGGGCCTTGGAGCTGTTCGGCCAGGCAGCCTGGGGAACAGCAACAACAACAAACACCCAATTTTATATATGCATTTCTTACCACCTATTATTTGAGTTTGTATTTTAGATTATAATGTAAAACTTGCAAAATAAACAAACCAAAACTGGGACGACACAAGATAAAAGCAAAATAACTCATCAAAATCGCTATTTGCAAATAACGCTTGATAAAATAAATTTTTGAAATAAAATAACACAATCCACCTCATAGGGTGTACATCACTACATGAGCAAGTTAATCTGTTTCCCAAGCAAACTAATCACACATATAACAACGCACTATCGTCACATTATACCAGTACAGTACTGTATATGTTCGATCTTTAGTATTTATTTAGGCTATTGCTAGTGCTATATTATTGATATTATTATTATTAATCCTCAGATCCTGCATCTACCCTCTCCTCATGAAGAGTGCAAAGCCTACTCCTTTCCTGCCGTTCATATTTGCCTTCATCACCACCCTCTACAATGGAGTTCTTCATGGCCTCTACTTTGTCAATGTTTACCACTATAAAGATGAAATATGGCTTTATAAACCAACCTTTTACATTGGTAAGAATACTTATTCTTTTAAATATTTACTGTATGTTTGAAGCAAATGTAAGTTTGAATTTCTTTCTTAGTTTCCTAGTTTCAGAACTATTTTATTATTAATCTACCGGTTTGTATAGGCCAATATGTATACGTATATATATATATATATATATATATATATATATATATATATATATACCGTATATATATATATATACTGTATATATAAATATCCTTCAGAACAGTGGGATACTATGTTCCAATGATGGTCCGTTGCCTTGTATCACAGCTTGTGCAAGTCGTAATACACTAACCAGCCTATCTTTGGTTGTAAAACTTGATATAAGCTACCCATATACAGTACTTAGAGAGTTGTTCACACTGTTGGCAACAAGGGATCTGCCACTCAACACCTAGGGGAAGCTGCATTTTTTAGAAGTCTATGAACATTTCCGGGAAGTTTCATGCTTGTATCACCTTGTGAGCAATTCTTGCACCCATTTCCTTGACTATGGCTCTATAGTAGTGATACATAGGCAGTTAAAGAGGAAAATACTGTCCTTGTAAACTTGAGCGTACTGAAATAAGTATGGTGAGATGAACTAAACGCCACAGTTAGAAGAAGGACTAAAATGATTGACAGAGAATGACTTGTACAGTATAGAGTTTATCGGTGAGGTGCTTGATGGCTACTACCCTGGGAGTAAGGGATTAGAATATGCCCCACGTGCCTTCTGCGTGTCGTAAGAGGCGACTAAAGAGGTTGGGTCGGTGGGCTTGTGACCCCCACCCATGAAAAATACGTAGCAACGAAAAACGAACTAACAGCCTCGGATGCCGACGGACCCTGGGTTGATGAACCCCGACCGACTATGGACAATCTTACGAACAATCTTAGAAATATAGATATGAGAGACGGGGGTGGAGAGGGAGGAATAGCACCGGAATCATCCAAGGTAGAGTTTCTAGCAAAAGTTTGAGCGAAGAGTTCAGCTTTGTCAGAGGAAGAAGTGATGGTTGTGCCATCAGAGTGGAAAAGGTGAAGGAAAGACTAGGAAGAAAAATTGTTGGAGAGGTTTTTGGCTAAATGCC
This sequence comes from Paralithodes platypus, assembly GCA_032716605.1. Lineage (NCBI taxonomy): Eukaryota > Metazoa > Arthropoda > Malacostraca > Decapoda > Lithodidae > Paralithodes > Paralithodes platypus. The sequence goes on from CM064507.1 coordinate 39,340,693, forward strand.
AGAAAGCTTGGGAAGAGCTAGAGTTGGATAGTTCAGTGCATTTATTATTGATGAAAGAGTGCTTGGCAAGTCGAAAAGCAGGTTTGGCTTGATTCCGGGCAGAAACATAGGAAGAATGAGATTCTTGGGTTTTAAGGCGTCAGTACCGTTGAGGGACAAAGGAGGGACAAAGGAAAAATGTGACGCTGTGGCTCCCAATCTAGAGGTTGGCAGTAGGGAGGTCAATCCACGGAAGAGACGCCGTCACTTGAGATCTAGATAATATATAAGTAAAAGGAACAGTCAGAGTAAGCTCAGCTTTCACTCTGATAGATCAGCCCGTCACCACTACGGGTCTGCAAGTTTTACATTATAATGCGAGACAGAACCCTCAGGGTGGAACTCAGAGGGCACTTAGGCATTGAGAGTATTAGTGAGGAGCAGGCTTAGATGGTATGGACAGATGGAAAGGATGGATGATAATAATTGGGTTTAAAAAAGCAAGTCTATGAACGTGGAAGGAGTCGCAAGGAGAGGTAGACCAAGAAAGACGTGGGATCAAGTGGTACAAACTGATCTTGCAGCAAAAAGAACTGAGTAAGAGGGACGCCAAAGACCGAGCTGCCTGGAATTCCGCCATAAGGTGAACAAAAAGACTGACCTACTCACGTGTAGATCATAGCCTTTAATTTATGTACAGTATATGTATGTATTCAGGGATAAATTTGTGAGTATATACTGTATACCTGTATATGTTATGTGCTCCACAAGTAGTTCTCAATGAGACACAAACACAGGCTAAAGCACTTTATATTCTGGGTGAGGCATGTGTTCTATAATTAGTCAAGACCCTTTAGATACTTGTCATGATTTATGGTTTGTGGAAGTCCCCTTTTCACTGTTACTAGGAAATTGCATTTATAATGGCTTACCGTACCCTTAGCCTACAGTATAGTATTTGTAGTAATGAGTATATGTTTATAATCAATACAGTGTTATAGCTTCTGGTATTATTGTAACAACAACTTTGGGTGGATGGAACTCGTTAGCCTTGGTCGGCAACCCATCTAGGGGAGACAACATTATAAAAATCCAGGTGAATGGGACTCGTCAGCCTTGGTCGTCAACCTTTCTAGGGGAGTAAGTCTTATACAAATCTGCACTGCTTACCTAAGGATGAAGCAGGTTAGTGGATGGACTAGCCGCACACCACTGTAGAAAATTAGTGCTATAAAGATACATATACTATACTGCTGTTTGCGGATGATACAGTTCTGATAAGTGATAATGAATGGGAGTTGCAGGGTCTGGTAAATGAGTTTGGAACAGTGTGCGAAAAACGGAATTTGAAGGTAAATACGGGGAAGAGCAAGGTTATGGTCTTCGAAAGGGGTGAAGTCACAGAGTGTGAGGTGAAGCTGAACGGTCAGGCTATGGAGATCGTCAACTCTTTTAAGTATCTGGGCAGTGTGTTGAGTAAAGATGGGACTATGGATGAAGAGGTGCGGGAGAGGGTACAACAGGGGAAGAGGGTTGTAGGAACGCTAAAAGCAGTAACAAGAAATAGGGTGGTCAGTATGGAAGTGAAGAAGTCCTTGCATGACAGTGTGGTAATCCCGACACTGACTTACGGAAGCGAAGCATGGACGTTGGTTGAGAGACTCAGACCAAGAGTGAGAGCAGTGGAAATGAATTACTTAAGGAGTGCGTGCGGAGTTACATGGAGGGATAGACAGACTAATGAGGAAGTAAGAAGGAGGTGTGGTGTGGAGGTAGATGTGCTGGAAAGTGTGAAAAGGAACAACTTGAGATGGTTCGGCCATATGGAACGTATGGAAAGCGAGAGAATGACTAAGAGGGTGTACGAGAGCGAGGTGGAGGGACAGAGAGGGAGAGGTAGACCGAATATGAGGTGGAAGGATGGAGTGAGGAACTACATGAACGAAGGCAGTGCTGGTTGGGGGGAGGGGCGTCGACTGACTGGGGACAGAGGTGCATGGGGGCGGTTCGTTCGTGGCCACCCCTTCAGGGATCACGGCGTCAGGCAATAGATAGATAGATAGAAAGATACATAGAGGACCTCGGAGTTGGACGGACCCTAAGTTGAGTGGTCAATCCTGTAAGTCCTTAGATATACTGGCACGAGTTGTCCTTCTCACAGGAGACAGGTCCGCTAGGGGGTGTTTTGTGTATGGCCACCCTCTTAATGGGAAGTAAGGCATCCAGCAATAGAATAGAAGAACAGAAAACAAGCTAGAGATTCGAACGAATTGCCTGGATGAAGGTGATTCATTTGTGGCCAGCCCCTCAGGGATTGAGGCATCTGGCAATTGATAGATTGATATATAGATCTTCCACAAAAGAGTGTCATATATGCTGACAAATATGGTTGATTTTCTTAATACAGTACAGTGCTTAATATGTATTTTCTATCTTCAACAGGGTTTTGCCTATTCCTCTACGGCATGAAGACAAATATCGGAGGTGACCAGGCACTACGTAGCTTGAGAAATGGCAGTCAGGGTGGATACAAGATTCCTTATGGTTAGTTAACTCTCACTTCTGGTTAATCTGTATATAAGTTATATCTGATAGGCAGAGTAACCAAACTTCCTTGTCAAACATCCTGTATATCAAAAGTACTGTCAGGACCATTATTCAAACCATATTTTTATACAAGCCATGATTGTGAAGACTTTTACAAAAGATGTACCAGTATTCCCAGTAGTATTGTTCCCATGTTAGGCACGGCACCAGTGATTGGAAATAAAAGCCTTGCAATAACACTGTACACACTACGTCGTCACTGTGGCTGTTGCCGGCTTAGTGTTAACAGTGCTGCAGCCAAGTTCAGCAAAGTTTCCCTGCAACACCTATCTGCACCACACCAGCCTCATTAGTGCTACAAAAAGACAGTGCTATAACAAAACTTTACTGTTTAGGATAACCATTGGTCCTAATTTTAATCATCCCCCCACTACGACGTGCAATAGGATATGTAGGGAAAATTCTTTCTTCCTACACTAAATGTGAAGGCACCCTTACCCCCAAGTATCCTATTCATAATATCCTAAGACTTACAATTTACATGCTTGGTGGGAGCTGCGCATAGGGGTAGACCTAGAATGATATGGGATCAGGTACTCCGGTTCAATCTCAAAATAAAGAACTTGACAACAGAGTCAGCCCTCCACAGCCCTGGAAAGCAACTATTTAGGACGTGAGACTGTAACCACATTCTTTGTGGACAAAATGATAATTTAACTTGTCTGTAATTCATTACTGGTAAATATGTAACTAATTTTTGCATTATAATAATTATTGCAAGTACAGTATACAGTAGGCTACAGTATTATGATAATGATTTCAACTAATGAAATTTGTACTTTTCTATCAGGTGGGTGGTTTGAGAAAATATCGTGCTCCAACTACTTTGGTGAGATCCTGGAGATGTGGGGTTATGCTTTGACCAGCCTGGCCCCACCTGCCATCGCACACGCTATCTTCACCACGCTCTTCCTTTCTCACAGGGCCATCCATCACCACAGGTATAGTACCGTACCATCTCACTTTAGGTCGTTGAGTGATCTGTGTCATCGGTATCGGTATTATAGTATATATTTTTTCACCTGGCAGAAAATTCAATCCCTAAGTATTGATTTCTCAATACCGGTACTGAAGGGAATATTATGAGACTACTACAGTCAGGCCTCTCAATACGCGAGTATATGGGCGACACATGAGGGCGCGGAATGGAAATTCGCGTATTAGCAATAGAGTATTACAGTAAACTTCCGTTAATCCGAAGGGCAGCGGACCGGCCCTCGTTCGGATTAGTGGATTTTTCGGATTATCGGACTTTACCCCTATGAACCTGTGTATGACGAAAACATTGAGGCATTAGGCCACCCAAATGACACAATGGTGCACACACACATATCATATGTTCATGAAATCACTTCAAAAGTTTACCATTGTCATTGTAGCCTATTACCTACTTCAAAACATTCAGATTAATGGTCAAAGGAATCTGCTGATATAAACGTAAACACCGTATGTCCGCATCGTCGTCTTCTTCTTCCGTCTACTAGCGAGTTTGTCTTGCTCTTGAAGATCAGATCAGATGTGGTTCGGGAAGTAATGCCTTAACAACGGCACTTCCTTGAGAGGTTCTTGTAATTTTCCTTTTGTGACGTGCTCTGTTATATTATATTGTATTGAAAGCACCCTTGTCTTGTTGTCTTGAAAGCACCCTTGGGACGCTCCGATCACTGAACTATAAATAGTAGCGTATCGGAACGTCCAAAGGTGCGTTTTCAAGCTCAAGACTGAATGCGCTTGCAGAAAATGCGGTGCAAGCCAGTAGCGCATCGGAGCGTCCCAAGGATGCGTTCAAGAGCAAAACAAACTCTCTAGCAGACGATGTGGAAGAAGAAGAAGGTGTTTACGTTTATATCAGTAGCTTCCTTTGACCATTAATCTGAATGTTTTGAAGTAGGTAATAGGCTACAATGACAATGGTAAACTTTTAAAGTGAATTCATGAACATATGATATGTGTGTGCTCCATTATGTGTCATTTGAGTGGACTAATGCCTCAAAAAGGGGACTTTGGGACTTCTTGAAATTTGGACCATCGGGTGAATTCGGATTTGGCCTCAAATTGAAAAATTCGGACTATTGGGAGATTCGAATCATCGGTCGTCGGATTAACGTTTTACTGTATCAATTGCCACAAAGTTTTGAAAGTTTTGGGTATGATTTGACCCCCTCCTCGCGTATAAGGTGAATCGCGTATTAACCCTTCCTACCCGGGCTGCCTTAGGTAAGGACAGCTCGGCAGAAGGGCAGCTACCCGGCCGTCCTTACCTAAGACAGCAGCTTAATAGCCTTATTAAGCTTGGTCTGAACGCTGTGCGTACGACGTATGTCAACAAACCCAAGCGTTGCGTCACCGCACCTCCGAAAACAAGAAGGAGAAGACTTCAATGTTATTGTTCTGACGTCAGACGAAATTAGTGTCTGAAAAGCCCCCATATTGGCAACATCTCTGCAATATTTGCTCCACTGAAATCGTCATCACAACTGAACCAGTTGACTTACAGAGCTCTATTCAACGCCAAAATACAGATTGAAAACTGCACTACGATTATAGATGAGTGGGAAAGTTCTAGCAGTGAAAATAAACATAAATACGGTAGCCTAGGCCTAGACGTTTTTCAGCCATTTCGCCCGGGTACGGGCGACCGTCCTTAGGTAAGACTGGCCGGGTAGGAAGGGTTAAAAGCTCGCGTATTGGCAGGCCAGACTGTATGTCTGTATCATATTTATACCACATTTTACCAATCATTCTTATCCCTTCTCTCCATATGGCCAAGCCACCACAGTTTGACAGTAGGCTATTCATTACTTCACCGATAAAATGTATACCAGGTCTCTTTTTTAACTAGTATATTATTAATAGTACAGTACAGTAATAGTTATATGTTTTTTCATTAAGAGTGTAATTTCTTTCTAAAAAGATTAACTGATGCTTGTGGAAAGACACGTCTCTTCCTGAAAAGCTATTGATCTTGTAAGCGGTGCTGTGGCGGAGGATTTATTAGGTGGTGCCACTTTGTGGTTGCAGTTTGTGTATTAATGGTATCGCTGTTCATTTAATTATAAAGTTTTGATGTGATTTGAGCACTAATGAAGTCCTCTGGAAGAACTGGTGCTTTTGAGAAGTAAAGGACTAGATTATTATTGGTATTACCCAACCTTAGCTGTTTCTGTCAGTCTTACTGTCCTACTTTTCCTTCTGGGGGCAGGGGGCTAAGAAACCTCTTCCCCTTGTATAATTCTCCTACTCGACGAGACAGAGAAACGGGCGAGAGAACGCGAAAGTGGTCCCAGACCCTGAGAATAGGAACTTTAAAGGTTGTTTCTGTTTGGGCTCTGTCTCATGTCGGCCACCCCCAGCAATGGGGTATGTGCCTGAGTATATACATTCATACATACACACATTACCCTGCTGGTTGGGAAGTCAGTAAGGCACGCAACTGGCAAATCTACTCCACAGAAGTGTGCGTGTTTGGGTCTCGACGGGGTAGACGCCAAAAAAATACGACCCACCTCGTTAGTAGCCCGGTCTTACCATAGAATCTGGTATACTAAATTAGGACCTGCTTCTCCCAATGGAAACACATAGTTGTTGTACAAAAAAAGAAAGATAAAATGGTAATTAGAGGATGTAAAATGTTTGAAGATGTGGTATCAGGTACTCTGTCCAATTTCAAAATAAAGAACTTGAGAACAGAGGCAGGCCTCGACAGGGTCGCCTGGAATGCTGCCATTTAGGCCCTGACACTGTAATCACACTCTCTGTGGATGAAGCGGTCTTTAAACTTGTATGTATGTATGTACAGAAGGCTACAGTAAATCTGACCATTGTTGTTGTTCCCCAAGCTGCCTGGCCGAACAGCCCCAAGGCCCCGAGCAAGACCAAGGCCATAACCGAGCACCCCTACAGAACCCTCCCTGCCGACCACAAGAAAGCCTGGGTGACCGAAGCCACTCCATGGTGAGGAACTGAGGAGGGTGTGGAAACGCCCGGGAAACCAAAGCCCCACCCAGGGCCCTGTGCCCCTCAGCAATTATGAAGAGAAAGTTGAGGGGCAAAGGAAAAATGTGATGCTTTGGCTTCCAATCTTGGTAGATTGGGAGGTCAATCCACGGAAGAGACGCCGTCACTTGAGATCTAGAAAATATTTAAGTAAAAGGAACTGTCAGAGTAAGCTATGGGTATGGCAGAGATCGCTCAGTTCTCACTCTGATAGACCAGCCCATCACGACATGACTAGAACCCAATCCTCTCAGCATCAGCAAGGAAAGGCCCTAGAAAGCCGCCTTTGGCGGGGGGGATAGGTCCCCTATTTCAACCCCTTTCGGGGTTGGGCACCCGCCTTTGTCAAACAGTTGTTGTTCCCCAAGCTGCCTGGCCGAACAGCCCCAAGGCCCCGAGCAAGGCCAAGGCCATAACCGAGCGCCCCCACAGAACCCTCCCTGCCGACCACAATAAAGCCTGGGTGACCGAAGCCACTCCATGGCGGGGAGCTGAGGAGGGTGCGGAAACGCCCGGGAAATCAAAGCCCCACTCAGGGCCCTGTGCCCCTCAGCAATTACGAAGAGAAAGTCGAGGGGCGAAGGAAAAATGTGACGCTTTGGCTTCCAATCTTGGTAGATTGGATTAGATTTCCACGGAAGAGACGCCGTCACTTGAGATCTAGAAAATATATAAGTAAAAGGAACAGTCAGAGTAAGCTATGGGTATGGCAGAGATCGCTCAATTCTCACTCTGATAGACCAGCCCATCACCAAGATGTTACCAAGGGTACTGGAACTTTGTGCTTGTCACTTAAAGATGTACCTAAAGAAAGGACAGATTGCGGAGTATTAAAGTTGTATGGACATGTTCAGAGGAGGAGTTATATTTAAAATTAGTTAAAAGAGGATAGGGACAAAGTGTTGGAAAAATGTGAGTTGTAACCGTGAAGAGTGATGGAAGGATGATATGAAAGATTTTTATTGTGTTAAAAAGCAAAGTATTTAATTTTATATTTTTCACCAGTATTTACTGTTTTTGTTTGCTATGTATGTTTGACTTTTGCATTATAATTACTAATAAATGCTACTCTCTTACAGATGGTACCTCAAAAAGTTTGAGGATTATCCTAAATCTCGCAAAGCTGTGATTCCATTCCTGATCTAAGGAGTCTGAATAAAGGTATGGATAGTAAGATCAAACTACAGTACTGTACAGTTAATTAAGGGTAAATGCAATATATTTTCAAAGGATTCCAGTATAAAATAGAGGTTAAGATAAAAAGTTAACTTTAAAGAAAGTTGTAAGAATGTATCATAGTAGTGTTTTTATTTTTACATGTTTTTTGTTATCTTGTCAGAATTATTGCACAGTTATAGCTTTCCTCTCTTTCCCTGCCCTTCCACCTCACTCTTGTATACTCTTTGTCATTCTCTCACTCACCATGCACTCCGCATGATTGAATCACGTCAAGGTGTTCCTATCTCTCATCCACACCACATCACTCGTACTTCTTCATTTGTCTGTGACTTTATGTGACCCCACACACACTTCTTCAAGCTCTGTGTGTCTAGACATTCTGACTCTTAACGTACCTTGACTTTGGCTGTCTGTCACGTTCAATTTTGGGGGCAGGGGGACACTTGTAACAGACAGCTTTGCCTTTTGACTTCTTCTTACACATGCACATACAAAATATATAAATATTTTGACCCCTCTTACAGTTGATGTATGATTCTCCAACAACGTCCATGCTGCACTCCCGTTTGTCAATGTCTATCACCACACTATCATTCAGTGACTTCTTTGCTTCCATGCTCACCTCCCTATTCCTAGTCACTGCCTTCAGTCTACCTACAGCCCTCCTTTCCTTTTGCACCCTCTCTTACACTTCATCATCCAAATTCCCATCATTATGCATCACACTGTCCAAATACTTAAACAAGCTGATATTCTCCATTACCTGGCCATTGAATCCTACTTCACACTCTGTGAAGCAAAGTACAGTACAGTACAGACAAAATTAAATTCCACTACTGTACTGTACATTGTAGCATCTTTCATTATTTTTGTAGATTGTACTACAGTATGTTTAGGATTTAAACCTACAATATCAAGGTTAATAGTCCAATATTATAGCCACCTATTATGACTTAAGAAAGCTGTTTGTGATTTATAATTCTGATTCTTGTTTTGATTCCATTTTCTTTACAGGGTATGTGTTGTAAACGATGTGACTGGAACTTCAGCACGTTCCTGTTATTCTTATAAAAGGTCGACATTATCTCTATGAATTTAAGTTTTAGTAAAATGCTTAACTAACAATCACTAACAATAGTTGTACTACAGTATATAATAACTAACAATCACTAACAATAGTTGTACTACAGTATATAATAACTAACAATCACTAACAATAGTTGTACTACAGTATATAATTAACAATCACTAATGAATTAGGTTTATCCTAACTTATTGGTTTTGTTCTACAGTAGTGTGGTATTGAGGGAAAGACTGTCACAAATGGCTGTAGCGTAGTTTTTAATTTTTACCAATACCGATAATGTGTCTTTTCAGGGATATTATCATCTGGGATATTTAGATATGGCCATTAATTAACTTTAGTGCAAATCGTTTGACTCTCTATAGAAAAAAATAGGTACAGTAACACATTATTGCGTATAGATTTACTACCAGTCTGTGTTCTTTAGACTCTGGAGTACTGTACTTGTTTCGTTGGTTTAACCCTGTCAGCACAATCTCATTTTAATTTTATTCTTACTAATGCAATAAGATTTTGTTTAGCTGAGAAAGGACTTGTAGGAATCAAAGGATTAAAATGGATCCAAATTAACCCTTTGATTCCCACAAATCCTTATTAAGCTGAATAAAGCCTTCTAATGATAGCCCAATTAAATGGAAAACAAGAGGGTAAGTCCTACAGTAGACCCTTGGATAGTTCTATATGAAGGGTCATTGTATAGTTGGAGTCCGTTCCAAGCAGGATACTAATATCAATACATTAAAGAATATTACCATGGATTAGAGAAAGAAAACTTCAGTCATTGTGGCTTAATTAAATATTTGATACCCCCAGCTAATGGGTATGTGCCTGAGTACATACTGTACATACATTTTGAAGTCATAGCAAGTTTTTCAGTGTTTGCTTAGTGTTTGTTAATTTTCCTTGTTTTAAGGATAATAGTGATCTGCTTGGATTCCTCCACTGTTTCTCGGATAGCTTTCACTCTTTCCCGGACCCATTGGGATGTCTTTACGGAGGGATCCTTCCCGCACCGCCTTTGGTCAGTACAGTATATGCTAGATTCCTCCCCTCACATCTCTGAAGGACAGAGTCTGACCACCGAGAGCCTAGAGTTGCACTGAGCCAGGAGTATGAAGCTTAGTAGCCGTACAAATATTGCGTGTATGATCAAATATTTAGAATACTGTACTGTATAATATAGATATAAATAGGAGAGTATATATTTAGATACTTAGTTTTTATTGCAACTTCATATACCGTACTATAACACATTATAGGTAAATATTAATATAACTCTAAGAACAAGCATAGGAAATATCTGAATATTGCATATAATTTATAGAGTATATATTTAGGAGAAATTAAATACTGCAATGCAATGCAACCTGTATTTTTATTATATGCAGCATGTATATCTTGCTCTGTCTTGAGTCGGCCACCCCCAAGAAAATAAAAACAAAAAAATAATAAAATAGAGTAAAATAGAAAATAAAATAAAAATGGGAAAAGTGGGGATTGGGTCTGAGCATATACATACATACATGTATATTATCTAACCCATTAAAAATGCTAACAAATAATAGAGATTTAACGCAGAGCCAATGTAATGTTAAAAATTTGGTGGTTTATGCCGAGATTTTAAAAGCATCAGAAGACATAGGAGTGATACTGGTCACTGAGCAAATTTACACAATTATAAGGGGGGAAATTATGCCAGATACCTGACATAAAAGTGTGATAGTAAATATTACTACTGCATAAAGCTGTAAAAGAAGCCAGAGGGAGGAAGACCGATAATGTTTCACTCCTTTGTACTCCTTTGTATGTAGTAGAATGAGGGATATGAATGGGAAGGTGGTGGAGGGTGTCAGTGTAATGGATGTGTGGAAAGATAATTTTAGTTGTTTAGCTGTAGCCTAAAGAGTAGGTGGAAGGCAAGATCTCGACCATGGGAATGTAGAGAAGTAGAATAAACAGGGAAGACAAAAGACAGCTTAGCAGAGAAGTAAAAGAGGCAACTAATAGACATATAATGGGCAAAGCTGCTTGAGTAGATAACATCTCCGGGGAAATGCTGAGATATAATGAGTAATTTTTTTACCACCATGCAGGCATGCACTCCCTGCTCAAGAGCGTGGCTAGGGTGGGTGCCCTCATGTTTCAGGGACTTAGTGGACAGTTGCCACAGATTGCTAGACTGCGCCGTCCACCACAGTACTGTCGTCTGCCAATAATGCACACTGGCTGGCCCAAGCCTTGAACCCTCTACCTCTCTGTTAATAATAATAATAATAATAATTATATTTTCAGTTAGCATTTTACAGTGATGGTACCACATAATATGTTACAAATATGACATGTACCAGCCTTGCATAATTCCAACTAAAGATAGCCCAATAAGGCCGTTAGGCGTATTTCAATTGGGGTCCTTGTGGGATTAGGTTAGCTGGGGAAAGAGGGGAGGATAAAAGAAGTAGATACTTTAGAGAAAGTATTTCTTGTGGGTTATTTTAAGATACCTTACATCCTATAGTAAATATCAGTAATCCGTAATCAGTAATCATTTCAGTTTGTTTTGCCTATCTCTTATGTCGTATTTAGTAGTAGACATAAGCTTGGTGCTCCCTTCTCGCAGCTGTCCGGTTCAGGTGCTCCTTCAGACTACGTCTGAAGGAATACAGTTTTCTCTTTTCACGGACTGACTGGGGTAGGTCATTCCAGTCTTTGATGGCAGTGAAGAAGAATGTTAGCTTCCCCTGTCCTTGGATTCTCGGGACCGTAAAATTAAACATCCTATTTCTTGTATTATGCCCACTCTCATTTGCTTTAACAAAATTACTCTTTAGATACTCTGGAGCTCTGTCATAGAATCTCTTGAAGGCATTAGTGAGCCTGATTTGTTTGGCCCTGTCAGAGACATTGAGCATACCTAGTGACTGAAGTTGTTCCTGGCCAACATGCGATCTGGGTCCTAGGTTCAGCATGAACCTAACCATTTTATTTTGAGTGACCTGAAGTTTGTGCTGTGCCGATTTAGATGATGCAGAGTACCAGGATGACACAGAATAGTCAAAATGACATTGAACAAGCGCTTGGCATAGGGTCTTTTTGGTCGTCGCTGGCAAGCATCCCACCTGTCTATACAAGTATTTTATACGTGCTCTACATTTACTCAGGATAGATTCCAAAATTGTTTCACCTGACAGAGTCGAGTCCAGTTTTAGTCCGAGATATTTAACTTGTGACACTGTTGTTATAGGAATATCATTACAGTTGACCGAGAAGCCCACAATGTCTTTCAGTTTGCGTTTTGTTCCACATAAGATGGCTTCCGTCTTGCCCAGGTGAAGAGATAGTCTATTGTCCACTAGCCATTCACTACATGATTCTAGTTCTTTGGAAAGTGAAGCGGCAATACTTATTGGGTCTTTTCCTGAAACCAGAAGCACACTGTCGTCTGCATACAGTAATAATTTACATGAGACGCTCAGTTCCATGTCGTTCACATAACAGAGAAAGAGTAAGGAACCAAGGATGCTTCCCTGCGGGACCCCACAGTTAATTGGCATAGGATCAGATATATTATCATCAATTTTGACTCTGGGTTCTACCACTAAGATAAGATTTAAACCAGTTCACAGACCCTATGCCCATTGCTTGTAGTTTATTACATAGGATATCATGGTCTACTGTGTCAAACGCTTTTTGTAGATCAAGAAGAACCATACCGGTGTAGTTACCTTTAGACATTTCTTTACGAATGTGATCCGTTAAGTGGATGAGACAGGAGTGTGTCGAGTACATGCATCTGAAACCTGATTGAAACTTATAGAATAGATCATTTTGTTTGAGGTAGTGTTCAATTTGGGTGTATACCGCTCTTTCAAGGATTTTAGATACAATACATAATATGCTAACTGGTCTGTAGTTACCAACTTCTAGTTTATTTCCTTTCTTGAATAGAGGGGTTACAATAGCTTCCTTCAGTTCAGCAGGTACAGTGTTGGTGTTAATTCACAAGTTGATGATGTGGGTTAGGGGGCCTGCTATACCAATGGCTCCATTTCGTAGAAATTTGGCAGGAATTTTGTCTGGTCCTGTGCTTTTATGTACATTTAGGTTAGACAGCTCGTCAAAAGTGTATTTTGGTGTAACATTTTGCAATCCAAATGTGTTCGGGTGTATGTCTTTATCTCTGTAGAAATTTCGAAAGGTGGCCGTTGTTGTCGTGTATTTATTGAGAGGTTGAGGTAGGTTCTGTGCAAGTGTGTTTGCTATGGAGGTGAAGAAGGAGTTGAAGTAGGTTGAAATTTGTCGTTTATCGTGGTCATTATAACGAAATTTACTGCTAGGGAATGTTCAAATGTCGGTGTCTGCCTTACTTGTTTGGTGGTGAGGTTTCTTCAACGTTGAACTAGGGCCGGGGTTGGTCTCTACATCTCCGCAGCTAATTAGAGTGTAGCACAATAGGTGTTGTAGCGAGATTGTGCCAGAGTACTTGCCAAGCCGCAGCGTCTTCCCGATATATGAAATAGACCAGGCAGGAATGGTGACAGAAATTTCACTTGTGTGTGATTTCTGTGTGACGAGGTCCCTCATTACTTGTTTAGTGTTGACCTGGTACACTGCCGGTCCCCTCTGCACCTGTATATCAGCACATCCTCTCTGGATGTTGAGAAGGATGATACATAGAGAGAGGGCTACGCCCGCACCCTTCATCCCTCCCGCCATCGTGGTATATAATATAATATAATATAATATAATATAATATAATAGTACTGTAGTAATTATAATATTAATAATTATCATAATAATCTGGAGTTTTGTTTTTCAATAGTGCAAGTTCTTTCAGGGGAATTCACTATCGCTCAGAACACGTTCGGCTGAGCCATGAAAGTTTATAAGGGAGTCTTTGAAGACAATATTAGGGAAAGCATTTCTGTCAACGATATGCAGTTTGGTTTTATGCTAGGATGTGGCACAGTTAATGATATCTTCATAGTCAGGCAATTGCTGGAAAGGTGAGAGCAAGAACGGAGAAATGGGTTGGTGACAAGCATGGCGGGTTTAGGAAGGGAAGAGGATGTGTAGACCAGATTTTTGCCCTGATATGTGTTGTGGAGAAATATCTGGAGAAGGGACACAAGTTGTATGCTGCCTTTATGGACTTGGAAAAGGCCTATGACCGAGTTGATAGAGAAGTTATGTGGAAAGTACTGAGAATATACGTAGTAGATGACAAGTTGCTGAAAGCAGTGAAGAGCAAAGGCGTCAGGCGTCAGTACGTGTGGAGAATGAACAGGGCGAGTTCTTTCATCTGAATGTTGGGTTAAAGCAAGGTGGTGTGATGTCAGCCATGGTTGTTTAATATGGATGGAGTCATGAAAGAAATGCAAGGAAGAGCAGTGGATGTTGGTGCACTGCTGATAAGGGAAGGAAACGAGTGGAAGTTGCCTGTACTGCTGTTTGCTGACGATACAGTTCTGATGAGCGATAGTGAATGGGAGTTGCAGGGGTTGGTAAATATGTTTGGAACAGTGTGTGAAAAATGGAATCTGAAGGTAAATGCGGGGAAGAGTAAGTTTATGGTCTTTGAAAGGGGTGCAGCCACAGAGTGTGAGATGAGGTTGAACGGTCAGACTATGGAGAATGTCAGTTCATTTAAGTATTTGGGTAGTGTGTTGAGTAATGATGGGAGTATGGATGAAGAAGTGTGGGAGAGGGTGCAATAGGGGAAGACGGTTGTAGGAGCGCTGAAAGCAGTAACAAGAAATAGGATGGTCAGCATGGAAGTAAAGAAGTCCTTGCATGACAGTGTGGTAATCCCAACATTGACTTACAGAGTGAAGCATGGACGTTGTTGAGACACAAACCAAGAGTGAGAGGGGTGGAAATGAGTTACTTGAGAAGTGCGTGCAGAGTTACATGAAGGGATATACTCCGTTCAGCATAAACAGTCCGTTGGTAGGGCAGAACTTGACAACACTGTTTTACCCTCGCTATCAGCTGATAAGTTGATAATGGGGGCGAGAAACCATTTGCCCTCTCTCTCTCTCTCTCTCTCTCGCTCTCGCTCTCGCTCTCTCTCTCTCTCTCTCTCTGGGAGATGAAATTGTACTAACTTAATTATTAACGTGATTTTTATATACCCTAAATCTATATATATAATGTCTTATATGATAAAATAAACTATTGATCAAAATATTCTGTGTGGCAGATTTTAAAGTGTTTGCTTTTATTGTACGGTTTTCTGTAATAATGAATGGGATACTTCTCTATAGTAGAAAATTATCCACTGTTTCTGATGTTATGACTTTTTTCCACACCACCATTGAGGTAAAAGTCTAGGTGCGTTTATTTGTATAGAGGTTTCCCCAGTATGTACTGTATATGAATACATATACAATAGTCGAGTCATGGGTGGAAAGGTTAAGGTGTTAAACCTGTGGGATCAAATGAACCAATTTAAAAATCATTAAGATGTGTGGGGGTGGGGTGGGGTGGGAGGATAGGGGGGGGGGGGGGGCTACCATCAGCGCCATGACTCGACTATTGTATATGTATTCATATACAGTACATACTGGGGAAACCTCTATAAAAATAAACGCACCTAGACTTTTACCTCAATGGTGGTGTGGAAAAAAGTCTAACATCAGAAACACTGGATAATTTTCTACTATAGAGAAGTATCCCATTCATTATGATTACAGAAAACCGTACAATAAAAGCAAACACTTTAAAGTCTGCCACACAGAATATTTTGACCAATAGTTTATTTTATCATTTAAGACATTATATATATAGATTTAGGGTATATAAAAATCACGTTAATAATTTAGTTAGTACAATTTCATCTCCCAGAGAGAGAGAGAGAGAGAGAGAGAGAGGGCAAATGGTTTCTCGCCCCCATTATCAACTTATCAGCTGATAGCGAGGGTAAAACAGAGTTGTCAAGTTCTGCCCTACCAACGGACTGTTCATGCTGAACGGAGTTATAGTCAAATGAATGAGGAAGTACGAGAGTGGTGTGGTGTGGATGTAGATGTGCTGGAAAGTGTGAAAAGGAACACCTTGAGATGGTTCGGCCATATGGAACGTATGGGAAGCCAGAGAATGACTAAGGAAGTGTACGAGAGCGAGGTGGAAGGACGGAGAGGGAGAGTTAAACCGAGAGAGAGGTGTAAGGATGGAGTTATGAAGTATATGCGTGAAAGCGGTGCTGGATGGGAGGAGGGGTGTCTACTGAGTGGGGACAGGTGCATGGGGGCATTTCGTTCGTGGCCACCCCTTTGGGGATCACTGCGTCCGGCAATAGATAGATAGAGTTACAGTCAATTCAAATTGCTGTATGTAGCTTTTTGATGAATTATTTTGTTTACTTGATTTAATGTACTTTTTCGTATACAATTAACATACTGTAGTTTAGCTCGTATTTCAACAAAATATCAACGTCTTCAGCTTAACCCACGTAACCCAATGGATAAAGAAATGGGTGAAAGTCTTAACATTTGAAAACTATTGGAGCTAAACTTGAAGGAGGAGGAGGTTCGGTGGTAATTAACTCAACTTATAGGCTACACGGATAGAAAGGTAAATTAACGTCAATATACCCAATGATTTTATATACCGGTACCTTTTTTTCCCCCTGCCTTTATATTGTACAGTGTCTTCCATCCCTCATTACCCCTGCCCCTTTGCCTATATCTTCCCTCCTTACCTCTCCTTCTCTCTTCTTCATACCTATTCTTCTCTCCACCATACTCCCCCCCCCCCCCTCTACCTCTCTTTCTCTCTTCTTCATACCTATTCTTCTCTCCACCATACTCCCCCCCCTCTTCTTCTTTCCCCTTCTTTTAGTACCTCTTCCCATCTTCTTATCACTTCTCTCCTTTTCTCCTCTTCGTACCTATTCTTCTCTCCTCCACCCCCCTCGTCTTTTCTTATTATCTCTTCTCATCTACCTCTCCACCTCCCTTACCCCCCCCCCGCTTCTCTCCTATTCGTACCTATTCCTCTCTCCTCCATATCTCCCCCCTATTCTTAACCCTTCTTTTCTTATTACTCCATCTTCTCTACCTCTCCACCTCATTTGCCTCTCCTATCCTCATCGTACCTATTCTCTCCTCCATACTTCCCCCCTCCCCTCTTCTCTTACTACTCCTCCTTCTCTACCTCTCCACCTCCTGTACCGCTCCCCCTATTTTCTCTCCTTCTTTACCCTTCCTATTTCTATTAACTCCTGCCTCTCCTTCCCTCTATGCACACCCCCTCTTTATTTATCTTCCCCTACTTCCACTCCTCTTCTCCACACCTCTGTTTTCCACTTCTGCTCTGTTCTCATGTTCTTCCAGTTAGTAACAAATTTTGTGTTAAGATTAAGTTTAGACTGCCTAGTAGGGACTGCAAGGTTTGTGCGGTCTGTCTCTATGTAACTATATGTAACCCGTCCCACCTTTCCTCCCCTCTGTTCACTAACACCCACTTTATATCACATCCCTCATCCCCCCTTCTCCCCCCACTCCCTCCCTCCCTCTACTTTCCCCCTCCTTCCCTCCTCTCTCCCTTTCTAATTCCCCGTCCCTCCCCCCTCCCCCCTCCCCCCTTTCCCTCCCCTAATCCCCCAGGGTGTTGCCAGCGTCCCACTCACCTGGCCCTCATACAAGCCGCGTCCCTCAGGTGAACACATATTTTCGAACCCAGGGCACGGGGACTCGAACCCACGCCCTTATGGTTTCGTCACCGGCCGCCCTCTTTGACGTGGGTAGGTGGGAGGGGGAAAGGTGAGAGAGAGGAGGAGGAAAATGTCAGTAGGGGAAAGGAGAGAGAGAGAGAGAATTATATTATTTCTGAATTTTTCTAGCCTTTATAGGGAATATGCCTGAGAGACAGAGAGAGTGAGAGAGAGAGGTGGTTATATTATTCCTGAATTTTGCTAGCCTTCTTTAGGGAACATGCCTGAGAGAGAGAGAGAGAGAGAGGTGATGTTATTATTTGACCTGAAGTTTTGCTAGCCATCTGTAGGGAACGTGCATGGGTCATGTTGAGAGAGAGAGAGAGAGAGGGGGGGGGGTGAGAGAGAGTTGACACATAATTTGAGTTTTAAACAACTGAAAGCAGGAGAATGAAGAGTTAAAAGACAATTTTGGAATGACAGCTTCTCTAATGAACTAGGCGCAGACAGATATCAGCCAAACGATAAAAAGTGAAATACAGAGTTAAGTGTCAGTCAAATATGCTGTGTGGTGTGGTGTCCCGAGTTCGAATCCCGGGAGGAACATATGCTTTATTAGTTTATGCAAGTACATTGGGGTTTTGTAATTGATGATTAATGTTAAGAACGGGGTGTTACTTATTCTGAGCAGTGTGTTAAAAAACGACAAATACATGTGGCACTCCAAGGCCTCGAACTAGGATACTCACCGAAATTCCGCGCATTTATGCATTATACTATCAAGACAGTTACAGAATTATGCACAAGCCTACGATTTATTATTCAGCTTCGAATCCTGCATATTAATCTGAGCATGTACATTCATTCCAACTGTGCTATGGTATCCTAATGTATATACGAATGGTTATTTGAATGAAATATTGAAAGGAAACCGGAATCTGTGTGAATGCAAAGGATGGTGGGGGAGGCAGGAAGAGATTACGGTAAAGTTAAGAGAGAAAATGAAGATGGAAAGGAGATGTGTGAGAGTTTGAAGATTATGTGACTAGAGAGAGAGAGAGAGAGATCCGCTGTGGTTAATTGGCGGATATATTTTATTACCCATTCAGTGTCAAATGATTATTATTTCATGCATTTATTATTACCGGTATATTTATGTTTAGTCTGCAAGGGAATATTTGAATAACGAAAACAACAGTATGTTTAGAAACTATTTTTGTTTTCCTTGTGTATGAAGGAGACAAAAGGCAGGTTGTCTGTAAAAAAGAGTGTCTCCCCTAAAGCCGAAAGAGCGACGGGGCCGAATTCAAGGGACCTTGGGTCAAAATGGTTGGACACACGAAGTTTAAAGCAGTTTAAGTCATAGGATGAAGGAAAAATTGATTGCGGGAGAAAGTTCCAGAGTTCAGTTGTTGAGTAGAAGAAATACTGAGAAAATTTACTAATTCTTGGGTGGAGAGCTGAACAGAATAGGAGTAGGACTGTGTTGAAAGGCGGGTGCCTCTCTGAAGAGGAACTAAACAAAAATTAATGTTGGGTGACATAAATTAGGTCATATATGGATACAGAAAAATATATGATAACAAAATAAACTAATGACACTATACCGTGTTCCATGGAAGTAGGCCAACATTCTTGGCCATTAACCTCTATAATTCCCAAACGACTACAGTAATCAAGCTAATATGTCTACCATTTAGGAAGGGTTCGCCAGGGAATAGGTGTGGAAATTAACAGCCCATTTCGTCTAGCTCTTTTGCCTTTTTGAGTTACAGAGGTTAGGGTTGGCGATTTTTGGCCTACCAATTTGGAACAGGGTATACGGCATTACAATTGGTCCCGATAACACAGGGATAAAGAAAATAAGATCAGGGTAGGCAATGTACTGGGAAATTATGAGTGAAAGAAAGTATAAACAAGTTATGAGCTGCGATATTCACATAATGAACCTGGAAGGGAGAAGTTAGAAGGGACCCGAGTTAGGCCATGTTAGTTTGGAAGAAGAAGAAGGGAGCATGTGAGAGTTGGGTCATGTTATTAGCTGGGGAAGGGGAAGAGATAGACAGAAATACTAAGAAGTAGGTGGGATAAGAGAAGGGGTTTCATGACGGCAATTTACCCTTTCTCTACCGGTAACGTCTTGAATTTTATTCTAGCTATATTTGGACGATTTTGTGTAGTTAGGAAGAATCTGGGGTAGTAAAAAGGGTTAAATGAGATATTTCGAAGTCTGTTAATTGCTGGATGGCCTTTTTTAAACTGAATAAAATCGTCTAATAGTAGCCAAAATAATATTAGTAGGACGTCACCGGTACATAAGGGACAACGCATCCAGGGAGGATGCAGCTAACACTGCTGAGCTAACTCAGTAGAGCACATGTCTCCAATATGCATGCAGTTTATGGTCTGATGCTATAGGTTCCTGTATTTTGGTTCGTGAGGGTTCGTTGTGAGATGAATGAGGAAGGATTGGGAGAGGAGGGAAGAAGAGAGAGGAGGGGAAATGAGATGAGCAGTAAGGACGGGAGGGGATAGGAAGGAAAGGGAGAAAAAGGGAAGGGAGGGGAGAGGAGGGAAGAAGAGAGGAGAGGGAACACGATAAAGATTGGAGTGCATGAAAAGCAGAGAAGATAGCCGGGAAACTAATATGCAAGAATAGGGACAGTGAGGGCCCCGAAAGGGGGAAGGAAGGGGCCGCATAGATTAAGCACGGCATGCAAAGAAGCAGAAGGTAAGCTAGCCCCGATCTGATGAAACGAGCAAGGTAGCGGGAGGGTCTAGAGCACTATGTAGGGAGCAGCGACGAGAAAGTAGGGAATGAGGAAAAAGACACGGGTGGCTAGGAAGAGGCGGAGAGGTGGCAGTGGTAGACAGATTACAATTAATAGGTGATAACGGAAACAGACTCGCTGCATGCTCGGGATCTGATTATAATAGACGCCTTAATTAGATACCCAGAGTCATTCATTGACGCCTTGTGTGGGCCCGTCACTATTATAAATTAGTTGGCGCATAAACATGAAAGACGATTTACGATAATATGTAGCCATCCACAATGGCAACTTTTCCAACCCTGTATAGTGACATTAAAATTTATTTCATAATTGAGATTGAGATGATTATTCAATCCAGATACTTGGATAAGACTTCTAGGTACTTGGCCAAATTCAACCGCTTGGCCAAAATCAATCCGTAGGCCCAATTCAAAAAAAACCAGCTTTGGCCCAAATTCCAAACCATTGGCCCAATTCAAAACCAAGCCTATGGCCACAAAAATTCAAACCAGACTTGGCACCAATATCAACCCGCATTTGGCCCCCACCATTCAAACCAGCTTGGCCCAATTCAACCGCTATGGACCGACCAATTCACTACGCATGCGCCCAAGTACAAAACCTGAAAACCCTTGGCCCAATTAAACCCGTCCTTGGCCCAATTTATGATCGCAATGGCCCAATTCAACCGCATTTAACCCAATTCAAAACCCTGCTTGCAGAGTCCCAATTCAACCGCTTGCGCCAGCAAATTCAACCAGAACCCTTAGGACCCCCAAATCAGATTCCCAACTAGGCCCCACAATCAATCACTAAATGCACCAAATAACACAATCCAATCACTAGGCCCAATTCAACCCGCTTGCGCCCAATTCATCCGCTTGGCCCAATTCAGCCCGCTTGTTCGCCCCAACAATTCAAGCCACGACTTGGCCCAATTAAACACGCTTGGAGCCCAATTCAAACCGCTTGGCCCAATTCAACCGCTTCGGCCCCAATTCAAAACCCCCTCTATGGCCCAATTCAACCGCTTGGCCCAATTCAACCGCTTGGCCCAATTCAATCGCTTGGCCCAATTCAACCGCTTGGCCCAATTAAACCGCTTGGCCCAATTTAATCGCTTGGCCCAATTCAACCGCTTAACCCAATTCAACCGCTTGGCCCAATTCAACCGCTTGGCCCAATTCAAACCGCTTGGGCTCAATTCAAGCGCTTGCGGACAATTCGACGCCTTGGCCCCCAATTTCAACCGCATTAGTGCCCCACATTCAACCGCTCGCTTGGCCCAATTCAACCAGCTTGGCCCAAATCAATCACTAGGCCCAATCCAACCGCTTGGCCCAATTCAACCTCTTGGCCCAATTCAACCTCTTGGCCCAATTCAGCCGCTTGGCCCAATTCAACCGCTTGGCCCAATTCAACCGCTTGGCCCAATTCAACCGCTTGGCCCAATTCAACCGCTTGGCCCAATTCAACCGCTTGGCCCAATTCAACCGCTTGGCCCAATTCAAGCTCCGCTATGATCCATATATTTTCAACCGCTTGGCCCAATTCAACCGCTTGGCCCAATTCAACCGCTTGATCCAATTCAACCGCTTGACCCAATTCAACCACATAGCCAAATTCAACCGTTCACTCCAATTCAGCCGCTTATCTCTCTCATACACAGACAAATACATCTCACACACGTTCACTATTATACTCTCTCTCTCTCTCTCTCTCTCTCTCTCTCTCTCTCTCTCTCTCTCTCTCTCTCTCTCTCTCTCTCTCTCTCTCTCTCAGACTAACATGGTAACAAAAGAGAGGAATAGAACCCCAGCGACCGACTAAACAACCACATTTAGAGAGGAGGAAAAACCATAAGAACCCCCTGCAGCGAACCAACGGACCCAAGGCAAAGAACACTGAATAATATTGATAGGATTCTCTGTAATTACATAAATACGGAAGGAGGAAGAGGTCGAGGAGAGGCGTAAAGGAGATCAGTTGAGAGAGAGAGAGAGAGGATGATAGAGAGAGAGAGAGAGAGAGAGAGTAAATAAGTAGGATGCTAACCCTGTGCTTTGATACTAAGAGGTCCTTCGTAAACTCAATAAAATAATTTGGTGGTGACTAGAAATATATTTAAACCCAATCGTAGAAGGATGATATAGTACGTACCATAACGTTATATGTATTATTTATTATTATATTGTTTTCAATTTTCTTCTGGCTATCATTAAACGACTTAAGGGGAGGTTTTTAGTTTGGTCTCTAGATATCCATAAGAACATAACAACATAAGAAAATGGGAGTCTGCAGAAAGCCGATTCGGATCTACAAGCCAAGGCAGAATCCCTGTCCCACACAACCCCCATTCAATTACAAAGACCCAATTATAGGCTCAACACTCTAATACCCTGAGGATCATTTACCAAAACGCGTTAGAGAGTTAACCGCACAGGATTATGGGGGTATTGCAGGATTTAAGCAAGAGATTATGCCACAGAGATAAAGCCCCTTAAGCATTACATCCCCTTGAGGACCCCTTTCAAGATAAATTTTGTACATTTATTCGGTAGAAACAATCTGTCCTCGGCGGAAAGCCAGCGTTCCTTTAAATTTACGTAGTGCCATCGCTATCGATGACCAGGATAAAATCGACACCTAAACTGGCACGAACAAAGCAGTCTTAAAATTGACAGAAATGGAGTCGAAAGTTCTTAAAATCGTCAAAATAATGGGGCGAACATCTTAAAATTAGAAAAGCAATGGGGCTAAACACGAGGGAGAAAGGAGTCAAGAAAAAAATCCCTCAAGTGGAAATCTCCCCTTAATCCAGATTCAGGTTAAGCAGAACGTGATAAAGAATGAACTCAGAACAATGGACTGAATTAATTTAAACACCATATGAGGAGGAGGAGGGTGACCGGCCAACTCAACCAGTAGACCATTTCAACCAGTAGCTCGCAACCAGTACCAAGTCAACCAATACGGTTAGGTTAGGTTAGTACTATATTTTGGCACTGGTTGGGTTGGTCTTGGTTGATTTGGCACTGGTTGAGATGACATGGAACCGAGGAGGAGCACTTTATTGACAACGTTTCGCATATAGCTTCATCAGGCCTTGTGAAGCTATATTTTGGCTCGAACGTCTCTTGATTTTGGCCCTGTCACTCTTTCAACTATGGGGGAGGCACTCGCTATAGGCAGTTCTGCCTTTTGCCTCCCTCACTCACATAGAAAAAAAAAAAAAAATGCGAAACGTCAATAATTTGCTCCTCATATGGTGTGGGAAGAACTTGTAATAGTGAAAGGGATAATGGCTGCCCATTACATCCAAGCTACATCAAAGCGTCTACTGGAAACAGCGACCATAAAATCACAGACCATCTTAAAGAGGCCAATCAAATCAAGAAATCTAGTTGTATCAAAT
>CM064507.1:39364479-39392366 GCA_032716605.1 Paralithodes platypus
CTGCCTGTAGCGAGTGCCTCCCCCATAGTTGAAAGAGTGACAGGGCCAAAATCAAAGGACGTTCGAGCCAAAATGCCTTGACACACGGAGTTTGAAGCAATTTAAGTCATATGAGTAGGGAAAGACTAATTCTGGGAGAGAGTTCCAGAGCTCAGCTGTTGAATAGAAGAAAGTCTGAGAGTAACGTTTCACTCTTGGGTTGGAGAGTTGCACAGAGTAGGGGTGGGATTGTGTTGCAAGACGGGTACCACGTACCCTACGTAAAGGAGGTGGTATATACTGGGAAAGCTCTGAGGAACACTGATTATTGTAGTAGCGATAGAATAGCGAGAGAGATGCAACATTGCGGCGGAGAGAGAGAGTTGCAGAGAGTTGGTGAGTGGGCGGGAATTGATGATACGAAAGGCCTTTCTTTCTACGTTGTCTAGGAGTGCGGTGTGAGAGGAACCTCCCCACACATGTGAACAATACTCAATACAAGGACGCACTGTGCCCCTGTACAGAGCAAGCAGCTGTGCAGGGGTAAGGAAACCCTTGAGGTGGTTGAGCACACCTAGCTTCTGGGAGGCTGCTTTAGCAAGACTGGTAATATGGTCCTTCTAAGTGAGAGCAGAAGAAAAAAAGACACCAAGAATATTGAGAGAAGATAAAGGATTGATTTTTGTATTGTTGAAGAATAAGGGATAGACCTCTGGGAGTTCCGGACGGGTAGATAGATGGAGAAATTGGGGTTTGAAAGCATTAAAGGCAACAAGGTTTTCTCTTGTGGTGATGGTGATGGTGATGGTGATGGAGTCAGTCAGTAGCCATCAGCCCTTACTCTCACAAGGGGTAAGGAGGATCAGCAAGAGACTAGAGAAAGGAAAAAGAGGTGACAGGAGAAGAACACATATAACAGTTCGCCCACAAAAAGCAAGAAAACAAGCATTCAGAAGCACCAATCACTCACCAGTCCCCGAAATCAATGGCTCACCTAAGATATGATGGAATGCCACTATATATATATTTTTTTTTCTATGTGAATGAGGGAGACAAAAGGCATAACTGCCTGCAACGAGTGCCTCCCCCAGATTTCAAAGAGTGACAGGGCCGAAATCAAGGGCCGTTCGAGCTAAAATGCCTGGACACACGGAGTTTGAAGCAATTTAAGTCATAGAAAGAGGGAAAGACTGATTCTGGGAGAGAGTTCCAGAGCTCAGCAGTTGAATAGAAGAAAGTCTGAGAATAGCATTTGACTCTTGGGTTGGAGAGTATATGACCTTTCCGTTAGCAAATGGTCCTGCGACCAGTTAATTTATATTTACACTAAAGAGATAAATCTAGGCTCTTCCGGGTTTATCAAAATATAACTCGGAAAAATATTGAGCAGGATGATGATAAAATTGACAAAAGGGATGAATGATTATCAACACCTATGAGGAGGAGCCACTTTTTGACACAAGCAGTTTTCGCATGATCCCCCCGTTTGATCTGATGAAGCTATATTGTATTGAGTATTGTTCACATGTGTGGGGAGGTTCCTCTCCTAATAATGTGCTCCTCCTCATATAGTGTTTGTATTCACCCCTCTTCCATATATTATGATTATCATTCGTCGATTTTATTGAGCTTAGGAAAGGAATGTGGGAGTTAGATGGTTAAATGAAATGCCCCTTCGATTCCCAAAGAGCCTTCCATAGCTGAAATAAAATATGTTAATGTTGGCCAGAATATAGTGAAGAAGCCATAATTCTGAAAGGGTTCACATTTGTCCCTCTCCTTAAGCCTTTGAGGATTATGACGCATTTTGACAGTGTATTCTGGCTATCAGTAGACGGTTTTATACAATTTAAGAAGGATCGTGCGGCTATTCCGGTCACTCGTCTGCTGCCTCACTGCTCACTCCAGTCTCTTTCTCCTTCCCTACTCCTCCGCTCATTCTTTCTCCCCTTCTCTTCTCTCTCTCTTGGACAGCTTGATCGCTCCGTGTATTTGGAGGACAAGCAAGGCCTAGAAGGTGTCACTAGACGCTGTTGTTGCCTTATTTCGCTTCTGTAATCCTTTTGTACTTTACTCTCTCTCGTCTCAGTCGATCCGAGCCATCCAACGAGCCTTCATCATCACTCACCGTGCTCTCTCGCGTCTCTCGTCTCTCTCCTCGTCTTCATCTCCAAATAGTATATATAAGACAGCCGGTTCCTGCCATCTGTTTTAATTCGTGACTGTTCCTCTGGGTAATTCAATTGGTCAGGTGTTTAAAACAGCACTTAATGAGGGATATTACCGAAGATATACAGGGGGGAGGGAGAGGGGGTAATTATTGCTATTATTAAGTGGAGTAGCAATTCTCTCTCTCTCTCTATATATATATATATATATATGTAGAGAGAGAGAGAGAGAGAGTTTGTAAGTGATTTAGTGAGTGAGAGAGAGAGATACCATTGCATTATATAAAATTAGAATTATGAGCAACGAAAATGGGAGAGGTTTTGAAAGTTACTCTCTGTCACTATAGGCCGGAAATTTAATGTGTTATTAAAATATGCTTCTATGTAGTATGCTACAATTAACTAGTAGTATGGACAAAAATGATCCATCTCTCAGTATACACACATATATAACTGTATCTACATAACCACCTGTATCAACCCCCGCCACCCCCTTCCTCTCGCCCCCTCCCCGCCGCTCCCTCTCGGGGTCATGTTTCCCCCTCCCGCCAAAAAACAACACCAAACGGATCTCCCTCTTTGTCCCCTCCCTGGCAGCTGACCTCGACCCCTGACCCCTCAAGCAGGAGGAAGGAAGGAAGGAAGAAGAAGAAGAAGACTAAGAAGACTGATGAGGATAGGAGGGATAAGAAGTGTAGTAACCAGCTCACCTTGGAGTGTCTGTCTGAGGTGTAAACATGGGATGCGAGAGGAGGAAACGAGCTAGGGGAAGGTTAAGAAACGACCGCTATAATCATATGGCAGTATATATCATATATACTATATATTATACTATATACCTATAGATATATATATATATCTATAATTATATATTATAATATATATATATAATATATATATCTATATATATAGTATATATATATATATCATATATATATATAAGATTTGCTTTTGTATATGCTTATGTTTATCGTATGTATGTTTATGTATGAATGCTTAACGTATTACAGTATAGTATATAATGTATATATAATATACTGTGCATTTTCGTCAATATTCGCATGTGGGTTTAATATTAAGATCTTCAGTTACTAAGAGGTCCATCCGTAGCTGAATAACATCGTCTGAAGGTAGCCATCTAGAATACCACACTCGTCCTCTAACAGTCTGGGTAAGCAGGTGTACAATCATCAGCCTGTTCCCATAAAGATTAAAGTCCCGGATCAAAAACTGCAATTCCGCTCTTCCCGTCACTGGCAATTATCTCGGCAATTTCGGTATTTATATTATCTTTCTTTCCTTCCGCGACATCCCGTTTTTTATAAGGCAGGCATTATAGGTGACACTGAGACAAATTATAGAGGCCGGGAGGATGGTTTGGTGTGTTACTCTTGGAAACTGGAGAGTCATCTATGCTTCTGTGCTATATTATATTAATTTCATAATTTATTCCTTTTATTCATTGTCAGTCCTCATATTGATTGCTCAGGGGTTATTTTATTTATAGCGAGATATGGGGTTCAGTTAATTATGAAAACCTGGTAGAATAGGATGAAGCTATATGCTTACCGTTTCTATCTGTTGATCCCGGATGGCGTCGTTGAGCAAATGTATGGTTTTGAATGAGCTCAACAAACATATGAGCCTCATGTCAAGCCACTTATCACGTGACTTGAACACAGTAGCTCCATGTGTGTAGGCGCCTATTGATTATCTATATTTATTTTAAGTTTATTCTAACTACGTATTGTCGGCCAAATAAGTGATGTCGAGGCACCAAGTATATTTCGATTAATAATTGGCATCAGCACTATCTAAGCTTTATTTCATCGTTTAGAGTGGTGAGATATACAAATATTGTCCTATCTTTACACACCCTTATTCACAATCTGGACAGTCTCATTTTAAAAATACAGCACACAGCGAGCAAAACGTAATGGCAGCGGAGACACGACTTATTTGGCCGACTGTACGAACAATATCATTCAGCGTAGTAATTTGGCTCTCTCACTTTTTCAAGTTTTGGGAGACACTTGTTACATGCAGCTTTTCCTTTTGTCTCTTTAATACACATAGCCAAAAATACAATCCTATATCGACGACGGTCTTGAGCATATGATTGCTTGGCACATTGATTAAAAGCCGCAACAGTTTTCGCCAGAGGAATGTTCGAGCTAGGACTCGTCGATTACTATTATCAACACGGCAATTACAAGAACACCGACAATATAATATATATATATATATAGGGTCTAATACCTGGTATCTATATATATATAGATAAAGAATAACTATATATATATATATATATTATTATAATATATATATATATGAGATATTATAGTATTATGATAAACTAGCCGCCAAACCGGAGAAGAGAGAGAGAGAGAGAGAGTGAGAGAGAGAGAGAGAGAGAGAGTGAGAGAGAGACAGAGAGAGAGAGAGAGAATGAGAGACAGAGAGAGAGAGAGAGAGAGATAAGAGATAGAGAGAGAGAGAGAGAGAGAGAGAGATAGAGATAGAGAGAGAGAGGAGAGAGAGAGAGAGATGCAATACATAAGAGGCGACTATTACAACCAAAGGCTAATGAGGTAGTAAGGAAACACACACTCATTAAATCACCCAGAAGGTCATCACCACCCATTTTATAATTCAACTCATCTCAGGTCAAACACTAGCTATAAGTATTTTGGTTCATAAGGTCAGAGGTTAGGCCCGTGCAGAATAACTATATACTTTTATGACGTTCGCCCCATCATTTTCGCGACTTTATACATGTTTGCTACATTCCTTTGTCAATTTCTAGACCTTTCGTGCCATTCATGTGTCAATGTTTTCCTAACGAACGATATCGTGCCTGTAATCTATTTGCTATTCTACCGAAAAATGTACACAATTTATCACTTGGCAATGATATGTTAAGCTTGATTGAGGTCCAGTGAGCCATTAAGAAAATATGTGTATTAAAATAAGAAAATAATAATAAACAAATAAAATTCCCCCTCCCCCCCTTTAAAGTAATAACAGAAGATAATTATGTTGCATATCAAAGTTGAATAGTATACCATCAGACAATGGCTGAATAATTTGTTGAAAGATATTGTTCATCGTTGAGTGTTAATATTTCATAAAGACAAGGTCGATAGGGAGTTTAAAATGTAAGTGAACAAGTGGAAGTACAAGATAAAGTGAACAAGTGGGAGGGGTCCAGATGGGTTATGCTAATGGTGACTCTCTCTCTCTCTCTCTCTCTCTCTCTCTCTCTCTCTCTCTCTCTCTCTCTCTCTCTCTCTCTCTCTCTCTCTCATTAAATAAGGCCGGACTGCCTAGTAATGACATCGGGGTCTGTGTAGTATGTGTAACTCTATGTAACTATCTCAGTTTAACATAATAGCAGCTAGTTGTTTTTTTTACTGTCCGGTTTAGAATGAATGAACAGCACTAGACAATCAATGTTTTCACCAAGAGTACCTCCACTCCTTGTATTTATTATTTGCACACACACACACACACACACACACACACACACACACACACACACACACACACACACACACCACACACACACACACGATAAACACCGCACACACACACACAGCCCGTAGCCTAGTAGGTAGAGCTCTCGTCTCACACACGAGGGGTCGGGGGTTCAATCCCCGGCCGGGCGGAGACAAATTGGGCTTGTCTCCTTTCATGTGTTAGCCTCAGTTCACCTAGCTGTAAATAGGTACCTGGAATAAGTGGACGACGTTGTGACGTCCCATCTGGGGTTGGCAAAAATGGTACAAGGCGAGATGGGGTATCATATGGTTCACCTAAGCTGATGGCTACCTAAGCCTTCGGGCGAGACGGTACCGTCTATAGTGAGAATGGTACCATACAGATCCACCCTAAGCCTTCGTTTCCGATGTCGCCAATTGGCTAACAAATCCAGACTACACACACATCCACAGCCATTCCAACGATACATATAACACCTACACATATAGGAGGCGGGAAATAACGAGCATGCTCACTCCCGCAATACAACTAGAGTAAGTACAACTAGAGTAAGTACACACACACACACACACACACACACACGTAACATTCAGTCCCTCAAGATCGTTCACATCACGGTACTGATACTGAGGGGTTACAAAACAGGGGGCAGGGGGGGGACAGGATAATTGATCTCTCTCTCTCTCTCTCTCTCTCTCTCTCTCTCTCTCTCTCTCTCTCTCTCTCTCTCTCTCTCTCTCTCTCTCTCTCTTTATCTCTCTCTCTCTCTCTCTCTCTCTCTCTCTTTCTCTCTCTCTCTCTCTCATCTCTCTCTCTCAACTCTCTCTCCTCTCTCTCTCTCGCCTCTCTCTCTCTCTCCTCAGAACTCTTTTCGCATATCACGGTTTTGTCTTTGTCCTCTTTTCCTCGCACTGGGTCTCCCCTCCTCTCTCAATCTCATCTCTCCTCTCCACTCTCTCTCTCTCTCTCTCTCTCTCTCTCTCAAGATCGTTCACATCACGGTAAAGCGGGGTAACAAAACAGAGGATCGGGCCGATAATTGTTTCCCACGGCGACAGAAGTTACAAAAAGGTTCAGCACAGTCATGACCCTTCCCAGCACGATACATAAGGTTACAGAGGGCCAGTATGGCTCAGGAAGAGGTGGGTTACAAGGAGTAGTTAGTATTTCAAAAATCTGGTTAGTTAGTATTTCAAAGATCGGAGTACTAAATATTTGTAAGATCGGAGTAGTTAGTATTTCAAAGATTGGAGTAGTTAGTATTTCAAAGATTGAAGTAGTTAGTATTTCAAAGATTGGAGTAGTTAGTATTTCAAAGATTGGAGTAGTTAGTATTTCAAAGATTGGGAGTAAGTAGTAGTTAGTATATTTCAAAGATTGGAGTAGTTAGTATTTCAAAGATTGGAGTAGTAGTAGTATTTCAAGATTGGAGTAGTAGATAGTTAGTATTTCAAAGATTGGAGTAGTTAGTATTTCAAAGATTGGAGTAGTTAGTATTTCAAAGATCGGAGTAGTTAGTATTTCAAAGATTGGAGTAGTTAGTATTTCAAAGATTGGAGTAGTTAGTATTTCAAAGATTGGAGTAGTTAGTATTTCAAAGATTGGAGTAGTTAGTATTTCAAAGATTGGAGTAGTTAGTATTTCAAAGATTGGAGTAGCTAGTATTTCAAAGATTGGAGTAGTTAGCAGATTGGAGTAGTTAGTATTTCAAAGATTGGAGTAGCTAGTATTTCAAAGATTGGAGTAGTTAGTATTTCAAAGATCGGAGCAGTTAGTATTTCAAAGATCTGGGGTCAGATACTTGAAATACCTACGGTGCCTATCTTCCAATGACAATCGTATCATAAATGCAGACATAGTTAGTCTAGCGAAGTAAAAGAGTGCACTGGTTTGTGTGTGAACCCCGTAGACGGTAGAGCTTATTATCAAAGTTTAGCCATCTTTTGATAATAGTCGTGGCTACTTCGGATAAGTAATGGTAATCAATTAATCATTCATATTTGTTCAGCTTCACAAAATCCATTAGTACATTGCCTCACGTTCCATAGTTCTCTTAAGAGGTTGGATAAGCATACTTGGTTGGCAGGACAGGATGCTGTGTTGTATAACTTGAATTTCCCAGCTTGTCTGGCCACATTAAATTAACAATAGATTTTAGCATCCCTTACTCCGGGACAGGTTTGGCCGCCAAGGATAAACCATTTGTTTGATGATCACAGTTACTTGGGAACCACAGGGATATCCTTTCAAACGTTCTTTATAAGAACATAAGAACATAAGTAAATTGAAATCTGCAGAGTGCCTACCGGCCCACACCACGAGGTAGATCCCTTTCATACCCAACCAATATTGTTTATATGATTATATCCAAATTACGTTTGAAACTTGCTACCGTTTCTGAGCTGATTAAAGTACTAGGCAATTTATTCCACATATCCACAACCCTATTTCCAAACCAATGTTAGATATATATATATATATATATATATATATATATATATATATATATATATATATTATATGCCATCTTTCATCTCTAATATTCAACACAAATATTTGTTATGGACAGCCTCTCTCCCTTGCCCTATAGTCCAGTCCTAACTCACCCCTGGCCCTACTCACCCCTGGCCCTACTCACCCGTCACCCTAGCCCTTACCTCTCACCCAACCCTTACCCCTCACCAGCCCTTACTCGACCCTCACCAGCCCTTACTCATTCTTCATCCAGCCCTTACCCACCCCTCATCCAGTACTTACTCATCACCCAGCCCTTTCTCACCCCTCATCCAGCCCTTACACACCCCTCATCTAGCCTTTACACACCCCTCATCCAGCCCTTACCCACCCCTCATCCAGCCTTTACTCACCCCTCACCAGCCCTTACCCATCACCCACCCCTCACCCAGCCTTTATTAGTCACCCATCACCCAGCCCCCAGCCCAGTCTATCCATCACCCTTACCTTCAAAATACCTCTCTAGTGCAGTACCCCCTAACCCCTACGATCTTATGTCATCCCTCACCCCTCCCTGCCCATAGTTCAGCCCCCAGCCCAGTCTATCCATCACCCTTACCTTCAAAATACCTCTCTAGTGCAGTACCCCCTAACCCCTACGGTCTTATGTCATCCCTCACCCCTCCCTGCCCATAGTTCAGCCCCAGCCCAGTCTATCCATCACTCTTACCTTCAAAATACCTCTCTAGTGCAGTACCCCCCTAACCCCTACGGTCTTATGTCATCCCTCACCCCTCCCTGCCCATAGTTCAGCCCCCAGCCCCCTTTACCTTTAGGGTAGGTTGGTGGTTTATCTGGTCCCCCTTCGCCCTCTTGTTTAGCCCAATTAGTTTTAAGATTTTCAGACGTTTGTCCCATTAGTTTGTCGATTTTATGACCTTTCACCCTATTTCTTTATAAATATTAGAACCTTTCGTGCCATGTAGGTGTCGATTTTTTCCTGGCAAGCGATAGCGAGCCTGTAATTTTAGGAAGAACCAGCCTTCGGCCGGCAATTTTTTCTACCGAAAAATGTACAATTTTAACTGGAAGGGGGTCTAGGAGGTATTTTTATTAGCTTGACGGAGGTCTAGGGAGGAACGCCACCCTTACCACACCTCTGCCCTTAGTTTAGTTTAGCTCAGTTTGGATCACACACGAAAGGTCTTGGGTTCGATTCCCGGGCATGGTGAGACGGATGGACAGTCTCATCGGACTCATTTGTTCAAACTATAGTCTATTCATTACGGGTTGGCCAAAAATCTACACCACTAACTTTTATAACTCATAAACGTCTAGAGTAATCGAGCTAATATTTCTACCGTTTGGGAAGGGTTAACCAGGGACCCTCTGACTTCCACATACCCTTCCTAATCTGAATATAATCGTCTAATGATAGCCAGAATAAACTGTCAAAACGCGTCATGATGATTTTCAAGGCGTTAATGTGGCCAAATATACGTATGTGATTTCATAAACTGGGGTAACCAACCGGGATATCATGTCTAGTTCATTCATTATAGGTAGGTTCCTGACCCCCCTAACCTATGTAATTAAAAAAGGGCTGGAGCAAATGGGCTGTAAGTTCCTACACATAGTCCCTGCTGGTTAACCATTCCCAAACGGTAGAAATATTAGCTCGATTATTCTAGTCGTTTATGGATTATAGAGGTTAAGATTTTTGGCCATCCTATAAAGAACGGGTACAGTACTATACATGATATCCAGGTTACCAACGTTTACCAGATCCCATATGTACAGTTGGCCACATAAATTTAATGCACTCCGTCATTGTATACATGTAAGGTAAATAATTAGCATGATAGTTGATCCTGTATGCCTGGTTTGGTCACTCATGCACCAAAGGGTTCATGGGTCAAAGATATCAGATGAGCACCGCGGTAATGTGCCGTCTAGCGTACGTCACCAACTTTCTCCCTCACCCCCTTGACCTTGTTTGATTGTCCTGTGTCCGGCTCCGGCTTTAGACCCCCCCCCCCCCATGGCACCCATTATCCCACACTCAACCGTGTCCTTAATATGGTCCAGCCTTGATAATTCGGCCCATTCACCCCTGCCCTTTTTACACCCTCGTTGACCCCCTGTCCCTGTGTGTGTATGGGGGGGGGGGGGGGGTATATATGTTTGTGGGTGTTAGAGAGGGGGGAGGGGGGGAGGGGTGCCTTTTACTCCTCACCTAACCCTATATGACTCTGTTTATCCTTCAACCTGCACTATATGTACCCAACGGTTTTGTCTGTGAGCTGCTGATGTACCGATGTTCTCACTTTATGTATCACGTCGTCCTTGTGGCTGGCCTTAGGGATTGGTAGGTGGGGAGAGAGCCTTCTACTTTACGGTCTAGTTCTTCTCCTCAGGGCCTGTTGAAAATTAGGTCCAGACTGTCTCACGGGAACTGTTGGGTCTGTGAAACCATTTTTAGCTGATGTGCCTTTGTTATGTATATTAGGGGCATGATAATCATATATAAATTCTCTCTCTCTCTCTCTCTCTCTCTCAAGCTCTCTCTCTCTCTCTCTCTCTCTCTCTCTCTCTCTCTCTCTCTCTCTCTCTCTCTCTCTCTCTCTCTCTCTCTCTCTCTCTCTCTCTCTCTCTCTCTCTCTCTCTCTCTCTCTCTCTCTCTCTCTCTCTCCTACACCCATCAATCACACCCACACCACCGCACCTTTGCCCCCCCTGCCCCCCTGACCGCCCCCGCCCTCACCTTTCACTGCCTTTCCCCTGGGGCCGGA
Source organism: Paralithodes platypus (assembly GCA_032716605.1). Classification (NCBI taxonomy): domain Eukaryota; kingdom Metazoa; phylum Arthropoda; class Malacostraca; order Decapoda; family Lithodidae; genus Paralithodes; species Paralithodes platypus. The sequence goes on from CM064507.1 coordinate 39,375,374, forward strand.
CTGTGACCCCTCCCCCCGACCCCCGGAGAAGGTCAGGGGTCACGCTCCAATCTGTCTCATACAACCCAGTTCGCACCGTGCCTGTGTGTGTGTGTGTTTACTCCCTGGCCGGGAATCGATCCCACGATCTTAGGATTCAGAGTCAGGCATCTTAACAACCAAACTATGACCTCACGAAACCTTATAAACCATTATTAATTCCTAAATCTGTATGTATCTCACATGGGAATGATATTCCACCCCATCACGTATTGTAGACTCATGTTCCAGAGTACGCACAATACATAAGATATTTTGCTTTGTATGTAATTACATGTATTTGTGAGCTTACTGTTTGAGGGTTAGTTTGTTAAAATAGTTGGTTAAAATTGTCCTGAGGAGTTCGTGTGAATCCCCTCCTCCACTCTTCCCCTATAATGTGATAGGGTTGTCTCTGGTGTTTGTGCTTACCCTGTGATAGGGTTGTCTCTGGTGTTTGCGCTCCACCTTTTATCTGATAGGGATGTTTCTGGGTGGATGGGACTCGTTAGCCTTGGTGGGCAACCCATCTAGGGGAATAAACCCTATACAAATTAACGATTGGCGACACGCTAATCGGTGCCACTTACAGGTGGCGAACTTTATAACAGATAAAATAGATAACAGATAGCTTCGAAAATTTAAGATAAAGATTTATGTCCCAGAGTGTACCAGCTACCTGAGCAACTCCACCTTCTCTGTGTATAAATAAATTGCTGGAGGACAAGAGAGTTACTTATTGCTGGAGGACAAGAGAGTTACTTATTGCTGGAGGACAAGAGAGTTACTTATTGCTGCAGGACAAGAGAGTTACTTATTGCTGGAGGACAAGAGAGTTACTTATTTCCCCAACTAGATAAGGTACATATTGATTGATTGATTGATTGATTGATTGAAGCTTTGCAATAAACCATTTTGCAAGCCATTTTCTGTGATTACCTCTGTCGATCTTTATGTGGAAGCTAAGCATGTTTTATTAGACTTCTTACAAGATACCTGCACTTCGTATTAAGCGTTTATATCATAGAAGGAAATGTGTCTATATATCGAGTTAGAGAGAGAGAGAGAGAGAGGGGGGGAGGGGGTTCTCTAAGTGGTCTCCCTGGCTCTCTTTGTTGGGTCACACTAGCTGATGACCCCCTTAGTGACCCCTACGGCACCCCCTTCACTCTCTTGGTCACGCTAACACACACACACACACACACACACACACACACACACACACACACACACACACACACACACACACACACACACTCTCTTCTCTCTCTCCTCTCTCCTCTCTCTCCTCTCTCTCTCTCTCTCTCTCTCTCTCTCTCTCTCTCTCTCTCTCTCTCTCTCTCTCTCTCTCTCTCTCTCTCTCTCTCTCTCTCTCGCCTTGGATAAGTAAGTTTATTTCCTTTAACCCAGCGCAGATTAAGAGGTGACCTAATTCAAGTCTTCAAAATCATCAAAGGCATCTACAATATGAACTGTAATAAGTACTTTACGATCGACCAATCAAACTACACACGGGTAAATGGTTGCAAAATTATTGGTAAATCTTTTAACTCGCATGGGTGTAAGAATGTCTTCTTCAATCGAGTTGTGAACTTGTGGAATGTACGAGATGTTATACACTGCAGCACCGTTGATTCCTTTAAACATCGCCAAACAAGCACCTCGTTTTAAACCCGCGACTGATTGCATTTGTAAATGAATTACCCTTTTCTCAGATAAATCGTGTTATGTTATAAACCCAAATTGCTCCCTACTAACATCTCCTAACCCTACCAAGGACATTGGTCTTAAGGCAGTGCTTCCCTTTCCAATTGTCCCTTACCCACTCTGAACCACTGTTGGACACTTTGAACAGCAGTGATTTAGAGGGCAAGCAACCTCGACGGGTCGCTAGACCTGTTAACATAAGAACATAAGAACATAAGAAAATGGGAGTCTGCAGAAAGCCGATTGGCCTAAGCAAGGCAGATCCCTGTTGTGTCTTGACTTCCTTTGTACTCTCCTTCTTTGTACTCTCTCTCTCTCTCTCTCTCTCTCTCACCAGTTCTACATGTCACACTAACTATTTTCACATTATCAATATTAACACACCCACTCTTGCTTTGTCACACCACCAGCTCTCTTTGTCACTCTTTCTCACACTCATTCAGTCTGTGTCACGCTCTTGTCACACTCTTTAATGTGCACTCTTTGCCAACCTTTCATTCTTACACTCTATATTTCACTCATTGTTACGCTCTATATTTCACTCCCATTGCCACTTTATTAACTCCCATTGTCACTCTTTATTGCACTCTCATTGTCTCACTATTTAATTTATTATAATTGCCACACTATTGTAGTCTATTTGCCACACTTTTGAATTCACTCTCATTGTCACACTATTTAATTTATTATCTTTGCCACATTCTTTATTGCACTCTCATTGTCACACTTTGTTGCACTCTCATTATCACACTCTTTAATGCACACTCATTGCCACACTCTTTCATTCACTCTCATTGTCACACGTTTATTTATTCTTTTTGTCGCACTTTTATTGCAACACTCATTATTGCACTCTCTTTGTCACACTTTAACTATCTTGCTTTCACACTAACTTGCAAGAGTAACGTCAGGATTGGAGCCCCTTTTCGAGAACTCCAGTCCCTTGAGAGTCATCAACTCTGTACACCATATCATTATTTTGGGATTAACTGGTGCATGGGTATTGCCTCATGCTTTATGTGCTGTATTGTAGAACTTAAATTTCAAGTTTTAGTGTATATATTTTGGCTTCAATTATTATTATTATTATTATTATTATTATTATTATTATTATTATTATTATTGTTACCGGTATTATCAAGGATATTGTTATTTCTTGTTTTTCTTCTTCTCCTTCTTCTTCTTCTTCTTCTTCTTCCTTTTATTATTATTATTATTATTATTATTATTATTATTATTTTGTAATCGTTGATTCTTCTGCATATTCCCTAACCTGAATAAACTAGATTGAGGTTGGGTATGATTGACCTAGCTAAAGGTGAGTTGATTGGTCACGGTAACCCCACTGCTCAATCGTAAGTTATACCTGGCTTTGTGTTCTGGTATTACGGTTCTATTCAGTCACCCCCACATGCAAGCCATAGTCAGATCATTATTAGGCATGGGGTAATATAATAGTGTTTATGTCTGTCTGGTTCTTTCTTTATCTATCTATCTAGCTATCTCTCTCTCTCTCTCTCTCTCTCTCTCTCTCTCTCTCTCTCTCTCTCTCTCTCTCTCTCTCTCTCTCTCTCTCTCTCTCTCTTTCTCTCTCTCTCTCTCTCTATCTCTCTATCTATCTCTATCTCTCATTTTCTCTCTCTCTCTGTAGATTGCCACCTGAATTGGGATAAAACGTCTTAATATCGATCTCTAAAAAGCAGCTAGTATAGTCCCATTCACTCACCTGGAAAAACAAAACTTCCATTGATTTGCTTTGCCCCCGTAGCTAGGGTACGAATGGGGCGAAATAACTTAAAATTCCTCTCTGACAACTGAATAAATGGAGCGTATTACTGGTGATACGTGTGTTGCGACAGAGAATAATAAGATCAGTGCTGAGAGAGAGAGAGAGAGAGAGAGAGAGAGAGAGAGAGAGAGAGAGAGAGAGAGAGAGAGAGAGAGAGAGAGAGTATTACTGATGAGAAAAGAGTTGCGACATACGGTATTAGTAAAAGGCGCCCTCAGGAGTGACAAGACAGTATACAGAGAATAAGAAGATCAGGGCTGTGTGTGTGTGTGTGTGTGTGTGTGTGTGTGTGTGTGACTGGTTGATTTGATATGGTTATTATACGCACCAAAAAAAAAATATATATATAGATAGACAAATACATAGATACATAGATAGATTGATGGATAGATAGATAGATACATAGATGGATATAATATCTATATATATATATATATATATATATATATAAGAGAGAGAGAGAGAGAGAGAGAGAGAGAGAGAGAGAGAGAGAGAGAGAGAGAGAGAGAGAGAAACAATAGTTATAACGTGAGAATACAAGAAAGCGAACGAAATCGAGGACAAACATATTCAATCGTGAACAAGAGCAAACAAGAACACAAAAGAAAAAAAAAACGAAAAAAAAACGAAAACGAAGCAAAACAGACAGATGAAACAAACCCCTGAAACAAGAGTCGAAGGAGGTGGTGGAGGTGGTATATATATAGTTTTCAGCTGACAAGAAGGTCTATGAGAACGAGTACGACACAAGAACAAGCGAAGCCAATCTCAAACAAGAGGTGTTATGGGAACGCAAGAAAGAAGGAGGTGCCATGTTTGAACGTTCTAGAAAACATACGAGAACGAATACCAACTTAAAACCAAATAAACCAACTCTACTATGGCAGCGAAATTGGCGTGTTATGGGAAAGCAAGGAAGGAGGAGGTACGAGGAAGCATACGAGAACAAGTACGAATAAAAGCAAGACAAAATATATAGATACATGAATAAATAAATAGACAGAAGAAAAAGACAATACACTAACTCTACAATAAAAGCGAAAGTGACGTGTGATCTGAAAGCAAGGGAGGAGGAGGTGCCATGTTTGAACGTACAAGAACACTTACGAGAACGAATACTAACTCAGCCAATCGAAAGCAAGAGTAAAAACAAATGCAATAACCAAACGGACAGAAGAAAGAACCAATAAACAAACAATAAAGAACCAAATCGAACGCAAACCAAAGCAAACACGAACTGAAAAAACAAACAAACTAATACAAAATAAACCCAAAATACAGGTGACAGAGTAAACAAACCAACTCTACTATGGCAGCGAAAGTGACGTGTTATGGGAAAGCAAGGAAGGAGGAGGTGCGAGAAGGCATACGAGAACAAGCACGAATTAATGCAAAGAAAAAAATAAATAAACAGACAGAAGAAAGAGCCAATAAACCAACTCTGCAATAAAAGCGAAAGTGACGTGTAATCTGAAAGCAAAGAAGGAGGAGTTGCGAGAAGCCATACGAGAACGAGTACGAATAAATGCAATAACCAAACAGACAAGATACAATCAGCCAACTCTACACTGGCAGCGAAAGTGACGTGTACTGGGTAAGCAAGGAAGGAGAAGGAGGAGGAGGAGGTGCCATGTTAGAACGTACAAGAAAACCTCAAAAACAAATACGAACCTAAAACCAAACAGACAGGAAAAAGAGCCAATCAACAAACTCTACAATAAAAGCGAGAGTGAGGTGTACTGGGAAAGCAAGGAAGAAAAAGGAGGAGGAGGAGGTGCCATGTTTGAGTCGCCGCCTCCTCCCTCTTGTTGATGATGTATGTGTGCCAAGGCCCCCTCATAACAAAGACGAGACACAGAAGGTGGGAGGGAGATAAGGCGATCTGGACTGTGTAATAACGGGAGAGAGAGATGTGAGATAGATAGATAGAGAGAGAGAGAGAGAGACTGGTGTGTGTGTGTGAGAGAGAGAGATGGGGGGACTGTGTGTGTGTGTGTGTGTAATACAGGTTGCGCGAGAGTAATAGTAACGTCTTAAATACGATAAGGTAGTGAGAGAGAGAGAGAGCGAGCGAGCGAGCGAGCGAGAGCGAGAGAGGAGGAGGATTTTTATAAGCCTAATCCAAATGTCACACCAACGCTATTAATGGTTGCTATTTATTGAGTCACGGATCTCCTGAGTTAAATCCCTTGTTGGTGCCTTAGATCTCTCCCACACAACCAAGACTAGATCTGTCATAGCTCCCTAAAGCCGGTGACACGCTTAGCAAAGAGGCATTATAACTTGTATTCTTAGCCCAAGATGTCCTTTTAACTTTATGCTGGCTCCTATTAGACGATTGTATTAGCATCCAGCAATCAACAGGCTTCGAACTATCACACTTGAGCCTTTTTAATACCACAGATCCTTCTTCAACTGCACAAAATCATCTAAATATAGCTAGAATAGAATTAAAAAGACGTCGCCGGTACAGAAGGGGTTAAGGGGAGATGGATGTTTTTTTTTCTGGCCCCCCTATTTCCTCAGTTTTAGCCTCATTAGTTTTGAAGTTTTAAGACGTTCGCCTTATTAGTTTGGCGATTTAAAAATCTTTCGCCCCATTACTTTATCTTCACCTGTAACTGTTAGAAGAAATCGACAAGTGCATTTTTGGATAAAATCTCTCTCTCTCTCTCTCTCTTTCTCTCTTTCTCTCTTTCTCTCTCTCTCTCTCTCTCTCTCTCTCTCTCTCTCTCTCTCTCTCTCTCACACACACCAGTGATCGTATTATTCTCTGTGGCAACTCTATTATCATCAGCAGTAATACCCTCCATGCCTATCTGTAGGTCTGTCTGTAGGTCTGTCTCTCTGTCTGTGTGTACCTCTGATTAGGGACCCTGGAGAAGGAGAGATCGATTATATTTATTTGTTTATTTATTTATTTATTTATACTTCGGTCGCCATTTTGGGGCCGACATGATCAAAATACGGGGGTGATACTAATCTTTGGGCATGAAGAATCCAACTCCATCGACCAAAATGTTGTGATGGTTGTGATTAAGGGTAGATTTTCTCTCGAGGTTATTATTTTGTTCTTTGCTTTGCGATAATATATTTTATTAGTGTAATAAATCATATGTAATATAATTAAGTCATTTTGTTTTTTCTTTTCACAGGTACGTGTGTGTGTATTTCTGTTGTTGTCGGGTTATGGACGACTCTTGCAGAGTAAGCAATATGTACTGTCATACTTTGTTTCCATAATATAATCAGCTAATTAGATTTATGAAGTTCTATAATCGGGTATTGTTTCATAATCTGTCTAGGTCTAGTTGCTGTCTCATGTGTTGGTAATTTATACTTACATCATAGATAAGCGTCTGTGTCATGGTTAGCTTTTCTAAATACTGGATTATACTTTCACTAACACAGCTCTTGCCTCATGTATAGCTTCACAAAATAAGTAACTGTTTAGGATATTATCGCAACTTTTACATACACATATACAGTATATATATATATATATATATATATATATATATATATATATATACGTGTGTGTGCGTGTGCGTGTAAGCTCTCGTGTGATACCGGCCTTAACCTGACCATGAAAGAGGAAAAGTTAATTAAAGAAGAGGTAGGAGTGAGATATGTCCCAAAACAAAGAGAGTACCAGCAGGGGTCGCGGCCCCCTGGGGAACACCACGATCCCCTTCACAATACAAAGACTGAGGGTTGATGGGGGGAGGGAGATACAGACCAGGTGTCCACTTTGTTTTATCTCTTTCTGTACCGGCGCCGTCCTTTTGATTGTACCCTGGCTACTTTTAGACGATTTTATTCAATTTAAAAGGGGCCTCCAGGTATTAACAGGCTTCGAACTATCTCGCTTAACCATTTTTACTACGACTGATCCTTCATAAACTGCACAGAATCTTCTAAATATAGCTAGAATATATTTAACATAATCATAAAGAAGACGTCGCCGGTACAGAATGGGTGATACAACAGAGGTCTGATCGGTCCTACTTGTGGCAACACAGCATTTCGTCTGATTGACTCAACAGGCATACGAGTTATTCAATTACGCTATCATTTATTGTGTTATTGAATTGTTATATTCATATACCGGTACCCGTAGTCTTAGAAACGTTTGGATAGATTGCTTTGTTCAGCTGTCTGAAAATTGTATTGACCCCTTTATCATTGTTCAACTCTTACAATGTTTATATAGCTACGTATGTTGTTACTTGACCACTTACGAGTTTCAGGCTATAAGGAAGTTGTAGCCGTGAACATCGATATTAAACAGAAACGCAATAATTATGTACGTTCCTGATGGATAAATGGTATGTTGAATTGGGTGTTATGTATTTTTAGATGTACTACGACCGTATTTTACCTGTAAATTATGTTATATATCGTTGTCTACAGGTCCAACTTCCTTACAGAACGAAACTCGCAAGTCGGCAATTAGCAAACTTATCATTAATTATATGCAGAGACATAACAGTTCCTTACTTCCATTAACCCCTTCAGAACCATGACGCCTTGTTTCCTTTGATTCTGGCTAAAACTAGATGATTTTATGCAGTTCAAGAAGGACCTATGTTACTAAGAGGGTTTATTGAGATCGTATTGACCCATTTGAGCCGTATAGGTAGATTGCAAACTGAATAAAATCGTGTCATGGTAACCAGAATATGATGAATAATTCAGCTCCTAAGGGACTAAGGTTTTCTCCAGGTGAACAAAATATCGAGAATGGAGATTCGATGACGCATTTCTTTTCTGTTTTCTGGCTATTGTTACACGATGTTATCCAGATTGGGAAGGGTATATGGAAGTCAGAGGGTTAATTGAGATAGTCTTTACCCTTATGATTCCTACAGGTTCTTCCTAAACTGTATACAATCGTCTAATGATAGCCAGGATAAACTGTCGAAGTGCGTCATAATCTTCAAAGGGTTCAGTGAAATTTACTTAGGCTAGTTTGACTAATATAGTTGTGGCTATATATATATGACTAGTCTGTTTTTTCAAGCGATGGTAAATTGCCATGTCCCATCTTAAGTTATCAGCTATTACTTATATATTGTAGCGAAATAGGTTAATCATGAAAGCTTGGCAACGACATGACGCTGACGCAGAGGAGTTTCTTAGTATCCCATTAAGTATCGGTGAATCAGTTGTAAAGGAATTCTATTTATTGCCAGCTGAAATAAAACCTACTATAGTTAGAAGTATAGTTCCGGGAAAAAAAAAAGAGAGAGAGAGAGAGAGAGAGAGAGAGAGAGAGAGAGAGAGAGATATTCAGATTATTGTATTTCCTTGAATAATTATTATACAATGGCTGTTCTTACAATATAATCAAAGAAACTGAGAGTGAGTGAGAGAGAGATTAATAGATAGATATATACAGTAGATATATAGATAGATAAGAGAGAGAGCGTGAGTGTGAGAGAGAGATTAATAGATATAAATATACAGTAGATAGATAGATAGATAAGAGAGAGAGAGCGTGAGTGAGTGAGAGAGAAATTAATAAATAGATAGATAGACATATACTGTAGATAGATAGATAAATAAGAGAAAGTGAGTGAGTGAGAGAGATGAATAGATAGATAGATCGATAGATAGATAGATAGATAGATAGATAAGAGACAGACAGACAGACAGACAGAGACAGAGAGAGTAAGAGTTAGGTTGCAGGAAATAAAACTGTTGAACATGTGTGGGTCCGCTACGGCGATCTCGTGACAGGTGTGACATAGACAGAGGCGACCCCCCACTGTCACCTCTCCTTTACCTTGGGGCACACCACGACATAGAGGGGGGGGGGGGGGGGGGGGGGGTGATGAGATCAGGCTGAGAGCTATTTCAGTTTTTCGATTACTAATTTTGACATGTGAAATATACTACTAAGGCAGAGTGTAAGACGTGGTTGAGTGAAATATTATAGACATAATATATCTATGCTTATCCTATTATTATACTTTCAATACAAAAAGTTAGTCATATGGTTGCCTTGATATTAATTAATCGATAAAATTAAGTATATAAATGCTCTATCTATCTATCTATCTATCAACTTCTCGTCATCTATATGTAAATATACTTCGTATGCAGAGAAAGAGAGACAAGTGTATCTGCCATTGTTGCATCTGTATTAGTTTCCAAATATTTCCGCGCTGCTTATACTGTATATACTGTATATATATATATATATATATATATATATATATATATATATATATATATATATATATATATATATATATATATAATTTTTCTTTTTCACATGTGTGGTGTTATCTCTGCTTTTCCTTGTACGATTCTATCCCTCTCCCTAATGCTTTTTTTTACCAACTCTCTAATCCAAGAGTGAACCACCAATTTCCAAGTTTTGTTCAACTCAACAAGTAAGCCCTGGAACTTTCTCCCTCAATGTGTCTTTCCCTAATCTTAATATGCTTCAAGTTTCGTGTGTCCAGACATTTTGACTCTAACGTACCTCATTGTTTCAATTATTAGTTTTGTTTTTATCTTTTTTTTGTGGGGGAAGGGTCACTTGTTACAGACAGCTTTATCCTTTGTCTCCTTCATACACGTAGACAAAATCAGTCTACTTGTACTATACCATGCTTCTCCCTATGCTTGGCCCCTCCCTGTCACCTGTCATACCTGCCCTAAGCCTTTCTCTTCTCTTTGTTCTTCCCTGTTCGGCTCTCTGTCTTACATTATGCCCTCGTTCTTCCATCCTTTGTCACTTTCTTTCCACTCACTCCTCTTCTCCTGTCATCTCTTTGTCTTACTATTTATTTGATCTTTGTAACTCCCTTTCCTGTCATCTTTATTTTCCCTATTGTCTTACTATGTATTATATTTTGTAGCTCCCTTTTTCTGTCATCTCTCTTCTCCCCTTTGTCTTTCTGTTTGTTTTATTTTGTAGCTTCCTCTCCTTTCTCCTCTCTTCTCCCCTTTCTCACATTCTTTATTTTATGTTGTACTTCTTGTACTTCCTTTTTCTGTCTTCTCTCTCCCCCTCTTTCTCGTTCTGTGTATTTGATCTTGTAGCTCCTTTTTGTTCTATATTTAGTAGCTGGTGTTCTATATTTCTGTTGTTGTTCTGTTATTGTTATGTTGTTGTTATGTTATTGTTATGTTATTGTTATGTTGTTATGTTATTGTTATGTTATTGTTATGTTGTTATGTTATTGTTATGTTATTGTTATGTTGTTATGTTATTGTTATGTTGTTATGTTGTTATGTTATTGTTATGTTGTTATGTTATTGTTATGTTATTGTTATGTTGTTATGTTATTGTTATGTTATTGTTATGTTATTGTTATGTTGTTGTTATGTTGTTGTTATGTTATTGTTATGTTGTTGTTATGTTATTGTTATGTTATTGTTATGTTATGTTATTGTTATGTTATTGTTATGTTATTGTTATGTTATTGTTATGTTATTCCTTGTCTGCCCATTTTTCATATTCCGCATTTTAACCCCTCTTGCCCCTTTTGTTTCCTTTATATTTGTTCTTTGTTAGTTCTGCAATTCTTCACAGCATCTACAGCATAATACTCAATATACTGTATTTAACTGATCTTAACCCCTTCACCCCCATTACGTAATTTGCATCATACTCTTGTTACCATTAGACGATTTTGAAGGTCACTAACGTTGGGTATAGAAACTAATTGTGAAAGTGCTCCTCCTCAAATGGTGTTTCTGTTCATTCTGTTCAACATAACACATTCCGATTATTGTATTATGGCAGCGGGAATTCGAATTTATCATTATTTTGAAGGCATGAACTCGTAGTAGTAAAAGTAACTTACCAATAATATAGAAATCAAACCTTTCAACTCTCCAAATAAAAGAAATATCACTAAATGCAATTTATTTGTAGTCAAGAAAATATGTTCATTATTTGTTTTAGTGTGTTTATTTGTTTTTTGTTTATCTGCATATGATACGGTATATTTTATAAATATATATCTTGTACATATTTGTTTATCAGTAGTTACATCTTACTTGTATAGGTGTTTATAGCATTCAAACATGTATGTAAGAAATAGTTCTCTATGTACGAAGCTTCCTTTCTGGATAAAAGGTTGAGGTCCCTGAGCAAGGCTTCTCAGGTTGTTTTAGCTTTACACCGCACGATCACCCATTAACCCGCTTGACATTGATAGAGATGCAACTTGATACCGGTACCTTAAGGGAGCACACCTCGCTTTGTTTTCTCTTTCTCTCCCTCTATCTTTGGCTTGTATCCATTCTGCGCCATTCAGCCTACTGTTTTAAGACGTTTACCCCCACCCAGGTGTCAATATTTTCCTGGCGAGCGGTAGCGAGTCAGCATATATATATTTTTGTTTTGACAGCAAGCTAAATTGGTAAATTTTTCGATGGAAAAATTTCTCCGGCGAAGCCGGATTTCTCCATACAAAGCTGGCTCGCTATCGCTCGCCAGGAAGAAATCGACACCTGGATGGGAATAAACCTCTTAAAACAGTTGGCTGATTGGGGCCGAATGAATACAAGCCAGGGAAAGGGAGAAAAGGAGAGGAAGTTAAAAAAAGCCGGTGACCCCCCTTAAGGAATATTGCTTGGGGGAGTCAAGAGGCCACTTTTTTCCCTATGTGTATGAAGGAGAAAAAAGGCTAAGCTACCTGTAATAAGTGCCCCCCCCCCCCCCCCCCCCTACCCCAGTTAAAAGCGTGAGAGCCAAAATCAAGGTACGTTAGGGATAAAATGTCTGGCCACACGGAGGTTGAAGCAGTTTAAAGTCCTATGATGATGGAAAGCGGGAGTTCCAAAGTTTAATTGTTGAGTAGAAGGAAGACTGGGAAAATCGGTCCACTCTTGGGTTAGAGAGCTGGACAGACTAGGGGTGGAAGTGCGTTGAATGGCCAGTGCCCCCCCCCCCCCACTCTCTGTAAGGGAGGAGGTATGCACTGAAAAGGCTTTGAAGAAAGAGGGGAAGACAGATTGAGGGAGAGTTAGGTGTTATTTTAATGTGTTCTTGCTTATTTGTATTCTCTCTCTCTCTCTCTCTCTCTCTCTCTCTCTCTCTCTCTCTCTCTCTCTCTCTCTCTCTCTCTCTCTCTCTCTCTCTCTCTGTATGTGGGGGGGGGGGGGGAGCGTTGTGTGTGTGTGTGTGGGTTTTTTTTTTTTTTTTTTTTTGGGGGGGGGGGGGGGGGGAGGAAGTCGTGGAGGTTTGGGAAAGGAAAGGAGTGATTGTGTCAATGTCAGGGGAGAATTGAACCTTTTCTGGGTCTTTCAAGGTTTTATTTCCAGCCGCTTTTGGAGTATTCTATATATATATATACTGTATATCCGTTTTTTCTCTCTCTCCCTCATTCACGCTCAGTTGCTCTCTCTCTCTCTCTCTCTCTCTCTCTCTCTCTCTCTCTCTCTCTCTCTCTCTCTCTCTCTCTCTCTCTCTCTCTCTCTCTCTCTCTCTCTCTCTCTCTCTCTCTCTCTCTCTCTCTCTCTCTCTCTCTCTCTCTCTCTCTCTCTCTCTCTCAAAAAGAAAAGACTTATACGTAGGTTAACCGAGAAAAAGAGACGATTATTTCTACGTTTCGCAGTTTCCCTCTATTCTGGTTAAGCCCACACTACTGAACATAATCCACCACTATCATCATCAATTTCCAATATTAAAAATGTTTGGCCATACTCAAGATCCACAAGAATGATAAAAACAGTCCTTCATTAATTACCTGAGAAAATATGACATGTGCGTAATGAAACTTTTGTCATATAGTTGCAATTGAAACTACACATCAGCATCTTGCAACTTTGTTCACACTATTACACATTATTTTATCATATGTTCCCTTGATTATTATGTTAATCATACCTTTGTCAAGCCATGTGTGTGAGGCTTGGAGATGTTAGTAGCTTGCTGAACACACCATTATAACCCTTTCTGTACAGGTGACGTCTTTTATATTTCATTTCAGCTATATTTAGACGATTTAATGAAGCTTAGGAAGGATATGTGGTAGACAGAAGGATTCATTGAGATAGTTTGTAGCCTTTTAATAGGTTGACGTCTTTAAAATAGGTGCCAGTTTAAATATAAAGAATGTCACCGGTACTGAAAGGGTGAAATAACAGCAGCTTCAGTCATCATTTCACAACTCCCAATGTTGACCTAATATGTGGTGCCCATATCACAGTGGAAAATATCAAATATGGGCCCATATTTTTGTTGCTGACAGATAATGATGACAGGTGTGTGTGTGTGTGTGTGTCTGTGTGTGTGTGTGTGTGTTTGGTGGTGGTGGTGGTGGAGAGGGGGGGGGGGGGGGGTAATGAGGTGTGGGTGTAGCTAAGATACAGAAGAGATACGAAAGAAGGATACCTGTACAAAGTTATTTATGTTTTCACTCAGTTGAATCTAACTTTGGTTCTCGGATATTACATAAAACAAAACTATTATAACCTTCCTATCATTCCACTCTCATTCCTTTAGCTATTCCTCATTTTCATATTCCACCACCTATCCCCCATTTTCATTCCATCACCTATCCTTCCCCTTTCATTCCCTCATCTTTCATCCACCTCTCATTTCCCTTCCTCCCCCTCTTCACTTATCTCCCTCATCTTCCTCATCATCTATTCCTCATCTGATTCACCTCACCCTCCTTCTTCACCCATGCCTAGCCTCACACTTCTATCATTCACCTCTCCCACATCATCCTTTTCATCTATCCCTCACCTTACTCACCTATCCTCCACCTCTCCCTCCCTCCTTCACCTATGTCTAACCTCACACTTTCTATAACGCACCTCTCCCCCTCTCACGTACTTCACACACACACACACACACACACACACACACACACACACACACACACACACACACACACACACACACACACACACACACACACACACACATATACACACTTATCCTCTCACCTCCCACACACACTCTCACTCTCTCAAATATCACTAAAAGGTTGAATATTTTTGCGGTTTCTCTTTCCGTTACTTCAATAACGTTTTAACTTTAATATCTGTATTTACGGTATATCATGCTATATTTAATTGCCCTTGAAAATGTTCTGCAGATATGTATACTTATATACAGTATATTGCAGAACTGCCTGTATAAGTATTGAAATATTCAATTGGCATGCAGTAGAAATTATGAACTACCAAAACCTATCTAACTAGTTAATTAACCCCTTTAGCACATCTATTAGCCTTTTATTCTGGCTAAAGTTAGACGATGTTATGCAGTTTCAGAAGGATCTATGATATTTAGAGGGTTTATTGAGATCGTAAATACCCCGTATATAACCCGTATATAACCATTTGAGTCGTATAGGTAGATAATAAACCACTAAAGATAATCATCTAACGGTACCGTAACCAGGATATGATAACAATTACGTAATGGTGGTGAACGGGTTTAATAGCAACACAATGTCACAGAAGTCAGAAATTAATCACGATCTTCACTAGGAAAAAGTAAATAATTCAACTTCGTAGGTCTTCACTAGGAAACAGACAAAAGGAAGACAGTTAATATTCCTTTAGCCTAATATGCATTATAACAAGAACACTACTAACAGATTACCATAGTATAGGAGGTTGTAGTACACTACTAACAGATTACCATAGTATAGGAGGTTGTAGTACACTACTAACAGATTACCATAGTATAGGAGGTTGTAGTACACTCGGATGCCATAGTCTACACTACTAACAGATTACCATAGTATAGGAGGTTGTAGTACACTACTAACAGATTACCATAGTATAGGAGGTTGTAGTACACTCGGATACCATAGTCTTGGAAAAGTTTGAATATATTTAATTATATTGAACTGACACCACCATTTGGTAACATATTTAAGGGGGTGTTTTTCTAGACCTAATTTTCCAACATGTTTAACCCCATTAGTTTGGTGATTTTAAGACCTTTCGCTTCATTTATTTGTCAATGTTAAGACCTTTCGTGCCATTTAGGTGTCGATAGTGAGCTTGCAATTTAAGACGAACTGGTCTTCGGCTGGAACATATTTTATGTACAAATCTCAAGGGGCCCAGGGCCTCGGGAGTATTGATGGAGGTCTAGGGAGCAAACCTTTACAGACACACACCTCCCCTTAAGTTTATTAGGCACCCACGGAGGTTGGTTGTTTAATCTGCTACAGTAAAGAACCTGTTGGGGATGTACTTGTTTTTGTTGTGTCATACTTCATTGTTTTATATGTGTATAAAGGAAACAAACGGCAAAGCTAAAATATTTATAGGTTCAGGTAGAGAGAAAGAGAGAGAGAGAGAGAGAGAGAATGAAAGTGAGAATATTACCATACCGTGAGTAGTAAAAGAGTTAAAGTTGTGTAAGTGAGGTGGTAAGATGAGGTGCATGTGTTTCAGGTGAGTGCCTCTCTTGTTCCACAGTGATCGAGTTATGGAAGGGAACTTTATACCTGGGTGCTCCGTGGCTGACCCTTGACCCTATATAGCCCTGGTGACCTGAGTGACCCCTCCCTCACGTCGCCATGCCCTTGGTGACACTCGACCCATGGTGGTGCTGAGAGAGAGAGAGAGAGAGAGAGAGAGAGAGAGAGAGAGATCCTTCTCCGACCAATCTAATTACACGCGGGGAAACGGTTGCAAAATTATTGGTAAATCTTTTAACTCACACGAATCTAAGAATTTCTTCTTCAATCGAGTTGTCAACTTGTGGAATGGGCTTCCCGAGAGCGTTTATTAGACCTGCAGCACACGTTGATTCATTAAACTCCGCCTAGATAAATATCTACGCATCAAACCCGCGAACTGAACTGCGTTTGTAAATGAATAACTTTATTTTATCCTCCCCTCAGTTACTAACCCATATGTCCCCTAATAACTTCCTAGTCCTGCCACGGACATTAGTTCCAGGGCAGTAGTTCCCTTTCCAATGTTCCCTTACCCACTCTAAACCTCTGTTTGGACACTTGATCCTCAGTGTTTTGGAGGACAAGCAGCCTAGAAGGGTCACTAGAGTTGCTTGATTTCCTTTATACTCCTTTGTACTCCCCTTGTATACTTCACCTACTAGACGAGACAGAAAGGGGCGAGGGAAAGCGAAAGTGGTCCCGGACCCTAAGAATTGGAACTTTGTTGTTTTTGTTCGGGCTTTGTACCGAGTAGGCTACCCCTAGCTATGGGGTAAGTGCCTGATTATATTATACATACACAACTATACAATATACAAGTCCTTCTCTCGAGTACTTCAGTTTGGGTCACCTGAATCTCCAAGGGGCCCTCTGTATCTTTATCCCACCATTTGTTTTAACTTTCATCCCTCACGCTTCCTCCACCTCCCACTTATTCCCCCATTCTTCATCCAAGCATCCTCCCTGTTTCAGATAAATAGGCCAAAACTCTTGATCATTAACCTCTATAACTCACATACGACTAGAGTAATCAAGCGAATATTTCTACCATTTGGGAAGAGTCAGTTAGAGGATATAGGTG
>CM064507.1:39392466-39394966 GCA_032716605.1 Paralithodes platypus
GTATGACATATTTATTTTATTGGTAGATATGTCTTTTAGCATTTAGTAGTATGACATATTTATTTTATTGGTAGATATGTCTTTTAGCATTTAGTAGTATGACATATTTCTATTATTGGTAGATACAGTATGTCTTTTAATATTTAGCATCACAATGTTCTATATACAGTACTTTAGCCGTATCCTGCCTGAGACAGGTGGCCTACGTAAGCATAAAACACAGAGGGAAAACAGATACACAACAACACATTCACACTCCTTCATACTCACTTTCTGGCTTCATCAATTGTATTTTCCAGATGACTTTTTTTGTAATTATATAATGCTATTACTGGTTTATATATTACTATATATAACAGGTGTGTGTGTGTGTGTGTGCGTATGTGTGTGTGTGTGTGTGTGTTACTCAGTTACTTGTTCGTCAAGGGGAATCCACGCAATGCGAGCTAAGCTCATTATTATCCGGCCTCCGTCCTTACTGGGAATGTATTTTCGGGGGGTGAAATGCATTTTAAGTTTTTTATGTACTGTGGAATTGCTGTGGGATGTGGTTGTAGTCTGTATTTTAGCCAATTGGCGACATCGGAAACGAAGGCTTTAGGGTGAATCTTGATGTACCATTCTCACTATAGACGGTACCGTCTCGCCCGAAGGCTTAGGTAGCCATCAGCTTAGGTGAACCATATGATACACATCTCGCCTTGTACTATTTTTGCCAACCC
Organism: Paralithodes platypus; assembly: GCA_032716605.1. Lineage (NCBI taxonomy): Eukaryota > Metazoa > Arthropoda > Malacostraca > Decapoda > Lithodidae > Paralithodes > Paralithodes platypus. The sequence goes on from CM064507.1 coordinate 39,393,189, forward strand.
CAGATGGGACGTCACAACGTCGTCCACTTATTCCAGTGTGTGTGTGTGTGTGTGTGTGTGTGTGTGTGTGTGTGATATTAAGGGTGGGTTACAATAAGGAATATTGTATGTTTGTGAAGCACTGTTTTGGGCATAATTTAAAAGTCGAGTGTGGGAGTAGGAAGAGAAAAGCATGATTAAAATTACATTTGCAATCAGTGTAATGGATATAATAAGAATTACGGTTGAATTATGCTGTTTTGTTCATCAATGTGCAATGTTTCAAAGTATGACGACTGCAATTAACCTATCGGTACTTCAGTGAAGCGGGATTTAATTTATCATTGCTGTACACAGCTAAGAGTAATTTATCATTGCAGTACACAGCTAAGAGTAATTTATCATTGCAGTACACAGCTAAGAGTAATTTATCATTGCTGTACACAGCTAAGAGTAATTTATCATTGCAGTACACAGCTAAGAGTAATTTTTAATCTATGTTATGGTATTCGTATCATCAGTAACCTACTTTATCTAATTTCCTCCAGGGTGACTTGACAAAGGCACTGTGAGGTCGACTAAGCATCCCCATTAAGCACAATTTGTCATCTGGTGACATAAAAACACAGCACCCTTATTAATGACGGTGCATATCTTGCCGACCCTGGCAGACGTGCCGATAGTTGCGTAAGTCCCACAATTATTGGTAAGCAAAGGAATTTTGGGGAGGTTATTTTTTATGTATTAATTTATTGTGTGTTTACTTTCCTCCCTAGACTTAAGCTTAAAGCGTAAACAAATACCCCCAAGATCCTCCTACGTGATAAATTTGTGCAATTTTCGATAGAAAAATGCTCCGACCAGAGGCCGGTTCCTCCTAAACTGACACCTAATTGGCACGAAAGGTCTTACAATTTACGTAGAAATGGTGTGAAAGATCTTAAAATCGCCAAACTAATTGGGCGAATGTCTTAAAATATCAAAACTAATGGGGTTAATCATGAGGGAGAAGGGGGTCCAGAAACCCCTCGTTAATGACGGTGCATATTACAACGACCTTGCCAAACCTGTCGATAGTTGCGTAAGTCCCACAGTTATTGGTAAACTCAGGAATTATGCGAAATGAGCGGGACCAAGTAATTTTGTTTTGATCAGTCACCCATTAAAGTTTGTGGCCCTTACATTCTGTTTCGTTATTCTAGCTGACTGGTATGTGTAAGCTAGTTAGTGAGTGGTATTCTTGAACGATTCTTTTCTCTTCGCGGCGACTCTAATAGACGAAATAACTTTGAACATTTCGTTATCTTTAGAAACGGACAGGAAGGGAAATAATTGTTTTAAGATTACCACTCATAATAATCCAATTTATGTGCAGTAATAAGAAAGCCACATCCACCAATTAATATTAAGACAATGACGGGTGGATGGGACTCGTTAGCCTTGGTCGGCAACTCATCTAGGGGAGACAACCTTATACAAATCCGGGTGGATGGGACTCGTCAGCCTTGGTTGGCAACCTGTCTAGGGGAGTAAACCTGATACAAATTTGTACTGCTTTCCTAAGGGTAAGGCAGGTTAGTGGATGGATTAGCCGAACACCACTGTAGAAAAATAGTGCTAACAAGATACACAGAGGGCCTCGGAGTCGAACGGATCCTAAATTGAGTGGGCAATCCTGTAAGTCCTTCACTAAACTGGCTCGGGTTGTCCCTCTCACAGGGAATAGGTCCGCTTGGGGGCATTCTTTGTATGGCCACCCTCGTAAGGGGAGTAAGGCGTCCGGCAATAGATAGATAGAT